>BNCP01000002.1:1490000-2090000 GCA_019650235.1 Volvox reticuliferus
CTCCGGTTCCATCCACCACAACCACCCGCCGGGCATTGGCTGCACAGACCAAGGCCACCGTGTTATCCGTCGCCTGCGTGGCAGAGCGGGGAGGCAGGGTCCCCACAGGAAGACAGGCAGACAAACGGACAGACAGATAAGGGAATCAGGCAAGCAGACCAGGCACCGACAGAAGGCACTGCAAGACGGGCACAAGGCCACCGTGAGGTAGCCATGGCTCGGGGCCTGTCGAGGCATACCGTGGACTAGCTGCTGCGCCTTTCTCATGCCAGAAGGGCTTGCATCGCCCGTTATTGATCTCACCACCGGGCTACAGATCACTTCAAAAATCGGAAAAGAGCCCGGGCAGATGTCAAACAGGGCACAGTACATATATACCTCATGTACGATACCAAGATCGTAAATACGACAGCAGTGCATGGAAGATAAGCTTCTTCCTCTGGGAAACCCTGGAGGTATTCTCGCTATTGCCGTACAGGAAATATCGTATAATTTTATGGTAAACCTGCCCCGGCCTTACCGGGCAACGCGGTACGAGTCACCTTGTAAAAACCCAAACCATACCCGACACGGCGTCGTACTCCCATAACAGAAACAGCCAGGTGGGTGGGTTCTGTGGCCCGACGTACGACGTGGCGATGGCACTGAGTTCTGTGTGTCGTCGTCTTCGCATTGTTCTCTCCCCTTTCATTGCGTTCCTGCTCTTAGCTGCCCCCGTTACCCTATTCCTCCGGACGGATCCCTTGCGCCGCGTCATGCGCCCCCTCCCTGGATGGGCTCGTTGCTGTGTTCGTAGCCCAACCCCCTCACCACCCCATCACCACCCACCTGCATTGAGGCGATGATGGTGGGTGTGCCCATGACCCCGCTATATGTGGAAATGCTGACTGCAGTGACGGTGCCTTTGCCGTTCATGTTGCGCTTTTGAAGAGTCACGGCAGGCGCGGGGGAAGCGGGGGAAGCAGGGGGAAGCAGGGGGCAGAGACCAAGCGGTTAGAAGTTGGGTAGATGTGGTTTGGGGCAGTTGCATAGTACCGAACTATCAGTACGTGGGAATATAACCAGGCCAGGGAAAAAAGGGGTCAGATGGAAGTGCGTGGGGGATTGGGGTTTGGGGGTTTGGGGGGTGGGGCGCGGTTTAGCCAAACCCGCACTTAGGTCTGTGTGTGCGTGTGTGTGGGGGGGGGTTTGCGGTGTCAGATCAACCAGACAATCAGCGGCATGAAGAAGGCACCGGTTGGCGAAAGTAGAAAACGTGCTTGCGCTCGCATGAAGAAGAGTAAAAGGGTGAGTCCGTTGTGTGTACTGATTTTGTACGGCATTCACGATTGCCCAACCGACAGCCTTCGTGATTTGGATTCCGAGGAATCCCTTCGTTTCACGACGGGGCCCTATGCACATACCTTGGTGCATATGGCGGAGGTCGAATTCAGCAGGCTGGAGAGGATAGACGACAGATCCGCCTGGGATGTCTCCGGCGTTACGATGATCGTCACGGCGAGACCCTGGAGCATCAGCCGCCTAAGAGCCTGCGGAGAGCGGGGATTTGTGTGAAAATGGGTGTGGGGAGGGATGGTTGTCTGCGCGGGAAAATGGGTGTGTGTGTGTAGGTAACGCCCCTCTCCCCCTTCCTTCCCCCTATCGGCTCCCTCTCCCCCCGCTCGCCCCCTCACCGTCCTGGTGGGCACGGACAGACCCAAAAACGTGTTGTCAAAACCCGTGTGTACGGGCGCGTAGCCGGGGGTGGCCATCTGCATGATGCTGCCATCTGCCGGGTATAGCTGCAGCAATGTGATCTGCAGTTGGATCTTTCGCAGTACGTCATCTGGATCCACTGGATCTGTGAGGATGATGAGGCTGGCGTCCGAGGCTGCGCCAATTACAGAGAGCCCAGATAAAGGGGTGGGTGGGTATCATGGTGTTATTGGAGGCGGGAGGGGGAATACGCGAATGGGACATTGGTTCGGAAGACGATGGGCGAGACTATAGGGGGACGGAAAAGGAGACGGATGGGGTGGGGGAACAACGGAACAAAACACAGGCAAGGATGATGTCACACAAACAAGGTCATATTCTTTTCCGCCACCATGTTCCCCTATCTGCTTGTTTGCCTTCTCCCTTTTTGTCCCGCAGACACACACACACACGCTACACATCATCACGAGGGGCCGAGACCCTCGTAAATGGCAACAACACCGCACCGGACGAGAAGGGAAGGGATTACAGGGCTGAGGGGTCCACCTGCAAACACACACACACACACATAGCCGCTCCAGGGTGGAATGACTTACGGGGAGCCGGGGGTGGTGGTGAGGGCCGCGGAGGTGGACTGGGGGGCAGAGGGGGCAGAGGGGGACGTGAAACCGGGGGTGAAGGTGATGGCGAGGGGGGTGGAGGAGAAGGCGGCGGTCGAGGTGGCGGAGGGGACGGTGAAGGACCTGGTGGAGGTGGTGGCGGTGGTGGTGGTGAGTTCGGTGCCTTCGGAGTTGGTGGCGGCGGCGGCGATGGAGGGGGAGGCCTCGGTGCTGACGGCGGGGGCGGGGATGGCGGCGGCGGCGGTGGCGGAGGGGATGGAGGAGAAGACTTTGGCGGTGGCGGCGGCCGAGGCGGTGGTGGGGGTGGGGGACGTGGGGGCGGCGGCAGCGATGGTCGTGCGGGTGGCGGTGACGGGGGCGACGGCGGCGGTGGCGGCGACGGCTGGACGTACAGCAGCAGGGACTGCCAGGATGCAAATTTTCGCGAAGCTGTCGGGGGGGGGGGTAGGCATCCGAGTGGAAATTCGTGCGTTCGTAAATAGTAAATCACCCGGGGAGCAGGAGATTCCTCTTCCGCAAAAAGAGAGGCGACAGCAGCTTATATCTTTCTCCTCTTTGACCCATTTGCTCAGCTCACACATAACGTGTTGCTGTCGTCCCCACGTGCAAAATCATGCGTTTTGAGTTTCGGTCTGATTTCTGCAGAAATCTGAGTATGTACTTTGGATTAGTTAGGGCGGTCCGTGCACGGGCAGGCCGTACGTAACACCCAACCCCCCTTTGGTCCCTCCCAAAACACATCCGCATGTTCCCAACCGAGGGGGCGATCTCTTCGGGCCCTACGCCGCTCCATGCCCGGCAGGCCCCGTGTTGCTTTCAGCCAGGACAGCGGGTGGTGGAAGCTGTGCAGCGAAGGTTGAAATCCGGGGATCGATTTGCGAATTGTGCCTGACGCTGAAGGGTGCGGGTCCACCCGATCATGATCGGTGCTGTCACCACGACGACAGGTTAGCGCCCGTTCTGTCGACATGAGACGTGAGAACTGCTGACTGCTGCTGCAACCCGAACACTGTCCCGACCGCTACACCGAATCCTAGGGCTTGCTGTAGGAGCCCCACCCCACCGCCACGCCACCCCCATATTCTGATCGGGGGTTCCCACGGGCGAATGCAGCGTTACTCATCATATGGGCATCTAACAGCCGCGCTTCGGAGCGTGACAGCTGCGCCCGCAAAACGACCTTCCACGCACACACACACACACACTCTCTCTCTCACACACACACACAGGCAAACCGTGCCGGTGCTCCTCCAAACCGTATCCTTGTCGCCACCATTCGCAAGCTGCCGTACGGATTACGTGCTGGAGTGCGATTAGGTGCCCCGGCCCCCCGGCATCCCGGACGCCCTCACTTCCAACTCCCCCGGGGATTGGGACTACTCAATATATCGACACCTGTTCGGGTGACGCGCACCTGACCAGTCGCCGCCTATCAGCTTCAGCCAGCCGCCCCTGGGGGTCTTGAACATGTACACCGGGCTCGTGTCGTCACTGGCATAGTACCAAGGCGTGCCTACGGAGGAAGGCGGGGTTCGAGTGCGGGCAACGGCGTGTCATTGGGGAATGAATAACACGTATGTGTGTGTGTATGTGTGTGTATGTGTATGTGTATGTGGGTGAGTGGAGTTGACATGAGGGAGGGAGAGAGAGAGATCTTAAAAGGTATGGATGATGATGATGATGATGGCAGTGGTGATGCTTCATAGTACAGGAATGGGTGAGCGTGAGGCCCACAATGCCGTACATATTCGCACAGCGAAGGACAGACCGACAGACAGATACAACAGTTATGGTAGGCAGGGTCCCGACTGCCGCACCCACCCACCCACCCACCCAGGTCGCATGTGAAGGTTGTCATCGGCTGAAAGAGCGATAAAGGCAAACCATCGGCGGGAATCACGAGATTGGCAGCGCGGGTTAATTGCCTCTGCGTGATGACCGCGCGGAGGGCCCCGCGAACAGAGGGGAGGAAACGGAGGGGGGGAGGGGTCGATAGAAGAGACAAGATGACGGCGGGTACCTCGGTGCGGGGACGGGTTTCGCAGTGCCCTTTGCCTAAGGAAACATTATAACCATAGAATACGGCAGACCATTAGGCTTTGTTTGTGAGCGCACGGAATGAGGATTGCCTGGGTGGCCTGAGGGGGCGAAGGAGAGGCACCAGAAGTGGTTTTGTGGTTTGCGGCCTTTTCTTTCCTTACCGCTGCCGCTCCTTATCCCTGGGATCTGGTTTCGGGGCGGATTATGTAATCCTAATCAACCCCCTCCCTCTCTCTCTCTAGGACAAGCCCCCGCGGACATCTGCCTCTCCCCCTTTTCCGCATTCCTTAATTCCCTCATCGCACGATTACATGGAGTCGTACACTATTTATGTTGTAGCGCCATGCAAAAGCACTAAGTAAAGAATTAAGATAAATATAATTACGATGTTTATCGTACTAAGAATTATAGAGCGTTAACTTATTAGAGCGTTAAGCTATTACAGAAACTCAGCACGTGGGTATTTTCCAAACAGACCAAAGCTATTTCCAGCCACGAGTCTCGTCGGACAGAAAGATCCCCGTACGAAAGTCAGCGTCTAGGTAAACAGAACACAGAGCTCGTTTTAGCTCTCCGTCTTGGCGACAAGGACTTAGGGTTCATGGAGAGGAATCAGATCACTCTACTAACTAGATAGATCGATCGATAGATAGATAGATAGATAGATAGATAGATAGATAGATAGATAGATAGAGTCCTGGTTTGTGGGGGAGCGAAACCCGCCTAAGGCATTTTGCTACTAACAGCTACGCCCCCTGCAACAATTTAAGAGAGATTGTTAGGAGGGGGGTAGTGAACACCCTCTTTACACACCGGAATGCAGTTCGGCCATTGCCCAAGGAAACGATTCATCAGGGCGTTGTAATCAGGATCGAGATCCTTCGCTGCCGTTAAGACCAGCTGACTCCCTGGTCGGTCGACTAGGTCTCGTAGGATGGTGAGAGAGCCCTGCAGGACGACGCACCAGCCGCATACTCAAAAGCATGTTGCAAGTAGCCAAAAGTACAAGCCGCAAGAGGACAAGTAAGGACGCTGTAATATCATAATCAAAGGTCTATATCGGAGGGGCGGCCGTCCGAAGGGAGATGCACGCGGCGATGGTGGGTGCAGCCGGGCACATGTTATTCCAGCTGGAATCCGTGAAACGCAGCCCCCCTCCCAAAACATGGAGCTCCCCTTCAACCAAGAAAATGCAGAGCGCGAAGATTTATAAGCATGCCAGCATGGCCCCAACCGTCCGGATCGTGACGAATGCATCAGGACCCCTCCCACATTGCCACAACGCTGATTGGCGAGTTTGCGGGTCTGTTAAGAGACCTGTTGTCTTTGAAACCTGCACTTGTGATGATCTGCACTTGTGACCGTTCTTGGGGAACCGACTTACGAACAAACGAACAAACGAATAAACCCTAAAACCTGACTGTGTTCCGGCCACGCATCAACGTCCGCACCTCATCCATGTCGATCAAAGTGCTTGGCGCCATGACATGCGTCTTGGAGGACAAGCTGAGTGGCACCGGCCTGCCAGTCATAACGCTGACGGAGCCGGGAACTCCTGCAACCGTCGCCATGTTCTAAAGTGCAGCGACCCATGGGTCGGCGGCCCATGCGTTGCGGAGCATGATGCGTTGGCGTGAGGATTTAAGTCGGGAATAATGAGGGAAAGGGAAAGGTCGGGGAGGAGGGGACTTCAGGATTTTGCCAAGTGGCCTGGAGGTCTTGAAGCATGACGAATGAGCTGATGTGTGCTGTGTGGGACCGGCGGGCCCCGGGCGACTGCGGGGCCAAGAATGTGGCCTTCACTCGCTCCCGTTCCACCATCCTTTGGCTGCTTTTCAATATACGTGTGTACAAATTTGTTAATTCTGGCTCCCCGCAGCTGTTCCCTTATCAGCTGCCAGCCTCTGACCATCAAGCACGTATCCAGGTAGCTAACGCTGATCAGCGGAGGTTGTCCCTTGCTGTGGCGGGTTCAGCTGAGCTGTCGATGTGGCATCTCGGCAAAACAGTATCGTTCAGATCAGCAAGTAGGAGGATGGGAGAGATAGTGCGGGAGACGGAGTACGGCATAGCTTTTTCCCCTATGCCCTAGGCAGGGCTAGGGGACCTATGCTGGTGACTTGGCTCAGCCCCCAGCAGCAGCAGTACTTGCAAAAACGGCCGCCTCAAGGTGGATTGCTGTATAAGAGATCAAGAAGTACTCGTCGACCTGTGTCTTTTGCATGCTGATGCGACGGCGGCAACTTTGGGCCCTAGCCATGCTTGCCGGATTGTCGTACCCACCTGCACACTCATCATGAGATTATTTTTGCGGTCGGTGTCATCCTTATCGCCGGGCCTCGGATCATTGTACACAGCAAAAGGGGGTAGAACTGAGGATAATTGCGCCAGGGACTGCATCGCAAACACAGCTGCTACAAGCCATGCCGCCCAAACAAACGCCGAAGAGAAGGCAGGTGACCTGCGCCTTAAAGCTGCCCCAGGATGCACTTTGAATGGTGCCATTTAGTGATATTCACCAGATGGATCGCAATGATCTTGCTGGGGCCTGCGACCAAGAACGATGATGAGCTTCGTAAATCGTTCGTCTGCAGCAACCAGTCCGCCTCACAAGCGCATCGGCTATGAAACCTGGTGTACTAATTAGATCTCTCCTAAGGTTATCCGGTGACCTGAAAATATGAAGGCATGGAACTGAACAAGTGAGCTGGTTAACTCCGCCGCCCGGCTTGAGCATACGAGTACATCAAACTAGTGCATATTCATAAGACTAAACAGTCGAGTTTAGGTACATCTGTTCTCGTAAGTCATCAAATTCAGGACAGAACGAAATCGCTGCTCGTGCATATGAACGGGAAACTAGCTCCGTTCAATCCATATTCATTCAGCCCCAGGTTCAGCACGAAATTCATAAAAACATAAAATTTCAAGCCCGACAGGCGGCCAAATGCCGGACGATTAGCCCCCTGGACTTACGTGCTGTTAAGTAGCGAGCCCGTGTGCCTTAGCCGTTCTAATTATACCTTATGCAGCATCGTTTCTTTGTTGAATATGCATGGATTGCAGCGTTCTTATGGAGTGGTTATGTTACACAGATTGTCGTAGCACGGGTAAGCGGTTTGATCGATACCAAATAACCTCTGATCTTTCTATTTATGCTGTTATCTTTGTAACGAAAAGCTACCTGGCGGGAGTTGGCGAGTTTCGACCCTGCACCGTGGAAAGTCGTTGGTGTGGCAATCAACATGGCGGGCGACGTTGAAGGTTGATGTGCTTTACTTCAGGTTTCTTAGCCATTGGAGATGCCCGCTAGTTTGCACTTGTATACACGTTCGACGTCAATTAAATCAAGTAGCTTTGCCAGTGTGACTCCTAAGGTTGTACTTCAGCTATGATATATACCTATTCAGGGGCTAGAAGACAGACGAAGGAACGGCGGCAATGTTCACCAATGAGGACCAACACATACACATGCAAGGAGATCATACGCATCATCAAAGGACACGTGCTGTCAATTTCATCGTTATCATTCATTTATTGTATTTTCCAGCATGCGGCGCGCACGTAATCCTACGATATCGATTAATCATGTCTAACCGCCCACGCACTGCTTATCTTCGGGCATAATCAATCTGGGAGCAAGGTTTAACCTGGGCTGTTAGAAGGGAGGCAAACGGGTGACAAAATGTTTGGAAACTTGGATCGAAGAATGCCGGTGTCCGAGCTGTTGCGCAATCTGCAGTCCCCTTTGACGGGTCGGTAGCTATGTAGCAATTATTCTAAGGTTTTAGTACGCTGTGGCGTTCCCCAGTTGGTAACTGCCTCCATCAGCAAATGCACTAAACCGCGTTTGAAGTCGTACTCTTTATCTCCTTACAGAAATACTTGAGAACATAACATTAATAAAATGAAAATTATTTTTATTTTATTTGTATGTAATAGCTGCTGTGGTTTATCGACCGAACCTTTCGACGAGGACGTAGGTGCAGTTGTCTGGTGATTCGCGTTTTTTTCACCGCTGAACACTTTATCGAGCTTCATTAAGCAGCTCTTAATTCAGGTCATTTTGAAGCAGTGGGGTGGAAGTTTACGAGATGTGATGTTACAAGTAAGCTTCATCAGCTCGTAAGGCCCGAATGAGCCAGGGGGCGCGAGAGACCAAAAAGACTGAAAACACATTTTCCTATTAAGACAAAAAAATCTTGATCTCACGAGAGCAATGCGGAAGCTTAATGATGTTGTGCATGTGCAGTGTACGGAAATGCGAGCGAAAACGGCCAAAGCAGCATAACCTGAGAAGAGAGCATTTGGGCATTATGCTATCATATACAGGTATTGAGGAGAATGTAGATGACATGGAATTCTACAGATTGGACACGGTTAGCCTTCTGGAGGAGTTGAGAATGAAGTAGGATGAGGGTACATACGTAGTGGCAGGTAGTGGCAGATTGGTCTATTTATTAGCGATAGGATCATTGTGCGTCCCCGGGACTTCATGCTGTAGGGACATCAACCAGGCAGTCAAATGTGCGTGCATGATTCATATGTAATTTGGATGGGAGACTCAAGCAAGACACAGAGAGGGGCATATTCCTTTTAAACATCACACCAGCCTTATTATTATCATTGTTATTATCATTATTATTATTATTATGTTATATTCATTACTGTGTCATCATCGTTGCGGTGAACCTTCGTAATGGAAGGGTGCGGCGAGCTGTTCGTCATCATTGCCCTATGTGTGAGTCTGCTGCTGGCTTGATTGAGGATGACTATCATGTTCTTATGGAATGCCCGGCTTATGAGAGCATGAATTATAATAATAAGACCAGACCAGAAATGAAACAAGCTAGGGGCGCGCGGCGGCGGTACAAGACATCCGGAGTGAGAGGCAGGGTCCCAGATAGATAGGCGGTACATAAAACTAACGTCTTGTAGCATCTTTCTTTCTCTTTTCCTTTTGTTTTTTAGAAGATTTTGACTCAAATTGAAATGTTTTATTAATCTCTGTTTTTATTGTTTTTGGCCTACCAGCATGCTTTGCAGTCCGTGAGCCTACTTGCTGGTACCAGGCCTGCCTTACGAGTTCCCACACTTTGTCGTAGTCATTACCATCATCAATTATCTTCTCCATCTTATTCTTCATTATCATCATCATCATTATCATCATCATCATCATCATGCTTTTAGATATGCCTTGGACTGCCACTTTCCCGCCCTCCTAGTCCTTATAGGTACGGTGTTTTGTGGGTACTGGGGCCTGCTTCCCCAGTTTCCTGCATTTCCACCTTCTTAACATACAAGAAATAATGTGACCAGCAAAAAATATATAATTGCACTGCTTTAATTAGCTGGTCTAGTAATAGTATATTTTCAAATCATATCTTAAATATGATGTCGTATATAGTATGATGTCGTAGATCCACTTCTACTGCAAGGAATTCTAATTGCATAAAAATGGAATAATGCATTTTTATTTTTCATCATCATCATCATCATCATCATCAATATCATCATCATCAATATCATCATCATCATCATCATCATCATCATTATCACATAACCTTAAGCCTCTTGTCATCTGGCACAATCTAACTCAAGCTAAATGGTGATGATTGTGGGTGCTTTGGCGACAGATTTTATGGATGTTTTGGCGGCAGGTTTTGTAGGAGGTCCGGCAGGTTGCAAGGGTTTTAGGGTTTTTATGGGTTTTATAGGTTTTAGGGTCACTTATAGAACCAACAAGGTCGATGTGTTTCTGTCCAACGTTACCAATTAGAGTGACCGGGGACTCCGGAGGGGTGTTCTTGTTCGCCAAGACATATATATGTCGTCTCTGCTGGATATGTCAAAGCGCCCGAAAAATGTTGGGAGCACACACCCGGACAGACAGGCAGGTACCATGTACATACAACATAACGCATCTTTGATGCACATTGTGGAGTCTTTTCATCTCTCAAATTTTCTCAAATCTTATATATTGGTGTTGGCATTTGTGTCCTTTTAGCCGCATCTGTGTCCCCATTCATACAGATTGCCGTACTGCCGTTAGTGCCCGACCACTACCACGTGCCCATCAACTGCCATCGCCCATAAATGAGTAATGCAGTACGCAGAAACGGCACATTGATGGTATAAACCAGTGGCCCACCAATAATGGTTTGTTTATAATCATCTCATGTCACGATTGTATCACAGATAGCCACGGTGACCTGATAAGAATAATGCAGATCAAGTCGGAGGTGCGAACGGCTGCTGGTGTGCGCGGGAAGAAGGGCTTTTGACGTGTTTTGGTGCATGGCGTACATATGTGAAGTTTTCCATCTGTTAAGGACACCGTATCATGCCACCATAGCCACATCCTCCATCTCCGAATCCATTCGCCATATATCTCATCGATCGGAGTGACGGAGAATACATATGGGATGGAGAACGCGACATCTGCCGCTGCATAGTCCGGCCTTCCGTGAATAGGAGCGAATGAGCGACGCGACAAGTCAGTCCTGTTAACCCCCAGAATACGGCAGTAAGAACCTTCCAGTGAAGCAGGCCGGCGTCTTGGCTGGAACGAATATATGGAACCGGCTTTCCAGCAGTTTCCGCCTGCTGATGAGGCGGAGCTCATGTGGATTCCTGTGAGCTGCCCTCTGCCATAGAGATTGACGGTGAGTGGGGAACCGTGCGGGAGTTTCACGACAAAGTAACGTTTGGCCGCTGTATGTGCACAGATAAAGTGGAACCCGATATCACCCCTCCCAAACAAATAATATCAAAGTAAATTTGCATAATAACGTGTGTTGGCCGGCGAATATGTTGTAGTTTTTGATACACATCGCGATGACTTGCTTCACGATTTTTGCTTACTTTGCGACCACAGGGATCTTTGCCAAGCAATGATGACATGCGACATGAAAGGGGCTTATTGTGAGCATAGAAAATTTGCAGTATTTGCATCGGCTTGCAGTTTTCGCCTATGTTGCCCAGTACAGAAAACTGGCCAACAACATACTCCGTTTGCGGGGAGGTTAAAAACTATCGGTCAAATGAGGACATATACAAATCTAATTCTGGATCTAAAATAAGGCGATAGCTTCAGGAATAGTGAAGCGCACTATGCACGCGCCGCATACTAAAATTGGCACTTTCAATGGATTAAATAAACATTTTAAAATAAATCGTATGAAACCAATAGCAAGTTCATGATAGTTACGTCTTTACTGCATGCTAAGAGGGGTCAATGACATAACTCCGACCGTTGGCCGTTGGATTTGGACAGACACACCGTCCCCAGTTTGATCTTCATGCCTCAAAAGGTTTTTGATAGGTTTATTGGGGTCTAGATTGAATCTTTAGCACCATCTTTTCTATTAGTTCAAGCCCATGGGAGACTGCAAGAGACGAAGCGTCGCGTAACTCGGAGCGTAACGAGGAGCCTGGCAAGACATTTCTACGCTGACCCGGGCGTGAAGAACATGCTCGTATCAAACGAAGAGGACCGGAAGGCGAGCTTTGATAAAAACGCGTCAGGTGTCAGCTCCGGTGGCGGTGGAAATGGTAACTTGGGACCGAGCAGCGAGACCGCAGCCCCAGCTTTTACATTTAGAGCTTCCGCTTTCATTCATCCAACTGTTGGATGTTCGCCAGATCCTGCACCGCTTTCTAAAGCGCCTGGGGAGGCGACTTCTGTTGCCACGATACATGCGCGGCCGACTGAGCCGCATAACGTGGCTTTTGAACCCACAAAGCTGCAATCTATACCGATAGGAGCCCAATCGAAACCTGAAAATGTAAGTGTGCGATAATAACCCATTTACAGCTGCTTAAGTCCATGGATTGGATTAGGTCTTGAGTGCAGCTGCTTCGAAGGGTCCCTGCCCGATTTCCTCCAAGTCCCAAGGAAATTTACATGTCCAATATCGTGCATGGCCCTAGAATCTACACCTTGATCAAATAAAACGCAACAACACTGTGGCCAAAATCGCGGCGCCGATCGCAGCAATGCTCGCGCTCGTCGTAAGAGTTTCACCGTAGTTGACACTCACCAGTAGGCCGCCTCACGGCTCCCTCCTTGCGAGCTGAGACCCGACGAGGAGAACGAAGCTGACTCTCATGTATGCCACCCGTACGGCGAGACCGTCGTTTGACCTGTACCGAAACGTCTTTCAAGCCCCGACCCCAACAGGATCTCACAGGATCTCACAGGACCCAAACCTCGCCCCTCTTTTTCCGAATCACCCTCACCCACAGGGATCCGTTCATCCGCATCTAGAGCGCCGAAAGAGCTCCCGGAGCAAGCGGCGCAGCAACCAGGAAAGCGTCTGGGCTCGGCTCAGCCGGGAGAGCGGCTTCACTGCTGCCTTCAAGAGCCTGCGGACGCTCCAAGTGGCAGCCTTCAACGAAGCCAACTGTAATAACCATAATCATAACAGCCTCAACGACCGGTCGTTCAGCCATGCCCGAGGTCTCGCTCAGCGGCCCTTCAGCGCCCTCGTCGGCAGCCTCCGGCGGCCATTTAGTGCTGGCGTCCAGCGCCCCGCCAGCGCTGCGCCGCGAACTGAGGGTACGGCTGACTTCCGGTCGCCTCCCCAGAGGTCCATGTCCTTCAGGCCGAGCCCTCGGCAGCCCGGGCCGCAGCTGGCTTTCACGCGCAGTGCCTCCCTGGGGAATGATCGCGGATCAGAACGCAGGAGGACCTACACCGGGGCAGAGGGGGAAGAGGAGCCATACTTGGGTGGCCTGTCTCCTTGGGGATCACAGTCATTAAGCTGGACGGCGGAGGGCCTCTGGAATATCCCAATCAGTCGTGAAAACGATGGCGGCGGCGGCGGCGGAAGCGGCGGCGGCGGAAACGGTGGCGGCGGAAGCGGCGGCGGTGGAAGCGGCGGGGGCGGAAACGGCGGCGGCGGAAACGGTGGCGGCGGAAACAGTGGCGGCGGAAACAGTGGCGGCGACGGAAGCGGTAGTAGTGCCAGTGCAAACGGCGGCGGCGGGGGTCCTGGGCCGCACCCGACAACGCCACCGCCGCCGTCGCTTCGCAAGCGATTTAACAACCTCTCTTCCAGCGAGCCCCGTGTCGGCGTAAAGGACGGGGGTGGGACGGACGAGTCGCCGAGTCCTTTGGAGAAACTCCGGAGGGCTGCGCACAGGATCATAACCGGCGCCATCACACCGAGATGCACTTCAGCTAGGCAGCGGTCGGGCCCTAACAGCAGCCTTCGTGTTGACGGCGGCCGTGGTGGCGCCGCCGCCGCCGCTGCCGCCAATAGTGCCGTCGGCGGTGGTGGCGGTGGCGGCAGCAGCAGCGGGACCGTTACGACCGTTAGTGGAAATAGCAAGCGAGCGGGTGGCACTGGAGGCACACCCGATGATGCCTGCCGTACAGACAGCTCCCGCCGCCACCATATAGGCGCCGGTGGCGCCGGCGGACGCGGGGAGGACGGGAACAAGGGGAAGGCCCTAGGGAAATTTACGTCTATGGGACTTCTCGCCGTCGCAGCGGAAAGGTTTGCCGCCATGAACGGAAAGAACAGCTCCCGCCGTCCTACCGTAGGTGACGTCCCCTCCGCCGATGCCGCAACTGCAGCCGCCGGCGGCTGCGGTGTGCTGCAGCCGGCGCCGCCGCCGCCATCGCCGCCTCCAAGGAACGCCGCCGTGAAGCAGTCCAAAGTGAGTGGCGCATCGATCCGTGCGGCGCGACTCAACAGTGGCGGCAACGCCGTCGCCAAAAGCAAATCCGTTGACGCGCCACCGGCGACGGCTGCGGCGGCTGCGGCTGCAGGGCCGAACGGCGTCAGCTGCAACAGTGTAACGGAAACTGCGGCCTTGACGGCGGCGGCGGAGACCACGGCGACCGCGCACTGGTCATCCACAGGGCCGTTTGGCAACCTTCCTTCCGAGTGGTGGACGGTTGAGGGTTCGGAGCTGTACAACGACTTCGAGTCCTGGATGGAAGCGATTCGCGGGATGATGGCGGACATCACCTGCTCAGTATCTAATGTACGAGTGGAGGGTGTGGGTGTCACGCCGTACAACCGTCCGGAAGACCCCCCACATGCGAATCACGTGCGGTGACGCTGACACCGCGCCATCTAGTTAGCACGGAAACCTCCCTCGTCCTGACATGTGTGTGGGTTTCAGGATTGTACGGAAGATATGTTGCAAAACTCCGGGAAATGGTTACAACACGCAAGCACAGGCTGGGGAAGCATAAACCCCCCTTGAATCCTAAACAGGCTGCGCCAGGCTGCGTGGGCGGCTGAGCGACCGTTCGGTTGGAAATTTAAGTTTTAGCTCCGGGGTCCGGTTCCCACATGCTTGCCGTGCTCTCGTATCCCGGGGGTATGAACAGGTCGAACAGGTTGACGGGGTTGCGTGCGAAGGCCTTTTTTAGTGCTTAATGTCTGAACGAACAACGAACAACGAACAGATATCTCGCCATTCATGTTCATATCTGTCATACTTCCGCCCCTTCTGTGATACTCGATGCGTATGTGTGTGGGGGGGTGGGGGTGGGAAGTGCGTCTCTGTGTTCTATGTGTTAAGGTCTAGGGTTTTGAAATTTTCGCTCCCCCTGATGTACGGTCCCCTGTTCTGTTACCCTCTCCATCGACAAATCCAAACGCCATGACACACAAGATGCCGTACACAATTCCGTGGGCCCCCCCGGCAACACCCTAAAACCCTAGTATACAATTATTTGGGCCAACGCGAATGAGACCGTCTCTTTCCCAATCGATGCAGGTTCGTGGCCGCTTGCAGTCCTTCCGGCGCCGCTCCCTGTCTCCCCGCCACAGCATCGGCAGTTCCCGCGACTCCCCCGGCTCACGGCGAACCTCCCTCCTGGGGCTCCGGCAGCCGTCATTTCGTGATCAGCGGGTTTCACCGGACCCCGCCTCGCAGCAACTTCAGCGCCGCCTCTCCGCCGCTGGCGCTTCACATACGGATGGTAGTGACAGCGCCATTGACTTCGCGAGCGAGACCGGTCCCGAGACGACCACAGACCTCCACATGGACTCCAGCCAAGGACCGGGCTCTGCCAAAGCTCCCGCCAACCGGGGCGATCCAAATGCACCTGTTATCGTTGCCGGCCAGCAGCTACAGCACGACATGGCATCGGGCGGCAGTAGCAGCAAAGCCTTCGGGCCCAACGAGTCGGTGCTGAGCGGGCGAAGCGGGGTGGCGGCTCAGCCCGCGCGTGCCGTCCACGTTAAGCTGGGTTTACAACTACAGGCCTCTCTGAGCGGGAGAGCCCTGCAGCCGCTCCAGGGAGCCTCGAGTACACGCAGCGGGGCGCTGAGCTCCTTCCCATCGACGAGCCGACGGGTCACGAGCTCGCGGGGACCCGTATCGGCGGCAGGGGCGCAGGAGCCTCGGACAGAAGAGGTGTGGGCGCGGGCGGCGGCGGCCGCGGCCACCGCACTGACCCTGCGTCCAGTCGTCGAGCGCTGGTCCGGTCGTCGAGGACCTTCCAAATGCACAGAGCCCGTGGACTTGACAATCAGCGGTCATAGTAAAGGAAGCAGCAGCGCCGGCGGCGGCGGCAGTGGGGGACCCATCCATGGTTTCGGTGCTCATAGTGGCGGTCGGGAACCTCTGCGCAGCGGCAACGCCAGCGGTAAGCAGCGGGTTGGTGGCGATGCCGGTGCTGCCGCTGTTGGTGTTATTGTCGGTGGCCTTAGAGAGGCGAGTGATTGCCCGATTGCCGCTGGCAGCCGCCGAACGGCCCCCGACAGCGGCGCAATGGAGGCCGCCGCTGACGTTCCGTCCGCGGCGGTGATCATTGAAAGCGCCAAAAGTACGGGCACTGCGGCGGCGGCCTCCTGCGGCAGCTTAACCTCAACGCAGCCGGGGGTTGCGGAGTGTTCGGAGCACAGCGAAGTACCGGAACTCTCAGGTCGACCCCTAGAGCCGAAGTTTTCGTCAGGGACGCATCGGCCGCCAAGCCCGGGTGGGCCGCTCACGAGCAACATTAGTAGCGGCGGCGGCGGCGGTGGCGGTTTCATCAGTGTGGCCGCAAAGCTGACGGGCACGTTGTCAGCATCACGGGCTTTCAGCACCGTTCGCAGCGACCGCAACGCCACCGGCCTCATCCCCACAGCAGCGCACGTCAGCCTGAGCACACGCCCCAGCATGAGCAGCGTTAGCAGTATCTGCGGCGGAGGCGGCGGAGCGCCCCGCCGTCAGTCTGTGCTTTTATATGGCGACGATGACACAGGTGACGGCTCCGTCACCGGGGCCGGCGGTCCGACCGGCGGCCGCGATGATGCGTACGCTGACGCCTTCGGTAGCCCCTTATGCGGCAGTGAAAGCAGCAGCGATGTTAGCGCCACCGCCCCGCCGGCCAAGGCTCTGTCTCACGGCGGGTCGCAGGAACTGAGCGTTGAGACATTAAGCATCCGCCCAGCTCGTGGGGCTCCATCCGCCATCGCCATCACCAGCAAAACCACCAACGCTACCAACGCTACCAACGCCAATGCCAATGTTAGTAACAGCGTTGTGCAAAGCCACAGCTGGAGACACACGTACCGGCCAAGAAGCGCCGCTGTGGTTCCGGAGCCTTTGCGGAAAGGGAATGCCCGGCCTGTATCGGCTTATACTCCGGCAGTTGCGACGTTGGCGCCAACGACATCAGCGCCGCTGCCGTCGCAGCCGACGGCCGCAGCGCCCGGGCCGCGCCCGGGCCTCATGCCCAAAGTCCGCGCATTATCCGGGTCAGGCGGCAGGGCTGGCGGCGGTGGCGGCGGCGCCAGCAAGCCTCCACTGGCGCAAGCGGTGCCGGCGGAGTTGCAGCGGCTGGTGTCCATGGCAATGGGAATTAAGTCTGCGGCAGCAAACATCGCCAGTGCGGTGGCGTCCGTTGGCGGTGGCGGTGGCGGCGGCGGCGGCGGTGGGGGTGGCGGTGGCGGTGGCGGTGGCGGTCTTTGGTTTCCCGGGGCAGCACAAGCAGGCGCACTGAAGCGGTTGCCAGCATTCGCATGGACCCAGACTTCCAAGCCCGCTGGCAGCAGCCGCGGCGTCGTCGCCGCCGCCACAGCCGCGCCTAGCTGGATGGCAGCTACCGGCGCTATTGGCGGCTTACGGAAAGATTCCCCTCCGGGGAACATCAACGGCGGCGGCGGCGGCGGCGCCAGACGAAAATCCGATTCGATGCGCGGCCGTGGCGTCGGAAGCGGCATTTCTGTGAATGTCGTACCGCTGCTCAGTGCCGACCAAAGGTTGGCGCGGGAGCCGGTCAATGATGGCTCGAATCCGTTGAGTCCGCGTGGAGCGACTGGCGGGAAGATGATGTCGGCGCTGACGTCACGCGCGGCGTCGAGCGGGCTGGCGGCGGCAGCAGATGCCGCTGGGGCTACCCAAACACAGCTTTCGAGTCCTCGAAGACATCTGCCGTACTACTATGCTTGAAAGCGAGCAGTCAACCATTGAGAAGGGAGGGGGTGACTCGAGCACTCGACCCGTTCGTACTTTGTGTTTTCGGAGCTGTTAGGCTAGGAGCACCATCACAGAGGAGGGGAGGAGGGGGAGGAGGGGGAGGAGGGGAGGAGGGGGAGGAGGGGGAGGAGGGGGAGGAGGGGGAGGAGGGGGAGGAGGGGGAGGAGGGGGAGGAGGGGAGGAGGGGGAGGAGGGGAGGAGGGGGAGGAGGGGGAGGAGGGGGAGGAGGGGAGGAGGGGGAGGAGGGGAGGAGGGGGAGGAGGGGAGGAGGGGGAGGAGGGGAGGAAGGGGAGGAGGGGGAGGAGGGGGAGGAAGGGGAGGAAGGGGAGGAGGGGGAGGAGGGGGAGGAGGGGGAGGAGGGGGAGGAGGAGGGGGAGGGGGATGATGTCATAAGGTCAATGAGGGTAATGATGCAGTCACCGGCTGTGTTGCCACAGGCTCGACACGAATGGAAACCCCTCAACCTAAAGCTGCGGACTGAGAGGATATATGGGATGTGGCGGCTTTCTGTTGCAAACACATGGCCATTAGTGATGCGCCCACCATTTGTGTAAGTTACCGTTGTTAGTTTTATGCAGGTACTGTTCTGCGCGTCTGAGTCACGGCGATTAGTAAGAGCGATCCCTAATAAGGACACAACTTTCCAAAACCGCTTATTGGAGGGGCGAGGGGGAAGGAGCGGGCAGCGGTTGGGTTTTCCTGGACAGACGGTTAGCGGTTAGAGGTTGCGAGGCAACCGTGACAGTTACTTTCGTCTGACGCTTCCCGCGCTGTCGGGGGGACAAATGTCCCGTGAGGCCACTTAGCGCTGGTGTCTGCGGTTGGGCGGTGTAGGTAGATCACGGTCTTGAGATCTTCCGTAACCGGGGGAAGGGGGGGACGGGAGAAGATGTTTCCTCCTCCATGAGGGCGAGCAATGTCCCCATGATGCAAACGACATTTGCAGGTTCGATAGCTGTTGAAGTAAGCTGCTCGGGATGCTGCTTCGAGATCTCAGCCAAGAAGCTTACTTGTGGGCTTTATGCATCGTATTATGTATGTTCATAATATTGTTCGTACGGGAACGGTACGGCATGACAAGTTTGGGTACGAGCACCACATGTTGGCGGCTTGGCGCCCTCTCTTGTCGGGTTGTGATGGTGTGATGATGGTTGTTAGGCAGTGAGTGTTTCTGGCCCGGCAGGTGCATGTTATCAGGCGTTTTGCACCTCTTGGTTTATCTACTGCTCGCTTGTTCGCCGATCCAGCAGCCACGTGACGTTTTGTGACCATTTTGGGGACTGTCCGGAAATGCTTCGTTCACTCCCACACGCGAATATTTTGACCAAGTTAAATCGTCGTCCGCCGTAGTGCGCAATAAGTAGAGTTGCCGTAGCATCCAGTCAATCAACATCAAATGAAAATCATCATGATTAAGTGTTCTGGTTTTTCCTTTCATCATATGCTATTCATTTTTTCGGGGGCCCTTGTGAGCTTTTTGTGGTGGACACTGAGGGGCACTGCCACTGCGAACGTGGAGTTGGGGTTGAAGAAGACCTTTGTCAGGGTGCTTCATGATCATCGTACGAGCTGTGCCGTGGTACGGACATATCCCGAGGCTGGCCGGCTTGAACATAGGTAGGAAAAAAACATTTCGGCCCTTCACTGAACGCTTGCCCAATCACCGTATTTTTTGGCTGGCGAAGAGTGCCGAAAGGCAGGAGCGATGATCAGCGCTATAAGTGATATCGTACAAGTATATAATATGGCGTGGATTTGTGTCCGGTCTCCATGCGCCGGGCGTGGTGGCCCCATCCACCAAGCAAGCGGTCGGCGCTATCCCTGGGCATTTGAAGACATGATAACATCGTATTAAAATGAGAATTGCGGTTAAGGCAACAAAAGTCCTGAAGAATTCGCGCAAAAAATAAGTGCGTGCTGCACTGGTTCCTGACGGACGGTTGTTTGTGGGCCCACATTTTCTAGGAAATGTGAACAAACGTAACGTGGCATGTAAAATCACTACAAGCCTGCGTATCAGCTCGCCTAGGTTTCGTTTCTCTAGATCTCTCAAACTCCCGACTTCCAAAAGCCTGAGGATAGATAGATCATGGGATATTGGGCAGATTGTTTCGGTCAGGTAGACCGGTACAGACAACGTGCGGCGGTTACAGCAACGACCAAGCACCGAAATTATGAAGACTGCCAGTCGTCGACAGCTAGGAATGATAACTGAGAATCCTCACGCGAAAGTAAACCAAAACGTTTGCATTTGCCATGAAAGCCCGTGGTGAATAGCTTTCTTTGTATAAACTTGATGCGAATAGTCATAGGATTATAATATCACCAAACACGGTTGCAAAGATATTCATAACAATGCTTACCAATTTGTGAAAATTTACGATCTTTTAGCTGGCGTAGACCGTATTAAGCGATTGAGCGCAGTCGCCAGCGCAAAAATGACAGATTCGCCGATTGCGTTGTTTTTCAGCGATCTTATCATGTAAAGTCTACAGCTTGATCAGCGTGGCGTCATGGAGACGTCAGTTCGTTTCACTCCGTTATCTGGCGTGGATGCGGAGTCGCCGCTGTGCTATCTGCTTGAGATTGATTCATTCACAATTCTCCTGGATTGCGGCTGGGATGAGAACTTTGACCCTGCTGCGCTGGAACCAATAAAAAGGTACATCATCCTGGCACACCGGTCACGATCCATGCGCTGTGACACATGGGCCCCCGGTTGCTAGTCCTTGAACCGGAAGATCAGCTCCTGTGCATCCCGAGCGAAACTACCCCACCCCGGTAACGCCGTCCGCGTCTCTCACACACGCTTGTGCACCACCGCTCGCACCGCACCGCACCACGTCACAGCGGACCACATGCCCATGATCACGCCCAAGAGACAAAGGAGCTTAAGGCCCTTCTTCCCCACCTGCGGGTGAGGGTCCGGTGCAGAGGGTCCGGTACATATTCCAGCTGCGAATGAACTGTTACTGTCTCCGCCTCACGATCGTATCTGTCTTAGTACATTTTTGCGTGCATGTGGGCGTGCTGGCCCCGCTGCCTCAGGGTTTTGCCGCGGATCAATGCCGTACTTCTTTCGCATCCGGACCTGGCGCATCTGGGAGCGCTGCCGTACCTGGTTGGCAAATGCGGCCTTCAGGCGCCCATCTGCTCAACCAAACCCGTACGGCGGATGGGAGAAATGTTCATGTTCGAATCTTACCTTGCAAAACAGGCAAGTGTACGGCATTTTACTGCGGTATTGCGATGGTTTCGGGGTGGAATGGGGGCCAGATGGAAGAGAGCTGCTCGGAAACGCTGCTGGTGCGTCTTACATCGACGGCACAGTGGGCGTGCTGCGGGCAGCCGTGACTGATGGGGATGCACATGGACATCCCCTCATAACATATAAATCGGGCATATGTCATATCCGTACATAGGTAGATAAATGGATAGATAGGAAGATAGGTAGGTAGATGGATAGATAGGTAGATAGATAGATAGATAGATAGATAGATAGATAGATAGATAGATAGATAGATAGATAGATAGATAGATAGATAGACCTATGGATGCAACTTATCTCGATGTCCAATTCCTGGACCTCACAGGCCATCAGCGACTTCGAGACGTTCGATCTGGACGACGTGGACGCGGCCTTCCGTTTGAACGCGAGTTGGACGGAGCTGAGGTTCAGTCAGCGCCACCAGCTGGTGCCGCCGCCACCGGACTCTAAGGCCGCCGCGGCGACCGGCAGTAGCAGCGGACAGCCAGCAGCAGCAGCAGCAGCAGCAGTAGCAGGCGGCGGGATCACCATCACGGCGCATCCCGCCGGCCGCTATCCCGGCGGTGCAGTTTGGCGGATCTCGTTGGGATGCGGTGAAGAGTTGGTTTATGCGGTTGATTACAACCACCGAAAGGAAAGGTGCGCATGCCGTGCGTATGCGGCACCGTGTTTGCCGCCCGGCATGTTTGTGTACTATGACAATAGTTTGTGTAGTACGACAACGTTAGAAAAAACGTGTCGTGCAGTACTCAGGTTTCCACGCGCATGCATGCATTGGGGCCGGGAGCATGTGTGTATGTGTGTGTGTATATGCTTCGAGCCCTAGCTTGCCTAATGAGGCGACAAAGCAACTCGAAATCCTCCCCCCTTCCCCCTCCCTTTTCCCCCCTTCCCCCCTCCCTTTTTCCCCCCTTCCCCCCCACACTCCCACACACCCCTCCATCTGCACAGGCTGCTCAACCGCACCCACTTCGACGAGCTGCTGGCGGCTAACCAGCCCGCGCTGCTGGTCACTGACGCCGTCAATGCCCTCACGGAAAAAAGCGACCGCCACCGCAGGGACGAGGAATTCCTAGGTGATCACGTATATAAATATAAATATATAAATGTATAATATTTATTATATTTGTATTAATATTTATATAAATGTATTATATAAATTATATTATATTTATACATGCGTGTTTGCGTGTTGATCATCGCGAGCGAGCAAAGCAGGTGGTGGTAAGATGGCAAGAAGACCATGACTAGAAGCGTAGAAGCGTTTGTACGGCATCTGGTCGCGCGACGTGTGTGTTTTCTCGTTTTCGTGTGTATTCGTGTGTGTATATATTTTAAAGGAAAGCAGCTGCGAGGCTGAGGCAGCTGAAGAAGGTGTGTGTGTGTGTGTGTGTTTGGTTTTAGGGATTCTTCTGTGCTGAGTAATATGGAGGGAGAGGGAAACGAGTTTTTCCGCCATACATTCCGTACCTTCCCCGTACCTATCTCCCGTACCTCTCCCTCTCCCTTAGACGCCATCACGGCCACTGTGGAGGCCGAGGGCAGTGTGCTCATACCCACTGATGCCGCGGGTCGCGTACTGGAGTTGGCGCTACTGCTGGACGAGCACTTCTCCAAAGCCCGGTACGGCAACGTTCCTCTCCCGTTGCCATGTCGTCAGGAAAACCCTAAGCACCATCTCGCACGCAAGCTGCCTCAGCCGCCGCCTAAGAGTTCCCTGCCCTCCCCTTCCCGGGGCCCCCCATCTTTCTCTCTCCCCCTCACAACACACATACACACACACACACACTCGCACACACACACACTCGCACACACGCACACACGCACGCCCCTCAGCGTCGCCGCGGCGCCCGTTATTCTGTCCGCCACTATCAAGACGGTGCTGGAGTTTGCCCGGACTCAGCTAGAGTACCTGGGCAATGAGCTGGTGCAGGTGAGGTGGGGGTGCGCGGGCGACCGGGAAGATGACGGAAGGAGCCCAAAGGTGGGGGGGAGGGGGAGGGGGCCAGAGGGCAAAGGAATGAAGCGCAACAGCAGGAGGGGGTAGAGAAGGACTGGGTGCGGCTGCATGATACACCCCAATGACATACACATGGAACCCCCGTGCCGAAACCCCCTACAAACACACCCCTCACCCACCTCCCCGGGTCCCTCCACCACCTCCCCCCTGGACACACACACACATACACATACACACACATGCACGCACGTGCGCGCGTGGTCTCCGCCCGCAGGCCTTTTCATTGAAGCGGGCCGTACCGTTCTCATTTCGGAAGCTTTCCGTGATCACCCGCTTGGAGGAGCTGGGGGCCTTTCCCGGGCCCAAGGTGGGGAAAAGGGGGGGAGGGGGCGGGAGGGAGGGAGGAGGGAAGGAGAGGGGGAAAGATGGACCAACGTGTCCGAGTACGGCTGCTGAGCCGTACAACCACTAACCGCTGTCAGGGACGAAGGGGGCCTCCCGGTCCCTCCCCTGCGATCCCGGAGCCCCCCTCCCCGTCCCCGCAGGGAGGTCGGGGAATCGGGCCTGGTAGGGCGGGGGTTATAGGAAGGGGAGTGAAGCAGCGGCAGGAGCTGACAGGTTTCGGAGCGGGCTGATGAATGCGATACTGGGGCTCGGGGGGCCCGGGGCGGATTTGGCTCCAGGCTTACCATCCCCCAGGTACGGCAGATACGGATCTCTGTTGGGGTTTTACTTCCCCGCCTTCCCCCTTCCCCCGTCCTTACTATCCTCCACGGCAAAACGTGTGTTGATGTGTATGTGTGTATGTTTACTCCCAACAGGTGGTTCTGGCCACGATGCCCTCCCTGGAGGGCGGCCCCGCCCGGGAGCTGCTGGTGCAGTGGGCGGCTCTCCCGCGTAACACCATCATCTTCACGGAAAGGGCGCAGGTGGGGGAAGGGGGGAGGAACAGGAGTGGGTACGGAAGATCTTTCTGACCAGCAGCAGATACGTTCCGCTAAAGGCGGGTGGGCTTGTCTTGGGAGACAAGCAAATCCAGATCCAAATCCAAGTCCAAGTCCGAATCCAGATTCGAATTCCAAACCCTTTCTCAACCCCCAAGAAATTGGAACTCCCTCCCCTTTCTCTGCCGACGCCCGTTACCGGACTCCTAACCGATTGCCGTACATGATTCGTAAGTTGCCGTATAGCCAATAACCAATAGCAGTGTCCGGTCCCGTCTATTCCCCCCTCACCCGCCCCCTATCTTCAGGCGGGGACGCTGGCTGCAGCGCTCCAAACCCATGACCCCTCTGCGGGCTCCGGGCCCTTGCGGCTGCGGTTGCGGATGGGCCGCAGGATGCCGTTGGAGGGAGAGGAGCTGGCGGAGTGGCAGGCAGCCAAGGTAGCGGCGGCGCAGGAGCTGGCGGAGCACGGGGGCAGCGCCAAAGGTGGGTGTGAGCGGAATATGTGTTTTTGTGGGGGAGAGAGGAGGGAGGGGGAGACAGGGGGTAAAAACACACACGTGTTGGGTACGGATGTATCATTTTGCTTTTTTTACGCCAGGGGTCACGGCTTTAGCTGCAGCGTTTTGTTAATTTTCACCTACACCCCCCGTCCGGGCCCCCCTTCTGGCCCCCCTCTGCCCCCCCTCTGCTCCCTCTCCCCCTTCTCCCCCGTTTTCGGGCCCCAGACTCGTTACCCCTCCTGTCGCCCTCGTGCCACCTCACCCCGGCAAGCCGATTGGCCGCAGCCGCCCGACTGGCCAGTGCGGGAAGCGCCGCCGCTGCCGCCGCCGGCGGGGGGGAACGCGGGGGGGCACACCACAGCCCTGTCGCAGCTCACAAGTCCCGCCGTCGGCCGCGGTGGTAGCGGGTCCACGGATCAGCCCCTCCGCGCCAGCACCGGCAGCATTAGCCGATTAGTACGAGATAGTACGACGGGAGCAATCGTACAGACGCTTACGGCGTCGACGCCGGGTGGCGCGGGTGCCGGCGCCGGCGCACAAAAGCATCACAGCAGCGGCGGCGGTTGGGATGCCGGGCTGCTCATGGATGGCTTCGAGCCGCCCGAGGTCGGCCTCCCATGTCATGCGGGCCTTGCGGAGGGGAAGGGTGTGCGTGCCCCGGCCCGGGTTTGCATAGGAGGGGGAGGAAAAGGGGGGTATGGGTCGCTCACACTCTCCACTGTACGGAAGCGTCTGTTCCGCCGCTTTGAGGGATTCGTCAATGGGTAGGTTCCGGTCCTCTGCGTCCTCTGCACCACAGCATTCAAACACGTTCGTATTCCCCCACCCACCAACTAAACACACATACACATACATACACACACGTACAGATTGTACGACACATCGGACCGCTTAACCCCGTGATCTGTGTGTGTGACCGCCCCCTTCCCCCCCTCCCCGACCGACGCCTTCCTCCGCCCCAGGACGCAGCGTTTCCGATGTTTCCAGATGAGGACGAGCCGTTGTACTGTGAATGGGACGAGTACGGCGCCGTACTGGGCAAGGACGAATTTCGGGTGAGTGCGTGATTTTTCCCGAGCGACGACTTTTCTCTTACTGCCATCCAGATGTGCAGCTGGCAGATCAGGTTCGAGAAGCAGGCACGGTACTAGGCTGCTCGTGTGCGCGTTAGCCGGTGGTGTTTCTGCGGGGGGGAGGGGGGAAGGGGGATCTTAGGAAGGAAGACTTTCTTAAACATGCGGCCTTCATTAGTGGGAACGAAACATATCCTCCGTACAATTACTGTACATATGTCGTGCATGTGTGCCGAACATGAGTCGTTCGTACACGCGCTCCCAGGTGCCGACTCTGACAGACGGCGTTGGCGCGGCGGCGGGACGGTTCGGTGCTGGCGGCGGTGACACCATGGACGTCGACGTCGGCGACAGTGCTGGCGGCGGCAGCGGTGGCGGCGGTGGCAGTGGCGGCGCGGCGGGGCCCGGCGGTGATGAGGCGGATGTTGCGGACGAGGTGGACGAGGCGCCGACGAAGCTGGTGCTGTCAGAAATCGATCTGGAGGTCCACGCCGCGATCAGGTGCGTATCAGTCGGGGGTCATGCTCATTACATCCAAGGAAGAAAGCCCCCCGATCTCCAATGTATTTTTGTACTTGTACGATTATTGTACGGCATAGTACGGATTTGTTTACCAGGGACATGTACGAAAGGAGTTAATACTCTTACACTAGATTTTCATTCTGTTGCTGTTAACTATAAAGTTTCAAAGTCTCCACTCCAATCCCCCACCGGTCCGTCGCCCCATTCACCCCATCTTTCGCCTTTCTACCCCCTACCCCCCCGCCCGCCGTTGTCCTTCCCCGACTGAAGGTACTTTGATTTCGAAGGTCGCTCGGATGGCAAGTCCGCTGTGGAGTACCTGGCACGTGTGGCCCCCAGGCGGTTGGCTGTCGTACACGGATCTGCGGCGGCGCGGGCGGCAATGGCAGCGGCACTGCGACGGGACCTGACCTACTACGGCACGCAGGTGTTCACACCCGGTAAGCAGTTGCGGTAATTGCGGTTAAGGCGGTTGGGAACAGTTCCTGGTAGTTGGGAGTTGTCTAAAGCTTACCAAGCTTGGCCACGAGGCCCCACAGACTTGTGCCCTCTCTTTCTCTTTCCTTAATAAGGATATACATGTAGACAGACATATAGATAGATAGATATGTGGATGGATGGATGGATGGATAGATAGATAGATGGATGGATGGACATAACATACGGACATTGCGCTATCGCGCTGTGTGCCGCCACAGTCGTGCACTGAGCCCTTCCGACACCCGCTCGCAGACACCGCACTCCTACCTTGAGGAGGGTACTGGACGTGTCCTCCTTTTCCCCGCCTGTGAGTCTCGGAGACCTTCCGGTATTCAGTTGGCAGCCGTACATTTGCATCGCAATACACATTTCCCCCCTTCCCCCCCTCTGTCCCCTTTTCCTCAGAGCTGGGGGAGGCGCTCGAGGCCCGACTGGCCGCCAGCCAGGTGGCAGCATTAGGACCGACGCTGGCAGAATCATTAGGTGTACGACAAGCTGGGCAGTACGGCGTGGCCTGGCTCGAAGGCAGGGTCACTGCCGGCCAGGTTGCTGGTACAGCTGCGTCCGGGGTAAGACCTCCGCCTCCAGGAGGAAGTGGGGGCAGGGCTGCCACTTGGTTGCGTTTGGGCGGGGGCAAGACCTGGAGGTCCCTCATGTACGACAAAACACACACACACACACAGCACATGCCATGAATAACAATTACTACTATCTTGTTATTCGCTACCCTTACCCTAACTTCTACTTGCTCCTATGAAATATGCGACGTACCCGCCTTCTCTAATGCCATAAACGTTTCTCGTCGGCTCCTTGCCGCCTTTCGTACGCCTTCGCCGCCACCTGCAGCCTGGAGGGCCTCCTGCGGTACTTCCCACCCTCCCTGTAGCGGCTTTGTTGCCATCAGCCTGCCACATGCAGCACAGGAGTGTACCCCACCCTTCTTCCACTGAGGCGGGTTCGTGTCGTCCCTTCCCCCCGTTCCCCCGGCAGGCCCCCACCCCGGTGTTGGAGCCCGTATTGGCGGACGACGAGGACCTGCCTGGAGCAATGGCAGCAGCCGCCACCGCCCGACTGAGCAGCGGGGGGGGAGCGGGTGCTGGCAGTGTGTTGCTCGCCCAGGCCGGGGCGGTGCTGACCCTGACACGACTCAAGGCGGCGCTGCTGGCGGCAGGTGGGTGATGAGGGGTCTAAACCCCCGTCTCCCTGTCCTGATGCGTCCCTTGCTTTCTCCCACCTTCCCGCACTCTGGCCTGGAGCGAGTGAGCCAGCGCGTGCGAAGATGAATGCGATTCGTGTTCTCACTCTCACTCACTCTATGTGGGCGGTATTCGACAGCCATCCCTCCCTCCCGATCGACCCCCGCCCTGCAGGCTTCGAGAGCCACTTCCCCAGCCGAGGTGTGCTTGCAGTTATGGTGGGAGACGGCCCCAGTGCCGCCACCCTCATTGTGACCCTAGGCTCCGGAACCCCCGCAGACGACCGGGTGGTGCACGTCTCCCTGGACGGCCCAGCAAGCGAGGCGTACTACAAAGTACGGGAGGTCATATACGAGCAATTCGGGGTGTGCTAACGGACATCTCAACTGCCTAACGTTCAAGCACTGCCGGTGCTCCCCCGTGCTGGGGGTGGGGCTGGCGGTGGTGGTGTGTGGGTGGGTGACACCGCGCGCGCGTTGAAGGGTAGGTAGAGGGGGTAGAGGGGGCGGCGGAATAGATAACTCCTTTAAAAGCGGACGCGGGAAAAGGGGGGGAGGAATATGCAGAGAAGCGGGGAGGCATACACAGGATGAGGGACACACCGCCATTAGGGGAGCTGGTGGAGCTTAAATAGGAAATATCTCCGGCAGGTGGTGTAAGGTCCCAACGTACTGTAACATACTGCTTACATAACTGCAGTCAAGTAGCACGAGGGCGACTGGGTGGACCTTGTGCTGGGTCAGTTTACACAGCCTCTTCGTTGCGCGGCTCTTCCCTCTCAGCCGACCTCCAGTGCTAAGCCCCTGCCATGTTAGCACCTCGCAGTCGCCATAAGGCCCCTAATTCACAAAGTAAATACACGTGAGTTATCACAAAAAAGCTATATATTGAAGAACTCAAGAATCGCACTTCCCAGTGCAAACTCCTAAGAAGTTCGCGGGGGATCGGTTCACGGCGCGGTGGCAAAAGAAGCTGTGCGCACGGAGGAGTATGGACACCCCCTCGCGCTCTCGTACCTTCCCCCCCCCAGACCCTGCCGTATTTAAATACCCATAACGGCCATTTGATCTGAGGAGACGACGAGCACGTCCGATCAGTGAACCCCCACTGCCAACGCCCACCAGTCGTACATGTGTAATGGGGTTGGGGTAGGAAACCCCCGCAATAGGATATGATGCGTTATGGTACGAAGCACCCGGCTGCTTACCGCCACACACCCAAATACACTCCCTCTCCGTCCCCCTCACCCCGATCTTGCAACGGCAAAGCAATGGAAAGCACCGTCCTCACGGAGAGGCGCGCGCGTGGACCGCGCCACTGCCCACCCCGTTTCACGCAGCCGCCAGCCTAGTGCTCGCTCTACCTATACGACATCCAGTACGATAATCGTCTGTCCGCGCTGCTGGGTTTCATCCTTCGTGGTCGTCGCTGCTGCTGCTGCACCTCCCCCCCTTTTCCTCCTCCCCTCCTGTTCGAGGGAACTGCAGTCAATCGCAGAAGCTAGTCCACGACCCCCCCCCCCTGGGCCCCCACCTAACACCTAACACCCCCGAACTTCTCGCTCACATGCGCGTCCCCACTCCACACATACCCCCTTCTCTGTCCATTGTACAGCTCACCCCAATCCACTGACGCCACAAGCCCCCATGCTCCAGTCGTCCGCGCTGATATGCCGAGTCCAGGGTTCCGGCAGCAGACCCCAAATCGCGACAGATGCGGCTGCACTGGGCCCAGCCCAACCTACCCGCATCAGCGGTGGTGGGGCCGCCCGAGCTTGTCCTCTCCCCCCCCACCGGATGAGGCAGCTCTTGGTGCAGGGCCGGGTGCGGTCGCCAATGGGGTCGGAAAGAGCATGCACGGAGATAGGCCGCCCGTGCCAACAGCGCGCTGTGCTCCAATGTCGCCTTCTGAGAGGTCAGGGGCGATAGTGTTGCTGGTTTCCGACAAGGAGGAGGAGGAGGCAGCAGCCACCTCTCCATCTCCCTCAGTTCCGCAGTAGTTATATTGGCCGTTCCCATGCCGGGACCCATCCCCGTTGCTGCTGCAGCATGGACCCTCTCCGACGATATCAAGCCCCGCCATCCCGCTGCAGATGCCGCTGCCGTTACAACTACCGTTAGAGCTACTGCTGTTTCCGTTAGTACGGCCGGGTTCTTCAGCTTCCGAACATCTCCCCGCACTGTCATTGCTTCTCCCGGGGCTTTGTCCTCGGACCCCCTGTACGGCACTGGCTGACGCCAGCACTGGCATTGTAACTCCACTTAAGCAACCCCCATGACCGGATACAGCCCACCTCGGCCCCGGGTTGATCATCGCATCCACACCCTCCTCCCCCTCCCCCTCCCCCTTCTCGAATGAGACCAGCATTTCCCCTCTTCGCGGTGCGGAGAGTTCCACACCCCCAGCGGCTCTCAACGCAGCAAAAGCAACCGCTGCTACCCCCGAGCCGTCCTGGTCCCCCCTTTCCTCTACCCGGTGCTGGTGCTGATGCAGCTGCAATGTCTGCATCCGCAGCCGCTGCTGCCCGTCCTCCTGTGCAACCAACTGCCCCTGCTGCTGCTGCTGCTGCTCATCACACGGATACCGCTCCTGTTGGTGCTCTCGCATCGCGGTTTCCGCATCCCGCAGCTCCGTGGGCAGGTCAATCGAGAGATCGGCCGGCTGGGCGGAGAGGGACGGCGGCCAGCCCACCACTGCATATATCATCCGCAGCAAGATGGAGGTAGGACCCCTGGGCCACGTCGACCGGTCCCCGAGCACCCCCCAGTACTCCACGGTGTCAAGCTCCTAAACCGGCATTGATGTAGGATAGGACGCGGGTGGGATATTCAATATAATCGGGGTTGGAGCTGGAATAGTCACTGGCGATGAAAAAAGATAGAAAGGGCTAGCGCGTTTGGAGGGACCAGCGGCTTCAGCCCACATCTACATACGCAGACGTAGCGGGTGGCGGAAGTAAGGCGAAGCGCATCTGACCCGCCCACCCCATCTTTCCCCGCGAGAGGCTAGCACGGCTGCAAGCCCATCCCCCGCCCCTAAACCTCCCTCCCCACCACCATCACACAAAGGTTCCCTCCTTACTCTGACGGTGGACTGGAAGTGGACGTACACCTGCGCCTGGGCCAGTGCCGGCTGGGCCCGCAGCAGCTGCCGGTCGGCGTAGACAAGTGTGTCCAAGACCTGCGCTCAGATGACCGGTAAGATAAAGGGCTCTGAAGAGGGTCCGGGCGCCTGAGTACGGAGTATCGCATATTCCACTATGGACATGTAGTTCTCTGACGGTATTGTCGGATGTGTGTCATCCACATGAGCTTCACGCAAATCTTGCGGATTAATAGGAGCTGCATGCGCAGCGTATGATGGATGACAGCGCGTTCGCGCCGAATCTAAGCCATTTGTAATATTAGTTCGTTGCCTATACAGGCATTTCCTCAAGAACTAAGTTGTTTCGGAGAAGAGGGGTCAACATGGAAGTCCCGTCTCGGCGACCCACATGATACAACTGGCGCTTAGAGTTTCGGAATACGGTATGACGTGTCTTCCACCACTGCGGCCTTCTTAAGGGTCTTTGTAATTAACATTTTCACCCGAAATCCTTGCAATTCCAGCTGGAATCGTTAATTGGGGCAGCTTCCAGCACGGTTCATACGCGGCTGTGTTTCCCGACACACGCACCAGAGGCATTTCTCGGCGGAAGATATAATTGCGCAGCAACGGAGGAGCAAGCCATCGTTCTTGGCCGCTCACATGGCAGTAGACATGGAGGGCAAACCCTGACGACCCAATGTTCACCCACTCCGCGACCACCTCATCACGCAACAAACGGGTATAGAAACCCGAGATCTGCTTATCGTTATATTCAGGTCCTATCGTAAGCCGGAGGTTGCCAGTGATGTCATTATGTGTTAACGTATACTTTCGACTTAGCGGCGGGGCTGGCTCCAACGCGGTTGTGCCTGCTGCAAGCAAGACCGCTAATTTTTCTGGCTGGAAAGGAGGTGGATCAAAAAACGCCCTCGAAACCTGCAATTATATCACTTCGCATTACACGTCCACTTCCCTCATAATGCTAAAGAGCAAATAATAGTACTCACCACTCGCCGACGCGCTGCCACAAGTCCAAGCTTTCTGCTAGTCACAAGGAATGTTGTTGGACACTGAGACGTAGATGCTGCATGATGAGTTGAGCTCCTGGACACCGAGTTTTCAACTGGCTCTCTCGGAGCTCGGTATTTGCCAATTCCAACTGTTCGCCGTGCTGGTGATGTGCAAGATGCCGATCCTTGAGAGTACAACGACTTCATCGAGGATGGTTAAATAAACCAAGTTCACATCCCAAGTTACTCAAGGTCGCATGCAAGCAAACACGAATCAACGCGGATTTGAAGTCATACAAAATGTCAGTATTTTACAATAATATGATATCTCATGATGCCAACAGTGGCGGAAGAACCCATTTTGTTCTCCTTACGGTACGGCAATCGACCTTCAGATCCCGCAGAAAGGCACTGTCACTGTTACCAACAGTTAATCGAGAAGAAACATATACGGGTAACAGCAACAAATATCATAAGGACTCAGGTGCCCCTCCTGTCTCGACACTCTTCACGACATCTGCCGTTGTAAGCCGTAGCTCGCTCGCATCTGGCGAGCCGTGGATATCCAACACCATCACAATCACGGGATAAAACGCGGGAAATTGGGTTGTTCCAGTGTCGTACTAGCTACTTCGTCGTGCATAAGTGGCTACCCATGTTCTACAGGTCCACGCCACACGCATGGTCTATATTGACATGAATATCGCGAAATTAGAAGGCACTGCTCCGAAATCAAACGCCTCACGAGCTCCTCGCGCCCGTAATAACGCCCGCCGCATAGCTCACGTCACACTCTGTCGATGAAAACGTCAGAATGTGACGGACAAAATGAGCAGCACATTGCTGCCACGCTTGCCACTAAACAAACCTCACCATTCCCACACCGGAAGAAGAAGAAGACATTTTTCTCTTGCCTCAGCAGAGAGCCCTGACCCAACGGACACGATGGTTCGCACCTGGCGGTCGCTCACACACTCCATCACACCACCCTTGGACGCAAACAGATGCAACACAAATCCCCACGCGGAGCCCTGGGCCCTGAGGTATATGCACCCTCTTTCTGCTCGCCCCACAACTCCTCAGATGGCTGTTACTTCCACCTGGCCCCGCCCCGACTGCGCCCCGCCCCATAATTGCTGCTGCTGCTGTTATTTCTTCTGCCTGCCGCAGAGTCAGGCCAGGCCATGGCGCGCAGAAGGGTGCAACCCCGCCAACACCTCAGCTGCGCTGTTGGACCGTTAGATCCAGGTGGAGGTAGAGCGGCTTGATGCTGAGTAGCGCCGGCTTCTTGTTGCGCTTGTAGTTGGCGGGTTTCTTGTATACCTGCACAAATGAAATGGACCCCATCCATCCATCCATCCATCCATATAATACACAATTCAGGTTCCGATAGGGCGGCCCGGATAGGCAAAAAACTGACTTCGGCTGGGCAGTTTCGCAGACAGCTCAAAGGCCAGGAGACTAAGGGACCCGGTAACAGCCCAAGAGGTAATAGCAACAGCAGTACTGTGTACGGATACAGCAGTGACAAAGGCATCAACAACCGGGGCCAAGCTCGCCATATGTTTTTCTTCTGTGCAGCGGCAAGGTTCAACAAGGTGCCGTGATAATTGCAGACGTTGCTGCAGCGTCTTTACGTGAGAGGAGGTGCATGGTTGGTGCAGGTCTAATTGTCAACCACCAACCTCCAGTGTGACGGGCCCATTTTTTATTTCGTCCATCTCCATGAAGCAGTAGGCCTTGATGCTCTTCTGCGGTGCGGTGTCGAGAGGAGCGGCGAGAGGTGGCCAGGAGGGAAGAAGGCTAGGTTTGATGATCCGCGAAACGCCACCATTGGACGCCGCAACCCCACCCCACCCCACATGTGCGAACGATACAAACGGCACGCACGCGGGCAACCTCGTGGCTGCGCAGATCGCCCGGCAGATCAGCAGCTGGAAGTGGCTCGTAGCTGCCGTATGCTTCCACAGCATTTCCGCTCCCGCGCCACGCCCCCCATCTTAAACAGCAAGAAGTGTTTGATTTGTCGTGTGTTGAAGGGGGAAGGCTGCGCGAGTGTATCGCAGCAACGCGATATAAGAAGTAGAACCCAATGGAGATCCCGATGATGGTAATGATGGTAATGATGATGCTGATGGTTAACGTTGTAGACCCGACCCAAGGAAAAGGAGAGACACGCACCTTGTTCTTTTTCGGCTTGAAGTGTCGGAACTCGAAGAAGATGGCGGATTTCTCGGAGAGCTGGTTCATAGGCGTCTGGATGTAGACGGTGTTCTCGAAGAACACGTAGCTGAGGTTGGACCGGCCCACGGGCGTCTCCTGGGGGCATTTCCGACACCATCACCACCAAGCGATGGGACAAACCAGCGATGGGACGGAACTCTGGGGGAAACGGAGTGCGCAACCGCTGACCGGTGGTCGGAAAGGGGGCATGCATTGCGAGAAGAAGCTGCACGAGAACTAATATGGACGGTTCACCGGGTCATCTAGGTCATCTGGGTCATCTGGGTCACCGGACGCACTTCCAACCGAGGAACTTCGTCAGCAGGGACCAATGGGCAATGACTGCAGCAGGTGGCGATGTCCGAAGAGGCCGCGTGTTACCTCTTGCTGAGGGGACGTATATGCTGTACGATGTTTCTTATAGGGAATCCTGCTTCACAGCACGCCGGCGCTTGGTGGCCACAACCCTAGTTGTGTTTTTAGTTTTTAGAGGTAATCGGGACCTTCAACCGGAACCCGCCACCACACGAACAGACAGACACGCCTACATACCTGGACGGCCTCCACAGCCTGGCCTTTGTCGTCCCGGACGGACACGACCACCCGGGGGTCAGTGTACGACATTGCGTCCTTGAAGCCCCACTTTTCAATGAAGATGACCAGGCTGACGTCACCTTTTTGGTGGGAAGGTGCAACACGTAGGGAGCCATCCGCATTGTCCGTTCCAGGATCGTCATCCTGGTCCTGACGTACCTGCCATCAACATGAATGCAGCAGTACAGTATATATGTCTGTATGGTGGGTGTTGCACTGTGGTTGACTCGCAGACAGCCCCATTCACACCTGAGACGCACACGGAGAGAAGCCCTCCTTCTATGACCCCACCTAAGGATCTGTGGCCAGGAAAAGGCCAGCCCTTGTATACCTGCGCCGTGCCTGTGGCCCTACCTCCGCAGCTCCTCCAGGAAAGGGCGATGGGCTTGGAGTGATGGTTCCTTCCGGCTGGACTCCAGGAAGGGGAAACGTGGCTGACGTGGGGACCGGCGGGAGGCGGGGAAGTCTCAGGGCGCACATCTTAGTGACTAGCCAAGAGGTGCTGTGGTGCATGCTGGAGCGGTGTGGCGTGCACCCCACCCGCACACCCATGGAGGAACAACAGGTTTTGACAGTCATGCAGAAATTCCACCAGGACGAGGCTACCTACGAGGCTTCGAACGTCCATTATAAGGTAGGCGTGCTACTGGGCATGTCGGCAGCACCCGAGCAGCAACCTCACAGCGGTGGACCCTGCCCCCAGCAGCAAGGATACGCCACAGCTTCACACGCAAGTGGACCAGCCCCGGGTCTCCACACCAGGTGGCGTCACTCCCCAGACGGTCCTCCTGCTCACCGTCACTGATGATGATCTCCCTCATGAAGCGTTTCAGGTTCTTCATGCTGGCCAGTCCAATGCCCCGGTTGGCGCCTTTAGACAGCTCCTGCGGGGAAAGGCATTGCACGATGAAGAGAGAATGAGAGAGGTAGGGAGAAGTGGGGAGAGGGAGGTGAAGAGAGGCGAAGGGATAAAAAGGGAAGGAACTGGTATTTCCATAGGTATGAACGGGCGCATATCAGGACCGGCTGCATTGGTAGATGACACTCTGACAAATGACGTTTTCTCTGCCCGGTCCAGCACCACCTCGCTGTGTCGTGCTGCACTGCGCCAGCCCGTCGTGCCCCGTGCTGTGAGTGAATTCAACCATCTAAGGATCAGCACCATCACGGCCAAATGCCTGGATGCAATCCAGTCCTGCCCGCCAACACGTGTGCCTAAGCGATGCCCAGCAGCAAGACCCAACCACATGGGTATCGTGTCCACCCTTGTGCTGACTAATAGTCCTAGCTACCCGGACAACGATGTGCGCCCCGCACGAGTGTCCGAAAGTAGAACTTTGATGAGGCTGGAGCCGCCAACCCACCGTGCATGTGTATTCGGCGGGTCTCATGCTCCATAATTGAATCAATGCAGTCACAAGGCAGCGCGGCAGAGCTCGGTTGATGTGTTACAACCCCAACAATCTCAAGCATCGACATGACAATGCCGCAAACAACACTAGCAGACGTTGGAGAGGGGAGAACGTGTCGCCCCATCGGCGCGCCCTGCGCACCAGTCCTTTTCATGTTCCCGCATTCATTTCCATTTTCCCAACCGGTTATACACGACCTAATCGGGAAATGACCCAACCGCAATTTTTGGTGCTGGTTCCGTGGGACAGGCCCTATACGAGGGCTTAGGAGGGAATGGGCAGCGAATGCCGGCTGCTTCCCTCCTACGTCCTCCTTCATGACCAGCTAAGGTCAGCCGGTATCTGCTTCGATCCACGCCTGAGGCCTGCGCATTGCGGCACCGGGCTGAATGATCGACCTCACCTCGATTCGGTATTTAAGGGCTGTAGCCAATTTGCCAATGCCATCCCGACGGATCATAGGCAGCTGCAAAACGTTCTCCACATACTCCTGAAGAAGCAATAGGGGGGAGCATGGAGGGCCATCCCTGCTCACCGGCTCGCCACGACGCTACCAGGCAAACCAGGAGAAAACTGCGACACGCATCTCCTGCATCCGTGGCTCTCGTGCGCGGCTGGCTTCTGACCAACCAGTCCCAACCGGCCCAGGTGAGAGCGATGGGAACGTGCCGCCCAGGGTTTGGCCTACTCACCGCAGCGGCTGCAACCTGAAGGCGCTGATAGCCTTCAAGAGCCTCTTCAACCTGCAGGCCCAGGTGAATCGTTTCTATGGCACGTGCAAGCTTTACCGGCGAGTACATGAACCAGCTCCACTCTTTTGGCATACCTGGCCCCAGGTGTCATAGTCTACAGCTTCTTGAAACGCGCGGTCCCAGCGAGCACGAGTATCCTCCATGCCCGCGAAGCGTCAACGCACTTTACAGTCAACGATGAAGCTATGCTTGGACTCCTTCAGGTCAGAACGCAGGTTTGTACAAGTCGTGAGCTAAAAGGACATTCATGCTAAAACCTCACGAAGAAGGTTAACAATCCTGGTGGGGTATTGCAAGTGGAAGAAAATGGAAGTAGGCCAATAGGATATACAGCACAAGTAAAAACGAGCAAGTCTTTGAGAAGTTTTGAGAAATGGCAAAACTATGTTGAAATACTGGGAATGGATTACGATCGTGAACACGAGCCCTCACGCATCATGACATATGGACCGAGCGACCGACATGGGACTCGCTGGCATCCCCACATAATACATAGTGCACGGTGACATTGAAGGTTAGCAAATTGCTCATAGATAGCACATCTTTCTTTCTTTTGGCTATCTACCTCTTGTACAGGAACCGGCGGGCTGGGGGATTTTGGGGGACGGCCAGCAGGGCCGTTCCAGCCTTATTGTGGGATTAAGTGCTGGACCATTAAGTGGCCGTTCACAATGGTGGGTGTGCATCACACACTTGTTAGCTATGAGTCGTAGATCCTAAGGGCATTTCCTTGCCGGAGAGTGCAGAATCGGTATACGAAGCAGCAGAAAGACAAAATTACACAATTTCGGACGATTACAGGAAGCAGGTGCGATCTTGCAAAGCGTAGGCCACCTTCTGGCGATGGCCCCATGACGCGATGTCCTTCTCCACCTTCACGCGTAGCGAGAAGGTCGCCACAGACTGCTTAAAAACTACTGGATGGGCCATCGACGCGGCCATCGACCAATTTTACACGTCGGGTTTGGCAGCACAGGCCGGCGGGCTTGACCTGCGGGCGGTTGAGGCTCTGTACAAGCGATACAAGGGTAAGATGCTACTGGGGACTGACCACAGGCCGCCGCATTCAAGGAGGAGTCCTAGGACACACCACGTGAAAAGGCGGGGTGTTTAGTGGGATCCTTCCCATAGTTTGCTGGCTCCTTAGGGGAATCGCCCCGCATTAACTCAGCCCCTTCCTTGTCAAGACCGTTTTCCGCTGCATACCGCCAGCCTAACCTTGCCATCCGGATGTAGAGCCCGATGATGAAACCATCGCGGTGGACGGCATCACCCGGTTCTGCGAGGAGCTCGAGGTGGATCCCACGGACATTGCAGTGCTGGTGATCAGCTATTACATGGTAGGGCGGACGCGGCTTAGCTTGGGGCGGCCGGAGGCAGATCGGCGGGAAGGGCTGAGCTGGGGGGCTGGGCTGGGCTTAGGATTGCTCTTAATGCGTTGGAATTTCTTTGTGTATGTAGGGGGGATTATGTGGATGAGTGTGGCGGGTATGGGTCTGGTGTGTGCTGACAGGTTAAGAAAGGAACGCTTATGCGCGCGTTCAGACATATCGCACGTTCGTGCGCTGCGGTTTTAGCAAGCTCTGGAGGCGTTTTGCTGAAGAGACTATGGCGAGCGCGGCAAGCAGCAACCCTTCGCGCGCAGCATGGGCCATAGGACGCGTATTAGGTCACAACAGGACACGCTTGCATTTTCGGGTGCGGTTGGCCAAGTTGGGTTCGGACTTTTTCTATTTCGCCGTCCTATATTGCCGGAGGCTTGTGGTTCCTAAGGGTGGCCCGTTTACGTGTCTCCATCACTCGGGTCACATGCCTGGGGGCCAGCCGGCTACGCATGAGGCTTGCATTAGCCTCGGCCGCCAGCGATGCATGGCGTGAGGTTCGTATGGGTCGCCAGGGAATGGGTACCTACGCTGCTGTGTTGCGAGGTCTGGAAACCTGCGTACCAAATCTCGCCACCCGGGATCGTTCAGGTAGTCCCGGGTTGTTGGTCCCGGGGGTGCTAACGGATAACTGAGCAGCGGAGGTATCTGGACTGTCCCACACCTTCGGCGAATAAAGAGGTTGCGGTGCAACTACGGGCGAAGTGTCATGTGCTGTGGGCGCCGCGGCGGCGCACACGGCGGGGTCAATCAATCGCAATCTCTTTGTCGCACTGTATCGCCCAGGGACACCTTGTCCTCCACCGCTTTGTTTGCAATTTTTCCGATTATGGTTCCGTCGGGCGGCAGCCAAAGGTGCTGCTGGCTCCGCCGCTACGCTGGAGTCACTCCAGTGTCGGGTGCAGCCGCAATGGAAGTGTCTGCTGCAGCTCCAGAGGCGGAAGGATTGGGTGGACTGTCTTCTGAAGCCACTGCTCGGTTTCTCCGTCCTCAATCTTGGGCTTATTTCTCCCACTGCCAGAACGCCGCGGTCATGTGCGAGTACACCAAGGACGAGTTTACATCGGGACTGATCAAACTGGGCGTTGACAGCATCGACAAGCTCAAGCGCAGGCTGCCTGATTTGAGAGCGGAGATCAGGACGGACAACAAGTTCAAGGAGGTGTACGCTTTCGCATACAACTTCTCACGCGAGGTGAGACCTGTGGGCCCCAGGGGCACACGTGCACGCACACGAGGGTGTTGGGTCGGGGGAACTGGCCATTTTGGCGGCCGCTGGTGAGGGGGAGGAGAGCCTTACTGAGAGCTACTCGCTGCAACGCAGAACTCAATCCCATGCAATGCCCGACTTGTCCACCTTGTCCATGTAGGTAGGTGGATAGGATTTCCCTACCTTGGCCTGTGTCATACTAAGCTGTGTTGGCAGCCTTGCTGCGCCTCTCGCCTCCTGAATTTCATGATGACTCGTGATGTGGGTGTTTAAACACTTCACTGCTTGATATAGCCCGTATGGGGTGGGGCGAGGTATGCTTCGTGCGTCCTGAGTGATGTGTGCATTCTAGCTTAGTTTGGTGCTCGAAACACAATGTAGCAATGACGGAGATGATGATGTGTTGGCCTTCCCGACCAGTGCTGTCTCCTTCTCCCTGCCGTATGTGCCGTATGTGACGGGATGGGGAAACAGACCTCCCTGTGTGTCTGTGTTTGTGTGTGTATTGCAGAAAGGCCAGAAGTGCGTGATGCTGGATACTGCGGTGGGGATGTGGCAGCTGTTGTTCTCGGTTCCGGAGCAGCGCTGGCCGCTGATTGATGATTGGTGCGAGTTCCTGACCAAACACCACAACCGCGCCATTTCCAAAGATACCTGGCTGCAGCTCTTTGACTTCATCAAGGTAAGGGAAAGGGGGGAAAGGGAGAACGGGTGAAGGAGGGAAAAGAGCCCCTGGAAGCACACCATGACGCCGTGAAGCGCGGTCGAGGGTAGGCGCAGCGGGGTAGGGTTCCTCCCGGTTATGGCGGTGGGAGCGGCGGCTTCTCTGATCCCTGTCCCCGACTGGCCCTCTAGACCTGGATCGATGACACCCGGTGCTGATAGGCAGGCGCTGCTCTGTATCAGCCGACATATCCTTAACGTGTCGGGGCGTTTCCACGCAGCTGCAGCACATGTGGTTTGATCTCCTCGGCAGTTGTGGCTTTCAGACGATCCCCCCACCCACTCCTGCCCGCCCCATTCCCCGTTCGCCGGAAATATAGTCCGTCAAGCCCGATTTCTCCAACTTCGACGAGAACAGCGCTTGGCCCTATCTGCTTGATGAGTTCGTGGAGCACATGAAGAACAAGCGAGGAGGAGGGGGACAATGAGCAGAGTCACCGCCCCACCAGCACCCCTGCGCGCCTGAAAAATTCAGGACACGCCCTGAGCACATGCCGCACCGGGTACATGATACGCATATGGGGAGTCTCGCTGGACCACTGCGATGCGCGTTCTGTGAAGTAATGATGTGAGGAAAAAGTGACGCCTGCTGCATTCTCCGGTTTCGGCGTGTTCTGTTCATGCTTATCCTGAACGTGAGGTTCCGTTCCCTTGGTGGTAGTACGGACGTCAAGGTCAGTAGACACACGAACGGCAGTTATTGAGGCGGGATAGGGATAAATGAAGGGATTCGAAAGAGCTGCGATATGGACAGAGGCTTCGCGGCCTCCCCGTCTCACGGTTGGGAATGTGGGTGGGGCAACTCCACACGCCCCCTCCCCGTGTCCATACAGTCCTTGGCTTTCAGCTGCGAGCTGTTACAGGTAGGCCCAATCAGTGAAAATGGGAACGTGGAGGGAGGCCGTGGGCTGTGCAGCAGACACTGGTTCATCTCGGCCAATCACGGAAACAGCAGTGCCAGCAGTATTAGCAGAAGCAGCAGCTCGCTTTCCTTCGGAATGTATTGGGTTAGATTTCGCACGTCCCTGTGCAGCACAACTCGCTGCGGGGGCCCAGTAGAGGCCGGCGCAGGTCCACGTGAGAGAGAGAGAGTTGGAAGAGAGAAAGCGTCGTCGATCTGCGCAAGACGGACGGGCACATCATGACATGTGGAGTGATGATAACATGGAGTGTCGTACGAGAGATTTAGAATAAACAGGATTCGTTAGGATTTCATTTGTCCAGTCATGGCATTCCTTTCTAGGGCGAACCCCAAAGCAGCCGCACCAATAGCATCAACGACAATAACAGCAGGAGCAGCAGCGCAAAGCCGCCGGGAGGGGCACCTATTGAATGGCGCACCACGCATGGTATGGACACGATGTGTACATTATGGGCCGTCGCCCCTACACACAAACACACACACAGTGCATGTATGTGTACGTGTGCTGTAATGAGGGATACGGGGATCAATCATCTTACGGCGGCTGTGCGCGGGCGCGGCCCTGTCCTCCAGGTGCTGAGCAACCCGTCTCCATCTGTGCATGGTTCAGTGTACACGAGCTGTTTTCTGCACTTGCCTCTCTCTTCCCTTTCTCCACTCCCTCCCACAAAATGTGCGGCCTTATTGTAGAGCTATCGTTCTCACAACACGCTGGGCAAAGGGTGGAAAGCGCAGCAGGTGTGCCTCTTGCCAGGGGGGGAGGTCCGCGCTTCACAACCACCGAAGGTCCCGCCTTACGCGGGGCTCCTCCGGTGCGGGTGCGGATGCGGATGTGGGTGTGGGTGTGAGGATAGCGGCTCCTCCCAACTTCTCGCCCCGACAGCTCCCGCGGTGGCGACCAGGTAGCCGGGGCCGGAGGAGCACAGGAGGCGCTTACATGATGGCACACATGACAGGCCGCGATCTGTAGAGATCCACTTCATACCGCATACCTCCACCTTTCCCCATCAGCTGCATTTCCCTAAAAGTACAACTTGACGGCCGAATCTCTCCGTCACACTGGACACCTCTGAACTCCGTGAGAGCCAATCATTGACACGGGGGACGTGTCGGTTAGAGGTTAGGGTTTCAGAACCTATAGGATCTTAAAATCTCCTAAGAGCCCTAAAAGCCTCAGAAAATCCCATCCGAGCGACTACACCTGGTCATCGGCTTGTATCCGCCAATGATGCTACAAATGTGACCAATCTGGCAAAAGCACACGACCCTCAGAATTCACGCGCCTGCACCTCGGCTCCGGGTCCGGGACACCCTGGCGGCCTCGGGGGCTGCTACGGTGGAGGGTCCGAAGCCGGGCAGTCCGGACGATGGCGCGGAGTCCTCCCCAGCCCCAGACGCTTTGGGAGACAACCTGCTGCCGCTGCTACTGCTGGTAGTGGGGGCGTCTAGGACTTGCTGCCCGTCGAAATCTGCGGTGCTGGTGACCGTCCCGCTGCCGGCGCGCGCTGCGGCGTTCTGATCCACATCGAGTTCGGAAGAAGACGCCGACCCGGCTTGGGCGCTTCTGGGAGGTGAGGCTGTTGCCGCCTGCTCCTTTCCCTGGATCTGCCGCAGGAGCTCCGAAACTGCCGTTCGAGTGGACTGCGCGTCTGGGACCTCCAGCTGAGAGCGGGGATGAGGTGACGCGAGGATGAGGTGACGCGAGCAGGGACAAGTCACCCACGATACGTGCGGTGGGATGTAGAGTATGAGTATCATGATACCGAGGCAGGGGATGAGGGAGAGGCTGAAGTATGAGGAGGCGGGGCGGAACGGTGGCAACGAGACGACGAGGCTATGGGGGTAGATGGCGGCCGGCAACAGCACTGGAGCCGTTTGAGGCTACCCACGCACTGGATGGCTCTACTCGATTACAAGAGGGCTCCGGGGGCCACTGTAACGACTTCAGAAAAAAATGGAATGGACCCGGGTGTGCCGCAGCATGCTCACATGCGCCGCCGAACGCAGCGCAGCCATGACCGCCCCTGTGGAAGCAGAATCAGACCTCACCTGCTCCAGGACTTCAGTATCCAAGGCCTCCAGCGCGCGCCGAACGACCCGCGGGTCAAATCGCTCCAGCACGCGCAGGTCCCCACGGCCGCCAACGTAATCCGCCACGGCATCCATCACGGCCTCGGTTCCGGATCCCAGGGCAATACCGTCGTCGCTGCCGCTGCCGCCGCGCCCCGTCAGCCGCCGCAAGCTGCCCAATATCCCGCCACGGAGCAGTGCAGCTGCCTCCACTGCCAGCACGAACTGATGTGGGAAGTTGGGGCGGGTTGGGGCGGGTTGGGGCGGGTTGGGGCGGGTTGGCGTTTAAACGAAGAAAAATCAGCATCAGGTGTGAGGTGGACGAAGCCACAAGGCGGAGAATGGCACACAAAGTCCTCCTTCAAGGGAAGGCACAGGCATAGGCAAAATGAGTACGATGTTTGTTGTGACCAAGAAGAGACCAATGCCATCCCCACCCCCACCCCACATTCGCATGCAGGCCACCCTACCTTCGCCACGCCCACGGCGACCCGAGCGAGCCGTCGCAGCCACCTCCGCTGGCGCCGCGGCGCCATCGTCACCCGGCTGACCCGTACAACCCGCCCGGCGCCTGCCTGTTCGCTCCCAGCCACCGAGGGGTCTAACAGGAACCGGAGGGACGCTGTGGTCGAGAAGCTGCGAAGCGTGTCATGTACGGATGTTTGGGGGTGCTCCAGGGGCACCTCCATATCACCGACTACAATGAATGCCTGTAAGGGAAGGAAGGAAGGGTCAGGATGGAGGCGTCGTTTGAGGGGAGGCAGGCCGTGCGGAGTGAGCAATGATGGCGTGAGACAGTGGGATTGAGAGGCAGGGCAGTGCGTAGCAGGGCAGTGTCGAGGGCGAAGCGCTTAGGAGGAGCTGGTACGGACACGGACACGCCATGGACGGATGGATGGATTGTGAATGTGGAGTGGCGAGCAAGTTCCCGACTTTAAGGGGTCGAGAGCGACGGGACTACCGCGGGAAATATCATCATTGCTGTCCTGCGCAGCACCCAACACGTATTTCAAAGTGGGGTAAGAAGCTCTGCCCCATAACTTACCCGCAGGAGGTACTCCCGTGGCGCATCCGGCAGGCGCGCCAACGCCGCTGTGCACAGGTCAACAAAGCTGTGGCAGGGCAGGACCTGATGGGCATCATGGAGGGCGAGCGCACCTTCGGACAGAGTACTTGGGAGTCCGGTTGCTCCGTGAACCGCTCGGGCCTTATCGCCAGACCCCCGTACAATGTCGATTGGAGGCATCAGAGGATGATGTGCGGGGCTAGATATTACTAGGTCTTGAAGACGCGCCAAAAGCAGCACATGTTAAATGTTTCAGGATAGTTCAGTTGGGTCCACGTAAACAGCTCAACGGTGTGGCGGTATGGAGATAGATTGATGCGCCCGGCGTAAATGGCGTTCTGTGACAGCCTTCCGTACAGGCCCTCCGTACCTCAACAGGCAAGTTCTGGACGGATGGTTCACAATGACCCTGAATTTGAACTGTGACTAATCGATAACCTGGAGGCAGAGATGCTGGTTTATGTGTTGGTGAAAGGCCGTCTGCCGAAGCAGGGGCTTTGCGTGTTAGGGTCCGCTGATTGCGAGGGTCGGCGGCACCATTCGAACGCTCCCAGGGCGTATTAGATATTGCAACTGCCGCTTCCTTTGATAATTCACCATTATTACCTACTGCTATGATGTTGCTCATGGATGATGATTTCTGTTTCTGGGATGTCGTCTGCCTGCGCCGGTAACGTCAAACTACAATATGCACAGGACGTGAGCCTGGAATAACACGCGATGCAGATGGGAAACAGTATTATGCTGTTTGTCCCGTATATTGCAATGGTCGAGCAGAATCCTAGGCTTCGGAGAAACCGCCGCCAACCGACTTTGACGCACTTTTTGACTGCGATCTGCAGCCTAGTATCAGCCTTCACATGGCGATCTAAAGTACAGTGTTGTTTACGAATTATGCTATGGATTTTATGCAGCATGAAGTTCCCAATCGCAAGGAGGACCGTTCGAAATACCCTGCACGTATCGTACCGGCATATGCACACAACTTGACAACGAAGGAATTTGTGATGATGAATCGCTGTGATGTCATCTTTTTATATATCTACTGTCCAGGTTTGCTACTGCAGAGCTACCACAGCTCTATGGGCTACGGGCGAAAGGGGTCGAGCAGATGCTGCGCGTAGTCCGATGGACCAACCAACGTTGGCTGTAGCTCATGGCTTGTCCGCAAAACGTAATATTACGAGGGATGGGTTTGTTTGCTCTCGGCATCCCGCCCCGTGCTGCTTGAAGTTTGAGACCCGCGTGAGACCCGTCCTCCTTTGACGATCCATGCCGCCCGCCTGACGTGCACGATCTCCTACGCCTCTGTCCTGATACATTCAAAGAGAGATGATTATTAACAGGCCAGGGACATATCTTCACCTCTCCTCTGTTTGCCCTCCCCTAGCCAATGAGAAAGCGACATAGGTTACAGCGGCAGGGCCCTTGTCCAGTCCAGACCGGCAGAAAATGGCCCACGGGCGCTGGGCATTGCCATAGCAACAGCAGTGCGGATGCTTAAGCACAGTGTAGTGAACGGAGTGAAGGTTCCCTTTCCCTTCGCAACGTCAAGGACGTGTCCCCCTCCTCATGGGCTACAGCGAGTGCCTGTCGAACCGAAAAAGGCTCAACCCTACGGCCGATGTTGAAACCCTCACCCGGGCGCACTCACATTAATGGCACGCAACACACACACACACACACGTATATGCCGCGTCATAAACAAATAATGGGCCGCGGCATTGCGCCGCAATTGCACTGCGTTGTGCACCGCCGCGCACTGCCACGGACGTCACCGTCCGCAGGGTTGAGAGCCGAAAGAAGTCCTAGTCAGCGGTCGTGGAAAGAAGAAGGCGAGGAAGAGTGTAAGGAGGAGGAACACGCAAGGCTACTTGCGTGATTCGATTTAAAACATTCGCCGTTGAACCCTACGGCGAACTGAGATCCGCCCGCCCAGAGTTCTGACCTTCAACCGCCTTTGTCCTCTGGTTGCCGCAAAGAGGGCACGCGGGACTTCCAGCTGGGCCTGATGGCAAGTCTTCGGCCTTATCCTGTTTGGTCTCTCACGTGCGCCTTCAGCGACGCGTTGCTGAACAGAATCACCCGTAAGGCCCCAGCCAAGTACGTGTTTGGCCAGCCCTACGGCTGGCAGCATGAGTTCCCCGCCCCAACAGCGGGCATCCGCACATACAACTTCCGTATCGTTCTAGTCTTCGGTACAGGTTTCACACATATCCGTATGGCATGAAATGCGCAACAATACACAAACCAAAAAAAGTCCGCACGGACGTGAAAGTGGCAACTAAACGCCCGTCTTTAAGGAAAAAGAAAAAAAAGACACCGACGGCTCCACCTCCACCTCCGCCTCCGCCTGAATAAATGTCCGTTGCCTTGGCCCAACCACGCGTTCCAGTATTGGCCGCAAACCTTAGTCAGAATGAACCTGTCTAAGCCCCCTACATGCCTTACTATTAACCGACCTTTTTGCATGAGTTCTCGATCTCATCTCCTACCTCTGCTATGCGGCCAACGCACCTGTGGCCATACGCATCAATGCATGCCGTCTCGTGTATTGACATGCAGCTGGGACACACACACACACACACAGACACACATATACACGCAGATGCACAGAAAGCAGTGAGTCGACTGAATCGCCGCAGATCACAGAAAATGCTACTAGGCGCATTCCGGACAGCCGGCTCATCATGCCATCCTCGGTCCCGTAACTCCCTCAGCACCGGATTTGCCTGCATGATGCACGCATGCACGGATTGATCGACCTCGGCCATTACGGTCCGCCGTGCGACTCATCATGTTCATGTTCATCACGATTTTTGCCGAAGCCACCGCGACCAACCGCGGTCCATCCCGCCCAGATATACCGCGGCCTATGTGCCGCGGCGGACGAGACATGCAGGACCAGCAACTTCAACTTCCTTTGCAATGGCAGAATGGCCTCCTTGTCCTTCTTATGCTGCTGTTTACAGGGATCTCTGCAGCCACCACTCTCCGTCCCAAACCTTGGTTTCAACCCTGACGTGTGTGCGTGCGTGCATACCGTACCCTGCCTAACCCCTTCATCACATCGCCACCAATCAACCCGCAGCGCCGCAAGCTGTACCGCTTCAAACTGCCACGGTGTGTCCTATTTTTATCACTCTTAAGGACGCGATTCACTCAATTCCTCCCCAATCGTAGAACCCGCTGCTTCCACGTGCGGTGCAAATTTACCCTTCACCTCCGTTTCCCCATATATCTTCGCCCAAGCTCATCCCCGCTCCATCCAGGATCACCTCCAAGGCGGCAATTACCCTTTGAACGTTTCTCATCATCTAACGCAAGTCGCCGGTGTTAAGTTTAGAATGCTTTCAATTGCAGGTCGGCCCCTCCTGGCCTTCCGGCAGCGAGCCTCCGGGTGACGTTTAAACGCACCCGCCACCATGCAAGCAGCCAAGACGTCCTCCATGCCGTCCTAGCAAAACGCACAAGCATATGACATATGCATTAGGGGCAGCAACAACCACCTAACGGATCCCGCCACTCGGTTCACGTCACGGCCAATCATTGCTGTTGTAGGGGCTCTGGCCGTTGCGGCCAGCTGATTCCTCTTCGGACGATAGCCCTGCATTCACCTACAGGATGAACAGCAAGGAAGGAAACACATATATGTGTGTATATGGGGGTTTAGTGCATGAAGCCTGCAATCGCTGATGCCTTCAATCCATCTGCAATGCGTTGGATGATCATGCTGGTCAGTGGAACTGAGTCCACGAACATACACGGCGTCGGCCAAAGAGACCGATGACTGAAGAGACCAAACTGGTCAACGCAAAGCAACAGCAAATGATAAGTAACGGGAAAGACGTTCTGGGTACAGCGGCGACCTCGTCCGAGCCTGACCCTTCCCCAGTGATAAGGGCGCCCAACGAGCACCCTTGCGTTCCTGTTGCTAAAGCGCAGGCCGTACCTGCACTGAAGTGAAGGTTCCCTTGGGTTTGGACACGGAGGCGTGGATATCCGCCCAGTCAACTTCGGGTTCCTCAGACGGCTGCAGGGTAAGTCGGAATCATATGCGAGTGGCGGGAATGAGTGACTGGGCCGGCGCGAACCATAGTATGTGTGTGAGTACGTGCGTGCGTTCGTGCGTGTATCTAAAGTGGTTTCGGGCGGCCGCAGAGGCCACGACGATGTTATGACACGGGCTAGCAAAGTAGTTGCACAAAGTGGGCAACTGGAAATGTAAAAGGTTGTGCGAAGGCACTAGATTCTAGGGAGTGCGTTCACCTCGAGGTTTTTTCCGGGCCTGTTTGTTGTTTGTTTTCGGTAATAACATCCCGAGCAACTCGGGAATACCCACCTCGGCATCATCATCATCGCTGTCGTCCCAGTCATTCACTTCCGTAGGTGGCCCAAACTCCTCCTGCTTGTCATACACGTAGCCCGGGTCGCCTGGTCGCAGCTGGTTCTTTTGGAAATCAGCCTCCATGACTTGCTTGGCCAGCTTCAGCTCAACCTCCGTCACCTACGGGCACGTGCGGCCCCAGGGGTGCAACGCTACATGTGTGGATGATCCGGTCCGGTCGATGCATTGTCACGGAGACCAGCTAACCCCACATGTGTGATATATCGGTACTCAACGCACCTTATTCAGGTCCAAATCGTCAGTCACTTCCAATCCAATCACGAGCTTCTCAGCCTCCGCAGCGAAGCGCGTCTTGGCGCCACCACTAGCGGCCGCTGCGCCCGCCTGGGCATCCATAGAGCCCATCCGACTAGGCGCTGGGGAGACGGATGAAGCCAATGGTGGCAAGGGCCGGTCCCGTGTTGATAAAGGCGAAGTGCAGAACTCTCCTCCCAGTTCCGAAGATACCCCTCCCGAGCCGCCGGCGGTCGCCATCGTAGACAGGTCCGAAGTGGAGCCTGCACAGTTGCGGTGATTGTGATGGCGCATGAGAGCAGGGAAATGGCCTTACCTGAAAACCAAAGTAGCAGGCAACCTATCGCCAACCAGGCTTCTCTTAAGTTGTCCAGTAACTCAGTACCGTATCCCTGACCCCATACTCGACCCCCTCCAGTCCTTCCGTAGCTTCATCCACCCTGCTTGCCAAAGCCAAGGTCCTCGGCATCTGCCCCGCCTGGCGTGCAACCGCTGCATACATCACCAATCCACCTACCGCACCCGATAACACATTCCACAAACGCAATACACCCATGACCCGCGTCATCTTTCCCAGTCGGTCGCTAAGCGCCACAGCCGCCCTGCGCACAGGAGCTCGGGCCAGTAATTCGTCCCCTTTTTTAAGCCAATCGTGGGCGCCCTCCTCTCCAGCTGCAGCTCTTAAGCCTCAGGCGGAGCTGCCCCATTGCACCGTTGCATAAACCCCAGTATACACTTCATAATTGTCATCATACACGCCTACCCATTACCCGCCTGTCGCCCCATGGCAGCCATCACCTAGCAACCTGCCGTAACAACCATCCGCTCACTCAATATTTCCTAATCTGAACAACTGTTCTATCGCGACTTAAACGAAATTTTCTTCGTTCTTAAAGCCATTCCGCGCTCCAGCCCGCGCCTACTCGATCCACGTTTTTTTAATCACCACCAACCTATCGAGTAAAATAGGAGTACATTGTCCAGCTGGCCACCCACTTAATTGTCACCCGCGCTAGCATTCCATAACAGTCACTCGCATCCATCTACTCAACCCCATCCGTCCAGTATCCCATAAGCACGCCCAGCCATCACATTCCCGCCACGTACCTCCCAGACAAGCCATTTCCTTATCCAAATCATCCAGGGCAGATGCCAGGCCGCCCCCATCGCGGCGGCTGGCCCCGTCCATCTCCTCGCCGCTAGTGCTGCCACCACTGTCGCTTGGACTCGCTGTGCTCGTCGAGAATCGACTCATGGTTGATTCGACACTGCCGCGGTAATTAGCGTTAAGCCCCGACATAGCCATTCGTGCCGCGGGACCAATCCTTGGGTCAATACCCCGGGGTGACAATGACGGCAGCGGCGACGCAACGCTGGCGCCCCCGTTGACAGAGTTAGTAAGGTCATTGAAGTCAGTGAGCCGACCGGGGCCTTTAGAACCTCCGGTGGCACTGCCGCTGCCGGGGCCCAGCCGTGAGGGCACGTGGGAGAAGGTGCCATTGCGCACCGTGGCGCATCCATTGGCCGCCGTATCCGCTCCTGCTGCAGCACCGTTAGCGCTATGCGTTCCGGCGCTCAGGAAATCCACCAAGGAAACCACAAGCCGCCGGACCTGCAGGATCAGGCAAGTCAATACGGCGTTTAACTGCTATTTTGGCGGGATTACCACCGCTCGTTGAACCAAACAGCGATGAGATTGTATTACTTAAATCAGTATAAAGAATGTTAGCCCTAGTACATGACGTGGATAGGCGGAGATAACGAAGGGCGAGCCTAAACCCTTGGCCCCAACGCTCCGGGGGGTTTTCAACGGCAGCCACACCGTTCAGACATACGGTAATCTGTATCATTGGTGCCATTTCGTCAATAATGTCAATGGGCTAAACCGCATACTTGTAACCCATCGTAGTAGATGAGCCATGCTCGGACAGGTTCCCAGGAAGTACAGATGGCGTGGCTTTCACCGCAGCACAATCAGTGCAGCAGCTGATGCAACCCTAAAGCTCTCCCAACACATGAGATAGCTCCGGTCACTGACATATCAATAATCGTTTACTACGCTCTTGATAAGGAATTCCAACAAAAATCATGAATTCATAAAGTGCATACAGGAAAGCTGTATTAAAAGGCATAGCAGTGAGCTTCTGTCCGGACCCGGTTAAAATTCCAACGCCATTCCGCACCTGGTCATACTTCACGGAGGTTGGATCAAGCCTCCGTGGAAAGCTCCTTATGACCTGTTAATATGAAGCCAGTTGTTATCATACTTTTGCTAACCAGGAGGACGGGCCAATACAACTCACCTTCTTCGTAAGGCGATCCACGTCTACATTCGCTTGGATTCCATTTAGCTTAACCTAAAATGACGTTGGCAAAGCAGTCAAGGGAAAAGAAGCTTCCTGAAGAGCCGGTAACCGTTTGGGTCTCCGTTTGGCCTCATCCTTACCGCTCTAACCCGCCGCCTCCTGGTTGTATCCTCATACTCCAGAAAAATACATGGAGGTTGAAATTTCACAGCATAGCGCTTTGCTTTGTAGCTGCCTTCGCTCTCCGATGACGTTTCCTTGCGCGAAGCCCCATTTTCTGCGGCTGGGTTCAAGGTTTGGCTTGGTGCAGTGTTGGGCATGAGCTCTATGAAAGGATCCTGTCCAGGTTTGCCCACATGGCTGAAGACCAATTGAAGTTAACAAAAGCAGGGTCACCGTGCGGAGGTCATAGCTAAAGGAAGCGGTACGTGGTACCAAAGAAACTCAGATAATGAAAATTTTGTGGGTGTTTCTTGGCTACAACGACCTGTTGTACGAGGGTGTTGCATTGCGATGTACGCCTATGTTTCATACCCGCTATCTGCATAAGGAGGGCACCAATTCAGGAGCCTATTCCATCGTGGGCCGCACAACTTTAGCAATTACTGCTAGTAGCGCTCTTCTTGCAGTTTCATGCAGAGCGGACCAGTGGACTGCGGTTGACCTCAGAAGACAGTCCTACGTTTCGGATTAGGAAACGCAATCCGCATGTCTTACATATTGCGCGCCCAGCCAAGGGCCCCATCGGGTTGCCACCTCCCTTGCCATCGCCCCTTCACAGCCCATGGCATCGTCAACTTCAACTTGACCCACTTCCCCTGAAGCCCCAGCAGAGCATCAGAAGCAATTGAAACAGTCAGTTCTCTCAAACATCGACTCTTGGTTGACATCGTTTAAGAAGAACTGCTCCGCACTGTCACTTGCCGATCTGGTTAACAAGGGAACACAAGCCACGGTCGGCATCCAACTGACGCTTCTCCATCACGAAGCACTCTGACAGCTACCAGCAGTACATAAGTAAGCTACGGCACAAGCAAACTGAAAACAAAGGTTGTGTGATGTTACGCCACTGCAGCCCTGTGCAGATTGGACACGTGGCCCGCCGTACAAGACAAACACCGCCTCGAAACCTCCCGCTGGGCGCATTTGATATTCGTTGTCGCAGAGTTCCATCACACCATTCTGCTCTCAGTAACTGTACGGCCCTCAAATGCTCGTCTGCTTGAACCAAACGGCCCAAGCCCTTCCAAAGCAAAGCGGCTGCACATTCACCTTTCCAGCGCAGTCTCTCGGAGGCGGGATGCAAATCAGATCAGATCTACAAATACTACAAATCAGATACAGTAAAGGCATATGGACTTGGCCCCTGTGCCTAGCTAGGGGCATCCGAACCACATAGCAACGACACGACGCGACCAACATTACGGACTCGAGCGTGTGAGGAGGGGATCCGAAGGTACTGGGCACGTGGCAGTGTGGATTGGATAATGGTGCCACCGTCGTGCTTAACGTTTACTGACGTGCCGACCGGCTCATGTCTCATCGGCATTCGGGTACATTCAAAGATAACGCTCAGGCGCACTGCTCTGAGCGACCTGGCAGCCCTCCACAATGCGTTGCCGAGCAGAGCCCGCATCGTGGGATAGCGAAAGCCTAATCAGACGGCACCCCTGCCTGACTAGGCACGCGCTGCCCGATCGCTAATAAAACAGCTTGGCGGGGTCAACAGTTCGATCAAACGTCTTGACCAGCCCCAATTTCTGCAAAACACGGGACAGACTTTTGCTGGTACACCCATCCTTACGGCGGCGTCTGCGCCATATCGCATTGTTAGCAACTTTTGCACAACATAAAGCAAGCCCAAATAACCTCGCCTCGAAGCAACTTGCTAAGTCCAGACCGCGGGCAGCGCACGCCTTGCCCAACCTGTCCCATCGCATCAGGCAACACAGCGTGCAGCCTGCGGAAACGCTTCCAGCGTACCCAATCTTTATCGCAAGATATGTGGCTGTCCGTCCGCCCTTTACCTGTCCTCTACGCACTTGAAAACAGCCATTCCACTTGGGGGGTGAGACGCCAACGATTGCTTCAAGGTCGCCACTATCCTCATGACCATCACCACCGTCATCGCCTTCCCACAGTTAAGTCGGGCCGACCGGGCTGCCGGCGCACATACGAACACCCGCCTGCCAAACCCCTCGAAACCCACCATGCCGGGGTACCCCGCCTACCCGGGACCCCGTCCCCAACTCGCTCCTCGTCATCTCCAGCTCGCTCCAGTTTGCGTTTCCAGTCGACATCCATTTCGGTGCCGACAAAATCACCACCAATTGCCGCTTCACCTTCCACCGGAGCGTCCAAACCCCTGTTACTGTGAAGGGATCTGCTGGTAACCCTGCGGATTCCGCTTAGGTGGCAGCTTCCGCAGAATGTAAAGCACGCTGGCGGATGGAATGATTTCCGCCAGGCTGTAATAGGCGATATTGAGCAATGGGTGGCCCAACATGTCCACCTCCAGGTCGTTGCGGTCCACCGCTGAGGTGGCGATCATAACGGCCCTACGGACATTTAACGGTTTGGTCAAGTTAATTTCACTTAATTGGGTTCTTCGGTTATCACATTAAGATGCCCCTAAGAGTCCCTCCGCACCCGCTTCGTAAAGCAAACCACCTCAGGCCCCTGTTCGCTCTGCCGCTTCCCCTCGTACGGGGCCCGAGCACTTCCCAGCTCCACAGCGCACCTGAATGTGAAGCAGCCCGCGCAGATGGAGGTGACCAGCCCCACCTCCCGCAGCTTCTTGCGCCGACCGCGTGATTCGATGGGGAAGCGCTGCAACATTACGAACAGCCGGCCTCCGTACAGTAAGAAGCCTGCTGCTGCCGCCATAAAAACCGCCGCCAGCCATAGGTTGGATATGGTGTAAGCCAGCTCCTGGACATCCGAGGTCTTGCCGAAGGTGGTCAGCGCCCAAAGCCCGGCCTGAATGGTGCAGTAGTTGCAGTCGCAAAGGCGGACGAGCGATGCAGTGAAAGGGGAGAGCGGGTTGCCGACATGTAATAAAATAATTTTGGGACACGGTATCCAGCGCTTTGAACTGGAGGCAAGTCACAAAAGCCAATGTGCCACGTGCCACGTGATCGTCAGCTCAAGTTGATACGAACCTAACCTAGGCTGAGATGCCCCTCTCCCGATCTGGCAACTCGCGAGACCCCCGTAAAACTCAACTACACCCTGGAGGGCTCCTCCGGCATTGCTGTGTCACACAGTTGCGATGTTGCAAATCCCAAGCTTCAACCCACCCTGACGTCTAACCCCCAGTATTCTCTGCCGTCTGGTCATCAGTCGATGGTTCAACAATTTGCCGTCCTAACCGTGGCCGCCCACTCGTCCAAGGACTGTTTGCATTTGACACAACTGGGGCATCACGCACCAGCACGGCGTACACCACCACGTTAATGATGAGGAAGGTGGGCCGCAGCGCCGCTGCCGGCAGGTTACGTGCCTGCTGGTAGATTTCCGCCCAAAACAACACCAGAAGTGTGTATGTCGTGAAAAATAGAAGACCTGCAAAGGGGGGAATATTTAGTATTTGTTGATGTGTCATCCGAAAAGGATGCGTGTCTTCGGGCTGAAAGCGCATGTGCACAGAGGCGCAAGACAGTAGGTCGTTTTGGTGGTTTCGGAGCGAGTCCAGATTAATAGGGAGAGTTGACTCCAAAAGACTCCGGAATGTCACGACTGTACCTACCCGGCAGGTCCAGGAGCATTAGCTTGGTGACTACAGGGTGTAAACCCTCGAGCGCAGGGCGGAAGAAGAAGACCGAGCATCGGAGGACCGAGACCAAGCAATTTAGGAGGTGAAAGACCTTTTGCGTGGTCCAACCATACTCCGGTACCCTAAGTTGAAGTCGAATGAGTTGGACCTGCAAGCAGGAAATGATAGTATGTTGGCCAAATTCGCGAGGAATCCACACCTCACCCTAGCCCGAAACTTACGAAAGCTACAAGCCCTATAAGGCCATAAGCACCTCCTATCCCATAGTTGCTGTACAATTGAAGGCCCTCGTTCTTCTCCAAGTTGCGCCACCTGCGTATGTCGCGCCATTGATTCCGCGTCCGCAAGTGCAGCTCCACGACTGTCCCTTTACTAAACATGTTAAAACATGTTTTCCCACTTACCACTGAGGGTACGGAAATTCTACGCCAAGGGCAGCAGCCGCGAGGTGTAGCGTCCGCATCGCACCTTTAGCGGGCTGATGCCCCCAGTATTGCTGGACAAAAACGTGCAAACTTCAGGCGGTAGCACCCCTTGACGGTTCCTGACTTCTAGCTGCTACGCCACAGGCCAAAGTTTCCTGCCGGAAGGCTTTCACAAGTGAGCAAGCTTGCAGGCGTTACAACATTTTGTTTATTGTAGTGTTATAGTCCTTATTTTCTGTTATCTGTATGCGTTGAAAAAGCTGCAACTGGTGTGGGTACACCCATTCCAACCGCGAGGGAGGCCCTAAAGAACAACGTGCGCCGAATCCCCGTATCCGATGGCATAAATACGCCAATGCATCCATTGCCCTTACATTAAACATGCATATAAATACTATCAAGGAGTCAAGTACTATGCTTGAGGGAAGGTACTAGTTATTGCCTGTCCTGGTGGCGAGACGGTCTGGATGGCCCGCGGACGGCTTGAGGCTGAACAAATGGCCGCTGATGATGAAGATGATGATATCATAGAGGGCGACGTGGTCGACGATCTTGAAGGCGAGGGTAGGTATTGATGCGTTATATATGGCTGTTTGATAATTGCCGCCCAGGCAGCTCGCAAGATTTTTGAACCCAAGAGATTGTTCAAATTCTTGTTTTGCTTTCCGCCGCCGCCGGCGAGTGGTGGCGGCTAGTTTTGTGGACAACGCAGTCACGTCTTGGCTCATGATGCACTTTTAATGCAGATCCGGAGTATGGAAGTGAAGATGATGGAGGCGACGGCGATGGGGAGGACGATGGCCCCATTCACACGGTTTTGGAGGACGACTCTTTCCATTGCTTTGACGGGCACCACGGTGCGTGACTGCCGCTGAGTTTTCGGGTTATATATGTTGTCCTTGTTGACGCGTACGGGTGTCTTATCATTTCCGTCCCTGGGCAGTCTTTTAAGCAACGCTGGTCAAACCTTAGCTGAAACTCCGGCGCTGACCGTGACTGTTCAGGGACTGTGCCTTCTTGTCATAGGCGATCTTTTTAACTACAACCAAGGCCGTATTCAAACCATATATGACTGTCAGCCACTATAAAATAAGCAATGGTACGCAATAAAATGGATGCCTTTTTATCGTAGTCCTTCGTGTTCTAAATATCTAACGAATTCTACCTCCCCGGTCCACACCACGCATATGCGGCGCCCTTAGAAGCCGTGGTAGCTGTTGCCTGGAATCCCGCGCTGCCCGACGTGGTCGCCACGGGCGGATGCGATGACACTGCATACCTTTGGCGGGTAGGCCAAGACGCCTTTGAGGAAAGCGCCGGCAGCCTGGGCACATATGAACTGCCCGGGCACCAAGATACGGTAGCGGCTCTGGCCTTTAGCAGTTCCGGGGCAATGCTCGCAACGGCGGGAATGGATGGTGAGGAACGTGTGGGCGAGATATGGAGTTGGTCGCTGGTCGCGCGGGTTGGATGGATAGACGGTGTAATATGTGGAAGCGCAGTGCCGAGGGGTGGGGGCAGTGAACAGGCACGTGTGCCGTTATGGTGGTCCAAAGAGGTCCCGCCTGTGAGTGCTAAGAGTTTAGCTCACTCGTTTCCATGCCATTCAAGGAGAGGCTTCGTGGTTTTTGGTCTGGTCCGGAACTGCCTTGCCGCTTCCTTATGACGAGTCCGTACGTCGGCTGTTCTCTATGTTCGTGATTTTTACGAGCGCCTTAGTCTTGGCCTCCATCTGCCGGGATTGTTTGCCTTCAAGAGCATTGGTCTACCGGACCCAGGTCCGTATGTTGGCCTTGCTAGGAAATTTCACACACCTTGTATGAAACCTTCTCGCCGAACTCAACTTTGCTTAAGAGGAAACTGCTGACATTGTTGCTGTCATGCTGCTCCATGCTCTAATGCGTGCATCTTGTTTACAGGCATGTGCAAGGTGTGGCGGGTGGCTGATGGCCAACTGATGCATAGCCTGGAGGGCAGTGGGGGTGCTCTACAATGGATTACCTGGCACCCGCGGGGCGATGTGGTTGTTTCCGGAACGGACGACTGCATGATCTACATGTGGAATGCGACAACGGGTGCGGTCATGCAGGTGGGCAGCCGGGGTGAGGTGTGTGTATTCGCTGACTTGTGGGAAGGCTTGTGAGTCGGGGTTTTGCCTGGGGCGGCGTAGGAACGCGGGTGTTGGACTATCCACCTTAATCTGTTGGGCTCAGCTAGGAGCTCTGCTTGTCTGCTGACCCAGCTCTCTTACCGACTGTAGCCCAGTCTGATTCACTGCTAATTTGGGTCGCTGGCGCTTCTGTTACCAATCCACGTACCTCCCGGTCGGTCGCTCGCACTATTCTGGCTGCAGGTCTTCAGCGGACACTGTGGTGCGGTAAGTGCCGGCTGCTTCACCTCCGACGGCAAGTCGCTGGTCAGTGTGGGCGGCGAGGATGACGCAAGTTTGCGAGTGTGGAATCCCAAGACGGGCGACTGCGTGCTCACGATACAGGTACGCTCATGTGGTATGATTAAAAAATTTGTGGTATGATATCATACATGGCACGTCGTAAGCAGACTTCTCCCTTCCAAGTTTGGTAACCTCTGACGCTGCGATGTCCGTGTGCCCTAGATTTTACTGACGACTCTGAGGTTTCTGAAATCTAAGGTTCTAAACCCTAAGGTTCCTGAAAGAGCGGGATTGATACAGATTGCCTCCGCTGTGCGGCCGTTTATGTAGGGTCACCCCTTCCATGAGAGCGGCATTACTTGTCTGGGCCTCCATCGTGATGGAGGTGGGGCAGCCATCACCGGAGGGGACGACGGCTGCGTGTGCATCTCCAACGTTGCCACGGGGCGAGTGGGAGGAAGGCTGACAGGTGGGTAGTTCATGGGGGTGTCCTGGCGAGAAATAATTGGGTTTGTGTTATGAATGATGCCAGAAGGGATGTGTTTGCCTACGCTCAGGATGGAGAGGAAACGGGCTCAGGTTAATAGCTGCGAGCTTTTTATGTGTTCGCACAACATGTATTATACATATTGTGGTTGGGTGTGCATGGAAAGCTCGCAGGGGCTGGTAGGTATCCGCAGGGTTTGGCATGCATGCGGTATATCAGTTATACATCAGGATGGGCGTGCGTAGTGTGATGGTTCGGGCATCAATTACGGCAGGCAAGGCAGTAATGAGGAATAGCTTGACGTGGCGCTGATGACTGACGTTAAGTACCATCAAATTCTGAGGCACGAGGTGCCATGAGGACCGTTTTCAGCCTTGTCTGAGCCACTGTTCAGCTAGTGCAGCTAAATGTTTACATCATGCTAAGCTTTTAGTCAGCTTTTAGTGAGTTTGCGAGACCTTGTGCAACGCACACCTACTCGCTGAATATTCCATACTTTCGATGGGCAGCAATGTTGGGGAAGGGGATTGCACGTGGACGAGGATGACAAATGGTGATGTCGAAGGCGTGCGTGCAAATTCGCAATTGCCGCCCGCGATGCCGGCAGACTCCTTGTCTGAGTCCAGTTGCTCACGGGGCCATCCACCGGGGACTGTCATCACAGCTGCCGGAGGTCGTGATATAATTAGAGTATCTGGTCTTTTTAGGATTTCCCAAATCCGATTAGATATGACTTATTGTGAATTACATCATTCTTGGCTTCAGTATGGTGGGCGGATTAGGATGCGCCAGGGAGAGCAAGATGAGTTTCTTTGGGTGCATTTCTGTATGGTCATAGGAATTCCTGCCAAATTGCCATTGGTGTGGGTGAACGTGGATGTATATTGATTAAGGAAAGGAAGTGCCCAGTGGGGGCCAAGAACACCCTAAAAGAAAGGAACGTCAGGTTTTGAATTAACTGACGAGGTGGCGCTGATGACTGACGTTAAGTACCATCAAATTCTGAGGCACGAAGTGCCATGAGGACCGTTTTCAGCCTTGTCTGAGCCACTTACCACCATTTACCGTTTTAATTGTTATTTTCGGCTATCCTTCTGGGCATTAGGAGATGATAAGAGTGAAGCCTTGACGGGTGGGCATCGTGCATGTTCGGCAGTCTTCGTTGCGGTGGGCAATATGAAGTTCGGCTGGCCCCATGATTCGCTCGCCCCACATTGGGCTCAAGTGAGCCACGCAGCTGCCCAGAGCAGTTCTTATTCATCTTTTGCATGAGATGACGATCCATGTATTAGGAAGGTACACGTAGCAGGAGGGACCGTACTACAGGTGTCACGCCCTGGAAATTTATAACTGGAAAGTGGCGCAAGTGGCCTTGGATGGTGTGCGTCTTGAAAATATTGTTTGAGCGGCCAAGCGCTGGACGCCGGTGATGTCACATCCGCGGGAATAGGAATATGACAGCTCAACGTGGCGCTGATGACTGACGTTAAGTACCATCAAATTCTGAGGCACGAGGTGCCATGAGGACCGTTTTCAGCCTTGTCTGAGCCACTAATGAGATCGCACCGGTAGAGGCAGCAGCCTCCTAGGTAGACCAGCACAAGTGATGTTAGACCACTGAATGGCACAAGCCGCCAGACGGATGGTTTGGTTCCTGAAGCCCTTCCTGCCACGTTATCCGCCATTCGTCCTGTATTTGCCCTTGCTCCCATGCAGGTCACGAGGACTCTGTGGAGGCCGTAGGATTGTCAGCACAGCTGCCTCTGGCTGCCTCGGCCTCCTTGGACGGCAAACTGCTTATTTGGGACTGCGGTACCCTCAGCCAGCGGGGTTGCTGTGAACACCCCACTGTGAGTATGGCTGGGAATGGAAACACGAATAGAAGGTATTGCAGCTGGCCGCTCCGATCATGTTGACGTGATGTCTGGCTGGCGCGGAATCAAGAGTAGTTGTCCATTCCCTGAGCCGCGTCTGCCGCAACCTTACTTGTCCCTCCGTTTCCGGTCGCAGTGCAGGATATTGGAACTTGCAGTGATACCTATTTATGGAGTGGTCGTGCCACATTATGTGTGTATTGCTAGTGCGCGCGCAGTCAGTGAAGCACGATCATGTCCATGGATTGCTCCAAATCTCCCAAGGGCCTTCTGTGCCCTATATGCAAGGGCTCACTCTTCGCTGCATTCTCGCCACTGCCCTTACGTGTCGTGCTGCTTTTGTTGGCCATGCAATGGCTCCCCTGCAGTCCGTGACACGCATGGTGTGGCATCCAACCGAGCCATTTGTTTTTACAGCCTGCCTCGATGGCGCGTCGCGCTGCTGGGATCTACGTACTGCATCATGTGTACGGACGTATGGCGGGCACGAGGACGCAGTACAGGACATTTGTCTCAGTCCTGACGGCTCCATGCTGCTTACGGGCTCGGACGACGGTACTGCTCGGGTATTCAAGGTGAAGCCCTAAGACGGCGGCTTATAGGTGGCCCTCGTGGCGTGGTGGCGTCTCTCGACCTTCGTGCATTGTGTTTCGTGCTCCTGCATTCAAATGCTATCATCGCCGCTAGAACTAGTTAGCAGTCCCCATCGTAGCCAACGTACCAGGGGCGCAGTCCGTCGACTGCTTGCTAAGCCCGTGTTTATACTGCTTATACAAACTATGCGCACTATTGAAGCTTAGACAGTGGCAGTTGCGGTTGGGCTTGTGCATTCGCTGTTGCCGCCGTATCCCCCGGTTGGTTTACTACAGCTTTTGAGAGCAGAGAACGCTGAGGCGTACGCGTTTGGGCGCCTGCGCTCTTCTTGCAGCTGCGTAAAGGGGCCGGCGGGGCATCCAACGATCCCGTGCTCTGTAACTTCGATTACAGGCGCGGGCGCTGCGCACGGGGCCAATGCGGCTTGGTTACAGTCGAATAGCATGGGAATGCCTGAACAGGTTAGCGAATAGATTTTTATACCTCAACTAGATCCCGCAATCATAAGTACTTGAGCCTTTTGTAGTGGGGCAGGTTTTGGAACGCTGACAGTGCGCCCCTGCGAGCTAGCGCCTTGGCAGGTGCTACGGGCGGGCAGCCAGTTGGGGTGTACATGCAGCAGTATGACTGAGCACTGCAAATATTTACGGGGCTGTTCTGCGAGTCATGAGATACATTGCTGGAGGTATCCTGCGTGTGTTATGGATGGTGATATGTGTTTTCTTTTGATATGTGTTTGATCGTTGCCGATCTTGGTCGTCTTTAGGCGAGAAGCTTATGCTGCCGTTAATGCTTTTTCAGGCGAAGTGGTTCGACAGAGGGGGGCTGCAGAGGGGAGGGGAGGGGAGCCTAAGTCCTGGAGCTAGCTCCCTGATATTCTTCGGGCGCCAACGAGTGTGTGTCGCTGTACTTGGGTTGCTACCTCATGTGGGGCTAGGCTGTGTTGTGTGTTGGCACACTGCCTCACGACTTCATTTGTGCTATTGAGATGTCTGTTGTCCGTTGTCTCGTTCACAGCTCGGAGATCGCTGCTGTTGCTTGGTCGGTAAGTCTGGAACGATGCCACAAGCGAGAGTAGTCAAGTATAATGCCATGTCTGGGCCATGCGGCTTGAACCAATTATGATTTTCATTTTTTTATCGCGTCTCGTCGTCAGGTTCTGATATCAAATGTTGCACACGAAAAGGAACGGATTGGGCTCGAGCACGTAAGCCCCTGCCAATGTGCCCAAGAATTGCAGTGTAATAAGCGAAGTTGCATAAAAAGGGTATTCGCTAATGTCTTCTGCTCTTTGAAACGTCTAGCCGGCTGCAATTACTGCAGCGGTTGCAGCGCTGTCAGCCCGCTCGCTGCGTGAGTGGCCCACTAATGGTTATGTGCGCCAGGTGGTGCTATTGACTTGGCGCACTCCGAATTAGGTTTTAGAACATATGGGCTGCTGCCGCCTCATCCGTTGCCGACGCTACTGTTACCTGTTCCTGACAGGCCCCCGACTGCTGTGCCGCCTTTAAAAACAAATACCAACTGGGAATGACGGGTTCAACAGGTATGTACTCATCACGTGCAGGAGAGGCCCGTCTCTCGCAGCAAACAGAACGAAACGTGCTGCTACCCGTGTGTTCCACGAAGGAACACACTCGCACGCAAGGTCATTTACAGCCGGTGTACGTTGTCATTATTATTACTCATACAATGCATGCACTTGGCCTTCGAGATGCTGAAGGAATAAAAAGGTGCAGAGGCAGTGCTAATCGAGAAGCTGAAAAGGTTGGGGTCGGACGACGGTCGAAACCAGGTTGCCGCGCCCCACACGGCGCCGTATGATAGGTTAGGAAAGGCCGAAGGATGTGGCTACTTTGGATGGTGAGCGAGGAAAATGCAAGTTTTGCAAGTGCATTCAAGTACGCAGGAGTATGCCAAGAGGATTTGCGCGGTCGAGGTGATGCGGCTTAAAAATAACTGCTGTGACCTCAAGGGTAACAGCATAGTTAAGGCAGTGCGTAGCCTTTTAGCAGTGCACGGGCCGTTGGCCTGCTGGTTTGATTGTTCTGGCATGACCGTTAATGTTTTGGTCGCGAACCATGGGACGTCGCCTGCCGGCCTTCACCGAACGGGTACCTAATCACATATATACATAATAATATTGCAAAAATGGATATTTAAATTTGGATTTACTCCAATGGCGTGCGGCGCAGAATGATACGGTTGTAGTCCCGCGCAATTCGTTAGCATTATTCGTAAGCATCGTCCCACGATTCCTTCTTTATGTTCTACAAACTACTTAAGAGTGATTATTTTACCATTACATATATATAGCTTTGCAAGCTTAACTCCTGTAAGTCGGAAGGCTGCGTTGGCAGTCAGAACTCAGAAGCTGCGCCTTGAACTTGAGGGTAGCCTTCAGACGAAGAAGAAATCGTGGGGCAGTGAAACCAGTGTTATACTGCCTTAGTTTGGTCGAGCATTTACGTCTCTGTCACAAACTGTCAAACCCTAGTAAAGCTAAGATGTTGCTTCGCGGGCTTTCCAGCTGTCCTGGGTGTCCAGCCAGGTAAGCCACATTCCTTAATGTTAACCTTCATTGTGTTTCATCCGTCGACGATTTGCCGTGCGCGGGCAGGTCGGTTGCGGTCCGGAACCGCGTATCGGTGTGCGTTGTTCCGGCAGGGAACGCTCGCCGTGCTTCCGCTGCATGTCAATATCAAAACCAACGGACACAAGCGCTGGATATTGGACAGGAGTACGCAGGTAAGGTTTGGAGCTACACCGTCGCGGTGATGACGCATGCGGTGATGACCCAGGCTGGTACCCTCTCAGATGAGCTGCAACCAGAGCTGGAAACGGATGATGGAACAGTCGTTGTTCAAGACGATCTTGCGGAGCTCCTCACGGTAAGTGATGGCAGGGCTTTTTTGGAAGCTCTTGTCTGATCATCTTTGCTAAGCGCTGAACCATAGGGAAACATATTCCATCTGATTTCCATACAAAAACATCTGTGCGCATTTTCTCAACTCTGAAGGCCCATGTCCTAAAACCCTGCAGCTACTGCCCGAAGATATCCGGGAGCCCTTGGTAAACCATCCCCAGCGGGCGAGCCTGGTTGAGGTGAGTGGCTGTGGTGAGGTATGCCAATTTCCTTCCACCGGCTGTGAGCAGGGGAATTTTCCTGACGTCTTCAATTCCCATCAGCGTGGGAGAGGAAATGAGCGCGCCGTGTTTCTGTCGACGCGCGCACATATGATGTTGAACCCCTAAAGATCAAAGGACTAACGCCACTAAGATCATTCTACGCAGGTAGTATTGGACCTTGGGCGCCAGCCGGAGGCACGGTTCGAAGGAATTCCTGCGGGCGAGTATCTGCGGCAGCAAGAGGTACGGCACGCCATGCAGGGATGATGTATTGCGCGGCTCGCGCCAGCTCAGAAACATCAGAGCTAGGGAGCATGCCGCCAGAACGTACCGGCGCCGCCATATGTCTGCTGCGTAGCTCCATAAAAGCCTTTCGTGTTTGGCGCGGTGCCGGAGCTGCTCGGTCATATTCCTTTCTTTGGGCTGGCTATCCTCCCATATTCCGTCTCCGAGTACTCCGACTCAGGAGGAGGTAGGGAGCCTCAATGGCAATGTGCGGTTGCCCGGTTGACGGCCTGATGATGAAAATGCCGTCGTCGCCTACCGGAGCACAGCAGTCAGGGTCGGGGCTCTTGAGAGAGGTCACCTCAACGGCTTTGCTCCCCGCGGGGTGGGGTGCACCCACAAAGGGCGATTCCACTTACGGCAGCGCGGGAGGCCCCCCGGTCCAGTGGCGCAACATCCTCCCACACAGCTGGCCTCGCTTACCCGCATACCCTCGCCTCGTCCTCCTGTTCAATGCCGTCAGGTCACAGACAGACATACAGACAGACAGACATACGAACGCACATACGCACAGAACGGGGCGAAGGGGACATTAGGAGTGTCCTGGGACTGCAGCCTTTCAGTGGCCTTCATGCCGCATGCCGACAGAGAGGCGCCAATCTGTCTATCATCATCGGTTGCCATTCGGCCCCCTTTTTTCTGACTCCCGACGTGCAGGTGACCGCGGCGGACCTGGAGGCAGCCGTTGCGGCGGTGGGGGAGTTCGGCGCCGACAATCGCGCCGGAGTGCCCGGCACCCTGCACCGCATTTCCGCGATCCGCAATCGTCGCGGTGCGATCATTGGTCTGACGTGTCGTGTGGGCCGCGCGGTGAGCGGCCATATCGCCATGCTGAAGGACCTGGTTGAAAGTGAGTGCACAGTGCACAAAAGCGGGCAAAGAGGGTTAGTGCTGCTGGTGGGGGGGTGCTGGTCCCCCCTTTGGGATGTTGTCGGGTGTCGCCCGCGCTGTTCTAGTAGCCAGCAGGTGTGCACTTCTTTTAGGAACGCCGGGGCCAGGGGGCAGCGGGGCAGGAGGACATTCTTCCTTATCGGGCGTGTAATGCTGGTCGTTACGGCCTCCGGGTTCAGGGACAGAATAGAAAAGCATGAGTCAGTCAGGTAAAGCATGTGAACAGGGCCTTATTCCAGCGGCATCCAGCGGCTGTAAATGTCGGTCGCATGCTCATTCGAGATAGTATCGATTACGCGGCTGCGATCTAAGATGTGTCACCCGTATTGGCCGTATTGGCTCGGTTATCGCCGGTAACGGTCCCCTTACGTTCCGCCTGAGCTCTCTGAGAAGTGCTGCACGCCGCTGTCTCGGGTTGCCCCCTGCTCTGGTTTCAGGCGGCCACTCCGTTCTGTTGCTAGGTCGGCCGGGAGTTGGAAAGACAACCGTCATCCGGGAGATTTGCCGTACATTGGCGGACGAGTACCGGAAGCGGGTGGTCATCGTGGACACGTCCAACGAGATTGGCGGGTAGGTGGAGGGAGCACGCTTGAGGGACATAGGGACACATGAATTAGTCAAATGTAATTGTATATGTATTCATGCAATTACACTAAATAGCATAATATTTATAATTTCGTGATTTTTGTAGCTACGAAAATGCGATGCGTCCAGGGAGATAAGACGTCGAAAGGGACGCATATCTGACTCTAATAGCTGCTGGTGCTAACTGCTGTCGGAAGAAAGTGAGATGGCTCAAAGAAAAGCCGTCATTGCTTAGGAGGCGCGAGCCGCCTTAACTTCACTTCGCCGCTGGTGGGTTGTTGACGCACGCGTCGCAGGGACGGCGACGTACCGCACCCGGCCATCGGCGGCGCCCGGCGCATGCAAGTGGCGGATGCTTTGCAACAGCATGCAGTCATGGTGGGTGGGTCGGGGGCGGTTGACTGGCAGTAGTATGGATTCTTGGCTGGGGTTCCGGACTTTGGGGTTCCAGGCCCCCGAGTATAGCATGTCCATATCGTTACGTGTCTTTGCACCACCACCACCACCACCACCTTGTTGAAGAAAAGCCATCCAGCACGAACTTCTCCGTCACACTTCATCACGCTCTCGAGATGTAAACATGCCGCGAGAACTAACCAGAGCTCCAGCACAATGACACAACGACAACACTGTTTGAGCATCCTGTTCGACGCTGGACCCGTCTCCTATTATTGCCTCCTGCGCTAAATCTCGGTGCGTGTCTCCCGTGTTGTTGAATGAATGCTGCTTCATGACAGCACCGACTGAGTCGTCCAAAACTGCTCCAAATACACGACACGGATACCCCCCGATACCCCCCGACGCTCCGACACGGCGCAGATCGAGGCGGTAGAGAACCACATGCCCCAGGTGGTGGTGGTCGATGAGATAGGCACGGAGGCCGAGGCGCTGGCCTGCCGAACCATTGCGGAACGCGGGGTGCAGCTGATCGGCACTGCACACGGTTGCCTGCTCGAGAACCTGATTAAGAATCCCACCCTGGCGGACCTCGTTGGCGGGGTGGCTGCGGTGACGCTTGGAGATGAGGAGGCGCGCGCGAGAGGCACGCAGAAGACTGTGAGTTGGCGACTGGAGGGGAGGGGGGCTGCTGCACTGGCACTCACCTCTCTGTTGGCTACGAAGGGAGATAGGTACGGTAGGGCGTGACATGGCATGGCAAGGTGACAGTTGGTCGCGCTTCGCCGGTGATATCATCTGAACGAATCAGGGATTGAACTCTATATCCGAGGACGAGGGGGGAAGAGGGGGGGAAGAGGAGGGGAAGGGGGGGGAAGAGGAGGGGAAGAGGAGGGGAAGAGGGGGGAAACACAACTCCCGAGTGTGATATAGCTGGTCGTAGTCGCATGAGAGGACGGGTAGCTACCACAGAAGCTCTCATAGAGTGAGATCTGTTACCTTTTTTTACCAGTCTCGCGTCCGCACAAGCCTATGCCACGAAGCACCCACGATCAGGTCCCATGTCGACCACTACGTCATCGCCACCACCTTGATCCCCCTCCTTGGCCGTGTGCCTTAAGTCGCGCCGTCGGAATCTTTTGACCCTGCCCAGATTTTGGAGCGCAAGGCGCCGCCCACGTTTCCAATCGTGGTGGAGATTCGGGCACGTAACTTCTACGTGGCGCATTGGGTGGAGGACAGTGTTGACCAGCTGCTGCTGGGTCGCATGCCAGTGGTGCAGGTGAGGTACTGCTGCTGGGGGGAGGCGTGTTTGAGGCATTGCCTGGCATGAGCTTAGGTGGGTGCTGGGTATGCGAGCACACAGGCCGTTCGGCTGGGCTGGTGTCCAGGTACAGAAGGTAAACAAAGCCTTGCCAGGCTTCTTCGGCTTGCGTGCTATAACATAGACGCTTTCGTGTCTACGGTTTGATGTGCACACATGTTTTTGGACGGATGCACCGCGACCTTTTCTGGGGAGCCGAGCTCTCATTATTGCGTGTCGGGAACGCGGGACGTGCGTCGTTAGGTGGACATGGCGCAAGCTGATCACCCGCGGCGACCATGATGGTATCTGATAACCGGCAATCATTCACTCAAGGCGTTGTGACGGCTTATTAACACACAGTTTTGAAAGGGAGGCCTTAGGCCAGCTGTAGAGAGCCAGGCTGCGTGCCCGGCAGCGGCAGCGGTAACCACGCGGTATATGCTCAAATGGGCTCAATAATCCTCCCTCCCTCTTCACTGTTCATTTCTTAACCCGGATGCTGCACAGGGGCGCTCCCCCTTCACAAACCCCCTTTCCCCCCCCTCTCTCTCTCTCTCTCTCTCTCACACACACACACACACCAAATCGGATGTCTTGTGCAGGTCCGTGAAAGAGACGCCAGTCAGCCTCTGGGTCTCCGCATTAGCGAGTTGCCGTACGACCAGGTCCCGGATCCGGAGCGCACGGCCGACCTGGCTCGCAACAGCTGGGATGACGACTATGAGGCCGGTGGGTGGTCAAGTCGGGGACTGCTGTATGGCTGAAGTCATAGGGCCCTTTAGTCCTTGCGCGCTCGGGGACTGAATAACCGCCTATAATGACATCGCATGCAATATACTGAAGCTGAGTGTCAGCAACACACTCACTCCTGTGTCTGCTCCCCTTCTCTTACTCTCTTTCCCTCCTTCCTTCGAAAAACAAATAATGTTAAATTATGTTTTTTTATAATTTTTATAATAATTATAATATTTTTTCGTTTTTCATTCATGCGTCTCGGCCCACCGCTGCCCTCCCTTTCACAGCTCTTCGCGATATGCATGGTAGCGCGGGCAACCCCTCTGACTCCTGGGCATGGGCAGAGAAGATTCGAGCACGAGGGAAGGTGAGCTCAGGGTCGGTCGATTCACTTTGCGAACCTTGGCAGCCTCTCTTGGAGGCAGCCGACGCTGTGCGGCATTTGACTGCGTGGAGGACGCAGCCCGTGCGTTGGTCTTTAGCATGCTTCCTATTTAGGCATGCAATGGAGCCCCCCCTGTTTGCGGAGGAATGGATCCCCGGCGTCAGCAAGTTGATTGCCATGTGGCGCTGAAGATTATGTGCGTCTCTCAAACGGGCCGGCCAGCGGATTTACCATGATAGGGTTTTAGGGTTTTATATAGTATATCGTACTATCGACTGTGTATGCCCCTCCCGTCACGATGCCGAGCAAGCTGCATGGCTGTTACCGACTTCTTCCCCGTGCCCCCTGCCCCCTGCTGCGCCACCTACCCCCCTCCCTTTTTGCCACTGCAGGACGCGGCTCTCGCATCTGCGCAGGGCCCGGGCGCCTCGCGGTCCTTCTTCATCGCCTCGCGTTCGGCCGCAGCTGGTCCCAACGTGCCGCCTCCTCCCTCGTCTGTAGGGGCCAGCGGCAAGAAAGCGGCCAAGAAGGGCCGGCGGTGAATTCCAGCCGTGTTGAGCAGCCGTGTCGCACAGCCGGATGATGGGCCGGCGCATGATGTAACAATACGGAGGCGACATCACCACCACGAGTTGGCGGGGGCCCCCTGTTGATGTTCAAATGATATTGATTTGCCGGAGGCCAGGAGTTTAGAGAGGATTACAACTAACCGGGCGCCGAAGTGAGTGCCACCAACCCAGAACCTTGGCAGGCATGGGCCCCTGCCGTAAGCAGCACTCGAGAGAGGTGCACCTCCCGTCGTGATGTGGGTATAGGTGCGTGAATGGCACCATGAGGGGCATCAGTTTAGGGGAGGGGGCTGGTGCGTAAAGAGCCTCTGCCGGCGTCCAAATGGAATGCGTACAGCGAGATGTGGCGATGGTGGGTCCAGAATATCCTGTCCCAAGACTTCGGTTCAGGGGCTTATCGGGTAGCAGCGAGCGCTGCTCCTTGCTTGTCGTATCAGTTGTTGGGAGCGGTAAGGGAGCGCAGGCAGCATGTCTGGAGGGAGGCGGAAGAGGAAGAGATCTGAATGCATTTAATTCATGTTATTGTAGTCTTAACTGCGTGAGGTCGGGTTTTAGGGTCTCATTTTTCAGGTTGCTTGTGCGTCCTGTCGTTTACGGCGCATGGCATTAGGCATTTTAGGTATCCGTACTGTGTTCGTTGGCGGATTCTGCTTCTGCGGTGCTGGCATACCCGTGCTGCCGGCCGCCTGTTCCTTGAGAAGACCAAATTATTGCATGATGTGGCCGGTGTATATGGGCATGCGGGAGCGCCCCCATCACAGGCCGAGTCAGCTCGGACGTATTGGCCATGTGGCTTGTGTTCGTTGTACAATTGTATGTATCCAAACCACTCTCTATCGTGCGCATAGCGGTCATGGTAATAGTGCACTAATTGGTAGCGCAATCACGTGTTAACAGGAGCAATATTTGTGTGTGTGTGCTGTGTGTTTTGGTTGTCGCCGCGATTCATAAGCCCTGATTAACAATTATGGGCACTACGGGATACAGCAACAGGTATTGTCGGTGTTTGCACCGGGTATACGAGGAGGACATATGCGCCATGTGGTTTCACTCACGGTGTCGCTCCAGACGGCGCTTCTCCCCGGGTTCCTCAGCAGCGGCGTGTCAGGTTCAACATTTCATGTATGAATGGGGCCATCCTCGTGTTTAGCCCCAGGTCCGTTGTACAGTTGTTGTAAGTGTTTATGTTTGAGTCGTTGACAATCGGTGCCGCCGGGAGCGGGGACTGGCAAGGGTTAATTTGCGCCATGCCGTAATGTATACTATTTTCCTTGTTTATGTACAGCGTGGACGGAGGTGCGGCAATGCAAGAGCTGGGGGCAGTCCGATGGCTAACGAGCGTAAGGCCGTATCAGTAGAGTGATACTGCCACCGGCAGAGCATGGGGAGAGGTGAGGAGTGATCGGGAGATTGTCAGGTGGTGCACATATTTGAGTATTCGGCGTCAGGAGAGTAACTGTGGTGGTTACTTCATTGTGGTATCCGGGTGGGGCCCCGGTAAGCTCGGTGGTAGAGTGGGTGGTAAAGCCGGTGTAAGGCGGCTTCCAAGCACGCGGCTCTTGTAAAACTATTTCGAAACCGCTATCATCAAATGTTCATTCATATCTCCTTTAGTCGTTGGTGGACTAATACGTCTATCCGCCAACTTCCTTGTCGCCAGGATATCAAACGTCCCAGCCCGAACTGAATAACAAGGCGAAAAGAGACATTGTTTCATGAAAACAATAGAGAATGTCCTGCTAAAGCGGAGGATAGCAACTCCAGTTCTGCTTCCCTTAAATTAGCACAAATCATGTTGCACTTTGGCCACCATACCGTCATGGCCGTCACTGCTGTAATGTACGAATTTGAAGCACCGGAACCAGTACGAAAGCCGCCATTCCAGAGCCATAAATTGCGTCCGGAACGCCTTTCATTTATCCTTCCAGGCGAAAGCCGGTTTTGATGAAATGATGAGAGGTGGACACATCGATCTATCGGTGAGAGGGGCGCCGCCCCCCATACCTTGTTACGTCTTGAAGTGGTCCCTATCCCAACTCTGATTCATCAAGCTTGGAAGGATGAATTCTTTTTGTCAACATGAAATACGCCTCGGTCGATGGCATGGCCTGCTTAGCCATGCACGTCCAGGAGAAGTAAAATGCCGGCTAACGTGCATTGATGCTTGCATGCACAAAGGTGTCGACATAGATCAGTTTGTTTTATCACGACTATTCGACTGGAATTCGACTGGAACAAGCACTGTATGGTCGATACCGAGATACATGCTGATGAGTTCGAAGCCGCCAAGTATGCGCTCACAAAACTGAAGCCTCCCATGGTTAACAAGGTCCGCTATTCATGCGTGAAGGATGACTTACTCTCTGGAAGAATAAGTCGAAAGCGCGGTAGTTGCTTCATCGACGAATCACAAGTAGTGGTTCGCTGAGAGTAATCCTCCTGGTGCACAGAGCAAATCCAATACCAAGAAAAGGGAATCAGGAGGCATTAACTTCGTCACTAAGAGTATGGAACTGGTATTGGCACCCAGATATCCCGATATCATTGCTGCATTTGAACACGGACTTGGAGGTGTTATGTTATTGATCCTCTGCTCCTGAAGTTAAACCTGTTCTTGCGAATCCTCTTGTGAACTATCCCTTCCCCAACCCGTGCAAGACTTAGGGTTGCTGCCATTCTGTAAGGGGGCATGTGAGCTGCGCAATAAGTCGGCTGTCACACAGGGCCGGGGCTGGAACGACACAGAACAAATTCTTAATCTCTGGACCAATATGAAGCCCATGCGGCGGGTGTATTGGTAACATACTTCGGCGACAAGTCGCTGAAGATCGTGACCTTCTTATTCCAAGACAGTGAGAGCGTACTTCATTTATTGCGGGTTTGTTCCCAAGGAAATCGTCAGTGCCAATCACACACAGTGCCTTCTACTTTCATACACGACAACCCATACCTAAACGCCACCCCCGAGCGACAAATGAGGGTAGGAATAATCCCAAGCATGGTATCATCGAGCAAAAGCTCTTTAACCGAGTACCTGAATTCATACATGCCAAAAGCTGGTATGGGACACATGCGTTCCCGCATTATTGGCATTGCAAACGCCCACTGCGACATAAAAAGCAATCACCTTGCAAGCAATAGACTTATGGGTTTCTGCACTGCATCACCACCACGGCAGATACGACAACGACTACAAACACACCAGGTACAGGAAATTTGACGGAGGCCCATGCTGCCGAGGATCTATCTGTGCTTCGCCGGCGACATCACGCCCAGCCGAGCCGTGGCCAATGCAGCCGCACAACCCGGCGCAAGGGCGTTTGCGCTCAGCGATTAATGTCGTTGCGGAAAATCCATGGAGCCTTGTGCGGGCCGCCAAACAGTTGAGGGATACGTCAGGACCCCTGACTGGATGCGGCGGACTCCACCTACGCGAAATGCATTCGTACACGTTGCATGCAGTCGCAAATGGCAGCAATTACGTTTAACAAGCTGAATGCCGCAGCCTGCGCGAGCGGTTTTAGGCACGCCGCAGCCTCAAAAAGCTACACGCCCACAAAAGCATCTGGATCTGACGAAATCGTGCACCAGGCCTCTTGCTGTACCCTCAAAGGCTCAAACTTGTCAAATCCCCACGATTGGATTACCCTCACTGATCTTCGCCATACGGACTCTCATCGCACAGCGTGACAACCCAACCGACCTGAGCCCTTCCGGGCAGCCCAAGGCGACGGCGTTTCAGCCGGACGGAGCACCGTCCTCACGCACAGTACGACAAAACATAACGACAAGGTGCTGAAGTGGGGCTAGAACACTGTCGCCAAGGGTTCCAGATCCCGTTGCTGGCCACGTGGTAAGGCTGGGATGCCGAACTATGTTCATCCTCACCCTGCCGAAAGCTTAGAAACTGTTGACGCATTGTTCTTCATAGCTGATTGTCACAATGTCACGGTGACAACTGCCAGCCGGCCCTCATCTCGCCCGGTTCGATGCACAGTTACGGCCCAAGTATATACCGTATCGGTGGACCGCCACGCTGCCCTCGGAGTCATTTCGCTCCCAAAAGTAAGACGTATCACTTTCTGCGATTTGCATCGTGGCTACCTACGTCCCATTCACATCGCCGCCGAGGTTGCTGCACCCCACTATCAATCGGCGGCTCCTCTGCACTTTTGCGCACTCCAGCGCTGCACGACAGCAGCAGGCTCCGACACCCCCGCACCTACTCCTCCATCGTCACGCCAGACCGCGGACTATCGGTCGCAGCGGGCACCACCTTGCAATGTGCTGCGGTAGGCCTCAATCTTGTGCTGCGGATACTCCAGGATTCAGGACATGTACCCACCTGTTGCCCACCCAATCGTCTGCTCAAAACCAAGCAAGGAACCCGGCTGATTCCATTCCATTCCCCCAAGCCGAGGCGAAGCACAACATGCGATTCCGAATACCTGCTCAGCCCAATTTTTGTGCGACCAAAACCGATGGCAATCAAGTATTTTGCAAAAATAACGGCGGGCGGGCGGGTAATGCGGCTTTGACACTCACTTGGTATCTGGATTAGTTTGCGGACTAGCGGTCGGCAAACCGCGTCAACAGCAAACTTCTTGAGTACAAGAACCTTCGTTCAGGTCAAGTCAGCGTCGTCATCAAGGAATTCTTAAATCTAACCCTACATTGCTGACGTACATGCGTTGCCGAACAAGAAGCCGTACTCGCTGTGCTGCGCAATCCGCGCCAGACCCCAACATTAAAAAACACGGCGCAATCATCTCCACGTTCCTAGAACGCGCTAGGCCTGCCCCCGCCCTAGCACATGCCATGCAAAGCCACATGCATCTGCAGGACGCAAGGGGCATTCGAAGGCACACACTCCAAAAGCTCGCTCACAACCCGGATCCCCAAACTCCAAAAGAAATACCCGCTGTTCCCAGACCCGCACCGGCGCCAGGGCCACCAGAAGACTGTCCCGTGCGCGGCTGCGTCATCGCCGCAGCCGCCATCGCCGCAGCTGCGGTCCAGTCCGCCGCCTGCTGCCTTAGCCTGGACTGTAGTATCAAGTGCTGCAGCGCAGGCCCCATACCTGCTAGATCCAGATGGAAAGTTTTTTCAGTCCCAGAAGATCCATTTGCGCCTGATGCTGCCGTATCGACCTCCATACCTTGCAGGCCGAGCGGCATGTCGAGGGGTTGTATTTGCTGCTGCTGCTGCTCCTGCGGCTCCTGCTCCTGCTGCTGCGACCGATACCGCCGCTGTTGCTGATGCTGCTCCAAGGATCTCTGGATGTGAAGCTGCTGCTGAAGGCGATGCAGGTATAATCCAGCTGCTACGGCGTCCCCCATTGCCACAGAGCTATCCGGGCCAAGTGATGGAGCCGCCGCCATCGGCTCACTGTGCCGAGCCGTGGCAGCTGTGGCTGCTTGCGCCACATGCGCTCCCAGTGCACTTAACGGGAACTGCGATTGCGATTGTGGGTGGGCTAGTTGGCCCCGATGTGCGGGCTTGGCAATATCGCATGAGCCCTCTGTCGCATTACCCAACTCGGATACAACTTGCTCCTCATTGTACGGCTTCTGCTGCTGTTGTCGCCGCTCTTCTTGCTGATGTTGACAGTGCTCTTGTTGTTCTTGTTGTTGTTGCTGCTGCTGCTGAGCAAGGAGAAGCATTAAAGGCACGCCTGCAAACTGAAATCCAGCCCCGCCGGCGCCGATTAATGCCTGCAGCTGCGCTCTTACGCTATCTGCAGCTGACGCAGATGGTGGTGGCGGCATTGTGGCCGCGGTCGGGACAGGACTCTGGGCGGGGCCCAGTTGCTGGCTGCTGTTGTTGGGTTTGGCGCCGGTCCCCCGAGTGTTGCGGTCGGCCGGCGAAGCAGGGGCGTGCTCCTTGTCTTCGACTTGAGGATGCTGCTGGTGCCGCTGGCCGAGCCTCGTCTCTTCGCGCTCATTCGGGGATGTAGGTGAACGCCCAAGGCATTCAGTCCGCTGCTGCGAAGTTGCCCCCAATAAGGCAGCGGCTTCTGAACCAGCTGGCAGTAGCTGTTTCTGCCGCTGCTGCAGAAGCAAGTCGTGCTGCTGCTGCAGGTTGAGCAGCCGAGACTGCGGTGATGAGCACGAGGAAGGGGTCCCTGCTGCGGTTTTCTCCCTGGCAGCGGCAGCGGCACCAGCAATGCCTTGTGCCCCTTTTTCATCGGAGGATTCCACGTGGTGCTGCCGCCGCTGCTCCTGCTGCCGTTGCTTTTCAGCTCTCTGCAGCTCGCGGCGCCGCACCTGCACCATCTGGTGCTGGTGCATCAGCTTTCGCGGGTGCTGCAAGTGCTGGTGCCAATGTTGCTGCCACGGTTGCTGCCACAGCGGCTCTTGCTGCCCTCCCTGCTGATGACCCAGGAATGGGCGCTGCGGTTGTGGGTACATGGGACCGGTTCGCACCGGCAGTCCGTAGCCCAGTGCGGCCATCTGCATGCCCAGTGCAGAGGCCGCGGATGGATGCAGAGGGATGGGCATGGACAAGGGCATTGGCATGGGAATCGATATCGGCTGGGGCCACCGAAAGGCCGGTGGCACCACCTCACCCGCAGTTTGCCCTGCGGCAACGTCTACGAGATCTCCACGGCTGGGCTGCTGTTGCTGGGGCCCCCGGCCTGACCGGCAGCTCCTGTCTCCAGCGACCACCAACCCGCTGGGCAGGTCACCTTGTTTTCCACCCTGGTCCATGTCGTGACAGCTGCTCTCACCGGCGGCGCCGCCGCATTGCCGTTCACTCCCACCCAGGTCCACACCCACATCCCGGTCCGTGTCCCGGTCTACGATGCTTTGCTCCCCTTTCTTCGGGCAGTCAGAGGATGCGGGCGTAAAGAAGGCAGGGCGGAAGCGGCGATGCCTGGAGCCATTCAAGCCTCTGGTGGCGGCCGTAGCGCCGCCGCTGCCATCACCATCGCCGCCACCGTCGCCGTCGCCACGGCCTGGCAATATATCGGCAGGCTCCTGAAGAGCGACGGCCGCGTTGCGCTTACTGCCGGTACTGCTGCCAATGCCCTGCGGCGGCACAGAGGTATCCGTTGTGTGCCGCTTCGGCGAGAAAGCATCAGTTCCGGTCGGGATAATGGCGGCAAGGGGAGATTTGTCCGCCACGAGTTCAAAACTGGAAGTGCGGCCTGCGGAAGAGGAGGGCACAGCAGCAGCTGTTGCCGCAGCCCCCGCAGCAGGGGCCGCCGACGAATCTGCGGTCTTTACGGGGGTGCTGCCGCAGACTCGCCCCAACAGCGCCGTGGCCAGGGATGCCATGCCCTTAAGCTCCTGCTGCTGCTGCTCTTGCTCTTGTAAGTGATCTGCTAGTGGCATAGTCTGTCCCAGTGGCTGCTGTTGAGGCGGCTGCGCCGGTAGGGATGGGTGCGGAGGTGACGTGGCGGCGGCAGCGGGGTGCGGCCGCTCCATAGTCCCTGTCATGCCGCCACAACCTCCACTGGAGTCGATGCTACTTCTGGACAAGGAAACCCGCTGCGCACCTGCCGCCGCCGCCGCCGCCGCTGCTGCCGCTGCCTCCGCATCCCTTGAGGATCCCATTAGTGCTGCCCGCAGTGCAGCTCCCATTGGCGCCAAATGGCCGAGAGGGGCCGCGAAGACCGCTGCTGCGGCGACGGCTGTGTTGTTACCACCACCGTCGCCACCGGCTGCACTTTTGGTCTCCGCATCGGGCTGACAACCACGAGGGGAGGACTCCGCGCCACTGACGGCGGCACCGGGCTTGGATAGAGCGGACAGGGCCCCAGCAGTTGCGGCGGTGAAACAGGCCTCAGACCGCCCTGCCTCTCGACCCATTAGCCAATGCTGCAGTTGCTGCAACTGCTGCAGCTCGATCGAGGTGCGGGTAGAGGGAGGTGACAGGTGTAATGTGAGCTGATGGGACTGTGCCGGGGCCGTCGGGGCCGCCGACGCCACCGCCACAGGTGTCTGGGAGGATGATTGATGGCGGCTGCCATGCGTGACCGGTGCTGTGGACGACGGCGGCCGCGCTGGTTCGTATGGCGTGGCGGAGGACGGACCTCGCATCGCAAGGGCAATGGAGGCGGAAACAGTCGGCGGCTGCCCCAAGGCCGCAGACGGCGCGTGGGCGGTGTCGCTGTCAGCAGAGGGCACCAGCACGTGAGCACCAGCGGCCTCTGGACCTCGAGCTGCAGACCCAGCGGCCGTGTCGTCTGCTGAGGTTTTCTGAGGACTTGTGCGCGCCGAGTTGACGTCGCGGATTACGCCCCCGAATATCTCTCCGCTGCCCAAATGCTGCTGCCCGTCAATGCAGGTGTGGGAAGGGGAAGGCGGTGCACCGCCGACGGTAATGCGCCTGGCCGCGAGTACGGCAGCCCGGCGCCGCCGGAAAGCCCAATCGTCGTCCCCATCTGCTGCTATCTCTTGTGGCTGCTGCTGTTGCCTCTTCAAATGCCTCTGCAGCTGCAGTTGTAGCTGCTGCTGCAACTGCGACTCAAGCTGTGCCTGTGGCCGCTTGGGGGATGTTGCGCCTCTGCCCTCTCCAGCCCCACGCGCGTCCACCTCATCCGTTCGGACATTGCCACAGCTGCGACGGCCGCTGCCGCCGCCGCCGCCGCTGCTGCTGCCACATCTGACTCCGCCGCCGTCAACCGCTTGCGCAATAGCATTGTCTAATCCAAGCGCCTCCTCCTCCCCCATCTCCGCCTGGTCATCGCTGACGCAACTTGTGGCCTTCGCCCTGGCAGATTCCAACTCGCCACCGTTTTTACCCCCGCTAAGAACACCCTCTGATGAGGCTTCGCCCCCGTCAGTCCCCCCACGAATCAGCTCGCCGCCATCCCTCTTAAAGTGAATGCCACCGCCATACACTACCTCCCCGCAGCCCCGATGCATGTCGACATGCTCATCGACATGCTCGTCCGCACCGCTGCCGTCACCGGCGGCAGCACCATCGCCGCTGTCGACGTTGCTTCCGCTACAGAGCACCTGGCCTGAGAGGTGCAGCAGCTGCTCAGCGGCATTGAGCACTGAGTCCGGCAAGGAGGGCTTACGTTCGTGGTGATAACCCTGCGGATGATGATGATAATGACGATGATGACGTGAGTGGTAATGTTGGAGCGGTAAGGGCCCTAGCCGCTGCAGCGGACCGTTCGGATGCGCCCACTGGCCTTGCCGCGGTCGCTGCAGCCGGGAGCTCCGCGGTCGGCGTTTTAACACGACGGTTAGGAGGTGCAGCGAGCACGTCGGGCTGCCTCCGCCGTCTGAACCCTCCGCGCCCTGCTGATGCTGGGGGGCCTGAGGCTGGCGTTGCGTGTGATCCAGAATTCCGCAAGCGTCCCTATGCTGTTGGGTCGCCACGGCTGCTCCCACCAGTGGCCAGCCCACAGCCAGCAGCCGTGTCTCACAGTCCGCCGAAGCCGGCAGTGATTGCCTCACCGTGCGTCCCTGCTGCCTGCCAGGCACGACCAGATTCGGCATGCCGTTCGCAGTCGGGGCCACGTGTGGTGAGGCAGATGCTGGGCGGGTGCCGGCGGGTCCCTGCACGTCGACCAGTCTGGACGGAGCGGAGGGAACGCCTCCAGGGAATGGCTCTGCCGCCAAGGCACCAACCTGTCCGATGCCGTAAGACGCCATGCGCTGCAGCCGCTGCGACCGCTCCGGCAGCTCTTTAGCGGGTATAGAGCCGTCACCGCCGTCGAGGCCATCTCCAGCAGCTCCAGCACCACCACTGCCGCCCTTACCCACGCCACCGACATCAGTACCTGCTTCCCGACCGAGGCCCTTGCCCGTGGTCCTGCCGTCCGCCGCCCCGACGGCCTGACCAACCCCATTCCCCACCACGGCCCCCTGCTCCCCGCCGTAATCACCCGCGGCGACGCACCCCACCGTGGCGGCCAACATACCCACAACCCCGGCACGCACGCGCAAAGGCGGCGCCGGCATCTGGCCCGCCAAGGTGCGAGCCCTCTCCTGCCCGAGATCAGCAGCGCCGGCCGGGGCCGGGGCCAGGTGCATGAGCAGCAGCTGTCGACCCATGGCGCTCCAGCCCACAATGAGCTGTCCCGAGTGCGCGTGCTTCATGGGGGCGGTGAGACGCAGCAGGTACTCGGCCTTGCCGTGCGCGCCGCTGCTGGATAGGGTTACTTTGGTGGGGTAGGTGGCGGGGTCCAGCTGGCCGCCCGAGTTGATGACCACCTGGGGATGGATCGGATGGGCCATGAGTGGGTGGGGTGAGTGGGATGAGTGGGATGAGCGAGGTTGGCAGGAGATCAAAACAACACCTGATGGTGATGGTGGAGGTGAAGCTGGTGGCGAAGATGCACACATATGTAGAGCTCAATGCCGGTGAGCATTGCATCACCCACTAATTCTAATGAACCAACCTAGAATTTCAAATCGACCCATCAACACCAGCGTCACAACATAATATCAACACCATTCCATTAATGTGTACACCCGCACCCGCACCCACACCCGCACCTGCACTGAGAGCGGTGTGGCTGTAACCGCCAGGCTGCTCTCCACGAAAGGCTTCTGCAAGTACACCCGGCCTTTGTCCGGACGGACGACGCTCTGGTTCTGGCTCACAACGCTGCGGACCCGGGAGGCAGGCACCTCCAGCCGCGCCACCGCCGCCGCCACGCCCGCCTCCATGATACGCCGCACCTCCGCAGTACTGGGCGCCACGTGCCGGATCACGCCGCTGCTGCTGGCACCCGCCATCCCCTGTCCTGACTTGCGGAGGAGGTGCGACAGACTTGCTTCGCGACCGCTGGCGGCAAGATTATACGGAAGAGTGCTGTTGGCGCAGGTGTCGGCGGTCACGCCAGCCGGCCGCCGTCGGGCCGCTGGCAGCCCACCGGCCGGACTGCCCCCAGCGTCCGAGTCACCACCAACGTCATCACCGTCCCCCGCCGCGGCGGTTGCGTTACCTGCTGCCCACTCCGCACGGTGCACGCCACGTTTGATGCCCCCGGCGACATCGCCGTCGTCGCCGCTGCCCATGTCAGAGCCCTTTCCGCCAGCAACGCCAGCCTCACTTCCACGTCCACCGCCACGGCGCATCGCTTGCTGCGCTGCGGTGCCGCCCTTCCCCATCCCCGTATCCGCGCACGCCCCCGCAGTGCCAGCCACAAGCTTAGCCATAAAGTTCGACCGCTCTGCCGTTGCCTCCCTGCTGCCAGGGATTCCAACTGCGTTAACCTCCGGACCAGAAACCGGCACAGCTGCCACCGTACCCGGAGACGTATGCTCCTGCTGCCGCAGCCGCTTCTCCCGCAGGTCCCAGCCCAGATTCATCATAGCTAGCCCCGCTGCTCGGTCCTCCTCGTTTTCACTGTGGCACTCCTGGGCAGCTGCGCCAGGGCGATTGAAGCGGGGGCCGCCCGCGGCGGGGGCTGCCTCCGCCCTGCGAGATCGTCGCTGCTGCGGGAGGAGGCCTTCAGCACAGCCAGCGTTACAGTTGCCATTATCGTTACCGAAGCCGTCTCGATGGCCGCCGGCCGCATTGGCCGACGTGTCCGCGACGCCGATGCCGATGACAACTGCAGCGGCCGCATCCTGTGGGGGGCGACCTCCGCTGCTGCCGGCGGCTCCCAGCTGCCCCGCCCGGGCCAGAGCAACCCGCAGCGGCATCCCCAGCGGCGGCGAGAGGCGCACCCGGACCATGTCGGCCGCCACCTTGTCCCAGGCCGCGACCCGCCAGCCCACGTAGCGCCTGTGAGGGGCAAATGGGCCCCGACCGCCCCACGCCATGTGTTGCTAACAAGCACCATCAGCGGATTCGTCAATTCAGGACCCCCGGCCAACGGGGGTCCTGAATATCCGTCCCATATCCTCTTTCCCCCATCCTCCCACTGGTGTGGCGAGGGGGGCATTAAGCACCCGTCGGAGGGTTCCTATAAGCCTTGGGTCTGTTGGTTATCCCAGCCCCGCTCGTCCCGCCCACCCATCCCGCCACGCAGACATGGCTCCCCACCTAGGCACATCCTTAAAGCCCAGCAGGCGGTAGTAGCGGTAGCCGGTGTGGTTCTGGTAGCTGGCGACAGACACGGTGGTGATGATAGGATCCAACAGATTGCCCGCCTGCACCTGGACCCGCAATCCTCCGGAGAGCACCGCGGCGGTGTCGAAATTGTCCTGGAAGAACAGCCGCGGCAGGTGGATGAAATGGTCGGGGCTGAGGACCGTGGCGCCACCCTGCGGGAGGAGGAAGGGGACGCGAATGTGCAGCACGATAACAAGCAGAACCAGAGGCTTGAAGATGATTTGAGAGAATTTCCAGACCCGAGGAGGAGCAAAACGGGTTTAATTCCAGGCAAGGAGGCACGTGAGGATGTGGTAGGATGTGAGGCTTAGGGTTTATCAGGAAAGACACTGGTCGGGGAAGGAAGGTGACAATCGCAGGCGCCGCACCATCCACCTTACGACAGGGGTGCGGCGACGAGGCCAGAGCTCCAGGGAGCTCCTGCGGCATGTCCTCAGCTGGCAGGCTGCTGTAGCCGCCGAATGCGCCGCTGCCGCCACCACCACCAGCGCCGCTGCCGGCGGCTGTGTCCCGCCAGCCTCCGCCTGTGCGACGGACCGGCCGTGCCTTGCCCTCCCATAACCTTCTGCGACCATGTTCCCCCCGTATCGATCGAGCCACTTCCGGACCTGGACCCTGAACACGAAAACGACGGGCAGAGTTGGCGCCGAGGAGGGAAAGCGCTCACGTGGAGGGTCGTAGGAGGACAACAGGAGAAAGAAGAGACACACACACACACAAAATAGACACAAGACATACACAGTACGAGAAATGCACGCAGGGACGGAAAACATACGCAGTGCGGGAAAGCGCACGAAGCCTAGGAAAACATCAACTGTTCGTTCCTCTTGCGGCAGGCTCGTCAGGTACAAAAGTACAAACTTTGCATCCCGATCGCCCCGCAATCCTGCGGAACCCTTTACGCCCAAGGTACCTGCAGGAGACCCAAGTCATCTTTGCCGCCTCCGCCGCCTCCGCCAGGGTCCCGTACAGCTTTTGCGGCAGCTCCTGTACTCGTCCGCAGCAGCTTATGATCACTGCCGCCACCGCCGCCGAGCCGAGTTGTGGCAGACGTGTCGGGGTCCTCCGTCTCGCTGCCCGGACAGGCCTCCACCTCTGCCTCCATCTCTGCCCCGCGCTTCATCCCAATCACTGACATCGTACCGCTGCCGTCTCCTGCATACACGCCGCCGCTGATGCCCCCCCCACGCGGCCGCCGCCCGGCCCCGGCCCCGGCCGCCACTTCATGGGAGCCACTCCCCCCTCCTTTGCACCGCCCAGAACGACCTGCGGCAGCTGCCACCGCCGCCGCCACCAGCAGGTGCGCTCCGCGACCCGCCTCCAGCTCCAAGGGAGCTGCTGCTGCACTGGCACTGCCGCCGCCGCCGCCATCATCGTCGTCGTAATCCTCCTCCCCGACCTCCTCCGTACACTCGAGCCCTGGATCGCGTTTCACTTGCGGTTCCTGCGCAAATAAAACCACAGTTTCACAAGGGCGAAGATCCAGCACATCGTGCCGTCGTCACATCGCGTCCGTTCGACCTCATGCAAATAGTCCAATAGTAAGTTCATGCGCTCTTTCGGACCACCACCACCACCAACACCACCGCCACCATCATCATCGTTTGGTAATCGGACCAGCCCCTGTTCGTGAATGCCTGCTCCTAGGTCCGCCGTTTTCATCGATCCACTCCCTGGCGACGCCCGGTTACCGAATTCCCCTCACGAAGGGTCAGCAATCTTTCGTTAACAGGAGCCCGCAGGTGCGGTGCAGCATAGCTCTACAGGTGTAGCGGCGGTCTCCAAATCCCACCCTGGCTCACCTTATCTGCCGGCTCCCTGCCAGCTGCGCCCTGCTGGAGGCCGCGGGCCGTATCTCCATCCTTCCCGCTGCCACCACCACCGCCATCACTTGTTGCCGCGGTCACCTCCTGCGGCCCCCGATAGGCGGCGGCCGGCTGCGGGAACATCAGCTGCAGTGGCGCCGGCGCTTTGACGGCTTGGGGCGGGGCACAGATGGTCAGCCGCACAGTGCGATCGCCCAACGCCTCCCACATCTCAATGCGCCAGTTGTGGTAACTGCAATTTGGCACCAAGAGGCAGCAGGTGGCCAGCAGGTGGGAATCATTGTGGGAGAAACATCGTGGGCGATCATCAAACAGCCTGAACACACGCGTCTGTCTGCCTGCCTGTGTATCTATCTGTCTGCTTGTCTGTCACGCAGTTTCGACCGGCCCCAAAATCAGGTCCTCACTGGCGGAGGCAGATCAGAGCAGTCTTCTCCCGCACCCGGCCTTCTTACAGCGCTGATAACCGTCAGCTGGACGGTTTTGATCGACAGCATCGCCGACAGAAGCCAAGCATTTAAAAACAACTATTTGAGCACTGGGCTTCAGAAGCGCAGGCTGCCATCTTCGATGTCACCAGCTACGTGACACCTCCAGGCACAAGGCAGCCCGCGCTCTAGCTTGTACGCCCGGTTCACGAAATGTCGCTCACAGCCTCACCCGCAGGAAATCTCCTTTAGCCCAAGCACCCGGTACTGGCTGTAGCCCTGAGCGTGGAAAAATTGCTCCACCTGCGCTGTCAGCACAAGGTCTGCGTTGCCGCTGGCCTCGCCGGCGCCACCCGCGACATCGCTACCATCCACGTCCGACCCGCCGCCACCATTGCGCCCACGGCAGGCATCTGAACTGCCAGCAGCGGCGGTGGCATTCACAGACGTAGGCAATGGCTGTGATACAGCCAGGGGCACGGGCCCGATTCGCCGTACCACAACCGTGATGCCGTACTTGAGTATCGTGGATGGGTCCATGATCCTCTCGGCAAACTGCCGCGGCATGATGACGGGGACCTTGGGCGACAAGACGCCCTGTGCGTGAACAACGGAAACAACAGCCGCACAAGGAGGAGTGGGATATTGACTGCTCGTTTCATCACTCCGAACCCATTCAGATTTCAGAATACGGCATTTCGGGGAAACGTACGGCGAGACGACGAGTCATCCGCTCCCTAGAAACAAAGTAATATTATAGCTTTACTACATGGCAGTAATCAATCAATCAAAACATGGCAGTACGGAAAGATGGACCAAGGGTCATTGCGCAAACCGTACTTGGCCAGAAAGCGACGGAAGCCACTGACATGTAAAACGGATGCACCACATTATGCAGGTTGCCTGTTGCCGTACAAAAGTATGAACAGAGGGCTCCAAATCGACAGAGTGGCAGATATTAAGATGCCGCCGCTTCTGCACCGTCACGGCTTCGGCAGGTTTCAAACTTTCAGGTTACGCACCTTGGAGCGCACCGCGCCGGTACTGGCCGCGGAGATTGCGGCGGCAGCGGTGGCACCGCTTCCATTGGCGGTGCCACAGGTTGTGGCGTGGTGTGAGGTGGTGCCGCGTGTTGTGCCGCCGTCTCCGCAGCTTATCGTCCCTGCGCCGATCACATGCGGCGCTGGGGGCAGCTGCATTTGCTTGGAATGATGCCGTGACCGCCAGCCCTCCTCGTCATTTCCCTTCGAGGCCTGCCGCTGGAGCGCGGGTAACAACTGCTGGTGGTGGTGGTGGTGTAGATGATGCCCTCGGCTGCTTGCGTCGTCGCCTTCACCGCCGCCGCCGCCGGAGCATCGCCATGTCCCACCTACAAGCTGTTGTCCCGATCTAAGCCCCCAAGAAGCCGCCAACGTTTCACTGTCGCTGGTGGCAAAAGCAGTTAACGCAGCGGCAATGCTACTGCATGGTAGCTTACCGCTGCCCCTGCCACAGCTGCCTCCTCCGCCGGTCGCTCTGTTGACAGCTGCTGAGGACCCTCGCGGCGGCCTTGCATGCACTGTTGCAGCTGGACGTGCCGGGTGTTCCCCGGATTGAGAGGTTGGAGAGGTTGCGGCGTGCAGCACCCGCAGGTCCTTGGAGTCCATCGCCACAAGGCTTGACGGTGCGGCAGACGATTCCCGCAGGATGCCGGCAGCAGAGGCGGCGGCCGCAGCCGCGAACAGCAGTCCATCCAGAGCACTGGGCTCGTTCTTGCAGATGCCGCCATCGCTGACGCAGTCGCATGCTGTCCCAACGTCACCTTCGGGCCCACAGTTAATAGCTAATTGTTTATTCGTGGCTGAACTGGTGCCTGGCGCGAGTTGTGCGGCCGCTGATACGCTGGTCGGCAGCTTTGCGAGGCGGGACCAGGGCTGTAAAGAGTATCTGCTATTATGCAGCGGGCTGGGAAGACGGAGAGCTGCAGCCTGCGTTACGTTGTTTAAGGTATCCTCGTCGCAGGTTACAATGCGCGTACCAGGTGTTTGGGCGGAACTTCTGGCCGCGGCTTTGACCTGGACTGCTGCCTCGTCCTTCGCGTCGAGCTTTGTGTCAGTTGTAAGGCCTGGCAGGCCAAGGTGGGCAAATTCGTGTTTGGTATCCACATATAAGGATGATACTTCTTTGTACCTGCCATCAATTGACGCGGAAATTGGGGTCGCGGAGGGAACCGAAACGCTTTCGCCACGGTTCGTTGCGCCCTGGACAGGGTTGCATGGCCTAATTCCGGTAGCCTCGTCTGGGACATTGTTGCCATTCCCCTCGCATAATCTTGGTATTTTTCCGTCTCCAGTCGTTTCACTGGATGCTTCGTCGGTCTCCATAAGTTAGGTAGGGACCGCGAAACCGGGGAAGTCTTCTTTTGCCTCTCACTTGCGACGCCAAAGCCCAGGTTCGATTCGGTTGCCTCAGGAGTAGCAGATCTTGGTTGCTAACCCTGCGTTGGAATATGAGTTGTGGGCACCACGGCGCCGTCGCAGCAGCACGGTCAAATGCATCCAAAATGAACTATGTAATGATGAAATAAATGTAATTATTCAACTTGTGGATATACTTGCCTATGGAAACGGAATTGACTTGCTCCCAGTTCCGTCACGCGCAATTGTGCCGACTCGCGAAAGCTACGAGCTACGCCGAATCAAGGAACCATATGCGGTTTCAAAACAAAAACCGTCATTATGCATGGCAAAGGAGGCGGCCTGAAGGCTATCCCGAAAGGCCCCTCCAACCCATGCCGGCCTTCTGCGAGTTGTTATGGGAGCTCTCGCGGCTCTGCAGAATTAGTAGCTATGTTGATTGGTACTATAGGGGTCTGGTATCAGTTTGGCTCGATAGGTATCCACATACCAATTTCGGCCATTCGGAGGACACAATGCACTATTGCAACTGTGTGAACGTCACAGATCATTTAAGCTTAATAAATTCAATTTTGCTGTTTCTACAACTCGGGGTCATTAGTGGTTACTTTCTAAACGACCAACCTAAAGGACATATCTTCGGATGTACGACAATACTGTTGTTGGCCATCAGGCCCAATCATCTCGGATAGAAACCTATAAAATAAAAATGTTGATACCCGTCTATCTTAGGAAACGCCGGTTGCGCAGACTGGAGTGCTGGCAGGCCAATTGGAATCCCGTTCAAAGCGGCACGTGACAACACGAGGACCTTCGCATGCACCATCTAAATGAGATAATGCAGATAATGACAGGTACATATTTTTTTCATTTTTAATTTCCTAGCGCAACCTTAGGACTTTGTTTTGCATTTTGAGCGGGGCTTTGGTGCGCACTCTGTTTTGCGGCCTGAGCCCCTCCAGGAACTCCATTAAAAATGTAAAGTAGCATATATGTTGATAAGTCTATGATTCCTCCATTTAGTAAAACTGCAAAAATTAATTGCCGTACAGGACGGTTGCCAAAGCGTTACGACTTTCCCATCTCCAGTCCTAAGCTTGAGTATCCAGATCAACTGATAAAACATCCAGCCATTCTACAACGTGGTGGATATCTTGAGGCAGCTGAACGCAATATTCGAAATGAAGGGAAAGTGGGCATCAGCTGTAGGCACGATGGAATTAGTAACATGGAAACATGGAGGATGAGGCGTCGGTGGCTGCAGTTGAAGGACGTTGATGAAGGGATAAACATCGCAGAAGAAAATGATATAAGCAGCGTCCAAGTTCTCATACTAGCCTCAAGTTGAGGCATGCACAGTACTGGTGGTACCTGCCTAGTCATCGCGACGCAGCATGAAGGCCTAAATGAAGTATACCTGCCTTATGCCAGCAACCCGGGGAGTTAAAAAGAAACCCATCCGTCCGGAAAGCACCGTCTAACGTCCAGAGCGTCCGGAATGCACCAGGCCCCCGCCGTACTACTTCTGTCTTTTTTCCCTGTATATCTGCGTTTGCCACTCATTCAGGCTCACTCTCAACAAGGGATCACGATATGAAGTGAGGAGATGCAAATGGAAGTGGTTGCGGAAAGATAACTTACCTATTTGATTTTTTCCTTTTTTCAAGGTGTGAATTGCCATCCTTAATGCATGCTGGAGGTGACGTCGACCGTTCTTTTAGAAGCATTTTAGAAGCATTTTCAAACATATTTTCACACGTCTCCAAGTCATATTTACTAGCCGTGTTTCTTTAGGGGCCGCTTTTTAGGAGGCTTTGGCGGCCTCGACTTGCATGTACCTCTTCTACGATGTGTACGATTACTTCATTTCTCCGTTGTGATTCTGGGAGGGGCTGCTTCAATACCACGACAACGTGTCCGGCCTGCGCGACATGGTGTTCCCTGCTTAAGGCTTTAATGCCGGCCTCTGCCCGCCAGCATCCCTGCGTAAGGATCCCTGGCCTTGGCGTGTCTTGGGTGCACGGCGATCATTGCTGAGGCACTTAGACCTTTCTACCTCAGTACACCTGGGAAATTGAGGCGTCCCCTCATTAGGCAATGCGGGTACAGTCATGAGGGTGGAGGAATCAGTCCGTTCTCAGTCTGGTTGGGGAAGTCTCAGGCATACAGAGTCCAGCCTTGTATCTTTCCGCTTGTTGAATTTTAACTAGCATGGCAGCTGCCCACCTCAAGGCGATCTTGACTACGCACAAGCCCAATTTCGCCTATGTCTAGTTGTCTACCCAGCTTTCGACAGTGTTCCTGTCCCAATTGTACCTTCCGTTATTGTCGACGCCCCCCACAACGTCATTCCCAGCTTTGACAGCTGCCCTCGCAAACCCAAATTTAACGACCTGTTAAGCCAACCAAAATCCAGAAGAAACCTACAAACGGAAACTTGTAATTCGACCCTTGTTAATCTTCGCCCTGCTTCTAACCCCTGTATATTCGCAGCACGTCTGCACGATGCCTACTGGAGATGGCAGGCAATGAAGGGCAATAAGCCGAGGGGCACAAGAAGGCAATGTTAAGCATAGCTGTCAAGGGTATAGAGGATGGGCTTAGTAGAGCTTTGTGTGGGTCTGCAGGGTCCTTATCGACTAAACGAGTGTCATGCCAGATGCTCACGCCTGATTGCCTTCACTGGAGCAAAAGAGCGAGCTACAGACCTGCGGTGAACCCCCCGGTTGGCAGGTCTGGCTCCTTCGGGAAGTTCCAGGCAGACTCCTGCTGGCCTGTGCTTTACTGATCATTCGGTACTTCCTCCAGGGCCATTGACCAGAAAGTGGTCAGGAAAGAGCTCGACACAGGGATGTTACAGTGATATAAGCTAAAAGGTGAGACAGTTAGTATGTGCTCCAATGTTTACATGGACTGAAATTCTGCTGAGGCAATTGCAGCCTGCACTCCGAGTCCTCTTGTCTTATTGTATTGGTCCCTCTAGCGGGTTGCTAGCATATTGGTGTGTTGATAGTCCTGGTGATGAACAAGGCGGCAATGCAAGGTGGCGAGGAAGAGTCGATTCAATCCCATATGTGCACCACACAAACCGTTGTACACGCGGCGTCGTGCCTGCACATGCTGCAGCGCACCAGCGCACGGGGTTGCGTACCTGTTGCGCCGCTAGGTACCATTTCTCTCCCTCAAAGAGACCAACATATTCTGGATGCTGGTGGTGGGTGCTGAACCCGGGAAAATCACTGATTTCGGAGAAGTCCGTGTGGGTGGAGGTATCAGGGTGCCCCGAAATACTGGGGAAGGTAGGGACTGCCAGGTACTGGCCACAGGTGAAGCAAAACCCCCCTATCCTACACATATATATTCTGCAGAGCAGCCCCGAAGCACACCAACAACCTGAACGTAAACGCCATTTCACGCCACCCTCAGGCTCTTCATCTTAGGACAATCATTACCGGCAGAGTCAAGTTCCGAGCAAGGGATTCCCCAAGCTGCATCAGAACCGCGAGGGGAAAGGAGCGCCCCAAACGATGTCGCGTTCAATAGCACAAACCAGGGAACCAGGCTTAGCCTGTGCGAAAGTTGCTTCACAACACGATGCTGTAGGAGAAGCTCCCTCCTCCAGGACTCGCGGTAAAGCCATGACCGTTCATGATGGTGATAAGCCCACCCAAAAAATCCAGATTAAAACAGCGTTGAGAATAAGAAAGATATTTGGAAAGCTCAGGGAAATGAAATGGCAACGGACCTTACACTGCGAAAGGCCGTTCGTTTATTAGTAACGGCCAAACCAGATGCACCGTGACATTGGTTCTTGGATTTTTCCATGTTGCAGAAAGAAATTCTGCAAGTACTATCATAACAAATATCACATAAAACATGCCATGATTAGCGTGCAACCTTGTGCTTTTGCGCTTCCACAAAAGCGTAGCGTTTTCGGGAGCGCACAACGCGCAGCTGCAGCGTGGGTTGTCCACGCCTGCTCTTTTTTTTTGTGGTAGGCAAGTTGCCCAGTCTCCAATAACTCCTGGCTTTGGTATTTCAACCGTTTATCAACGTTTCTTAGTTGCGCCAGCTGTCATAAATACTCCTTACATGCTCCTTTCAGGGCTTTCCTAAGCAGCCGCGCAGTTCAGGTCATCCTCTACGTAGATGAAGGATTCAACATCGCGCTATCTGGCGTCCACGGCGTCCATCTCTGTTTTTTGACAACAGCAGTGTTCTTTGCTGTGACGATAACGTGCCTTCTCACCATAGCCTTTTATAAGATACTACAGAAAAAAGGTGCGTTGATCTCGATAACCCGAATGCTTGCCTGAACCTCCCGAACTTGCGTTGAGGACCTCGTTCGTTCGCCAAAGCGGGGTTATCTAAGCCGATCCTGCGGCAATTACTAAGGTCATTTATACAATATATCAATAAGTGCAGGTCCTGCGTACCGGTATGAAGATGAAGGCGACAAGGTTGTTTTCGCAACTTCGGAACTCTTCAGCACTCCAGAGACTGAATCACGGCAATGTCAAAACCGGACGCTTTGCACAACAAGCGAGGTTGTGTATGTCGGATTCATGCTATGGGTATGTGCATGCGTGTTGTGGTATGCGCGCTGGATGGGCGGCGCCTTGACTATTGCGGAGGCAACAGAAGTCGCGCTCTTCCGCATGAATGAGGGCACTGTAGCCCGCTTCGACCCTCTGGTGGCATCTGTCAGGGCATCCGGCACAAGACGGCTTAGCAGAGACGACAGCAGAGACGTTTACGGTAGATGCCCTGCGACCTGCCTCGACCCCCGAGAGTTGAACCTAATACAAGCGACATCGTGCATGTGTGATCAAACAGTTCTCCTGGTAGGTGAGATGTGCAGATGCACATTAAATGCAAGGGGAAGGGCTGCTATGCGAATTACGGATATGCATCAGCCGAATCCAAGAGCGGGTCCCCTAAGCCACATGATGGCTCAAAGCGTTGGGAGCCGGCCATTGGTCGCTGGGCACTACGGGCCGTTGCCCAAAATTCTGTTGGTCCCTGCACCTTAAAAGAGGATTTGGCATGTTCACGCTGCACCACACAGGAGCTGTATGACAGTGCCGCGAACCTGTATAACCAGCTGCTGGCAGCTCTTACGTCGCTGCTAGTCATGTACGGCAGCGCTGGAGTGACCCTAATCTATACTAGTGCGCTCCTAGGACGTGGCGACGGACGCAGCGAGCTGGAGTTGACACTGGAGGAGGGAGACCGAGACCGCCGAGTCCATGGGTGCAGCCAAGTCCTGCACAAATAAGGTAGCATTCGCATGGCTCGTTGCGAGTCACAGCTGCAGCAGCATGCGGAGGCCGCAGCCGACCTGGCAACTCGGCCGTGGATGGGCCAGCTTTCTGCGAGTAAACCGTGTGAGGTACTCAGGCCGTGGGAGGTGAAGCGTTGAGGTAAGGCCGCCATCACCTTGGGCACAGCCAGACGAGTGATGGCGACGACCCGGTGTTCAGACGGATGGGAAAAGCGGGTTACAATGGCGCAAGCTTGCAAGAATGCACGAGATGACACCGTGGATGCCGGTCATGGCGCACACGATGGCGTCCACGTCTGCGCATTGAGACATGTATGGCCGAGTGACCGATTTACCTGCTAATCGCCTACCACCTGCAGCAAGCACTGTGTAGCAAGATTGCATATGGCCATGACACTCGAACTGCGTTTCGCGTCATAGTCTCGCTTTGGAGTCGTTGTTCCGTCGGTCACCTCGTATTTATCTTATGCACAACATGTGTGATTCGCTCAAGTGGTATTTTACGATAGGACCAAGCGTCAGGGGAAGGACTGTGAGCCGGTAACATGTAGTGTACATAGGGGTAGAGTGGTAAAGCTTTTGGGCGATCTGAGTTAGCTACCATCATGAGTATTACGTGAGATAATGCTGCTCACTGGGGGATCTGAAGCAACGCAGTAATAACGACCCTGGATACACGTGTCGACAGTAGCGCACCCAGGGCGAAGGTGCTCAGGTATTTGGCAGGAGGCGTCCATGCCTTTGAAGCACCCTCGGTCCACCTCTCCATGTGGAAATAAACTGCTGAGGCCAACCAATCTTAGTCAGGGGTTGGATGCGCATATCCACCGGCTAGTGTGCCGGACCCATGCGTCCCACTCTTTATCGGAACGGCGTATTGATGGATGGCTGCGTCATGGTTGGTAGCGTAGGGTGCCGGGATCCCATTTATAACAATTCAGAGTTTGGACTGCGAAGGCCCCGGGGACAGCCATTGCCTATGTCACGGTGGCACAATCCCGGTTTTCATAATTTACCGTCCCCCTCCATGACAATCTGTGCATGTCCATTCATGCACTTGATGCTGATTATACCATGTTCAGACGGCCAAAACTCGGATCTTACAAGCGTCTGGTGCCACACCGCAGGCCAGTGCTCCAGAGCGTTGCGGCGCGTTTCATCCCCTTGGGCAAGCGTGTTCCGTGGTCTGCGTAATCAGGCCAGCATAGCCTTTCATATACGCCGCGAGCGGTATATTGAGTTTGGGTTTGAACCTGTTACGTAATGTCGCTCAATAGCTAGCGAGTTAAGCTAGGATTGAAGGTCCACCTGATAGGACAGTCTAGCAGTGCTTGCTCCCTTGATCATCTATTCACTGGTAGCGACGCCCCAGGCCCCATAGAACGTTTATGGGGCGATCAGCTGTGATGGTCGAGGGGCGTCGTGAGTCACCCCTGCAGAGGTGTCGGCGTCTGATCACATCTCAAAACGCATTTGCCTTTTACAGTTCGAATTGATCGTGGTAGGTACAGGTGACATACTTGCGGAGGTGCGATGCAGTTATTGCATCGCCGTACGCGTACTTGTTAGTCCACGTTACATGTATAGCCTCATGGACCATTTCCGAAGGTGTCCATTGCTGCTTGCGTCCTGAGGTCCGATGATGGCAGTATGGTCATGGTTGCCATGCGCCGGATGCATGAGGCAGTAAGGCCATCTTTCAATGAGATCAGTCACGGACACGGCAATGTGATCCTAGCCCATTCATGACCGCCCAATCATGTAAACGAAGAAAGGACTTTTCGGAAGAGCCACGTGCCGATTGCATACCGCATCAGTGTACCAAGTAACCCCACGGCGGATAAATGAGACGACCTCATCCATTTTCCCCAACAAAAACCCATTACAATGTAAAAGGAATACGTCATTGCGCTCATTGGCTCCGAAGAGCACTCCTTCAGAATGATCCCAGGAAAGTGATAACACCCTGGCGACTGACCTGGCTGCACCTACCCTATCCTGCTGCCACTGCTAACAAGCTATCATCAACAAGAAAGCGAGAAGCCACACTGCAGTTCGCTACTCCTTTAGCCCTCGCCCCAGCTGCCCCATTTCCGAAGCCCTCCTGCCAGGTCTTGCCCCAGTCCTCGCGGTCTTGAAGTTCTGCATATCCTAGTCACAGGAAAGGTCAAGTGTCCGCGTGCGCGTAAGCTAACGCGCCGGTATTGCAAAGACAGGTTCGCAACGGTAACGTAATCCCTTGATCCATCTAATGAAGATATACTGTTCCCTAAGCCCAATGCCCTTGCCACCGGCTGACTTTTCTACGTTTCCGTTCTCACGGGCTTCGCTTGCGTTTTAGGTGCCTCATATGCCTTAGGAAGATATTGTGGCCGAAGGTACTCCGTTTTGCTGATTGTCGTGCCCCGGCTCCAGTGCTTGTTGGCTCGATCTGGTCCCCAGGATTGCCCGATCATCCGGTGCGCCTCGCTGCTGCCAAACCTGCCAACGAGAGGCCATCGGCAGTGCCAGGGCAGCAAACCAACTTGGTCAGCATCTAGAGGGCCGAGGAAACTAATCAACATGATCTCGCACATGACCCATAGCTTCCCAGGTCCGTTGTATTAACATGAGGTATCGGGTCCATCCCCCAGGACCCCAGCCGGGTCCCGCCCGGCCCCGCCCTGGCCTTCCACCCAGCCGGGTCTGTGTTCCGCTGAACGGCCAGCGAAGTAATGCCCTGGCTTGTCCAGGCCCTCCGGCCTTACCTTTTGACTGTGCTGGCCATGGAGCTTAGCGGCCGGCTGTCCAGTGCGGGTGATACGGACACACTGCGTGCATACTTGTAGTCGTACGATCCGGGCCCAAGCTGCACCTTATAGTCATCGCGCCTGACCAACGATGCCCCCGTGGGAATGGAGCTCATATTACTGCAATAACACGCCAAAGAAGCAGACGCATGGGCAGGTGTTAGTACAAGAAGCGTTATTTTATGTCCAGTCCGAGGGTTCCAAAGATTCATCGTTTAGGCCTTTTCCCCCTTGCTGATGGGCTGAGCTGGACAAAGAGTGAGGTTCACCTGATTGGTCCGTTTGCATAGTGTTTCTGTTGATGAGCAACTAAATCCTTGCAATCGTTCTTCTACGAACCACAACTTTTAATCACGACGTCAACTTTGTTGCTTGTATTGTTCAGTTGCTGGTGCCATCGGAAGCATGTGCAACACCCCTGTGGCCCCCGGCCTTCATGGGGTTGCTGTCTATACACCCCTCCTGGGCGCAGACGGGCCTCTGTCCGGCCGGCTGGCCGGCCGCACCCACCTGTACATGACGGGCGACTTGACGACAGCGGTATACAGCGAACATTTGTTTTTGGACAAATGACAGTCGACGTCGTAGACAACGTCCGGTGACTCCGTCATGAGCGGCCGGTCCGGGAAGCGCTTGTAACGAGATCGATGAATGGAATAATTGACCGCGGTGGTCTCTAGCGACTTAGACAAGCTTACGGGCGCATGGTCTTTTAATCTGTGGAAGCGAGAGCCACGCAGGCAAAGCGAACACGCAGTGGCATAAGACAGGTTGCGCCAAGTGGTGATATGCAGCCCATGTCTTGTCTCAACCAAAATATCATTCATTATTTTTTTGGTGGTTTTTGCGATGGGTCAGACAATGCTCCCGCTGGCAGCCGGAAGAAATGATTGCTGGATGGAGGATAGTCTGCGGCCATTTTGTGTGCACTAAGACTTCCGGACATCTAGCCAGCCAATATCAAAGCGCCCAGCTTGAGCCCAATCTGCATTACCACTACCACCATCACCTTCTTATGCCACTTCTCTCCACCTCGTTCGTTCTCTTTACATACAACGGACCAAACTTGCGAAAGAGAAGACCACAGCGGCTTTGAGATGCGACAATAGGAAAGTGGCTCCACCAGCTCACCGTTCGGGGTCGTAAAACACATCCGTGACTGGCGAGCTCCACGGCCGAGTGAAGCGTGGTACCTGGCTCTCGAACACGGCCGAGTAAAAACGCCGAGAATCTGTGATGCGCACACCAACATGAATCCGTATGAATTAAGAAACAGTGGCAGTTCCTCGGTACAGACAGGGCGAAGTAGCTTTACAGCACGATGAACCAAAATTCTTAGCATAGGCGATCATGACCCCTGGAAAGGTACGGCCGAAGCCTGCCTGTGCCATTAACCTGACTTAATCGCTGTTGGAGTTTGAAGTGCGCATGCACTTGTCCTCCCTGGCAAACTCACGCCACCCTTAAATTCTGCTGTTACGTTTGCACGTACTACGCGACTGTTGTTACTGCCGGCACATGCAACTGTGGAAGATACAGCTCCTTCCACAGATGCCAGCAAACGATTACAATACGCTGACGGATTGTAGGTAATATTTTGCATCATCACGTGCTCCGAGGTCAACTTCAAGGACGTATTTAGGGTCAGCAAATACCACCCATGCCCCTAATAACCCCCTAAACGGTCCCCAGACACAGCAGCTCTTTCACGTGCCTCAGGGTCCGTGGGCACCAGCACAGGCCAGGTCACAATACTAAGCAGGTCTTGCCAGCGGCGCTCTCACCCACCTCTGCACGTGCTTTCGACGGATTGCTTTCGTCCAGTGTCAATATTGTAAGCGCCAAAGGGTACTATCTCACGGGGCGCCTCAGCCAGGCGTGGTGCGTTGGACCTCATAACAGAGTAACGATGAGGTGAAACTGCGAGACGGCAGAGCCATGAGATGGAAGGGCGGACGCGCGCCCAAACCTCCCAACCGTTCGCCCATACCTGAAACAACCTTCGCAATAGACATTTTGTGTCCAGCGTCCGTGTCATAGAACGCTGCAAAAAAGTAGTTTCGCGCATTTTCAGCACACACCCCTGGTGCCACCTCAATTTTTAATATGTTCAAGTTTCAATGTCATCACACCTGGAGGTGATTGTTCTTCCCAGGCTTGCATTCTCCTGTTAAGAAATTAGTACACGACCAGTTCGCCTAAGCTGTTAGTTAAGGCACGAAAAGTTGCGATATTAGGATAAATATGTTTAAGCAATAAGATGCTCGAGCATAAGAAGTATGATCGCCGCAAGATTTGAGTTGTGCGTTATCTAAGGACAAGAAGTACAGCTATGCCATGAATGGATCCTTGCCATGCTTCAGGCACAAGCCCAGTTGAAAATTTTTATCCTTACATTTTATTTATCGAGCCAATGAGTATCAGATTGGTGTGTTCAAGGTCATTGGTGTGGCCAGTAGGAAAGCCATGCTAACGTCCGAAACTTTATTGTGGTAACAAACTTACAATTTTAATTCCATGAAATATCGTTTTGGTTTAAACATGTCACTCCTGGTGTTGCATGTCCTTGTCCAACCCAAGGGTCGGACCTGGTCGTCGGACGACCAATGAATGCGTGTGCGCAGATCCACGCCTACATACAGCTGCCCATAATTTTAAATCCATATCAATTAAGTCAGAGAAACCATCGCAGAAGATTTATTGCCCTTACCAGGGCTGCGTGTAAATCATCTTAGCGCCCAGCTACATGTATTTATCAGACTGCCATTAATTATATCCTGGCCCTTGTCGTCAAGTGCGCCCTGTTTGGGGCCATGATCAATGCTTTCGTAGCTGCCCGTCGTACATGCCTGAGTGCGTCGCAACTACTTACTCAGTTGTTAATCCCTGCCGGTGTTGGAGTCAGCCCACTTAGAACGTATGGTAGGCTTGCTAGTTTATCTTACTAATGCAATCTAACTTGAACCAACCAACCCAACGGATGGGATGACTGCGGGCCTATACGGCTTCCTGAGTCATTCATTAACATTTAACAATGCAGCTACAACACCGCGTGATCGATGTGCAGGACGAGCCTGCTTACGAATCTTTGATGGGTTAGCGGTATGAAGTTGCCATGGACGAGCGAACCATGGCACACCGGTAGCGGTAGTGACAACTCATCACAGCTATTTGTGGTATGCGTACACATTGACAGATACGCACACAACTGCACAAACTTCCAGTCCACTGTGACCCGCGGGTCATTTGTAGGTGCGTCTTATCACGTCAATCCAATCGACCATCTGCTTCAGCTGACCATCAGATATAGCCATCCCCCTCCACGCATAATCGCTCATGAACCACCAGCAAGCATTACCATTATACCTGGTCTACCAATATGGAGGTGTCCGGTGTACACTGTCCTAGACATGTCTGAAGTAACCCGAGCTCTTTGGAAAGAACACCTGCGCAGAATTCTTCAAGACTGCCAGGACCACAAAACAAACAAATTTTAAACCACCAAATTCGATGAAAACACAATAAAAAACGCAACACATTCAAATGTACAGTCACTTGTAACATCAGGTCACTGCATCGCAGCCCCCATCTGGCTGATTTTTGGTTTCATGTCTTCACCGCGAGCTAGATGCATGCTCCGCGTGTTGCCACCAACCCAGGCCCAAATACGAAACATTGTCCACCAGTGCAATGAGAGTGAATCGGAGGCCCAGGAGGAAATCCTAAATGCGTATAAGCCTGGAGGGGAAGGCCAAGCTCCTCCACCACGCCAAACGCCGTCTCTACGGACCATCCATCCAACCTTCTCGCCAGGTGCAACTGAGCGGCGGTCCCAAACCCAAGGCATTCCTTGACTCCGGGAACTAGGCCTAAGTTAGTTCATTGCAGATGGATGTCTGTTCATCCATCCGTCTATCTGCAACACGAAAGTGCATGCAAAGAACAGCTTAATCCGTTTATTACCACCACATAATGGCTTCACACACCTCACACATGCTCATTGGCAAGCTGCAGGTCTCCCCTGCCATGCACTTCAACAACCGTGGCAATGTCACTGGAGCCCCACGCTGCCGGATGATATATGATGGCAGACACGCCAAACTGCTGCCCCCGCGTGTGGTCCTACAACCCACCTGTGTCCATATCAGGACACACACGTGGTCCAATGCACAACTGAAACATGCGAAATGGCAAACGTACGCACGGCTGGTGTTGACATAGATGTGTTCTGCAGTATGATCTCCCACGATTTAAACAATACCTGAGCCGCCGTGCATAACAACCATTGCCTGCGGAGGAAGATAATAACCGTATATACATATATATATATATATATATATATTCAACTTTACGGTTAGCTCCCGGAAAGCCAGCGAAGAGAACCAACGTGGCATGATCCTCAAGCTGCACAAGGCTCCTGGAGTACACTTCAGGATGTCCCGAGTGTTCTTCACGTTCTCCTGAAAGTGATAGCATGCCTGATCGCTCATCTACAGAGGCCACACATCACACAGCAAACTCGGCTTGGGGTGCATTTACTTGTGGCATGTGCAATCATGCTGGATCAAGGAAACACCCTCTCCTCATCATAGGTGCACAAGGGCAAAATTCAGCTGCCAAGGCCAGCACCAGCCATCAAAAGCATGCAGCAGCTTGTATCCATGTCCTGGCGCTATTATATATCCTAGTCCATGTTATTTATTACCTGTGCAGTGGTGGAATACATGTGCAGCCTAGGGCCAGAAAACACATCTTGTCCTCAGCAGTTACACAGCATAACCCTAGAAAGGCCCCGGCAGCAATGCCACCGGCGGCTGACCTAATGACACCTGAGAACTGTCCCACTGCTAAACAAACCTATCAAGAAACGACTGGGTGACCTGTGCTCCATCAAACCGCCCTGCTGATTAGCCCAGGCCCCAGCTTGACTCCGCTACAACGCCCAACCAACCCCCCCCATATTTAAGTTAAATCAATGGCCGGCCGTGACACTTAGGCTTGTAACCACCGAGTTCTTGAAAGTATTCCCGCCCAGCTAGGTTTCACGAGGAATGTGCCCTAGGGGAAGACGATCAGTTACTGCTCTCTGCCGGTCCCCGTCTTCACGGACATAAGCAAACTCGAAAACACTGTTGCTGCGCCACCTGCCCAGCTTTTGAACCTCCACCCGGTCGGCTCCCCCTTGTACCAGTGCCGTTGCACCGCCTTGGCGCAAGTCGTGTGGGCAAAGGTTCTGTCGGACGCCCGCCTCTTTGCAGAGGGTTTGCAATGAGCTGCGAAACTCACTGTGCGACATTGCATCCATGGTGACGGGGAGCCGGGTCACGACCTCTACCAACTGGTCGTGGCGCAGGTTGACGGCACGCAGTAGCTGACCAACATCCTCAATGTCCACGTGTCACCGGGCGGGGGGTGTTCGTTGGTATCGCCCCGCCATGAGGAGCTGCTCCAATAGGTGCACCGGACAACATGCCCCACCGATCCTGCCAATAGTGACGAACGCACCTTTGCAATGCTGGTCGGGCTTACTCTTGAAAAGGAATATCTCGACCTGATCAGCATAGATACGGGATGTAAATCTGTGTGGACGAGAATGTGCTGCAGGTCATCAAACCGCAGCAGTCCACTGAAAGCCAAAACCGCGCTGGTGACCACCATCCTGGTAAGGATATCCACGGATGTGATGTTTCACCAGCTTGGACACCTCGTCCGGTGTCTCCACATCAGTGCTGCGTTGTGTCGGTACTAGAGTCCGTCGTGCCACTTCTCTGACACCAGCGCAGAGGTTCGCGCCACAGGGTGAAGGACGGCCTGCCCATTCATGGAACGCTGACAAAGCTGCACTAGCCCGATCGACGGCTTGTGGTCTGATCATGCTCTTTTCTGCATCGAGACGCACCTCTGTAAGGAAAGCTGCAGCAACAAGGGGCACTCAAGGGGTTGCTGCCACTGCGGTTGCAAAAGTCGGCCCACTTGCAAATAATAGGGTCGTACAGCCGCCAAGTACTTTCCGCACAGCTCAGCCTCGCACTTGTTATCATTGTGTCGACCAAAGAGATCAGCTCGGGGTGCCGTTCCGCCGCGCTACCCAGCAGTGTGTCGCGCACCAGCGACTTGATATCTGCTCCTGATGGTGTTAGCACAACGTAGGGACCGGCACCACATAGGAGCACTCGCTGGAAAAGTCCAAGTTGAAGGCTAGGACTTTCCATTTTGGTAGATGGCCACGCTTAAACCGGTCTAAAAACAAATCTGGTCGCCGAGGTTGAACTTGACACCCCCGAATGATGGAATGAAACACTTGCTCATTCTCGATCAGCAAAAGGCCACAAATCTGCACCAGGCCATAGAGGGGCGATCAGAGTTGGCATGGTGTGATGCCGCGTAGGCAATTGCTCTACTGATTACCGCAAAGGGTGGGTTGCACCATGCCCCTCGTGGCCATTGTAACGAAAAGGCATTAACACCATGCGAACCAGGGCTGTAAAAGAATGTATAGTACGGCTTCATCTGAAATTATGGTCGGATGCAAACAAATCGACCGTGAATGGGCCCCATTCCTGACTAAGATCTGTGAATACTGCTGGGTGTAGTAGACTGCATGGGTCGTCACACTTCCATAACTCGTCGGCAAGCATATTGAGCTCACGGGAATCCATGTAGAGACCAATTTAATGTTATTCTCTATGCAGAACCAGAAGATCTGAAAACAAGCTGACTGGATTTCGTCAGACATTGAACCTTTTTGCAAAGCCCTATCTACGACTTGGCTATCAGTATGCAACAGCACCCGTTGGTTTGCCAAAGCACCATTTTTATTGATACTTTGTAGTACGTTGAGCACTGCTGTGAGCTCTAAGAAGCCTGACACAAGCTCCTTGTGTTAATAAGCCAAACCCCGGTGGCCATAGGATGTAGAGGTAAGTTGGCCTTACCAACCCAATCGCAAAAAGATGTCTTACTCACGCCCGCCGCATCCATAAATATCTTGATGGTGTGCATGTATGGGGGCAGCCTAAACTGCCTACGGCTGTCAAACTGCCTAAATGATTCCCGCCAAAATTCTAGCTCTTCAACCGCTTCGGTGATGAGAGGAGCGTGATGGTGTAATAACATCCAGCCTTTTCGCAACATCTCATTCTCCCACTGGGTCATACACCGAGTCATGAGAACAGACAACTCGCTCGACAAATGAATATATACCTCATGGACATGAGGTGTCCGGAGGTGTGAGGATGCTACAGCGCGAATCTGACAGTAAGCCTTTCACTCAATTAGCACGCTGATCTGCCGCATGAGCGCCTCTCTCTTTTCCAGTGGCACGGTCATCGTGCCTGACACAGTGTTGACTACTGCACCCAAGTAATGAAATTCTTCTGAAATCTGCTGACATTTCTCTAAGCTCATCAGCAAGCCAGCTTTCTCACAGTCAAGCAACATCCTTTCCCGAATGCTGGCTAGTATTTCGGGTTTCTGATGGGTGCGCACGTTATCATCCAGGTAACTGGAACATCTGTGACTCTCAGAATGCCATCGGAAAAGGAGCTCACGCACTAACTTTGTGAATGCCCAGCATGCTGGGGCTAAGCCAGAAGGTAACTGCGTGAAAACATAAAAGGCGCCCTCCCATTGAAAACCTAAGTAGGTCTGGAATTGCGGGTCCATGTCCACGTGGTGGTACCCGCTCTTAAAATCAATGGTAAATGCGTAGACGTTGGGTTGCAAGACATGCTGCAGAGTAGGCAGTGTCTCATATTCGAACCTGGGAGTCACTACGTGCATGTGCATTTAAGTAACGAGGGTCAGGCAGGAATGTGGTGGAATGGAGTGGTAACACATAGTGCGGCGTGTAATCAATAATGATATATAAATAATACCGTGTAATCAGTAGGTGTTTATTTCACAGGCCGCAAGCCTTTTATCCTGGCTCCCAAGCAGGCTTTCAGATGCAGCTGTTTTTCCTGCCATTTTGTTCTTATTAATTGCGGCTTCTAAGCAAGAGTTCGTAGTTTTTAATTCAAACTTTGGTTAGCAGCATATCATCAGGTCGTTCAAATATCTACCGCTCAATTATAATGATATATAAATCTACTGATTCACAGCCCTGTATTCATAAAAGTGCGCATCTGCACAAAAACTTTCATCGACATATTAGAGCTACTGTAGTAATTGATTGCCGCAAAGGCCTCTCAAGATGTTAGTTGACAGGGTGCTTCTAGCACCTTATATTGTGATAGTGTGTGCCGTACGTCTATGACTACTACAGCTACTCACAGAAGTTGTTCCTCCACGTACAATCTAGTGAGGTCGCCTATTGGCTATTAGCCGAGCAAGAAGCTGCTCATGCCATGCTTGGTCCAGAAAATGGTTTAGCCAATGGCAAGTCTTAACGAAGGGCACTAAACTAGTTCGAAGCAGGTGGTCACTCACATTGGTCCCCAGCCACGACCACGGCCTCCTGGAAACCCCGGTCTGGCCTGGTAGCCGGAGAACCCTGTTGGCCGGAGTATTGCTGACCGTGGTGCAGTTGCCCGTAGTGGTGCGGGCCAGCATTCGGGTAGGGCTGATAACGCACTCCAGAGCCCCGGCCCCTGCTGCCGCCACCGCCACCACCGTGTTGCCTGGCGGTGGGATCCGCCAGCGGGCTAACACCGCTGTTCTTTTCTTTGACGTCTTGAAGCACACACCTGAGCCTATCCTCGCTGCAGTCGAATAACCTGTCTTGACCAGATTTAACGTCCGGGGTGGGCTTCATGGCAGAATGACGGTTATTTATATAATATTGTTGTAACACCTGCAAATGTGCGTTGACGCAGCGGCCCCCTGCGTCACATGATGCGTAGAATAAGTCCATCATGTAGATGGTGCCCATCAGTTGTTCCAACACCGGCTTGATCTCTGGTGTCGTTTCTGCTAGGAATTTCAGTGTGAAATGGACGCCGTAGATTTTGGCGCCCACCTCACGCACCCAGGAAGCTGTGAACTTCAGGGGCTTCGGGCATGAAGCATCTCGATGTTGTTGTAGCTCCATGTACCGCGTGCTGTTGGCTTCCATGTACCTGGTACTGATATTCACTGTCATGGCAGGGAAATTCTGATGCTGAATCAGTTGTCAAACTTGAGCATTATCTACTACTCCTTTGTCATTGTTGTTATCAAGATTGATGTTATTGTTATTATTTACACCGCCTTGCTGTGGGTTGGTGGCGTCCATGTCTAATAGTTGGCTCAGAAAAATGAGAGGACAGATGCATGGAATTGAACAAGAGAACGCAAAAGGTGAACCTAAGCCCTACCAAAAGATAACTGTGTTAAGAAGGCTGCAAAGAACAATAAGCATAATAAAGAAGGTTTAAGAATGTTGTATATCTAAGCAAGTTTGTTCTTAACCATTCTTTAGTCTGATTTAAGCAAAGAACATAAAGAACTGTAAACAATGATCTATCCTTTCTTATGGTCATGCATTCTTTATTACAAAGAGCATTCTTATGAAACTATAAGGTGTCATATATAGTATCATAGATAGATCCAGCATACTTGGCCTCATAACCATAGTCTTATAGCCTGAAAGCACTATAGCCGTTTAGTCTTACTTCCAGTGTCGTGACATACAGCGTGCCATAGTGGTAGAAGTCTTTGGGTGGTAATCTTTGCCACGGTGTTCTGGAGAGATGCTTTGTACAGAGAAGCCGGAGACACCTTTGAGATGCTCAAGGTGTAACTTCGCCCCATCTAGCTACCAGCGCCAGGCACGATAGGCACTGCGCTGGGGGGGGGAGTGACAGCACGGCACTTAGTATGTTCAGTTTACAGTACTATGTCGTGACACCAGCCATCCTCATAGCCTTACATGTCATATATATATATGTGGCCTCATAGCATCATCTATAGCCAGCCCCTATCAAAATATAACCGTTTTAAGAAGGCTGCAAAGAACAATAAGCATGATTTGAGGTTTAAGAATGTTGGACGGATCTCTATGTTCTTAACCATTTTTTAAGTAAGCAAAGAACTAACATAAAGAACTGTAAAGAATGATCTAGCCTTTCTTATGATCATTCTTTATTGCAAAGAACATTCTTATGAGAGTATAAGGTGTAGTATCCTGGGGTATCTATGGGTAGTATCCGAGGTTGGCCAGTTGTCTGGCATCCTTTCGATCGAGCCTTTGCTGTAGGCGCACGGATATAACAGAGATACAACATAAGGTCTCATATATAGTATCATTGATAGATCCAGCATAATTGGCCTTATAACCATAGTCTTATAGCCTGAAAGCGCCATTTAGTCTTCATATATAGCCAGCCTCAGCCGCATAGCCTCAGCTGCATAGCCTCATCAATACATTGCCATAGTCTCAATACATAGCCTTTGTATGTGTCAGTCATTCATAGCCTTGGCCTCAGCTATGGCCTCAGCTGTGGTCTCATTCATAGCCTCAGCTGTGGTCTCATCCATAGCCTTAGTCCCTCACACAATCTCAATCCTGTACATAGCCTCATTCCCATATATACATACCCTCCGTCTCATACGTAACCTTGGTTGTATACATACATGCATAGCATCAGCTTTGTTCATACATACTCCTGGCGACACCCACAAGTGCATTAGTTGGTGCATGCCCTCGCCCATGGTGTTTGTGGGTGAAGTGGCTCCCAACCAGCAACACGCATGAATGTAAAGCTGTGAGAAAGCACACACAGTGCCCCACATTTACTGGGGTGTGGCAGTACATGCACACGGTATGGAGCAACATCTGCAGCTGGGTAAAACCGCGAGCCAGTATTGACAGTACTGGCAAGCCTTGCATCTACCAAGGGGACATTCATGTACCTATCAATAGCAACACCTGCCCCATGCTCACTTATTAGTGGAGCATGCCATTCAGCTGGATAGTTGATGTGGGTAAAGGCACGGACTGCTAAGTACAAGATGCGCTGGCTTTTCGATGCGAGAAGGCTGGTTCTTGGATGAAGCAAGTAACTAAGTGCATCTTGCTTGTACTTGCTGTACTGAGATTTCGAGTTTAGTCGCAGGTCACAACATTTCCGGCTATTTGCCATGTTGTGACCTTAGGTTTACCTTGTGCGTTCTCTTGTTCGATTCCATCTGTCCTTTCAATTCTAAGCTAACTATTAGACATGGACGCCGCTAACCCACAGCAAGGTGGCGCAAACAATAACAATAACATCGTTCTTGATAATAACAATGACAATGGAGTAGTAGATAATGCTCAAGTTCGACAGCTGATCCAGCACCAGAACTTCGCTGCCATGACAGCGAACATCAGTATCGGGTACATGGAGGCCAACAGCACGCGGTACATGGAGCTACAACAACATCGAGATGCTTCATGTCCGAAGCCCCTGAACTGAAGTTCACAGCTTCCTGGGCGCGTGAGGTGGGTGCCAAAATCTATGGCGTCCATTTCACGCACGCTGAAATTCCTCGCGGAAACGACACCAGAGATCAAGCCGGTGTTGGAACAACTGATGGGTGCCATCTACATGATGGACTTATTCTATGTGTCTTGCGACGCAGGAGGCCACTGCACGCGTCAACGCACACTTACAGGTGCTACAACAGTTTTACACAAATAACCATCATTCTGCCATGAACCCCATCCCGGACGTTAAGTCTGGCCAAGACAGGTTATTTGACTGCAGCGAGGTTATTTGACTTCAGGCGTGCGGTGCAAGATGTAAAAGAGAAGAACAGGGGTGTTAGCCCGCTGCTGGCCGATCCCACCGCCAGGCAACACAGTGGTGGCGGCAGGGGCCGGGGCGCGGGAGCATGCTACCAACCCTACCCAAACGCTGGCCCGCATCACTACGGGCAACCGCATCACAGCCAACAATACCCCGGCCAACAGGGCCGTTACCAGGCCTTCCACGCAGAGGCCGCAGTCGTGGCCGGGGACCAATGTGAGTGCCTGCCTGCTTCGAACTAGTCTAGTGCCTTTTAACCTCATCGTTGGCTTAATCGTTTCTGGATCAAGCTAGCGCAACATAATATAAGTGCCTTCCGTCTTGCTCGGCCAGTAGCCAATAGGTGACCTCGCTAGATTGTACGTGGAGGAACAATGTTGTGAGTAATTCTAATATGTTGACGAAATTTTGTGCAAATGCGCACTTGTCTGATTACAGGGCCGCGAATCACCACCATGTGCCAGGCTCGGGTACACTTCTGCAGCCGGGTAGCGTAGCAGCAGTAGAGGTTGAGTTCAGTAGGTGTTTATTCTATAGGCCGCGAGTCCTTTATATAATAGCGTGACAGGCGCGTGAGGAATTACATTGGCTTTGGGCCATTATCGTGCAGCAGGCGCTCTAATAATTACATTGGCTGCAGGCCATTATCGTGCAGTAAGCGCCTTACTAATCATACTGGCAGTGATGAGCCATTACTGTGCTGTCAGCGCCCAATTATTATGCAGGCCGTGGGCCATTATTGTGCAACAGCAGGCGCTCAATTTACTATATTATGGCTGAAGGCCGAGATTGCGCATGAAGCGCTCGATTAACGCTGTTACCACCGTGGGCGCATCAAGCGTGCAAGTCATTACATCAAGGCTACGAGCCATTATCGCGCCAATCATGTACTTGACGATTCAGCAGCAGATCAATCCATGGGGAATGCTTTATTTAATGACGGTCTAGCCACTTTTAGTGTAAGGGACGACATTTTTGGCGGTTGTGCCACCAACGTTAGTTATGCGCTGCTACAGCAAGGCAAATTTCGTGTCCTGGCTCCCGAGCAGGCTTTCAGGCATAGCTGCTGTTCCGCCGTTGTGCTTATTAATTACGGCTTCTAAGAGTCGTAGCTTTTGATTCAGACTTTCGTTAGCAGCATATTATCAGGACATAAGACTCATTCGTACACCAGTAATATATCAATATCACCGCCTTGGCTCACTAATGGAAGGCTGGCACGATCTATCTTTATCAATTGTAACTTATCGCTGTATGCACCCGGATAGTGCCCAGTCATCGACGGACCATATGCCAATTGGCTGGCCTATCTATATCAATCTGCGAGCAGCATTATCGCAGGGAGAGGTGCGGAGGACTTGCCCGATGTGTGCCCAGAAGTTGAGAGTTCTGACGGTTCAGCACCACATCGTTTCATGAGGGGCCAGCTTAGGGCAAAATACACATTCTGGGCAACGTTTGTCCATAATCCGCTGGTCCTTTCATGGATCTTGGTGGGATTCCCGTTGATGTGGTCGCCACCAGCACCATTCGCGGGCAGAAACCACGGGTCTACCCCTACCAAAATATAACCGTGTTAAGAAAGCTGCAAAGAACAATAAGCATGATAAAGAAGGTTTAAGAATGTTGGATCTCTAAGTTTGTTCTTAACCATTCTTTAGTCTGATTTAAGCAATAACATTAAATTGGTCTCTACATGGATTCCCGTGAGCTCAATATGCTTGCCGACGAGTTATGGAAGTGTGACGACCCATGCAGTCTACTACACCCAGCAGTATTCACAGATCTTAGTCAGGAATGGGGCCCATTCACGGTCGATTTGTTTGCATCCCACCATAATTTCAGATGAAGCCGTACTATACATTCTTTTACAGCCCTGGTTCGCATGGTGTTAATGCCTTTTCGTTACAATGGCCACGAGGGGCATGGTGCAACCCACCCTTTGCGGTAATCAGTAGAGCAATTGCCTACGCGGCATCACACCATGCCAACTCTGATCTCCCCTCTATGGCCTGGTGCAGATTTGTGGCCTTTTGCTGATCGAGAATGAGCAAGTGTTTCATTCCATCATTCGGGGGTGTCAAGTTCAACCTCGGCGACCAGATTTGTTTTTAGACCGGTTTAAGCGTGGCCATCTACCAAAATGGAAAGTCCTAGCCTTCAACTTGGACTTTTCCAGCGAGTGCTCCTATGTGGTGCCGGTCCCTACGTTGTGCTAACACCATCAGGAGCAGATATCAAGTCGCTGGTGCGCGACACACTGCTGGGTAGCGCGGCGGAACAGCACCCCGAGCTGATCTCTTTGGTCGACACAATGATAACAAGTGCGAGGCTGAGCTGTGCGGAAAGTACTTGGCGGCTGTACGACCCTATTATTTGCAAGTGGGCCGAATTTTGCAACCGCAGTGGCAGCAACCCCTTGAGTGGAGACCCCCTTGTTGCCGCAGCTTTCCTTACAGAGGTGCGTCTCGATGCAGAAAAGAGCATGATCAGACCACAAGCCGTCGATCGGGCTAGTGCAGCTTTGTCAGCGTTCCATGAATGGGCAGGCCATCCTTCACCCTGTGGCGCGAAGCTCTGTGCTGGTGTCAGAGAAGTGGCACGACAGACTCTAGTACCAACGCAACGCAGCACCAATGTGGCGACACCGGACGAGGTGTCCAAGCTGGTGAAACATCACATCCGCGAAGGGGTGGATATCCTTACCAGGATGGTGGTCACCAGCGCGGTTTTGGCTTTCAGTGGACTGTTGCGGTTTGATGACCTGCAGCACATTCTCGTCCACACAGATTTACATCCCGTATCTATGCTGATCAGGTCGAGATATTCCTTTTCAAGAGTAAGCCCGACCAGCATTGCAAAGGTGCGTTCGTCACTATTGGCAGGATCGGTGGGGCTTGTTGTCCGGTGCACCTATTGGAGCAGCTCCTCATGGTGGGGCGATACCAATGACCCCCCCGCCCGGTGACACGTGGCGGAATGGAGGTGGACATTGAGGATGTTGGCCCGCTATTGTGAGCAGTCAACCTGCACCGCGACCAGTTGGTAGAGGCCGTGACCCAGCTTCCCGTCACCGTGGATACAATGTCGTACAATGAGTTTCGCAGCTCATTGCAAACCCTCTGCAAAGAGGCAGGCGTCCGACAGAACCTTTGCCCGCACAACTTGCACAGAGGCAGTGCAACGGCACTGGTACAAGGGGGAGCTGACCGGGGTGGAGGTTCAAAAGCTGGGCAGGTGGTGCAGCAACGGTGTTTTCGAGTTTGCTTATGTCCGCAAAGACGGGGACTGGCAGAGAGCAGTAACCGATCGTCTTCCCCTAGGGCACATTCCTCGTGAAACCTAGCTGGGCGGGAATACTTTCAAGAACTTGGTGGTTACGAGCCGAAGTGTCATGGCCGGCCACTGATCCAACCTAAATATGAGGTTTTGGCAGGGAATTGTAGTGGGGTCAAGCGGGCGCACCGGGCCAATCAGCAGGGCGGTTTACGGAGCAGGTCAGCCAGTCAAGTCTTGGTCGGTTTTGTTTGGGGTCGGTTCTGAGGTTCAGTAGGTTAGCCGCCAGTGGCATTGCTGCCAGGGCTACTTTATGCTGTTGGAACTGCTGAGGACAAGAAATGCAAGTTGTATTGTTGTGGCAGCGCATAATGTCGGCGGCATGCATTATAGCCAAAAATTGTCCCCTACTTGCTGCATTGTCATTAAAATAAGCATCCTGCGCGGATTAGCCTGCAGCCTAATCTTCAAGTACGTGTTTATAATGGTTCGCAGCCCTGATGTATTGAATTATGCGCTTGATGCGCAATGATGGCCCGCAGCCATAACAGCATTGATGGAGCGCCTCATGCGCAATCTCGGCCTTTGGCCTTAATATGGTAACTTGAGCGCCTACCTGTTGCGCAATAATAATGGCCCGCGGCTAGCGTAATTGATAAGATGCATGCTGCGCAATAATGGCTTGTGGCCAGTGTAATTAATAGGGCGCTTACTGCACAATATGGCTCGCGGCCAGCATAATTAATAAGGCGCTTGATGCGGATAATGGCCCACAGCCAGTGTAATTAATAGAGCGCCTGCTGCGCGATAATGGCCCACAGCCAGTCTAATTAATGGAGCGCCTGCTGCGCGATAATAGCCCAAGGCCAATGAATTCATCAAGCGCCTGTTGCGCTATGATAAAAGGCTCGCAGCCCACGAAAACACCCACTACGCTATACCTCTACTGCTGCCTCTTTACCCGGCGGTAGAAACATAACCCAAGCCTGACGCGTGATGGTGATTCACGGTCCTACATTCATAAAAGTGTGCATCTGCACATACAAGGAAGTTCACCAACATATTGCTGCTACTCGCAAAAGTTGCTCCTTCATGTACAATCTAGCAAGGATGCTTATTGGCTATTCGCACAGCAAGGAACTGCTCATGCCACGCTTGAACTAGAAATGGCTAGCAAACGACGAGTCTTAAGGTCACTAAACTAGTTTGAAGCATGTATGTGATCACTTACATAGGTCCCCGGCCACGACCACGGCCTCCTGGAAACCCTGGTCCGGTCTGGTAGTGACCCTGTTGGCCGGAGTATTGCTGAACGTGGTGCAGTTGCCCGTAGTGGTGCGGGCCAGCGTTCGGGTAGAGATGATAAGGCGCTCCAGCGCCCCGGCCCCTGCCGCCACCGCCGTGTTGCCTGGCGGTGGCTGGGGTCGGCCAGCGGGCCAACGCAGCTGTCCTTGTCTTTGAAGTCTCGAACCGCACGCCTGAACCTATCCTTGCTGCAGTCGATTAACCTGCAAATGTGCGTTGGCACAGTGACCTCTCGGGCCCAGGAAGCTGTGAATTTCAACGGCTTTCGACATGAAGCATCTCGATGTTGCTCTAGCTTCATGTACCGCGTGCTGTTCGCATACACCCGGTGCTGATGTTCGCTGTCGTGGCAGCGAAATTCTGATGCTGAATCAGATGTCGAACTTGTGCTGTGTCTAGTACTACTTCATCATTGTTAATATCAGGATTGATGTTGTTGTTATTATTAACGCCCCCCTGGTGTAGGTTGGTGGCGTCCATGACTAGTAGTTGTCTCAAAGGAACGAAAGGAAAGATAGGATCGAACAAGAGAACAAAAGGCTAACCTTAGGTCACAACACGGGGAATAGACGGAAATGTTGTGACCTGAGACTAATCTCAATGCCTCAGTACGGCATGGACGAGCAAGATGCATTTAGTTACTTACCTGTAACCATCACTTTTCCCTAGACGAGCCATTCCCTTTCCCTGGCCGTGAAGCCGCGGCAGCCGGTACTCGTCAAAATCGCAGCCACGGCCTCCCTTCCATGATTACTGCAAAATGACCAAAATTTTGGAAATTCTACCTTGCATAAGAATACAAATAAAAGCCTCCGTCACTTCGCATTACATACGGCTTAAGATAGTTGATGATGCATTTACTTTCTCACGCCATGGTGTCCATACACACGCACAGGAAGGCGCAGGACCCACACACATTCTTTATGAAGCGCTACCGGCTACGGCCAGTGGATTTCGCCAAGCCAAGGAAATCGCCCCAGCCAGGTTATGCCGCAATCCGTGCAGTACATTTTCCTTGCGGTGCAGACTTGGACCTCAATGCAGGCACCCAATCCGCGGCTTCGATTCCCACATCCAGCGAGGCGGCCTCACCGTTGCTGTGAGCACGTAGGTCCACGTAGGCTGCGTCCGGCTCGTTCGGTGGGCAAATAAACCTCGAGCGTGGATTCTTGAGGTGAAAGCCAACAATTTCTTTGAAATTTATTCAGCGGACAAGAAATACTTAAGCTGCATGACTTAAATACTTGCGATTTATTTAGCAATCAAGGTCCTACCTACAGCAAATCCAACCTCGCCATGTAACTCGCAAACCCTCGGCCCTGTACCCGCACTACATTTTAACAATGAGCGAAACCTAAGTAAAAGTTCGATGCGCCCAGATCTCCCATTTCAAAGATGTTTCACAACCGAGATGTTTCACTTCATCAACGCTGGTGTAGTAGTCGTACTTGTACAGGATAACACAGGGACCGTATCAAGATCTTGAGAAAGCTCTTCGGCACTCAACTACTACAATTGGTATCAAGATCAAATTGTCACCGATGAATCCTAAGTCCTTCAGCTCTATCCCTACAAGAAATATCTGTCATGGACAATTTGATAGGTAACGTGGTCATACAATTTACATAAGCAGGACTAGAAGATGTCCATCCAAAATAGATGTCTGATGCTAGGAAAACCTGTGAGTGCTATAACGCATATTAAGGCAGGGCATGACACGACTTGGGAACACAAACCTCCCATGGAGTAGCGGTGGGGGCCATGCACATCAACCGGTACTGAGGTCTTCATGCCGGGGAGCCACAGAGGCGCCGCCTCCTGTGACAGCACGTACGAAGCAGGCAGTTTGTGGCAAGCAGGGCACAAGTAGCAGGCGCGCGCCCCAAAGGGAGCAGGGATGGGTGTTAATGTTTGCACACAGTTTTGCAGAGAAAGTGGCATGTACATGCCTATCCTCCTTTTGCTTGAATTTTGGTTTTTGAGAGCGAATATAAGGCATACAATTTGTTCAGACTCCCACGTTGGCTCTTCTTACTTGCGGCAGTGTATGTGGATTGCGTTTACGCTTTGTGGTCTTCAAAGGAGTGGCTGACATGTGCATGTATGCGACAACGACCTTTATTTGCAGCAGTATATATATTTAGATAGTTGCAATAATAGAGAGCATCATTAGGTGCGTGCTGATTGATGTTGTATGGGTGCATTCCCAAGCAACTTGTCTATGTCATTGCCATAGTTAGCCTGCCATTGAGACAAGACAGGCTTTATTGTGCTCAATATTTCAATTGGCATCCCGCTTCCGCTTAAACACCTACTTGAGTCCAATCTTTTTCGCCTCTTTTGGTAACTCCTCAAGGCCCCATGTGTGATTCTCCAAAAGAGATTTCATGTCCTCGTCCATTGCTGCCTTCCAATCTGGCCAATTCCTAGCCTGTGCTGCAGCCAAAGTGTTAGGCTCAATGGATTCCTTTCCATTTGCAGCTAGAACATAATCTCTGAGCATTGAATTGGGCTTCCTTGCTCGACCTGAAGTGTATACGGTGGGTGGACTATCCTCGTCAGCACTGCCCATGGCCCTGTCACCACCCTCCTCAAATTTGTCATCATCCTCAATTAGCAGGGGAAGATCATAATCGTCGTCACTAACATTGACTTCACTGGCCTCACCCACAAAAAAAATATGTTTTTGGGGGGGGGAAACCAGCAGTGTTGTGATGAACGGGATTGCCTCCACCGGCCTCACCCGCCAAAACCAAGGGGGCACAAGCAGTGTAGTAGTTGAGTGCAGCAAAGGCCTCTCGAAATGTTGACAGAGTGCGTCTTGGACCTTATATTATGGTAGCGTGCCGCGCCGTACATGTACGACTACTGCAAGCAGCAGGGACAGAAGCAGGAACGGCACTACTAGTGCTCTCATCGTTATGGCTGCGACCCATGATTCCAAACTCATGATTTCCCACTGGCTGTTGTCCAGGGTTGGGAAGCCCAAGGTGGGTCCTCCGAAAGCCAGCGAGGTAGAGATCTCGTGATATCGGCAGACTGATGAACGTGTATCGCTCACTGGGTTGTGTTGAGCAGTGTTGAGACTGAGCGACACATGTTGATATACCAGGGAAATCAGAAAGGAGTAATACGGCGAGGGCCGGTTCCTTTCTATCATGATAAGCACTGCTATGCATAAATTATGTGTGCGGTGAACACGCATGCAAAAAGGGAAGAAGGTAGAATGGGAATAACAACGGCTTGGTTAACTAAAGGTACGGTTAAGCGGTATAGCTCATTCACAAGATCGACAGCTGCATAGCCCAGTACCTAGTGCCATAAAATAATCAAAAACAACTACCTAAAAATAAATAACTACCTAACTAATAACGATTACTATACCAGCTATATACAGCGGTAGCAATCAGTAATTCCACAACAACCGAGCCATTTTCAACTTCCCGTTGATGCCAACAGCTGTCTACATATTGCGTGCGTTGCATGGATTGCTTCACTGCCAATCAAATTTTACGGAGAGTCCGCAAAACCAACAACGTTGCATTATACCTCAAACTGAAAGTAACGTTTTATAACATTGAAGTAACGTTTTATATAATAGTATTACAGCCTCTCCACTATTAGTGGCGTCTACTGTTACGAACCTATGGTTATAGACATGTATTTTGTCTGACACGAACCGACACCTGCTGCCTGGCAGCTCACTGAAACTAAATATCGCGGCAATCAGCATGGCAAAGACACAAGGAAATATTATATAAAATAATTGCTGATAAAATACGGGCTGTGGGCTCATCAACAATCTTATTCATAGTTGAAAAGTTGTACTGCGTGTAGTTGCAAGCGAATCAGGATTGCGAATATTCGGCTCCCTTTTGTTGAGGGACCCGATGAAAAATGGCTTACTTGACCCATAATGTCATGGTTTCGCCCGGCAATTTATCTTGTGTGGATTATGAGTCGCCAGGCCTTGAGGCCGTTCGATAAAAACAAACATTTTCAATGTAAGCTCTGTATGCACAGTAAAGAAATAAAACTATTGTAAATATAATTCTCAATGTATTTTCGTAGATTTTTTATGTTATTATTATAGCATCATGTGCAAGGAAAAAACACTTCCCGGCTCGAAGTCTTCACAGAATGCAATCTGGAACAATTGAAATGGACAAAGTTAGTAAAAACAAATGGCAATTATCAGATGACAGCAGCATTTTGCCGGGCAGTGTCAAGGAGGACGTTGAGTCTGCGGCCAACCCCAACCCGGGACCCTCACAACCAAATCCAACACCGTTATCCGAGCCACCACCTGATCAACCCAAAGACGTTGACAATGATCCAGAAACCTACGTTAGCGTAACCTACTTAGATATCTTGAAGCACTTCTCCCTCATGGGCTACATCGGCTTCGGCGGTCCAGCGGCACATATAGGTACGTAAACCAGCCTTCCTTATGCTGGGTAAAGGTGCGCCAGGTGCTGGGGGAGCCATGGCATATCGAACTGCACAAAAGCACGTTAGGCCGGCATTCATGAAATGGTGAGCCCACACAGAAACGGCTCCCCTCGTGGGAAACGGTTGGCTCAGGACAAGCCGCGTCACATGTGTATGAGCGAGGATAGTTTCCAAACCCTCCGGTCTTCCCGTACATGGCGCAGGTTTATTCCAGCGATACTTCGTGGAGAGGTACAAGTGGATGTCTCTGCAGGTGTTTACAGAGCTTTTTGCATTGGGCCAGTGCCTGCCCGGGCCGACCTCCACGCAAGTGTCGTTTGCAATGGGCACCGTCAAGAAAGGCGTGCTTGGTATGTAATTAAGAAAGTTTAAGTATGTTTTGTCAGTATTTTTGGAAGTTTTTGTTTTTTCAAGGATTATCTGCGCTCGGCCTTTCTTAATTTTCCAAGGGAGCTTACGCACGTGGGCGACTAGTATCAATGCCAGCTATAAAGGCATTCGGTGTACGTGAAGATTGCTCACCGTGTGCCGTGTGCTGCGGCTGGGGTAGATAGTTCAAAATATGCCACGCGTCGGGTGCGTCTCACAGTCGTAGTCGTAGACCTTTGTCCATAGATCCTCCGACGCATGCGTTGTTTGCGCAATATGTCCTCACCACCGCAATCGGACGCAAATGGACGCGCCACATCCCACCACATTGTCTCGGCCCGGCTGAAGACGGCGCATTCACATCGTGGCATGTGCAGCGACCTGGTTGGTCCCCTCCCCCTCCCCTTCTGCCCCTGTGCCGTGGCGGTGCAGGTGGCTTGCTGTCCGGCGCCCTGTTCCAATACCCTGGGGCGGTGGTGATGACACTTGTGGGGGCGGGCGCCGCCAAATGGCTGACGAACCCTCCCGGCTGGCTGGAGGGTATCGTTGCGGGTTTATCCGCAGTGGGTGTCGCACTCGTTGCCTCAGCCACGAAAGGGCTGCTCACGAAGCTCTGCAACACCAATGTGAGTGATCCAATCCGTCATGTTCGTGTAGACATGGTTGTCTGCGACCGGTGAGAGCCCTCATGCTTGCTGCCGTCTGCTGCTCGTACGGGGATCAGACAGGCTGGGTTGCCCAAACGGGCGGTTTCGCATTGCGGCTGCAACCAGTGTCCTAGCTCTAGGCAAACCATTAGAGCCCGTATACAGGCATGCGTTCAGTCCACCTGCGCTGGTGTCATCTGATTCTGCTCATCTTATAGCCTTGCTGTACACAGGTCTCGGGCTGCCTATTGCAATGTCAATCCGTTGGCTGCCATGGCGTTATGTGCAGCATCGCGTGTGCGAGGTAGATTCTGCTAATGGATACCAGTACGACACGCCGTATTTTTTAACAGAAAGACGTCAGATCCTCGGGTTATTATGGCCCACCTGAGCCACCTCGTGAAAGCGAGGAAGCAGTACCTCCAAAATTTACGCATCTACACGGAGACGTATGGGGAGCCATATTTTGTGTTTATAGGAGTACCTTTTGGAACCCTTCACCCTTACGCCCACCAGGTAACCGCTATAGTGGGCACCTTGGCCGCCGCAGCCGCTATCTACTGGTCTGAGCCCTGGCTGTATCCGCTGCTCATCGTTTTGGGGTTCATCGTCACCAACATCACGGAGTGGAAGCTCGATCGCCGTCTCGCGGTGGGTGATGAACCACTGGCGGCCAGCTCAATGCGCTCCGTTTACCAACTGTAATGGACGGCGTTGGTGGAGATGAAAAGGAGCGGTTTATGCTGCGGTGGAGGGTGGAAGCCCCATTTCGGACAAAACAGAAGGCTAGTCAGTGCACGGGTTGCTCGTCTAAGACTTGGATACGTAAAGATATAGTAGTGGTAGTTGGGGACCGTTCCGGTCACGTAAGGAAGCAGCTGTACAACACCGCAGATGTGCCTCTCAGACACCCTGCAGACGCCCGCCTTCCTCTAGGTCTGGCTGCATGCTCAGCCAACGGATTGATCACTTCCCTCTTTCATGCGAATTAGGGTATTACATGCTGACATGAACGCCTGCCTGCCATCTGCCGCCGTTCCGGACTGCCATAGGGTAACGATGGTGGGGTGGAGTCTCTAGGGTTTGGCATGCTCGGTGGCTTCGTGCTCATCGCTGTGTGGCTGGTGGTGCTGGTGGTGGTGCTGGTGCTGGCCCGAACCGTCTACGATGGCGAAGACAATCCCCTTAATTGGTTCGAAGTGTTTTATCGAACGGGATCGATCATCTATGGCGGCGGGCAGGTGCGGAACAGGGCTGAAAAGCACGGGGCATCATGATAACACACATGGCTCGCTGTCAGGGAGACGCCGCTACAACGAGATGCGGGCACCGTACTTACCCGGCTGATCTTCATCAGATGTCCCATCTAAGCCCTGCTGGAGTTGTTGAGGTGTCTAGCTGAGTTGCGTACTGATCCCTGGAACTGCAAGAGAGGCACGCATCTTCGTAGTTGTTCGATCACTTTTACATCTGGGATGTATTAAAGATGCAACATGTCTGGGGATCGGGGAAAGGTGGATGCGACAAATCCGACAATTCCTGGCCAGCCGGATGAACGTGATGGGTAGGACCTTTCACCGTCCCGCATGTGCAGGTGGTCCTCCCCATGCTGCTGACGGATGTCGTCCAGAAATACCCGAACGGCACGGAGACCGAGAATACCTGGGTCACGGAAAAACAGTTTTACGCGGGTCTGGGGGCTGTGCAGGTGCGTACATACGGGATTGGCAATGTGAACGTGCGCCTGGGTCCCTCGCATTTGCACGTAGTATGTACGATTTTCAGTACTATGTCGTGACAATGGTCACGGAGGCAGGGTGGGTTCCTAGGTCCGCGCCCCTGCAAGAAGGTGGATCTTGCAGCCTTGAGAGATGAGGGCAGCGCTACGCAAAGAGGATCCTGGGAATGTGTTACATGCGTACCCTTCCTCATACATGGACGCAGGCCCGCTTTTGCGCCCTTTCACTTACCGTTGTGGTTGTTGCGTGTCACCGATAAAGTGCATGAAACGGACTGGGTTGGTCAGCTCATGGGCTGGGCTGGACTTTGCCTGTTCATGTTCTGCACACGATCGCCACCCGTCTGAGTCAGTCACTGCTTTTCTATTGCTACCTCTCAAAATGCTATACGAAGCCTTACGGAAGGGGCGTATGCGGGTGGATGGCAAATCATCAGGCTCCTTCGTCTTGGTAATCTACTGCCACCATTCTGGGCCCCTTTGCTGCAGGCGATGCCCGGTCCGCTCTTCAACTTTGCCTCCTACTTGGGCTGCGTCATCGCTATCAAGGTGACTGTCGAACGCACTTCCCCGTATTCGTATAGATTCCGTAGCGCCCTTATGGCCCACGCCCGTTGCATCGGCCGCACCGCCTACCTGGTCTCATGCGCACTCGTTATATGTGCGCTGCATTTGCGTTTCACAGCCTCACACGGCGTATTTACCCCGCCCGCGTTACTTTCACCCTGTCTGGCTCCCCGGCTGCACCGCACCCGGCTGCACCCCGTCTCCCGCCATCAGTTGAAACATCCCTTCATTCTGGGCGCTGTGCTGGCCTGGTTCGGCCTGTTCGCCCCGGGCGTCATGCTGATGTTCGGGGTATTGCCCTTCTGGAAGCGCTTCCGCACCTGGCAGATCTACCGTCGGGGCCTCTCGGGTATGAACGCAGTGGGCGTGGGCCTCATCCTGGCGTCCGTTTTCAGAATGACTTTGGATGTGTACCGCATCAGCCCTTTCCCCAACGCATCCTTGTGCATCGCGCTGTTCGCATTCTGCGCCGTGGACGAACTTAAGATCTTTGAACCCATCGTCGTCGCACTGGGCGCTGCATTAGGGTTACTTGGTTGGGGCGCTAAGCTTGACTAATGTGTTCCGTGGGAAATGAGTCAGCGATCTTGCAGCCTTACCCAGTCATTCTTGGTGGGCGGTGTTAGCCTTCATCTGTCCTGTCCTGTGCGCATGTGCGTTTGTTAAACATCCCAAATCGAACTGTTGCGCAATCGTCGGACTGCGGGCCTTAGCACACATTTTGTGGTACGCTTAGATGGATTGGCATATGGGTGCGAAAGAGGTTTTAACTCGTCATAGGACGGCTGGAAAAGCTGCCTTAGTAGCTGTGGAGGCAGCTTGCCCCGACACATCAACGCCCAATCGTCTCAGGAAGTGCAGACGGCTTGCACTCGCTCATCCAGAACAGCACCGCCCCCATCCTGATGAGCTGCCGCATAACTTGTGCATAAAGCGTTCTCGGATCCTTGCTCGCAAAAACTTTCGCAAGCCAGCGGTCTACATAATGTAGATGCTGTAGATTGAGCTTCGTTAACAATAGCAGGATGGCTTCAGGGTTTCTAGATTTCCGCTAATAGCGAGCAAGGGCAGACAGATGGTGTGGGCATAAAGTAGGCAGAGCATGGGCAAAAAAGGAGGGGGTCAGAAGTGGGGCCAGAGGTGAAGAGGTAAAGCAGCATCGGAAGGGGGATACGTAACGTGTTTGTTTTTGCCGTACTAAGCAATTCGGCAAGTAAAGCTTGGAGCGTTCTACGCACTTGTAGTCCTTGCGTGCAGTTACTGGGGAACGAATTATTTGGGTTAGCTTATTTCTAAAACCTATCATGTCCGACAACGATGTAGGATATAACGGGTTTATAACAGGCTGCGGACCTTCTTCGTGACAGCGGCCAAGCTTGACAGTTTGACAGCTTTTGTGGCTGCCATGTAGCCTTGGCGCGCTTTAGTAGGTATAGTGATTTGTTGCTCGGAGTTTGACCAAGTTTGACCTCACTCACCCATCACTCTCTGGCACACGTGCCGTGCAGCGGGTATGTGAGGTGCATGGGTGCATGGGTAGTGTGTGCAACAGGTAGATGAACGAGCAGTGGAGACTGGAGAAGGTGATGGACATGCCAGGCTTTGCGGCGTGCGCATCCGTCCTTGCACATCTTGATATTGCTCTGCTTCCCTGACGTTGCAGTCGGTAGTTCAAGTTGAATGGCCCAAAGTTGCTGGTTATTGAAAAGCTGCATGGATGGCTGGAGGTATTGAAGTTATGTGTAATAGAGAACGAGCGACATAGAAAGGAGCATTGTTGTAGCGCCAGTGTTGGTGCTCCGAACGTAGTGACGGCACCTTGGCGCCAACCATTGCTGCGCAGCATTCACTCTCATTTCGGCATGTACTACACCGAACCTGGACAAGCTGCGAGGGTGCGTGTCGTTTGTGTGCGATTTCCGCCGTTTGTCTCCCGCTCCATACTTGTACTTGTAGCCGTAAGGAAGAGATGCCTTGCCGTGCCTTGCTGAAATCCATCACAGCGTGTGTGATGGACCAGATTGCTCGCGGATGTTTTGCGTTATTCAGGCGGTATTGTGATATTTTGAGTTGGAAAGAGCCCACATGGTGTCAAACGAAATTCCCCGCATATATCATAACGGCATGCTTGCCACCTCCTTGCGCTGTTGCGCCGCCGGACTACTGGAGGGAAGGAACGTGCTTCCATGGTTTCAGCATCATTGTTCCAGTAATGGATCCTGCGCTCTCCTGGGAGACCGCCGCAGGACATGCTGGTGCGCCTCCTCCATGTAGACGCAAAGTAATTGGGGGCCCAGGCATTCCAGTTGTCCAGCTGGTGGCAGGGAGCGGCATGAGCAACTTAACAACATAAATTGCACAAGTTTGATGAATATCAGAGGTCAGATGTACTACGAAGCTATCTACATCTATTAATTACAAATTCGTGGTTAGCCGTTAGCTGTTTGGTGGTTAAACCCTAGATCACAGGCGACAGAGAATCATATTACTTTTCCCGCCTGACCCGGAACCGTGATATCTTCGTTTCCCGTTTACATCCCACTTCGAGACTCCAAGATAGCATTGTTTACTTACGTTGGTCCTCGTCCTACCTGGTTCTTCATCGCCTGCAATCCCGCAGCTTAAGTATTCGGGTTGGCCGACTATGTTGTCTGCCGCTGTAGTGGCATAGTTTCTCTAGGAGATGGAGATCGACGAGACACCCATTTGCTCGGTAGCTTCGCTACCTCTGCTACGCATTTTCATAAGCAGCGCAGCTGGAAATCTCGATCGTCGTCAGTCTTTGAGGAAAAGGTAGCAAATGTTTAAAAGTTTTTAATTGATATGAACAATATGGAATCCTTGTCTGCTATTGCAGCTGGTTTCGGTATCTCCAAGATTCAAGCCCACTTCCTGCGTACTACCGCAAAAATGTTACGATCAAGTTTATTATATCAATGGATGCCCAATCCAATCAAAATTCATGGGAGGAGGTGGGTGCTGGAAGATGGCGCAAGTTGTGCGAGGGAGATTTGGAAACGTCGTAAACATTAAGCTTCTAGGAATTGTATAACGTTCTGCTCTGTTCCGCGAATGTGATCTTTTGCAAGAGGTCGAACCATGGGTCCTGACTGAGTAAGCGGGCGCTGTTTTTTATATGGCCACGGCCCTCAGATTATAAACATCATTATTTTTACGCGGATATGGCATATTAAAATGCCTCGCAGGCCCAATACCAAGATATCTTGTATATTGATGCTCCTCAGGGCTACGAACACCTATGGAGGAAGGTACCGTATCTAAGCAACCTTTCCAAACCTCGCTTTATGACAGTAACGAATACCATGCCATAGCCACGGGCGCGCCAGCCAGAAGTCGGGTCGATGCGTTCAGCCGCTGTCCAACAGCATTAATTGCGCGTCGTAGGCCCTGACGTATTTCGCCTGGCTTGAGGAGCGGGCCGGTGGCGACGGCGACAGCTATCACTTTGCTATGCATGCTGATGATGACAGCTTCATCCGCTTGGATCTTCTGGTCCCGCTCATGGTACGGCGTGAACCTCCATGGCGATGTTTGGGACATACAAGGGATAAGACACATCCCGGTACGGTACTCACGCAGACCTTAACAATGTGGTTCAGTCCTAACTCCTCTAGTTGACGTCAAGATGGGGTGCACATAGCTAGTAGCCCTGTCTAAATCCTGGCCGCAAAAGGACGTTGTCCGTATAAAGTCCATCTTCTTGTTATGCAGAAAACCAGGGAGGAATAGCCCCGGGGACCCTCGTTCGCAGACTGCGTCTTGGTGCACTACTATCGCATCGCGTCCGTCGTGCCGTCCCAATTGTTGCAGACGCACTGGCCACGTCATCGCTTCTACTGGGGGTATGTGTGGGATGGAAGCAGCAACCGGCGTACAGCGCCCATTCGGAACCCAGCCAACAAGTCATACATGCCCCAAGAGCAGGTGGGGAGGAAGTGGAACTTGGGACAGGCGCCGGCCATTCTATATGCTTAGCTCAAATTCCAAATGGATCCAGAGCACCGGGTTGCGGCGGTGGTCCGCAGCTGCCGTACATGCCATGGTGCCGATTTGAATGTGGATAACAGTACGGTGTGGCCCAAAACGCGGTTTCAGTCCCCACCCGCCCGCTCCTTGCGGCTGCTCCAAATCTTTGTTCTCGCACCTCGCCTACATGACCTTACAATACCGCAGTACCCGCTAGACTATTATCCACCTTTTGCCAGCGGCTGCGGCTTCGTGCTGTCCCGGGATCTGGTGCAAGCGCTCTTGTCGACTCCGCTGCCGGACTATCGCCTGCTGGTGGGTGCTGGGTAACGGGAAACTTGGGTGTACGGGTGCGTAAAAGATTATCTGTAGGACGTCTGAATGCCGTGTATTTTGTTGCAGGTTGCAGAGCTCATGAATGCATCGTGCATGGATCAGGTTGAGAGCCCCGAAAGCTAGGAATTGACAAATAAGGCAATCCGCAGGCCGCAAGTTGGCGACCTCGTTGAACTCCCCGCCCGGACCTCCTGGAGAGGAAAGGACCTTGGGGCGTCATTTTGTGCTCTGCTGTACTCCGCTGCGCCAGCTTGCCTTGCCCAGCCCTGCCTCACCCTGCTCCTACGCCTGCCCTGGAGGCTCCGCTATCAGGACCCGCCCTTCGGCATCCATCTGTGCGGGCCACCCGAGCTGTGCGTGTTGCCAGAGGGCCCCGTGATTCCCGTGCATGACGAACGTGTCCGGCCGTACAGACCCATCCCCATCTTCCGGCCCGACACACTGGTGCAGCATTATTTACGGCCCGAGGAGATGCGGCCCTTCTATCAGCAGGTGCGCTTCAGGGACCCCATGGCAGATACCAACAATTTCTTTATGCGCAGCTGTCGTGCTCATCAGTGAGCTGACTGTCTGAGAAAGGGCTTTGTGCCTTCGTTCGACCACTGCAACCTGCGGCGCACCATCCTTGCGTGTGAGGGGAGGGCGGGAAGAGGTAACGAGTCCACTGAAGTTTGTAGCGAATAAGTGGAAGTCTGTGCTTTCAAGGTTGCAGGGCAACACAATTCAGGCCGCCCTGAAATGGCTGCAAGACCTTTGGCCTCCGCGTCCTAACTGATGTCCCTAATGAACCTCTACTCAAAGATTGTGTACGAACACGTACTGCACATGTCTTCCGTACCTTGCGTGCGCGACCATTGCATAGCTACCAACCATCCCACAAAGGGCGCCAGCAGTGCTCTGAGGACGCTCAGTGCCTGACAAATTCCCCCTTCACACCGGGACACACAGGCACTCGAGGCCGCAGCCAGCGGGTCAGTTGCTAGCACCTTCCACCAACACAGGCTTGAGGATAGCGTCCCCGCTCAGCTGTACGACCAACTAGTGGGGATGGGTCTACTGCGGCGTTGATGGGGGGGTTGTGACGCCAGTAAGCAATGTTTATCTACAAACCAACCGAAGCTCCTACACCACAACGGCCTGTCCTGACGGGGCTGCTGCCTCTGCTGGCCCGTCGGTTCTGAGAACATTGATCTCCTGCCTTCAGGGCGTCTCGCACGTACCAACAGACAACGGAGGAACAGCTTCACGACGCAGGGGTTCAGCTTCATCTCTTCCGCCGACCGTCAGGTGGTGATGCCTGTTTACCCGATGTCACATCGCACTTAGATCACGGTGTCCGCCGTCCCGTGTAACATATTAATGGCCCAAAATTCTGCTTCTCGCTAGTCGCGACAATTTGTTCTGTGTGTGATAGTGATGCACCACAGATTTCGCCAGTATCTATGCCTACCAGAGGGCAGCGAGTGTAGCGACTTCATTGATTCGGGGGATCAAGCCGCAAAAATACCACCCTGCCTCTGCACACAGCAGTCACATACGCTGGGCAGGACCCAAAGGCACCATAATTCCATAGTCTTCACCATGATACCTGCGTGCTGCACGAGAAGGCTCCGGCATCCCGCACCTCGCCTACATTCGGTGGCCCCTATTTCCACACCTTGGGCTCCTGCAGCAACAAACCTTCAGGCCACTGAGGCCGTTTCAATGGCGCCCATCAACTGAAAAAGGATGGACGTAATTTCGAGCATAAATCAGACATTTTCCAATCCAAGATGGGGAACCTCCATGCGGCACTGTCAGTGGTCTCAATGCGCCAGCGCCGTGCGCCGTGCCATCACCTACACGACCGCTTCTTCACGTGGTGACGCCGCATAGTTCTCAACCAACTTTAACATGGACACCTCTTCGTCCAAGGTCACCTGCGGGCGCGGATGAAACCATAGCTGGAGGTAGGATTAGCGCAAAGAGTATGCACGACCGAGCTGTGCGCGTGAGCACCATTCCGCGGCCAACCTTCTTTTCCCGGGGCAAGCAGTGCACAATATAATTCATCCCGTTGAGGTTTCCGACCTTGTCCTACCATACCTGCAGTTCAACCTTGTGCTGCTGGGCGATGGGGACGAGCACAAGGCCCATGTGCCTCTCCTCCCTCCGGCCTGACGCCGTCGTCACTTGTTCAAACGTGTTACTAAGAATGATGTTCCCTTGCCTATCCAGGCAGGTGAAATCTCCCTCAAGTACGCGACCAGAAATGAGCGTCACCTATGTTGCAAAGTTCGGCAAGGGGGCGGGGTGGATACCGCGTGCGATTACACATAGACAAAAGGCAGTTAGGTCATACCGAACTGCAAGCCTACCCTGAACTGCCTGTATAAAAGTTTTCTAACCTCCTGTACTGATTGGGGCCTGGGTTCATGTCCAGAGCTAGGCATGCTTTTGTTACCCATCACCACAACACACGCAACCAAGAGATTGGCCTGGATTAAGGAAGCTGATTCTTTACACTTGCAATAGATATTAAGCTAGAAGTGGTGATGCATACTTTGGATTTGGGCGGGCGGCGGTTAAAGTACCGGTCCTGACGCAATGAGCACTCAATAATCTGGGAGGGGGAATAAAGATGCCGATAACCGTGCCTCTGTGACATAATGTTATAAATATTTCAATTTTTATTTCATACTTGTTCTGACCTTTATCCTCCTCTTTACTGTTGTAACCGCGACGACGCAAGGGGACCACCGCTTTTTTACGCCTGAGTCGCTACCATAAAATGAACTATTGGTATGCACCTAAAAGTGATCCTCAGCAACAAAATACATCGCAATTGCCACCCGAGCTCATTGCAGCTATCGCAGCGCCGTGGCGCTCAACGACAGAACTTGAAGCAATTCGCGCCAAAGCGCGTGGACTGGCCCATTATGACGTGGCTGGGGCGGCGCAGGACGTCCTAGTCGCCCGCAAGCAGCAGGAGTCTAAGGGCGCCGTGAAGGTGAGCACGGCAGGGTGATGTGGGGTTTTGCGTGCCTCGGTTGGTGTATAGACAATGTCATAGTGCCTCAAATCTCCTTCAATTTTCCTATGTCTCTAAGCTTCCAAGGACAATACGCCAGGATTTCCGATTTACCGTGCTCTTCATGTACACTCTGAGAACAGCTCCTGAACTGGTCCTACCCGGGAAGCCAATTCAGCAATCAACCAACAAGCTCACAGGGCGCCTATGTGCTTTTATGTTCGCGTACGTTGGCTATAACGCGCTGGGCGCGACTCCTGTTTCTGCCATTATTTTTCTGTTCCGATTTTGGCACGGATCCGTCAGCTTGTCAGCTCCGTGTCTCCTCTCACCCATGGTCCCCGTAACGGCTCTTCTTCCCCTCATACTCTCACCTGGAGCTACTTAGGTGCGGCCCCCGCCTGCATGGCGCACTCCTGTCCGGCCCCTGGCCTCCTGTGATTGGGGCTGCTATTGTTTCATAAATTCGAAGATTGGAACATACCATGCCCTTGCAGGCGTTGCAGCGGGGCCAACTGATGGTGCAGCTGCAGACCGACACCGCTGCGTTGGAGGCGCTCACCGCCGTTGACAAGATGTGGAACGTGCACCTGGATCAGTTGCGAAGGGAGGCCTCTGCAGCAGTGCGTGCGCTGCAGGAGAAACACGAAGATGCCCTCACCAAGATGAGGCTGGAGCAGGTGGGAGAGTGTCAGGGGACGCCCTATGTTTATATAGGCATCGTGGGGGGGAACTTGGCAGGTCGCCAAACGGGGCGGTGGCGAAACAGAACTGTCTAATTTTTTAACGGTTCCGTGCCCTACATGGACTGCGCTGGTGGACGCGCGGCGTTTGGGTGCCGTCTCGAAATGCAACCTTGGATGCGAGCTGGATTGGGTGGCGGGCAAGCTGGGGGAAGGAGGTGCTAAGATGTGCGCATAAGGTCAGGTCAGGGAAACAAGAATGCATGCGTCTTCCCGCAAGAGGCCGTCGATAACTACGTTCACGGTGATTTCTATCCTGACCATCGGTACGTGTCCTGGAGCCGAAGGTCCATCCGGGTTCTGGTTCGCGTTGCGTCCGCACTGTAGGGTGTCCACGACAACGGTGCAATGGAGTGATAAGGATAATGGCATCGTTGTTGTGCTGATGCGGGTGCGGGTGCCTGCAGGTCGTGAAAGCGAAAGAAATGGGTATTCGACCGGAACGACGCAGTAAGGAGCTGCTGAATTTGCGCCGCAGCGAGTCCGTGTTGGCAGCTATCAACAACTTCAACGAGGCTGCTAAGGTGGGAGGCCGAGCTGACGGGTTAGGCGAGGAGCGTTTCCCCGTGGTTGTCGGGCAGCTCCTATGACTGTTACTTTGCTCCCTTAATGCCTCTCGACTTGCGGGCGAGGAGGTGCAGGAATGCCCAACCCACTAACCTTATCCTCGTGTAAGGAGAACTGAGTTGCCATGAGCGGCATCTCGGCATACATAATGTCATGTAATGCTGCTCCTCCGCAGCGCTAATCTCGAGGTCCTCCGTTCTCAATGCCTCGCTGCAATTTCGGTTCCCACTTGGCCCGCCGGTGGCACTGGCTCCGTGGCCGTCACGATGGCTCAGGTAAAGGCCCATGCGGACGAGCTGGCTGCTTCGGAGGGCTACAATGCGCATATGGCCTGGCTGCTGAAGTGCCACGGGGAGCAGGAACGGCTGATGGCCAGGCAGCGAAAGGAGCTTGAGGCGCTGCAAAGCCGATTGGACGAACGGCTCCAGGATGTGCAGGCAGCGCGGGACAGGGACATGCGGAAGCTGGAGCAAAAGATTAAGGCACGTGCGTGGTGCCCTAATCTGTGTTTGTGGGATGGAGTGTATAGGTGCCGTAGTGCCGTAGTGTATAGGTGCTGGAGCCAATATCCGCGGCTTCGCCTGCGTATCCGTGAATACTCAGGTCCCACCGCATGCATCCGATTTGCTATTCGGTCACGGGGTCGTGACTTATTATACTAGACCTGAGAACGCCACGTACATTTTCTCCGGGTGCTCGTTACGTCATGATCCATATACCATATCCCACTGCGGCTGCCTTCCACATCATTTCCCGCTGCCGACTGACTGCGTGTGTCACCTGGTAATACCCAAATTGGTTTCCGGCCGTTTCTTTGTGGACCGATGCACGGGCAGGTCACTTCATCCCACCAGCAGCGTTGCTTTATCCGGGAACGGAACTTTCTGGAGCAGGCCTTGAAGGGAGACATGATCGACACAACAACTACCAGGACAGGCAGGACGCTGGCTGACGCGCTCCCCACACTCGCGGAGATGGCAACGGCGGATGCCAAGCAGCAGCCGCAGTTAGACGGCAAGCTGCGGGCCGCAGGGAGCAGTGCCGGTCAGTCAGACGGCAAGGAGGCCGGATCCACGCCGGGCACTGGCTACCTGGGTCCTAGCGGCGCATCACGGACAGGTGTGCTGAGTCGGGGTCGGAATGAAGCGCTTGCGGTTGCACCCATGGTGCGATTCGCGCCAACACCACCCCGGGAGGCTTGGGCAGCTGCAACCAAGGGTGACGGGGACGGGTGCGACAGCGGCAAGGACAGCAGCAGCCGTCCCGAGCAGGGTGATGGCAGTGATCGCGGCAGGCTGGGTGGTGGCACCAGTGCCCAGTCGCGTCCAAGCACCGGCAGCAGCAGCAGCAGTAGCCATAGCAGCGGTGGTAGCAGGGAGGGGTCGAGAAGCTGGAGCATTAAGAGCCTCGAGCATGACCCATCACGGCAGTCACGTCTGGCATCAGCCACAGTGTACGAACAATTGAAGGCCGACCCCACCAAGACAGCGGAGCCGGCTAAGGGGCCGCCGTCATCAGCAGCCGTCGGATCAGGCACTACAGCTGCTGCAACTGGCAGCGGCAGCTCGGCCCTAACCGAGGATGCTTTGCGGGCAATGAACCAAGCTGCGGGCGTTCGGCTGACGGATGGTCACCGTGGGACGAATTCGCTGCAGTCATCGTCCTTCAAGTCCAACAAGCCTTACGCGGGCGGTATATCTGTGAGGGCCATAGCCCGACCTATATCAGCTGCTACGGCATGAAGATAATCCATGCACAGCTGCAGTTATGATGATTGCGATAACAATAGGAAGTTGATATACTGCTTGTTTCTGGTACCCTTTAGGTTACATGAACCATGTAAGGGGATAACTACTCCCCAGTGGGGTGGTCCCCATTGGGACGGTTAATGCACCCAGACAAACACAAGTTCCAACCATTCTTCTCAAGCCATATTTGGATAGTGCACAAGCAAGGCCACCCCATTCGCTCAAGTGGAGCCTGGTGTGACATAAAAAACATATATGCGCAATATAACGCACGCCATTGTACGGTGCTACGACACATGCAAACCCTTGCATGGACTCGCACCTGAATGTCTCAGCAAGGCCAAGGTCACAAGCTAGCCGCTGATTAAGAGGTCCCGGTCAGCTATACACAGTTAGCGTGACGTCTATCCGTCATACCGTCAGGATAAGTCCCAGCGAGTCGCAAAAGACGTCTTCTCATCATGGCAAACGTTAGCACCACATGTAACCGCTTAGAACACTTCTCATTTAGGTTGTGCCCGGTAACATCACAGTCCATTCAGCCACTGTCATACACGTCCTAAGCCAACATCTAAGTCAACGTATATCTCTTGTACCAATGGCAGCTCTAGTCCTTGACTTCCACAACCTCAACTGCTTTCCCATCAACTACCGCCACTGCTGCTGTGCCCTCAGCGGCCTCCTCTTGGGGCTTGCCCGTTCCCATGGCATCGACAGAATCCTGTGGACCATCACTCTCGGCCTTTGGCTGCACGCTTTCAGCCTTGGCTTCTTTCGCCTCTTCCTCCTTGGCCTCCGGCTCCGCGTCCACTTCCTTCGTCTCAGGCTCCGCGTCCACAGCTTCAGCCTCCGGCTCAGCCTTGGCCTCCTCCGTTGGGCCAGTCGCCTGCACATAATCCACCAGGCCGCGCCACCAAAGAAATTAGATCACGCTGGACCAGGTCCGTTACTGCATGGACGGTTCTGATGGGGTGAATATGCGGGGATGTCATGCACTGCATGAAAACATACATATCCCCAGCCACTTGCCTACCACTGCCCGTTATCCTAGAGACCCGCACCCAGCAGCCCAGCAAAAGATAATCGCCATTAACCCAGGCGGAATGGCAAGAGCCTACCTCCTCCGCGTCCACAGCATCCACTGCGGGCGAAGGCTCATTAGCATCGTCCTCGCTCTTTTGCTTTTCGGATGGCGCAGCGTCCTCCGCAGCCGCCTCCTCAGCAGCGTCCCCTGCTTCCTCCGATACCGGAACTTTTGTCGTGGCGTACTCCACAGCGATGCGCTTTACAAAAGCTCTCTTCTTCGACAAGTCCGTGCCGAATTTTTCCTTGAGCTGCTTCAACAAGTCCTTCACGGTCGTCTTGCTCACATCGGACACTACACAACACCGAACAAGGGTTGCTTGTCGCGCCAGGTAAACAAGCTCCCCACAGCCCAAGGAAAGAGCTTGTAGGTACTCGTGGACGAATGGACATACCCGTGCACAACAGGCTATATGTCAGACCGAACCATGCGGACATAGACTCCTTACTTACCCGTGAGCAAATCCAGGGTGGCCTCCTTGATCTCCTCATCGTCCGGGAGTTCGGCATTGCTATTGGCTTCCTCTGCCACCTCAGCCGATGGCTCCTCCGCCACCTCCTCCTCGTCTGCCTTGCGCTGCAACATGATAAAGACGAAATGTCAGGCATCAGCAACCAGAGTGTTACCCGAAAGTGCTCAGTCAACCCACCTTCCTGCCATTAGACTTCCTAGAGGAGGGCGTCTTCTTCTCCGCCGACTTCTTCGATGCCCCAGCATCTTCCTTCTTAGCCCGCTTCTTGGGCTGCTCCTCCAGCTCAGGAGCCTCCTCCTCGGCCTCCTCCGACGGCTCCTCCTCGACCCCCTCTTCAGACTCCGCCTTCCGTGACCGCTTCTTCTTTGCGGACTGCGCGCACCAAACATAAAAACCATGAAGGAATGAATGGGGCACGAAGCACGGACCGACTCCTGATCATACTGACAAAATCTAACACACACAAAGCAGGCAGATACCTAAATTAATGTACACCCAGGTGCCATATGCGCGGCAAGGAAATATTCAAATGCGCTGCAGCAAGCTTACCTCCTGACCACCCTCCGACTTCCGGCTTCCTTTGGCTGCTGACTTTGGCGTCTTGCTCTTGTGCTCCCTTTCCTTCTTCGCCTTAGCAGCGTCCTTCTTTTTGGCGGCCTTGGGGCAGGGAAAAACCAGTCCAAGTATCGGGGACAAGCTTACAAGGGTCAGCTCGGTGACCTCTGTCCTCTCGTCCTTCCTAATGCGAATCCCACAACCGCCTTCCGCTCCGTGCTGGATGGACAACAACATGACGGAAAACAGCCAATAGAACGCGCAAGGTAACATACCTGCGCAGCCAGGTCCTTCTCTGACAGCTTCTTCGGCTCCTCCAGAAATTTAATCAACCGCTCCACTTTCGCCTCCTGTGGAATGCGAGTTCCAACTATTAGGCCATATCTGCATGCAAAGCTTGAAGTTGCAACAACCACCATTTCCAACCAGGTGCTCCGTACGGTCAGTAGGAGTATAGCAACGTACATGCCCGCTAGACGAGGCCCTCTTCATCCCAATTACACTGGGACCTTGCTCCTCCATTTGCAACACGGAATACGTTTTTAATTCTTACCTTCTTCCCCTCATCACCATTCCCACGGGGAAGCTCGAAGATGTCCAGGGCCCCGTTCAAGAGTGCTGCAAGCGGAAAAATCAAACAAGAGTGCATTGCATCGCAAAAACAAATGGACGCTCGTCCGTGCCATTTGCACTCCACAAGACGTTGCATTCACTTACGAATCGTCCACTTGCTCAGCCGCTCCTGAAGCTTCTCGACCTCTTTCTCCTGCCGGATGTCAAGCGCAGCAGACAGTTTAGCCTTAAAAACGTTTTGCCCGCTGCACGTGCGATAGCATCTACGGAATGCCGTACATTCAATCCTCACCCATGCTTCACGCCCCGTGCTGATACAGTAAAAGGAATCTGCTGACATCCCGGCACCCACCTTCTCCCCGTCATCAAAGGTCATGCCCGAGAACTCGTACAAGTTCTTCTTGCGCCGGTGCGCCTGCAAAGAACGGCTGGCAGTTACAGTGTTTCGCTGCACGCCGTTGGACGCCACTGCAACCTTACCGTTCCAGGGCGCTTGAAGAGCAGGTTGTGCAAGCTTGTCAACAGTTCATCATCGGTTTTAAGCTTGCCCAACAGGTAATGGACTGTCAAGCAAAGGGTGGAAGCATTAATAATTGGTCCGGATATCCTGATAGTGAAAAATCGGCTTACCGTTGGGAATGTCGCCGAGCTTTGTTCCCTTGCCCTACAGAGTGCATGAAAATCGCAAAGGTGGGCGACCAGCGTTGACCGTCGTGTTCAAGTCGCTGCAACGCGTTCTTGCAGACAGCTCACCGCTTTGATGACGAAGTCCGCCTTTTCCTTGACCTCCACTTGAAAATGCTCTGCCTTCTTACGCTGACGCGGTCCGGAAAGGACCGAGGTTGAGTCTAGGCCCCCCAGGCTCTTCTTTCTGGCCGTCGTGCTTTTGTCCTCCAACTGCGTATGATTCTCCTCGGCAACAACTTCTGTCCCAGTAGACTTATCATCCGCCATTCCAAATCACTATTGTTAAAGTTGTGTGGCAATTCTGAACGAATCTGGACGGCTGGACACAGTCACTGCTTTGATATCTTCTTGAGTGAAGAAAATTGTAGCTAACGAAAAATATACAGAATTGAATGTAGTAGGTCAACGTACGTGATGTAGGGACTGACCGCACATCATTCACGACAAGCACGGCAAGGACGCAAAACAAGACATTCCCGTAGCTTACCTAATGACCTTGATCATCGCACATATATCTTTCACTTGTAATGTGGACGAAGTGCGTAGAATAACAGCCACGAAAACTGAGTGTATAACGCTGCGCCAAGTACAGCACTAACGAAATTAAAGGGTTTCCATTTTATGCGACAAATCTTGTACTCCGAAGCGTGTATATAGTTCTGGGATCGACCTCATGGCCGGAAGGTTCGAGACATCGTTCCCGTTTAATACCAACCTTTAAAACTGCACATATTATAGGGCAGATTTCATACTTGCCTTCACTCGTATGAACATTAAAACTGGCGACTGAAACGGATATTTGCTGAGGGTTAAGCTGGTAAAATGCCTGATAACCCGATTGCCCACGGCGCCATCAAGCTATTCGCACTGCGGTTATATAAAATTTTCCTTCGTTCTTAAGGGTATTACATGCTATGTGCTATCGCCTATCATCTCAAATGCCTTGGAAAAAGTACTGAGTGTGGGTGTCGGAGGTGTCTACCTGTGTCCCGGGTAGGGTTACGGGATTACGCTTCTAAACTAAGACGCATCCCTTGTGCCCACTAAGAGCTAAAAGACGTGTACCGGTACCGGCTTTGCAGTGGGCGCTGGTTTCCGGCGGGAGCTGCAGGCAGGTGCAGGCGCTTTGCACTGTTTTACGCAACACCTCAAAGTACACCTCACGACCCAACATTTCTAAAAGGGACCAAACAAGTCGTCAAAGATAAAATGAAGTCACTATTTATAATGCATACGCTACAACTTTGAGCCGGTGTGAGAGCAAGAGCACAGGTGTCCAACGCCCACAATTCGTCCGTGTGAGCGTTTCACACGAAAGGTACTTTCCAAGATGCACGCAGGAGACAAATTACATTTTCGGGATTTGAGTTTAATACAAATTAATATTTTTTGCCTTGAGGAACATTGCCAAACTCCCCGAGTAGCAATACGGCAGGGCCCTGCACGGCACCCCCAAAGCGACAATAATACTCACCTTGCGCCGACATTCTTAAATGATCAACCTGCATACAAGTGGAGTTCGTCAATTGTGTTCAGCAAGCCAGCGTACTGTCTTCTTTGTGCCTTTTTCTAAAGGTCGACGCGCAGCCGTCGCGAGGTCCTCACGAGTCACCATGTCCGTTCAGGAGTGAGTTCAGCGCCCTCGCTGAATTTATAACAGCAATTGTTCTTATATGCCAAGACAATATAACTTGACAGTGTCTGTGAGCCCGCGGCTTCCCTGATTATAATCGTCCGATGCCTTGTGCAACGCCGTCGCCCAGGTACATTGAGAAGCATGGCCTCGAGAAGAAGGTGGAAGAGGTATTGAACCTCTGTGTTAAGGAGAAGCCAGAGGAGCCGTTGTCCTTTATGGTATGCGTTGATCAGTGAATGGAGCGCTGTGCTAGTTAAGGCCAGGCAGTGCCTCCGACACTGGTTGAAAAGTTAGTTCATCCTATGTGACCATAATGTGACAAATGTTTGCAGGCAAAGGCGCTCCAGCAGCTCTCGCCGCCAGAGATAGTCAAGATAGTAGGCCGGCAAATCATCGACTCTCGCGGCAACCCGACTGTTGAAGCGGACGTGCACACTCGCAAGGGAATGTTTCGTGCCGCTGTCCCCAGCGGTGCTTCGACTGGTGTGCATGAGGCGGTTGAGCTCCGCGACGGGGACAAGTCCAAGTGAGTGCATCGCATGAGCATTTCGGTGGCGACCGAAACCCAAGCGTTCGCTTACCGAGCCCGCCTTTTTTACTAGGTACCTTGGCAAAGGTGTGTCGAAGGCCGTCGAGAACATTAATGCCATCATCGCCCCTGCGCTTAAGGTGCGATTCCTGTGCTCGTTGCCTATTCGGGTTGTCTGGGTCTTAGGCTTTTGTATGGACCACCTATCTCGCGCATTCCTCTGATTTCGCTCCCCCCATCACCCCCATTTTCGGCTACTGTTTAAAAGGGCATGGACCCAACCAAGCAAACTGAAATCGACAATAAGATGAAGGAGCTTGACGGCACTGACAACAAGGGCAAGCTGGGTGCAAACGCCATCTTGGCTGTCTCAATCGCTGTATGCAAGGTGGGCTCCGAAATTCTTCTTTCCATGCTTTTACATCGACAAGGGCATCTGGAAGCCCCGAGATGCTTACTTGCTTCAATGACTTAACCGCAGGCCGGCGCCGCTGAGAAGGGTGTGCCTCTGTACAAACACATTGCAGACCTGGCTGGGAATAACAAGCTGGTGAGTCAGACAGTATACGTTTCGCAAGTGGCATGTTAACCGTGTGCGTCACCAGTTGGCAATACTGAGTTCTTTACTCACCCAAGCGGCACTAAACGGCATATGCTTGTTGCTGTTGGCTGTTCAGGAACAGCAGTGTTGCTGAGCATCGGCATGGCAGGGCGATAGGTACTGTCTTGCCGTGTAACGCACGGCGGTGTCGTGCAACTCTCAGTCAGGCTGGTGCTTTATGCTCCGTTTTCGTACTTGCGCCAGACCGTAATATTTCTTCCATCGGGTCTTTGGTCGTGTTGTCGATTATGTGGCACGCTCGTGCTCCTATCCTATGCCCCTTGCCAGATCCTTCCAGTACCCTCCTTCAACATCATCAACGGTGGCAGCCACGCCGGCAACGCGCTGGCCATGCAGGAGTTCATGATCCTGCCCGTCGGGTAAGATGTGCCGATAGTCCTTGGATGGATGACTGGACTCGGAATGAAAGTGTGTGGTCATTTTTAGACGAATATGGCTCCACAAGGTGGATTTGTTTTCTTTCGGTCCACAACTGTAAACACATTCTTTATATCCAATGCATCAGCCTCGACTGCGTGCACTTATGTCGGTTCCGAGTTGTTGTGTTGGAGGAGCTTTTCCTGATAATTGCACGTTCGGGGTTGCTCTGGAATTTATAAAATTTTCTGGCGACATGGATGTAAATGTGCCCGCGTTGTCAACATATGTCACCAACGTTACCGTATCGCACTATGCGCACAGCAGGCTACTTAAGCATGCCTCACACGTTTCTGCCAAGGATAATTGAAGGGTGGGCCCGCCCTCATATGTGCTCAGCGCTAAGTGTAGATGGCCTTGTAGATTACTTACGGCCTTCGCATGGTGTTGCGCCGTTGTCTGCAGTGCATCGAGCTTTGCCGAGGCTATGCGAATGGGCTGCGAAGTCTACCATGCGCTGAAGGGCTTGATCAAGTCCAAATACGGTAAGCTCGTCTGTAGATCCAATGTACCGGTCTTTTTCATGTGGCGGGGTTAGGGACGCGGATGAACAGCTGCAGTAGAAGCATGCAGAGAGTTGCTAGATGGGTGTTGCGGTTTTCTTTGGATACTTGTTATGCAGCAAAGCATGATATAAGCGCCGCCTCACATGGGCGGCCATTCAGCTTTCACGTCCGTTAGAAGACCACGTGCCTGGTCGTGTAACAGCGAACTTGGTCCTTGCCGACTTTTGTGTTCGTTGGCTAGCCCTAATAATATATGCGCTAATGACTTCTTGTGTGCTTCTTCGGGCTCTAGCGCGGCATGTTTGATGGGGTTGCTTCTTGATGGTGCGAGCGCCGAGGCGCCGAGGGGTTGAGGTAGCCCGGGTGTGTGAAACTCTTACCGCATTGTAGGTCAGGATGCTTGCAACGTGGGTGATGAGGGTGGCTTCGCGCCCAACATCGGCTCCAACGAGGAGGGCTTGAACCTGGTAAACGAGGCCATCGAGAAGGCGGGCTACACAGGCAAGGCAAGTGCTACAGACACTAGTGACAGGTTTTCTTGGGAGGAACAATGGATCGCATTATTACCTGGGAAATCGGGCGCTCTTCTATCGGCCATTTTTGGTGCACCCGCTGGCAGGGCCGACCAGTTAAGTTTCTTTTCTCTTTGAATCTCAGATGTATGCTAGCTGTCATAACCACATTCATACGGCGGACGCCTCTCCGGCTCTTTGTTGCTTCTCTTCCGCAGGTAAAGATCGGCATGGATGTTGCGTCCTCTGAGTTCTACACTGAGGATGGCATGTACGACCTGGACTTCAAGAACCAGCCGAACGACGGTTCGCAGAAGAAGACCAAGTAAGAAGCACCGGCTTGGCGAAGGGCCTTGGCTTACCTGGCGACGCACGTTGCATTTCGTGCTAAATTCACTCTTTAATTTGATTCAACTAGCTTCTGTGCGCGGTGTTTGCTTGTTGAGAGTCACGGATATTTGTGACTGAAAAAGAGAGAGCGGAGTGGCATGGATAAGCCACGGACCGTTTGCTTTTTTTCTAACGGTGCTGGCCGGAGCGCTCTGCGTTTTACAGCTTTCTTATCGCGTGCTGATGCATTAGGTAACGGCACGTTCACAGCTACTGTTTCTGCCTGCTATGGCTATATGTATTGACGGTTGTCTGGTCGCACCGCAGGGAGCAGATGCTGGAACTGTACAAGGAGTTCTGTCACAAGTACCCAATTGTAACGATTGAGGATCCCTTCGAGCAGGATGACTGGGAGCCATGCGGCAAGCTGACCGCCGAGGGCATCTGTCAGGTAGGTGATGCGCTGGATGTAGTGCCTGGATGTTGAACATGAACCGGCACATGCTTGTGGTCTGGACCCGATACCTAGGATCCAGGAGTGAAAGTGTGCCCTATGTCGGCATGGCTTCGCAACTGGTCTGGGACCATTTTCTTTGCTTCCTAGACTGCTATTGCCACCGTGTATGTTGGGGTGCAGGTTGTGGGTGATGACATCCTGGTGACCAATCCGGTCCGCGTGAAGAAGGCAATTGAGGCTAAGGCTGTCAACGCTCTGCTGCTCAAGGTCAACCAGATTGGCACGGTAACCGAGTCTATTGAGGCTGTCCGCATCTCCAAGGACGCCGGCTGGGGTGTCATGACCAGCCACAGGTGCGTATCTGGCTTCGGTGCCATGCCCAGGCTACACGAACTTGGTTCCATGCCATGCCTTTGCATAGGAAGGGGCGTGATAAAGACGGGAGTTTTACATACTGCAGGCTGATCGGTGGTAAAGGCCTGGTCAATTGAATCCTCTTCTCGAATCGCGATGTAGGTCGGGTGAGACGGAGGACTCCTTCATCGCCGACCTAGCGGTGGGCCTGGCAACGGGCCAGATCAAGACCGGTGCGCCATGCCGCTCTGAGCGTAATGCGAAGTACAACCAGCTGCTGCGCATCGAAGAGGAGCTGGGTGCTGATGCCGTGTACGCTGGCGAGCAGTGGCGCTTTATTGCGTGGTAAAGACAGTGATCGGAATTGCAGGATGCTGCAACGCGACTTGTGGAATGTTGCTCAGGTTGGCTGTCCATCGAGCGGGATGGAGAAGTGTTGGACATGTAGTTTACTAAGGCACGATTGCACGTGAGCGGTCGTCGATAGATGAATAGGGTGGATGCGGCGCTTGGACGACGAAATTCAGGAATAGGATACTTCTTTCTTGTTTCCCTTGTGCTGTAATCACATGTGCAGCCCAGCCAATTGATTGAAGAGAGGAGCAGTTATAATTATGATTGCATTATCAACATTGTGGCAACCTGTCCCGATGTCATCACTGCATGAGCATCGAATATCGTAAAACCACATTACTAAATAAATCTAACACGTTACGTCATCTCTGTAAGGAGAATAGTTAAGATATCATTCTCTATTACTGTTCTGCGGGTATATATAGACGGTAAAATCAGAGTATATATACCAACCGTAGAAAAAATATGCACAATGCTTTCAATCATCATGCATTAGAAATTTAATATTCAAAAATGAGCCGCAGCCGAAGCCCAGGCCAACAGTACATTACACCGTTTGAAATGCAATTCATATGTATAAACAGTATACAAGCTTGCCAAAAAGGCAATCCTCTGCCGGTAGACCTAGACCGGGCAACTCTCTGCTCCAGGTGCACACAACACTCTGGCAAACGGCACTGGCACTTCAGTTCCCCAAAACCCACAAGCTTTAATCCTGAACAGAGATTCCTTTCCACAAGCATACATTTCCCCGTGTCACATGCCTCCCTTCAAATCCGGGGTGCGGCGAGCACATCCCTGGTGTACATCATAGCTATCCCGTCCATGTCCGCAGTAGCGGGGCTGCCAGTTGTCAGCATATCGGATGAGTCGGACCCCAGGGACGTGCCTAAAGACGGCAGGTTGGACCTGCTGCAAGTTCGCCCGATTCGATGTCGTGCTGCTGAAAACCCGGGTGAATGATCTTGTAACTCGAGGTTTAAAAATTTCCCGTACGGAAAATGCGCCGAAGGTGGCGGGCTGGTGGGATACTTCCACGTACAAAACCTATGGGAGAGGTTCAAGGGTTGGGACCACCGGACAAGCAAGAGTACAGTCGCATGGGGCAAACACCTTGGATACATACTCAATGACAACGGGGAAGGTACTGCACTTGTCACTCGGAGCTCCAACACCCCAACAGTAGCAACTCGCGGTTTATTTTCGTATCCAGATTTACTTTACTGCACATGTAAGCCCTTGTAGGAGGGGAATAGCATCAACCAAACGTCTGATTCAGTTCACTATCTACCACCAATGCCGTGATCCTCTACCAACCATCCTTCCCGTTTAAACGCACCCCCAACCCACCTGCCCAATGCATCACTGATGGGCGGCAAGCTCAGTCCCATGCGCGCCCGTCGCCGTCTGCAATACCTCCGGCACGCGATGCCTAACGCCAGCGCTAGCAGCGCTGTCACCCCGAGCGTGGGCCACACCACCGCGTGCGGATTGATGCCACGCATCTGGTCGTCCAGCACCACAACTTGTCGCTGAACGTGTTGTACCTGCAGCGAGCCGCCGGTAGCCTCCTTGGTGCGCGGGAAGCTGCCATCAGGGTTACCCACAAGCCGGTTGATAAGCGTATCCGCATCCACCTCGGGGGAGGTGGCGACGTTGCCGGGTGGGGCGCTGCCCTGGGGGGAGCCGGTGTTTGAGCTGGGGTTCTGGCTCAGGGGCATGGTGGCGGATACATTGACAAGGAACGTGGAGGGGCTGACTTCCATGAGGGTGACGCGAACCTGCGATGGGATGGGGAGCAAATAGCCGGATTGGAATTTAAATCGGCGATGGGGACACACTCGCCAGCTCAGTAACGGCACCTTTGTACGTCGACCGTCGTGCGGAATTAGGAGTAGCAAACATAAGCAACATAATCATTTAAAAAGGCCGCACACGGGGAGAAGGTGAAATTTTCATCATCTTGGGCAGTTTACCCGCAGTACAGGGCGTGCGACCCCAACCGCAGAAAACCATATTCCCGCACGCGCGGAGGAACTGGCTAGCTCATGGCTACATCATAAGCAAAATGGCTCCCAAAAAAAAGGCTTGCAGATTCTCCGGGGCTGTGCGCCGCTCAGTACGAGTCGTTGACGTCCTTCCCTGAGCAGCTGCAGCGGAGTCCGTCAGGCAAGGTATGATGACTCCAACTCCTCCATCTTGCTGACCGCAAATTCCGCAACCCGTCCAGAGCCCCACCCAGTCCTTCCAAGCCCGCACGACACGGGTCGAAAGCCACAGTACCGCCGTCCCATCTCACCATTGAAGGCGGGATGCGCAATGCCGCCGCCGTATCTGCAGCAATCAGCATTCGAAATATGGTGTCCGCAGGAGCATCTGACATGCCGGCGGCGCTAGCTGCTTGCCCCACGGAGCTGTTGCCCGTCGCCGATATGTTGAGCACCACCTGGAAAGACACCACTATCGCCGTATTGCCCTTGTTGGGCTGGGGTGGTACCACACACTCACTGGCACCGTCCGTGAGTGAGGTGGTGCCCTCAGGGCAGACAAAGCAGACGGTCGAGCCCTGTCGCGGCGCGTAGCTACCGGCATAGCAGAGCCTACATTGGGAGCAGCGAAGAATCAAAAGTGTGTAAGGGGGAGAGGAGGGAAATTGAAAATGAAAAAAATGAAAATGAAGGCAGGGCAAGGCGGCGGAGAATGTGACCCCGTCGTGGCGATTTCCCGCAGTTTTATGGAACGTGGAAGTCACGTCGCGAGCAGGTTACGGGGGTGGGGTGGGGTGTAATGAGTTCAAAGTTGAAAACCAATCCCGCAAGTCCGCCAACCTAGCACTGTAACTTCATTTGAACATGTCCGGCCTTTCTCGCGGGGCTCAGTCACACAAGATGTACTGCTACGAAAAGGGAGAGCGGGAGAAACGGATTGTGCGAACAACGAACGATTGTACTTCTTTGCAGTTTTGGCAAAATCGATGCTTTTCTGCAGTGAACCGTGGGAGCAGCCCCCCCCATGCAACGACAAAGCTCCGGACAGCATGAAATTAAAATGCTATGGAAGTGTTATGCGTTATCCGACTGTAACAATGTAGAGGCGGCATACCACACCTGCAAAACGTGCTGCCGGTCTGGGCTGCGAAAGTTCCTGGGTCACACGCAGCGCACTCTTTGTTGTACGTGCCGTTACTGGCCGTGCCTGGGCTGCAGGGCTGACAAACGGTTGCGTTAACTATGTTACTAAAGCTCCCCGCGCCACACGCCTGACAAGCAATCCACAGGGACACAGGCGCAGGCATCGGCATCGGTTGACTGCTGGTGGTGGTGATAATCCTGGGAGTCGATGAGCGGGCAGCAGGAGGCGGCAGCAGCTCCGCGGTAACCGGGGGCCGTCCCACTGCGTTGGGCGGCGCGCCATTTGTACTAGCGTTGCCGACCCTGCTGCTATTGCCGCTGCTGGAGCTGGGGCTGCTGCCGGTAAAGGAGGGAATTGTTTCAGTACTGTCGCGGCTCTGAGTACTATTCTGGCATTCCCGGGCCGCAGCCGCCTTGAAATCCACGTACAAACGCAGCTTCATCCGGGCGGTGCTCACTCCATCTGGCGCTAATAGCCACACGTCAATGCGTTTGTCCGTTTTGGGGAGATAAGGCTGCGCCGTGCAATTGACTGCGGGCTCCGGAGGCATGGCATCGCCCGCCGAAGAGTCCCCTTCCCTTCCGACTGCAGCTTCTTGCAGTTGTTGCAACAGCTGCGAACGCGTCGTGGGTCCCAGCACCACCTCTGTAGAATTGTCAACCCTGCCATTGCGGCCGATAGGGCCCAACTGCAGCTTCATCCCAAGGCTCCTCGCTTCCAATCCCAACTCGTAGGGCGCCGTCAGGAGCGCTAGGTCCACCACTTGCGCGTCCGCGGCGTGGCACCATTCCACGAATTCCGGATTGAACAGTACGTGCATTGGCCTACCATCCCCTAGTCCCCCGGGCAGGTCAAAACCGTCCAGCGTGGGTGGTGCTCTGAAAGTGGGTGATGTTCCCGAATAATTCGGGACGGGGCCGCTGGATGGTCCAGGACCTGGCACAGGAGGCAGCACAGGTGGAGGGGCCAGCGGCGATGTGGCCTGCGCCGCAGGCCACGGCGGCAATTTTGGGGACTGCGTCGGGGGCGCGCTCAGTGGGCTTGGGGCCAACACGGACAGTGTGCTCTCCGCCGGTGTGCCGGCGAGGGCTTGAGCGGGGCCGGGTGGACGGGACATGGGCGTTGGTAGCGGGCTTGCTTGTGCGGGCGGCGGTGGGGAACTGCCGTTTAGCTGCAGTATACGTCGCAGCGAGAAGGCATCAAGCCGACCCTGTATGATGCTGCGCGCGAGCCTGTCCTGGGCACCGCGGCTCCCATCGACGCCGGCCTCCACCCCAGCAGCATTGAGCCAGCCAGCGGGCAGCCGCGTAGCCAGCCAGCGCCGCAGACGCTCCCTGACGTGGAGTATCCTGCGATTGCCAAAAAATGAGGCGCCGCCATTGCTGCCGTCATCCGCCCCATGAGCCTTGCCCAGCTGCGCCACCGCATCAGGATTTCCCCGGATCGCCTGTACCAAGGTGTATCCGGCTTTGTCCAGCTGCGACTGGCTAACTGTTTCGAAGTTATCTCCAAATAATTGTGCCCCAGTGGCAATCAGCATCGGCGATGCCAGCCCACACAGAGGCAGGCAGCGGCCGCTGGGATGGTGCACCAGGTACAGCGACAAGGCGCCGGCGGAGAAGATGTCCGGGTTGCTACGGGGCCGCAGCGTCACATTAAACATCCGCAGCGGTGCCATGCTGAGGATGCGGACGCTGCGTGGAACAGAACCAACCTCTGAAGCAACGGGAGCGGTTGACGGCAGGGCAGATGGAGGGGCCCGAACAGTGTTCATTGGCGGCGGACGATCGCTTGCATTAACGTTCCCTGCTGTGCCTCCTGGCGCTTGGGGAGGCCCCTGCCCTGCCCCTGGGTCCGTCGGAAGCGATGGCTTGCCGCTGGACGCAGCAGGTGGGACCGGCGGAGCTATCGCCGTGCTGTTCCCCTCGCGGCCTGGCTGAGGCTGCTGTTGCTGCGTTGCATCTCCCGACCATACGGAGGCAAACACCTGCAGAAGTATGTAGCACAGCTCAAAATGAGTGGGGAGAGCTAACTCCGCCCAAGCAGCCACGCCGCCGGTTTTTGAGGCGCTGGGGACCGCTTGTTGCACTAATCTGGGCTCCGGACTGCAGTTAGTGTGCATGACCAAAACCGTCTCGTTAACGCTGCCCAACGGTACGAAGACAGAAACTGCATCCTGATCGTAAGGAACAAGCAGCTCCAATGCCGTAACAACGATGCCGCCACCATCGCTGGATGGAACCGGATTGGGCTGTGGTGGTTCCGGAGCCGCTGGAAGACCCTTAGGGGTGCCGCGTGCACTGGGAGGTGGTGGTTGACCTTCGGACGGGGTCGTGCATTCAGGCTGTATCGCCACTACTTCGCCACCGGCGCAAGCTGCAAACAGTGGATTGGGGGTTGGGTGCGGTGGATCGCCATTGGCAAGCCGATCCCGAGGAAGCAGGCCGAAGCCGGACCACTATTTTACAAGCATGTGTGATAACAGGACACCATACTAAACAATATGCATTTATTTGCGTCCGAGTGGATTACAAACGTTCGCTCCCAAAACCGCCTACCGCTTGATAGGGCCTGGTCGCGTCGCACCTGATAGCACGGGCAACATCGCTTCGGTTGTATTGTAGCCCAGGAGCCCTTGGAACATGGACTTGCCTGCGGGAAAAGACACCGCACCCGAGGCACGTACGGGAATAATAGGCAACTATGGGCATAGACCATAAACCCAGTTGCAGCCTGGGACGTAGTCGACACACAAGGGAGCGAGTAGTACCTTCTTTTGTCGCCCATCCCAGCCCTAAAACTCCCAATAATGCGGAGGCAGCCGCTGCGCGCAGACGCGTAAGCGCGGCACAGGTTTGTGCCATGGCCTAGACAGATGCAGCTAACAGCGCACCGTTGCATGGGTTCCTGAGCTGTGAGGGGGCCGCTGAAGTTGGTGGCGAAGAAGGGGCGGGCTGACCGGCGCTCCCTCGGGCGGCAGATGCATCTGCATCCCTGCTCGGCGGCATCGGCGGCACTGCGTCGTACAGGGTCGTCTGCGTAGCGACTTCGCTATCCCCGTTTGGCTGTAATGCGGGCACTGCTGGATCCTGCCAGGGCCCCAACGTGCCGGCAGGGCAGGTACCGTACGTGCTACCGTAAACGTACAATGAAACCTCGTTGGCAAGCGGCTCGACCACCTCCGCGTTTTCAATGGGAGTCAGCTGAAGCCCGACAGCCAGGGCTGCTTCCAGGGGCAGCGCCGTCCAGTTGATGGCCAAATTCGCAAAAGCGCTGCTGTTGTCGGCAGAGAACCTCAGAGTCAGACCGCTAGCGGACACCGCAGCGGCGCACGCCGGCGAGGCACATCCTGAAGGTTGACACCATACCGCGTATAGGTGAGATAATGCTTTGTGAGATAGCAGCAGCATACGAAGGGCGCAGTCTGTGGGAGGGCGGGGAAACCCCTTCTTCCCCTTGCAATCAAGCGGGTCCAAGTGCCGCCAAGGCTTTATCATCCCGCCAGCGTATCTACCCTGTGCACACACTGCTCAGATCGGCCAACCTACCATACTAGAATCTTCAGTGTGCCGAGGAAGACAGCTAAGGCGAATGCAATTGCTAGCATCAAACAATATGCGGACCGGCCATGTGGGCTCCGCTTGCGGATGTCCATCACTGCGTTCTCACTGCAGTTTGCTCGCTGAGGCCCTCTTCCTTTCCATTAAACCCGCGACTTTCAATGCTCCCTTCGTCTCCGACACGTGCACTCATGGATGCTGTGAGGCCATCCCGTCGAAATGTGATGTCAATTCATTTGCACCCCGATGCATTTATTGCCCACCGCAACCTACCCTCCCCCCCACATCTTCTCCACACAAGCGGAGGTCGCTTGCAGCGTCGACCCCACACACTCTTACCTGCAACCTGCAATAACCTTGCCTTGTACTGGAGCGTAGACCCAAAGGGACTAAGGTCTGTGCGCCGAACCTCTACATTAACCGACCCCATCTGTGCGATACCAGGTGCAAAGAGCACAACAGCGCCCCCAACAACGCCGCTGTTAATCATTCTTGAGTTGCCACTGTCGCTGCTGTCATCGCTGACTGGATCATTTGGGCTGCGATAGAGGACCTGGTTCGGAACCACATAGAATTTCGGCCTGGGCGCGCGGATTTCAATGCGAGGCGGCGTACCGCTGCTGAACCGCACGTTCGCCACATTCACAAGCTCGGCCCACGGCGCCGCCTGTCCGGATGGAGCTGCCCGCGTCAGGCGGAGGGTAAAAGCCCTGCTGTCCGCTTCTCCAGGCTGCCAGGTCAGCGACGCTGGGTTCACCTCCACCGCCGAAGTGTCCCACACTCGTAGGCCCAAGCTTGTGGGGAGCTCCGCGGGCCCATCCAGTCCCACGGCCAGCGTTACTGTTGCGTGCATACGACTGGTTGATGCAGATTGCCCGAAAAAGTTGGCAACTGAAGCTCTGGCGACCGTTATCAGTGTCTGTACAGGCGAGCACGTCATTCGTCGAACAAGGGGCAAGGCAGGATGAAGCGCGGTTACACGTAGAGGCTTATTTTTGTTTCCGGAGTGCAAGGCGCATACATCCTCACCGTATTAGATCGTATTATGCCAGGGCTGGTACCTTTATTGCTACCCTGGCCCTTGGGAGCGGGCGTGGCTGAAAAGCCTATGAGCCGCTTGGCAAAGCCCAGCAGCAATCGAACCCGGTAGGTACCAGGCTGGATGCTGTAAAAGTCTGCAGACGTCCCCGTAAGAAAGCTGGCAGTTTGGCACTGACTGCTCATCTCCCCAGGGATAGAGACATCGTCGCCAGTTGACGTGGCGTTGGAAAACACAAGGGATAGATTTCCCTGAAAAAGAACACAACAGACGAGATCAATCCTCTTAAACGTGCGGTGGATCTATTGAGCCTGCTTTGAATACATGCCAAGTGACATCGTTTACATGCAAAACCCCCACGAGTGCTTGGACAGAGTCAGCGCAGCGGAGGTTCAACTCACCGTTGGGCAGCCGCCCGGACCAGCAAAATTCGCCGAAATGGTCCAGCCCCCATCGTTGCTTACTTTCACCGTAGAAAGATTTGAAACGACTGTCTGCTCACTCCAAAGACTGTCGGAAACTTTTGGCGCCTGTTGCTGAAGCTGCACAGTGAGAAGAATCTTGAGTCCCTGTGCCCGCTCCACATGTAAAGACTATGCAGCTTGCCTAATTTCTTACCGAACTCCCTCTTGAATTGGCGCACAGACTCCATAGGAGCAGAAGAGCCAACCGCGGAAATTGTACATAGCATCCTCCCCTTATGCCAGTTCCCATGACTGGCGTTTAACGGTGGCGGCCTGGAGTGGGGCTCATAGAAACTTGGATAGAGAAAACGCTCCTATTCATACACTGATAAGCCCAGTCCAAGTTGCACTTTATAGGTAATTTATTTTAAAGGAATGGATTTGACATACTTAAAAGGCCCCGGAAAGGCATGTTACAGATATGGCTCACATAAATGCACGCTCAAGTCTGCACTGAACATAGTTTATGGAAATATATCTTATGTATAGGCCTGTTGTTGGATTGGTTCCTCGAGTTGTTTACTGTGCACTGTGGCCCGCTGGTCCGAGCATTTCGTACTTACAGTACCCGGAAAACGGTAACCATATGCCCACGGCGCAGAATTCGCTAGCTCACTACTCTTACATGCGCATCTAATAATATATACTGTTTCACAATTATTCATAAGTTGTTAAACCATTGGAAAACCTGCGCTAGGGCTGTGCTCGCTGCCGTTGGTCGCCCCTACGTATCGCAGTCGGACCCTGCCGCACGTCATATACACTGTGGAGTTAAAAGCTAACTTTCCGTGCCATTTAATTCACGCCTGTTCACGCATGCTCATGTACTGACGAGCGCCTTCGAGCTCAAGCGGTGCTGCGCCAGGTAACGGTGTGTTAATGCGCCGTAACATCCGCACTCAGTACCATCTTTGTAAGCCCCAAACCCCAACCGCTCTGCAGGCACGATCGCCACTAATTCAACCCTGATTGTGAGGTCAGCAAGGGGCAGCTGTCGCCTGGCATGGCCGAGGGCAAGTGGTACACCCTTCGCGATGAGACACCGTCCTTCCCGCATTTAATTTGCTGCAACAGCTGGTTTGCGAATCCGTGCCTTTATCAAGAAGAACTTGGGTGACATGAAGATAGCTTGCCTGCGGGTCCTGGGCTTTCGGGTTCATCCATTGGCGACCTGTCCCTAGCTTCTTCGCAAAGATTCGCGGCGGCTTCCGCAGGCCTCTGGGCTCAGCATGAGGAAAGCAAGTGTTGATACTTGTTGCGTAAATGGGCCCTACGATATGCCCATGAGAGCTGCATCGCATTATGGCGCCGAATGCAGAGTTAGCCGGCTCCCCAACGAACGACGTCCGGAAGTAAATACACATACTTCACGACCTCAGGAATGCAGTACCGTCCTAGGCGCCATGCGGTATTGAGTGAGACTTTGACATTTTGGTGGAGTTCAGAAACGTCCACCCGATCATTTAGATAACTCGAAGCCATGACAGGACGACCACACGCACGGTTTGCCGGCGCTATCCAGGGTGCACCTACACCTCCTGCACGCATAACGACCCGTCCCCAATGCCCAAGATTCCCAATGAGACATGATTGACTGGCGAGAAGAAACGCCGGATGCTGCTCTGCAAAGCAGGTGCCAAAGGCGCAGCCCCAGTGGCCTGGCCTGCAGGCTGCTTGCCCCTCGAGCTCATGGCCGCCGTCAGGGCCTCTGTCCCGGCAGCCTGGAGATCTCCTGTTGATACCTGAGTGACTATGCGTCCACCAAGACCTAGCTGCTCCCAATGAGACATCCCCATGGTTACACCGTCCGGCTCCATTGTGGTGGCGCCGTTGTCGTCGCCACCATCGTCCTCCTCAAGGCTCAGGTCTATGACGTCGATCAATAAGTCGGTACGCCCTCCGTGACGGCGCCAGTTGCTTCCCCGGCGCTGCCCAGCTGTGTTGCATGGAGCTGGTGTGCTTCTGCAAATACCACAGGGCGATTGCTGGCCCCAGCTCACGCCAGCTGCATGAGAAGAAGCCGCTGCAGCGCTTGATTGCACCTGTCCTGGCGAAAGCTTCAACCCCTTCAGCGCCAAGCTGGCCCCGGGTCTCGGATTCACCGATGATCCCCAAGCCGTGGCGATAGTACCCGCCGAGCGCTCCGAAACAGGTTGCCGCAGCTCACTTAATCGCGGTCCTTTGTCAGCAGCGTTACCAAGTTTCGGTCCTGGATCGTCCTCGGAATACGGGGACTTGCGCTTACCGCGACGCTGCTTCGGCTTCTGATCAGGCATACCATGCTCCTGTTGCTGCCTTCGGTGCAACGCCCGGTGCCGATGCTTCAGCTCTGCAAGGATACACTCTTGCTCCGCCAGGTTCACGGTGCCAAGATCGACAAGACGTGGAGCAGCAGATGCTGCCCTTGTGCCGGCCGCTGCGGCACCATTGCCGTCGTTGCTATTCGAACTGCAGACGCCTTGCCCTTGTGTGTCTGTTACCGCATCGCCGCCTCCATCCACACGAACGCCGCGGTCTAGGTACACGTCCAGCCTGCGAACATTTTAGGCGGCGTGCGGCATGAGTACGCACCATCCCGGGTTGCCGTAACCAGGAGGTAGACCACTCCGGCACTGAGCCATGGACCGGACCCTTCCGCCACGAAGCCTCCCCATTCCCAAGACCCCATCTGCGCCCGTGCCATGGGTGTCCTTGTGCGGCAGCATGCACATCCCACACTCCACGGCAATCACATCTGCATTCTGGTGCCAAATCGTCTTATCGGTGCTATTGACGCCCTGTCTGCCCAAGACGCACGGCATAACGCCGAGTAATAGCAGCCTAGTATGCGGCTAGGGGTGCCGTGTACCCTACGGCATCGCACGGCTCATCATGGCACGTAAACATGCTGATGGCGAAAGAGAACGCACTTGAGACGCACGCCACGGCCGCGGCCCCAGGCCCTACCTTGAGCGGTCGGCACTCAGGTCCATAAGATGGGCGAAGCGGTCGACCAGAGCCCTCCGCTGTGCCGGAGTAGCGGCGTTGACGGTTGGGATGATCTCGCGTGGCCGCAGCTGCGACACGAGGTCGCACAGGTCGGCTGCAGGGAGGTGCGCCCAGCCGGGAAGAACAAAAAAGGATTACAACCAGAAGCCGGTAGGGTTCACATGGACAAATGTGACGCATGGGCCGTTGACCGAGGTACATAACAGGATTGCCTTCGAGGCCATGGACAGGTGCGTTGTGGCGTGGACGGTGTGGCGGCCTTCAACTAGATGCAGCAATAAATGCTACGGGAGAACAAAAGAGGATCGGAAGATGGAAATATGGGGCCAGCTAGGCACTTACTCCAGCTACTGTGCTCGCTGTAAGGCACCCCGAAGACAGCCACGTTGCCTTCGCGCCAGACCGACATGCCTCCGCTCCGGCGAAGCGTCCAGCCTGCAACCAATAAGTGACACCAAGGCTGTCTGGAGCAGCAGCAGAACAACTAAACAATATGGCATCCTGCCGGGCTTCCACACACCTCGAAATTATGAGTATCTTCCCTTTACGGCCATTGTGGGCGCGAAATATGTCCCGAGCGGCTGCGCACGGTCACTATTGGTAAACCAAGGAGTTGTGAAATGCAACCCAGAAACTGCCCAGGACATTAGCAGGACAGAACATACCCGTTGGACGGATCCCAATTGCTTGCTTCCACACGCCCGGATGCCGCTCCAGGTGGGCCTGCCGAGCAAATGGCGGGGATCTGGAGCTGTCAGCAGCTAGCCAAAGTTGTAAAAGTTTGAGGATCCTAACAGTGAAACCGAAAGTCCTTCCATGGCCAGACTTCATGGCCCTACAACGCCCGTACTCAAATACTCCCAACCCACCTGCAGATCTGCAGGACGCAGACCCCAGCCTGTGACGTGCACTGTCGCCTCACGCGGATTGTCGACCAATAGCGCCATCAACTCAGACGGCAGGCTTAGTAGCCTCAGCACTGCACGTTTTGCGGGACTGCACCAAACCTGCCAACGCCACCCCAAAGCACCCGGGAGATGGGAACGGCCAATATCCAGTGAGAAGCCAAACTTCTGAAGTGCATGCTATTATCCACTCACTCAATGCTATGAGTGGATAACCCGCCAGGACGGGGGAGGCCTTGTTGTGGCTTTCCGATCCGTGAGCTGTTGTTCCTCGGAGCCGGGTGGCCAAAAATATGAAAGCAGCGGTGGGGGCCGGGGTCAATACCATTACTTCACGCCTAAGGCAAACGGTGCATTCTTAACTTGTTGCCAAGGAAGGAGAAGCGCAGCGGAAAGGAGGAGTGTGACCGACTCGCAGTATCACGGGTACTAGCTCGATGGTAAGGAGACAGGTTGCCACAGCCTTTCTACAGGCTGATGAACATGCCTACGCCCACATCCTAGCGGCCAAGCTACGCGCTGAGCCGACCTCACCCTTACACACAGCTGCTGCGCCGCTCCCAGAAACGCCCTCTCCTTGCCGATATGATATGCTGCCACCACGAATACCGTCTGCGGCTCCTCCGCCAAAGCATTACGCATAACCTGTGACACCGGAGCACCGGCTTTATGGAAAGCACCCATCACAGCAGCGTTCAGCAAACCCTGATCCGGTCCAAGACAGTTGCTACCCAAGTAACGGCATGTGGAGCCGGGTGGCCCAGAGAGATGCCGCTCTCAGGACCCTCTGTGCGTGCCACCACCGATCCCTTTACCACCGGCAATGAGGCATGACAGATAACCTCAGCAGACATGTACCTGCACCATCATGGCGATGGCATCCTCCTGGGGGGGCAGAATGTGCTTGGGGGCCGCATATGTGGTGTCCATGATAACCGTATCCACGCGCACCCCACCTAGCCCCGGCTGATCCCGCATCCAGCGTTGCCACCTGCAGAACATTACGTGGAGCAACGTTTGTCTGATGGACAACCCCTGCGATAATCCTCTGTTGTACAACCTGACACTCGACGGATGCAATCCATGAAAGCACTGACCAGATGATCGGTTATCAGAACAGGCCCCCCGGCAATAGGTATAGCACCAGAGGCTTAAGTGGGCTCGGTTGCTGGACCGGAGGACCCCTCGGAGCTGAACGCGTCGAGTTACCAGCCCTCAATCCTCCATGCAAGAGCCCCAATTTAACGGATGCGCCGGCACTCTTGTGTAAAAGAACTTGTAATTTGACAAGATCGCGGCGAAATCTGCGAACTGAATGATCACAAGTGGCAAGCGCGCCATCCTTTTCCTTCCCAACGAGAACGGCGTTTCACATCCCAACAGACCACAACCACACCTGCAATCGCCTGTGTGGAGGATGTTGTGAGTCGTCGCAGCCGCTCTACCGCCGCACTCGCTGGCAATGGAAAAATCCCGACGTGCAGCCCTGGAACTGAGAGCCTTTCCGTCCCCAGTGCTGCCGGCCTCTACGTCCTTGGCCTCCCCGTTACTTGCGACAACCGTAGCCGAAGCACCGGAGGCAGCTCGTGTTAATCGGGAGCCAGTAGGCGGAGGGTCAGCTGGGAATCCGGGGTTGCCAACCCTCGTGGCGGGTGATGTGGCAGTCAAGGATTGGGACTTATCCGCCGCAGAAATGGGCACTTCAAATAGAAACATGACGGAGCCTGGGCAGTGATTGGCGTCCAGCGGCGTTACCCTCACCCCCTCAATAATCACTGCTGTGCCCAAAGCGAGCGGCTTCACCAACTGCAGGTTTCATCAGTCAGGCATTGGGAGGTCAGCTCAAGTGCTAGAATGTCATGGTCCACGGTGCAAGATGGCCGCACGGCCGGTTAACGCAGCTTCCAGGTTGACCCAGTTTGGGAAGAAGCCGACAGCCTTTTAACCTCACACAAGGCACAGCGCAGGTTTGTGGTAGGCCAGGACACAAGAAGGGGTACAGAAAACTCGTGTGAAAAGGATCTTGAAGCGTGTTTCCCGCTGTACCTAATCTCCACATCAAAAGGCGGCAGCAGCGTGACGCATGCCCGCTGCACCGCATTGTAACAGGGAACAGGTTTCACCACAAAGGTTGTAACATACTGTTAACTTAACAAGCTTTTGCGTCCCTTCGCGAAATGCACGCAGTAGTAACCGACCGCGTAAAACGTTCCCGTCCAGATACCTGTGGCCTGATGCCCATGTCATGCGCCAGGAGCCGCGCGGTGATGTGGGAACAGTAGATGACGCCGCCATTGAAGCTCCTGAGAATGCGAGGTTACCAGCAGTATGAGGAAACGACCGACTTAAGCCCCGGCTGCATTGCGCGAGTGGCTGGGTGGCTGGATGGGTAGGATCGCCTTGTGCACACGGCCGCTCTGGGCGCGCTGTATTGCCGGCCAGCAACCGGCCAAATGGAAACATGTTTTGGGGCAAGCAACAGATGCAAGTTGATGTCCATGCCTATCAAGTGGAGAAGCCCCGCTCACTTATTTAGGCCGACGGTGTGGTCAGAGTGGAAGTGGGTTAGGAAGTAATGCGAGCAGCGGATGTTCTTGAACGCAAAGCCGTCGACGAGGAAGTTCGTTCCAGGCACCCACTTGATGCGCTCGACCTGCGGGGTGAGTTTATATGCCATACGTCCACCCCGTATCATGCCCCAGCACAGCGAACTGCTTTCCTGGGCCCCATAAACGTCATACTCAGCAACTTTAGGGTTAAATTCCCGCTAAGGCCTCATCAACAACTATAATGTATCCGTCAAGATTATACGCCCTATCAAAGCGTTAAATTCACCTGGGACGCCATCAGCGGCTTTTTCTGCTCAGCCAGCCCTTGATTCACATGTCCTCATCCCCGTCCACGTCCTCTTCGTCGTCCAGTGACCCATCATTTAGGTCCGCTGCAAAAACGGTTGCAGAAAGAATAAGCTCCCAGGTCCCGCAGGCGCTTTTCCCGCCTTCCGTTACATACTTACCGTCTTCTTCAGCTCCATCACGCACTTCAGCTGGCGGATCAGGCTTTCCGACAACGGGGTTAGTTCTCTGCCAGTCCCGTATTGCGGCGTTCTGCATGGGGTCGACTGCGTATAGTGCTGCGTGAATATAGTGTCAACCGAATACAGACATACCTTCGCTTCTAGCTCTTTTTCTAACGCTGCGACCTGCGCTTCCTCGCTTCCTTCCTTAAAAACTTCGTCGTTCGTTCGGGGCGCTAAACTTGGCAAGAAAAACATGACACTGACGATGAATACTCAGCTAGCTGGATCGACACTTACACAACTTTATTCTCTGTACAATGGGAACGATTCAGCCTTTCTCAACAGCATTTACGAGACGAGCAATCTTTTACTAACGACCAACCACCATGCCACGCTAGACGCAGCCCTTCGGAAATTCCACATCCTGAAAGACATGTAGGCTTACATTCTACGTTTCGCATAGCGGTCAATAAAAAGTTTTCGTCGGAGTCTTTATCCTTTAAGAGTCTTGCTTATCGCCCCCGGCCAGTGGGATGGCTCCGGAGCAATCGCAAAGGCAAAGGAATTCTTAGCAAGGAGAGAAGACAGATACATTATTCTCGTCTGGTTGTTACCGACCAGGCTCCTCCACGTTCCAAAAGGTTGCATTTGCTCCAAGCCAACTATCTGCATCTGTTGCAGGGCCCCTTACAGCACGCACAGTACCTAAACCAGCGCCAGCGGATGCCCCTGAAGCTCCACGCTCCCTCAAGACCGCGCCGTGGTCCGGACTGGACTTTTGCAAAGACACGTGCAATCCTAACAGATTGTGTTCACTATCTTCATCACGAACGTTTGTCCTGTAGTACGGAACTCAATCCGACTTGGGACGTTGGGAGGTCCAACATCAGCTACGCTAATATCAAATGAGCGCCTCGAATTAACAGCGGGTCCATTGGTAGACCACCCCGTCTTATCCCTGTTGAGAATCCCGGTGTCCCATGGCAAGTACCTAACAGTCGTCAGAGATGTTCGTTTCTGCGTCCGTCTACAATCTGGCATGCATCTGTGAAATCTAATATATACGCCGATCCAAGGAGGGATTCAGAACCGTTTTCGGTTCAGATAGGTAAGCGTCCATTGTGATTGCGGTACCGCACTCCCGCATGGTCTGCCGCAGCACGCAAGGCAGACCGCAATGCTTGCAATTAAGGGAGATCACTCGTAATTAAACCTCCACTCGACAGGACACAGGAATTCCCTCGAGACGTGTAGGCAGAGGTTATCATAATTACCAGGACCACTACCATGGGGGCCCCTTCCCGCCTACCGAGTGCAACAGTGTCATCCGTCTCCGCAGTCCATACTGCACGCACCAGACCACAATCCTCAATCGTAATTGGTTTAGGTGACAACCATGCCCCCTGCAGCCTCAATCTCCTAACGTTGCGAGGCGCAACAGCATGATACATAACGGATTCGACCACATGAGATAAACCTCAAGATTCCGCACGCACGCAAGGACATATGATGCATGTGACATGAATGTTTCCTGGTAAATGCCAGCGCTACTTTGTTTCTAGGTCGCTGCTAATTGTTTCTATCGTAAAGACCTCTCTCTCTAGATTGATCTCCCTCAAGGTCACCGCCTCGCCTAGGCCTCCCAACCCAGCAACAGGCGAACCCGCTCCTGCCGTGCTTCTGCCATCATGCCGCCACTGCAGCTGAAGTACCTGTACTACATCAAGCTCATCGGTGCCCTAACCGTCCCCAGCACACGACAACGGCGCGACGTGGCGCACGTATCGGCCGTTGAGCGCCAGTGCCAGCAGGTCCTGTTCCTCTATGAACCACACCTCGCCAAACTGCGCCCGCAAGCCGCATAGCGTCGCACTCAGCGCGTCCACTGCCGCCACCACCGTCTCGCTCCGTAGCTCCGTTACGTTGTAGGAGCCGCCGCTGCTGCTTGATGTCGTCTCAAGGCCCTCCGCCAACAGCCGCCGCTGAACCCCGCTGGACGCAGAGACTGCTCGGAGCTCCCGCCCGCTACCCCCGGTTCCCGCTTCGCCGCCCATGGTGTTGGCGATGGTGGTACTGGGTGGGGATAAGTCGACTGGTGCCGGTGCCCTTTGTGCAGGGGGCTTGAGCAGTCGCGCCACGGTGGTATGAAGCATAGCGGGTTCTTTCACCATCTGAGCCTCACGCGGAGGAGCGTTCGGCAGGGCGGCCCCCAGAGCTGATCGCAAAAGCGCGGGTTCGCCGCCCGCCGGCAGCGCCTGCCAGCATGCCACCACCACCCCTGCAACGCAGCATTCCGAATCTTGGCCGATGCTTCAATCGCCTAAGAAATTTCCCAACAAAGCGAATGCGGCGGCATCAGCCCTTGCACCGGCTGAGGCAGAGAGCATGGAACTCCTTTGGGCCGGGGCTACTCCGTGAGACGTGATCAGCGGCCCCACTGACCACGCCGCAACCCTCTGCCGACTTGATACAATGCTGACTGGCCCCGTGGGACGAAATCCGCTCTCTCAGGCGACATGTTTGCCAAGTGCATGGATGCTGCCCGCCCATCAGATAGCCTGTTACTCCATCGTGCCAGGATAAGCTCCCGCATTGCCTCCCCTAATCCGCAAATACCTCCTCACCACCCAGCTCCACTAATGCGGTGTCTGATGAAATAATTACCTGTTGCAGTGATCACAATGCGGTCCAGCACTGCGTTTATCGGGCAGGTGGACCCGCATACAGCCCGTATGCTGCGCTCCTCCTCCGCAATCACCTCAGCGCTTGCATGAATGGGTTTCTGGCCAGTCGGACAGCCAGGGGTTTTCAGTCGCGGGTCAGGTAAATAGATGTAATCACTTCTGAAACTTTTGTAGACTTTGTGACGTGCATACCATCGGATGGAAAGATGTGAATGTAAATATGACAACGTAAGGATAGGTACAAATGATCGCTCGGATTCTATTTTTAGCTTAATTATTATACTTAACCAACTTTTTCTTTATCCCTAACAACGGTCCTATATACTAAAGACGCCGTGTTTCACAAAACCTGTTCGCAACGAAATCCCCAGCTCAAGCTTTTCGCCATGGATGCAGCCTATGGCATCTTGATTTATGCGCCGCGGGTTCCATCCTGCGATTAACGACAAATCCCTGTCCCATCCATATTTCCCGCCTTTCCTTCCCCATCCATTTGAATACGCGGTCTGAGGAATACCAGTCCCCTGTGTGTGCAGGTACAGTTGAATGCAGCCAAACGCAACACGCCGGAGGACACACACACCAGACCCCTCCTGCCCGGCCGGCTGTAGAACGCACCACGTGCGATGAAGCGTGGTACAGAGTTGCGTGGTACAACGCGTCGTCCTGCAACCATATGCTGCCCTCCGGCAGCACAGGCAACAGGAATTGGCGCACTGCGTCCCGGATCTTGCCTGCCGCCACGTTGTCCCGCAATGGCAGGATCATCGCCCGCACCGGCACTTCAAGTGGGTGTAGTATGGGGGTGATGAGCATGCGGTTGGACCGCGAATCGGGGGTTACTTTGAACAAGTCCGTTTGCGTCAACCCCTGCGTGATAACGCCCCCCAGCTCTAGACCTTTCTGTCGGGCGCCCGCCCCCATGGCTTCATATACGCGCCGGCGGTCTATGGAATACTTGCTGACGGAGAGGCGCATGGACCCGGTGTCACCTGTGAACGATAGCGATATGTCGCGCGGGTTACGTCCGGTTTGGCGTGTCCAAGTTACAACTAAGGGCGATAAGTGCGTGAGCATCGCGCCAGTATGACGCCGTTCTTCACACTCTGCCATCATTGGATGGACTCACCAAAGTCCAATCCCAACGCGGTCAGTCGTTCGCTGCAAGTCGGCAAGTTCATAACGCTATCGGGTAGCTTGCCATGGTGCGCGTGCAGCCTGACCGCACCCCGTAGAAATCTTGCAACTGATGGAAAGTTTTATATGAGAATCAACGTCGTTGTCGCTGACCTCCAAAAGGTCTCATACGGAGCTCTGACAACGAGCGCTGTCTTACCATAATACATAATCGGCACTGCAATCACCATTGCCACTATCAGTCCATAATCTTGAATACTTTGTGGTAGTCGTTTCTCCGACGAAGTAACGCGACGGCGACCGACAGCCGTTCCATCATTGTTACCAGTTACCTCTACCGAATGGTGATGGGCGCGATGCATTCCTTCCCACTTATTGAAATTTTTGCATAGCTTAATACTTGTTCCTAGTGAAATCCTTGCGGAAGGCGTCGGACCGTTGCACCAAGCTGCACGAGAGTTGGCATTCCTTGGGAGGGGATATGAAAAAACATGTGACTTAAACAGAGGCACGTACAAATATGATTGCGTACGCAATCAAGACAGGCGAAGGCCGAAGGGGCGATTCGGGCAACGGCTGCGTCTGTTGTTTCAGTTGCTACTGCAAGCAACTGTAAACCACAGTCGTTAAGGAAGGCAGTGCCTTGCCATAAATCAATTGATATCCATCCCTAAACATCTATTCATCATTCGTTGTTACCCACAACAATATTCATAGACTTTACAATCGTTGGACCCGCTCTGTCAACCAGACACTTCGTGCGACAAGGCAGGTCAACAACTACAGGGAGGGGCATCCCTTCTATTCCGACCCACCCAAACCATCATTTTTGCTCCCCATCCTTCCACCGTATTCAATCCCATCACTGATGAGCCCGAAGCCAAATTAATCTCACGTACGCGGCTTTTTAGCTCGGTCCCCATCTGCCCCTCCTGTGCCGCCCTTTCCTCTGGCAGCCAGACCGGCCAGGGCGCCAAAAACGGCGGCTGGCACGGCCTTCTGCGCAACTCCCATATCAGTCGCAGCGCCTCCATCGTCGTCATCCACGTCAAGATCGATCTCCTCGGGGTTGGCTGCGCACCGAGCAATCGGGAAATCGACGCTTCATGTTATCATTTGCGACTAAAACGTGTCATCCGCGAGCTCCAAGACACAAGCTTTGCCGCAAGAAAAAAGATCTAATCCATCATTTGAGGCACCAAATGGCAGCTCCCATATCAGCTGCGTCGGAAAAAGCATCCTATAAAGTATGTTTCATATAAGCCTCACCTGCAGCTGGAGCCTTACGCTGGGCCTGCGTTCCGCCCGCGGCGGCATCCTTGTCGCCGCCCTGCTGGATGACCCCGGCTGAAACGAAGCCCGATAATGCAGTTCGGCCGGCTAGCCCAGCCCCTGCGGCGGCAGCGCCCAAACCCATCGCCGCTACCGCCGCCACCGCTTCCGCCTCCAACTCCGCCATTGCGTCACCTTCGCGAGGCCGCTTACCGCCTGCACCTGCCCCAACTCCCGCCTCCGCCTCCGCCCTCGAGGTGAGACGCGCGGCGTCGACAATTGAGTTGATTTGGGTATGGGTGAAGCTCACCTTCACAGACCTGCACGAAAGAGCGTGCAAACAGACTGGTCTTTGAACAGAAGCTCTTATCGAGGGCTCCTATCGACTTGGGCTGACACAAATACGCGAACAAACCCAAACCTAGTCTTGAGTGAAGGTGACACCAGTACCATACACTTGACTGATTAAATGCGATATTGTATGGAGCCTACCCTATCCGGCTTAACGAGCCCTTATGCTGCCGGGAGACAAAGGTTGCCGGGAGACAAAGCCATCGCATCCGAGCTTACCTCAGGATGCGCATCATCTCCTTGAAGGTGTCTTCGTTGCCGTGGCGCACCTCAAACGCGCGCCACGCAGCCCAGTAGTCAGCTGCGCGATCAGGGTGACTTACAGCTGCGCCGTGTACGTAGATGGCCCGTGCGCGATCTATCTCACCCAGCTTGGTCTCCAGCGCGGCGTAGCGCATGCAAAGCTCGCGCACATCGTCATCGGAAAGGTCGTTGGGTGGCTCAGCCTCGATGGCCGACTCGTAGATCTCACGTACCTGCACAGAGCCGTGGGAGATAGCACGATGCAACATCGGAAAAAGCCACAACGTCATCATTCTACAAAGCATTATCCAAACGTTGCAGCAACTGGTGGATCATGCGCTGCTTTCAAGGCAAGGCCTTGGTCCGGCTCCGTTGTCGCAGCCCCCGACATCGACCAGTTCAAACAGAAAACGTCAAATGGGCAGCAAAGGGTCTGCATCACTGCGGTGGATGCGTGCATGGCATGCTACCGGGCAGCTGAATGCGTCTTCCCTCTTGCCTTGGCGATACCGAAGAAATCCGACGCGCGGCTAACATAGATGTCAATAATGCTCTTGCGCTGGTTCTTTGGCACCGCCTGAAGCGCCCGCGCGTAGATGTCCATTGCGTGTCGGGCCAAGCCGTGTGTCTCCTCGAGCTTCGCATACTCAAGGAACAACGACTTGCAGTCCTGTGGAGCACGGGGAGCGCGGTCCACACCCATGTTTTGGACCCAGAAAGTTATCATCACGTCCCTTCAGTGCAGGGCAGCAAGTGTGCAAGGCTTCAGCAGAACGCCTCCAGCATTTCCCAGAGCCATTTCGCGATCACCCACCTGGGCCGGCGAGTCCTTGATGGCCTGCTCATACAGGTCCCGGGCACGCTCCAGCTTTTTGCCGCCATATCGATCTACGAACGCCAACAGGTAGGCTGCCCAGATGTCCTTGACATGCGGGTACTTGAATAACGCAATGCCGCGCTCGTATACCTGTACGCAATGGAGTTGAACCCATCGAAACGTCATTACTCAGCAGCCAACGATGTCCAATATCACCATCTCCCAGACTCAATACCAAACCCGAGATGCATCCTGCAGAACTTGCCAGCCGCGCCCCGCCTCCCCGGGCACCTTGAAAGCGTCCTCAAAGGCTTTCTGCTCCGTAAGGAACACCGCGTAATTGAGGATGACCTGAGGCGTGGCGATGCGCAGCTCCAGAATCCGGTCATAGGCGGCGCAGGTGGATTCACGTGTGCCCAGACTCTCCTCCAGGTCTGTGTGCATGAGGTGCAGCTTCAGGTTCCTTTACATTAGGCGCACAGGGGTGGGCGTTGCAGTAAGAGGCAAAGGGGTTGGCAACGCGGTTGGAGAAATGAAGTGGAGCTCACAGTTCAGCAGCTCACAGTTTGCGCTTGAAGCTATCAACAAGTACAACAAGGCACACGGACAAATGCGAAATACACATGGAGCTGTCTGCCACTACAATCTTAAACCTTGGCAAGTACCAACAGCCAGCTTATCTAGGGGATTAAACAATGAGTCGCTTTCGTGTATCTGATGTTAATCGGTTTTCACCCAGTGGACCTTGCTGCTGAGAAGGGGCAAAAGCGGGGCAAAAACGCTATACATGGGAACCCCATCACCCTCACCTATACACGCGGTCCTGCACTGGCAAAGAGCGCTCCTCCTCCTGCGTCATCCGCGCTGGTCGCGGCGGCGGCATCAGGACCCGCTTAATCAGCTCCAATGCACGCTTGAAGTTGCTGTGCCGCAACTCCATCTCCACCCACTCGCACCACACCTGCGCAAGGTCGTCCACGTATTTGTATCGCGCCTGCAGGAGGAGGGAGAGATCTCAGGCGATAAGCGATACGACCAAGCACGCACACTTGTGCGGAAGTTCTCGGGGCCGACAAAAGGATGTGGTCGGCGTCGACACACCAGAATCCTTCTGTGGTCAAGACGCGCAGGGGTCTCACCAGACCGTGGAGCGTGACAGCAGCCCTTCTTCCCATAATGGGGGATGAGTAAGCGGAGAAAGCAATAAAGGAACTGCGAAATGGACTTAGCTTATCTTGTTCGGCTATTGATGCTAACCAAAGCGATAGCCAGGACGAGGAGCGCTGGGGGAACTAGGCACTGCACCCATGGCGTGCATACGCTCCGATGGTATTCCCCCCCGTAACATTCCCACGTTGTGACGCAGTGTCGCACCTCTGTTGCTTTCTGGAAGATGATCCGGGCGTTGGGCACATCACCATGGCGCTCGTAGAACTTAGCAAAGGCGCACCACAATGAATGCGGTTTTCCCGTCGCCTTGTCTGGGTCAACGGTACGGACCTAACGACCGCGAAGTAAGACAGTTGGATAGATTCAGAAGGTAAACTCGGAATGACGATTCTTGGAGAGTGGCATGCACGGGGCACGGATGAAAAATGGAAAGACTACAAACTACGCAAGGAATGGTGGAATTTTACGCAGGAGGCTTGGGCTTTTGCTGCGAAACAAACTTCCCGCATGAACACAACGTTGGAAGGGATGAAAAAGTGCAGGCTTTACAAGTCGCATAACGCAAGGGATACGGCAACAGCATTCAACGCACACACACACACACACATACATAGTTGTTCTGCCCCTTTCCCCGTCCATACACACTCGTACATAAGGCAACATGCACACCCTAGCGACAGCAGTGTCCAGGTTCAGAGGAGCGTGCTTACCGCTTCCGTGTACGTGAGGATCTGTTTCATGGGCTTTCCCTCGAATAGCTTCACGCGCTTGTGCCATTCTGCCACATTGTGCGGGTTCTGCCGAAGGATGACGGAAGACAACAACTCTGGCCGGCGGTTCATCAGGTGCTCAAGCCGCGCTAGGCTGCAAACATGCATACGGAAGCACGCACGAGCACGAGCACGAGCACAGGATCATGTGCATGCTTAATCAACCACGTGGTTCGCCGCGCTGTTCGGCACATCATGCTGCCGAAGGGGGGCAAGCTGGCAAAGCCAATGGGATCAGATTATAGATGCAAAACCACCATGTGTAGGCCGTCGACGGACGCGCAATGCGAAATCGTACATATACAATAGGCCATACATACAAGAAGACAGATAATAAGGCGGAGGGCCTCGCTTGAGTAGGTGCGCTGCAAAGACCCGATGCGTTCCCAGGGCACGGCGTGCTCCATGCGGGGCGAAAACCGGGACTGCCTTACCACGCCCTAGCCCTAGCGGCTCATGTGGACTAATCCATTGATGATATCGTCACACATAAGTCCGACATCGCTTTCCAAATGGGTAATCATTGCCGCGACGCGAAATATGAAAACATGTGCCTTTCTGCCTTTGTGCATCGTTCCGCAGCAGGGCGGTCGTGCCGCCATGATCTTTCTTTCCTCCGTTGTCTTGTCAGTGGGACTTAAGCACCGCAAGCGTTTTGGGGCCGAATATAGCCGCTGTGAACATCCATACGACGAAACCAGGCGACAAGCGGCTCAGTGGACCTGATTGTGTCCAAATTTTGTCGTCAGAATTGACGTCCGAAATCGCTTTTCCGATAAATAATCATTGCCGCCTGGCCCCTAGGTAAACTCTACTCTTCAGCCACAGTTGTGGCTCGTTTTGCCGCCTAGACCCATTCCAGGGTGCATGTGAATGCTGCCCACCAGCCCCTGCTCCCCCCTGTAGCCAATTCGGCTATCCTGCTACCACCTCACCGCAGGTCCACGTCGTTGCCGTCGTCCTTCAGCAGGAAGTCCGCCCCGTCATCGTTATCGGCTGCCATGGCGTCCTCATCATCACCCGCCAGCTGCTCCATGCTAGCCGACAGAAGGCTCTCCTCAAACTATGTGCCCACGGACCAAGACAGTCGCACAATGTGAGCTCATAGGCCGAAGCGAAGAATGTGGCCCACGCAAACTGAACAACCCAGCGCGCCTTTGCACGGGTGTTCAATGTGCGGGTCGCAGGGGCAAGATCCCAAGCCCCAGCTCCGGACAGGCGGCAGCACTAAGAGTCAGTCCTTGGCCCAACCGGGCCTAACCTGGAGGGTTCCCAACCTCCAAACCAGAGTTCGGCAGTCCCACCTGTGTGTAAGCATCGTAAATAATTGAGAAGTCGTGGACAGTGAGCACCGAGCACAGTCCTTCTTCGTACACATCTCGCGCCTTCTCGAACATACTGCGCCGGATGTAGTAGTCCGCCAAAGAGGTCCACAGCCGGCCCACCTGAGCAAAGCAAGCCAGGATGTCCGTCAATGGTCCCAGACTCTGAGATGGCATAGCGCCGCCGGGAGGGCACATAAAAAAGCTATATCCGAATGTAAGCTGAAGAGGAATGTGCCACGATGAACCATCCCTTCAACCCCAGACCCCTCTTCCTCGCGCTAGTCTTATCTTGGGAGCAGCCAGCACAACCTTTGTTAGTGCATCCCAGGCCTAGGCTATCCTCAGCCACCTGCTCTGCAACCACCCATCCTCTCGTCAGGCATGCATCACAGCACCTCGTCCGTAAAGCGGCGGATGCCTCCCCGTAGGATGGCGTCCACTCGCATCCCCGCCACGTCTTTGGGATGTTTGGTGATGATGTCACAGAGCTCCAGCCACAGCGCGTGCTTGCTCTTACCCTCCAGGGACCGGAACGTATCATCATTCAGCAGCTCGGCCAGCTTCTGCGCCGCCTCTCCCCAACGACCCTGGGGATACGCCACCCGAAGGAATTATGTCATCGGTCAGCCAGATGCGCGTGTCGAAGATTGCATGGCCCGAATCGGGTCCAATGATGATGCACACACCCTTGGACCTAGCTTCATGCGAGAACGGCGTGATCACCGTTGTGCACACTTTGATCCAACATTTGATTGCATAGCACGGTAGTGCGGAGTACGTTGCTCGTTCTCACGCAGGCATCCAATTTGCCCGAGCTTTCCCGATGCCTTGTAACTCTTGTCCACGTGCTTGCAACTAGCTAACGGCAGCTGTTCATGTTCGGGAATCACTTTAGACGCAGCATCCTAAGAAAGCCTGTCCCAGGTGAGCATGAACGCGGCAAATGCAAGTGCTTGCTGATGCTAACGGCAGCTTTGGGTTCCTGATAGTCCTGGAAACATGCATTTGAGATCTGAGCAACCGTACATGTTACAAATGGTATTAGCCAGCCACGCTTATTCGAAATTAAGCCCCCCACCTTGCTCGGGCTGGTGTGTGCCTCTGCAAAGGCGACGGCTCCAGAAAGGGGCGGTTCTCCTACCCATGCCCCAGGGTTCCCTTGTAGAAACGCAGTACTCACCTTGGCTTTCAAATACGCTATGTACTCCTCCGCATGGGTGGGCTCCAGCTTCAGGTACCGCCGATATAGGCGCACGGCGGTCTCCACTGGGATCCCTGGCGAATGGATGAATTTCTGCAATAGAGATAACCAGACGCAAGCACCAAGGCAGTCTCGGATCGTGGTTTGACACGTGCTAGTGGGATGCAAGACGACCAATCGACCAACCCCGCCATAACCACGGTATGACCGCAACAAAGTACGAAAACAAATTCAATTGAGTGCAATCTATGTAGATCCAAGCCCACAATCCCATCAGGCATTTCTTGGAGAACGTACTGACGCATTTGCGCAAAATCCACGGCCGTGCGAGCTCTGCTGCACCGAAGTTGCACCCGTAGTACAAACCCATGGCATGGCAACGGCCAGATCTCTCCTGTAACCCACCAAATACAGCTGCCAGATACGGTCGTGTTGCGTAATGGGTAGCGAGGCCAGGGCGCGATCGAAGGCACGCCTGGTCCGCGTCACCAGCCGCTGCTCCATCAGTAGCTGCAGGTACTCAAGCCAGATGCGCGGCATTTTATGCATCGTGACCAGGGCGCGCTCAAATGTGTTGTTGAGGGCTTCGAAGGCCACATTATCAAGGCGCAAGCCACGAACAGCGAGCCGTCGCTCCGATAAGTACGAGTGCCATAGCTGCACATGAGAGCAAACAAGCATAATGGCAGTGAGGATAGGCGTATACAGACAGGGCAAACAATGTCCCGAACCGTTCTCGTTCTACCAAACAGCTGTTGTCTCGTGTACCTCCCCTCCCCCCAACTCCGAAACAAGCCGCCAGGCTCACAGAACAACTCCACCTGGGCACGACTTTCGCTGCACCAAGCAATTACATGACAAGCGAACAGAAGGATGGCCTGAAGTCTAAGTAGCACCCGGAGGTGTTCGCACTACACTTCGTGGAAGAATTGAAACCCAAGGCGGTGGACACAAAACAATCGATGCAGAAACTGTTTATTCATTATTCGAAGACACTGCTATTACACGTCGCTGGCCAGCGCTTGCACGATTCCCAACCCGGTGCCTCATTACCGATCAACCGCTTCGCTTGGAGGTGCTCCGCACCTTGTAGCTTCCAGGAAGTGTACGCAATGCCCGTTCGTAGAGCAGGTATCTCCGCTTTGGGCTTGCTTGAGTCCTGGCTTGTATGTAACGAATCCACATTTTCAAGTTGTAAGGGTTACGAGCAAGCTCTTCCTCATATAAAAGATCCTCCTGATGAGGCAAGAGGTCCTCCATGGCCCTCAGCTGCGCGCCTGAAGCCACGACTGCCATTCTGTGCTCCCGGCGGCCGGAGCCGCCCGTCCCGTTACGCTCCTATGATGATTGACTTAACGATAAGACGTGCCCGTAGGGCTCGCGATGAAGAAGAAACAATCGTGGAGCTTACTGGCTTTTGGTTGACGTGTATTGTGATGGACGACGATTTACTAACAGGCTATAAGGTTTCGTGTACATAGGACAGTAACTGTGCACAAACATATTGCAATAGAGCGAAATAACATTATGCGCATGTTGGCAACCAATATCGTTATGGTGTCGTTACGTCACAAATTCCGGCTGACAGCTTTCTTGTGAGCACCATTATCCCCCGGATCTTTCGTTTCAACATACTCTGTCTCTACCTCGCTGGACCAAAACGTATTCCTTAGTTTGCTATGACTTTACCCGCTTGGTTTTTAACCGTAAGTCCTGCGGAGACTTAGTGAGCTTACACCGATATGCCGACGATAACACTACAGGTAGGAATGAGTTATGGGCCCCAGTGTGTGGGCGAGCCCAGCATGTTCACGGCACTGGGGTTGTGCATGGCCGAACCATGCGTACACGCCTAATTCGTCGCTACCTGCGCCAATCATAGGTAGGTCCAGCTATCTGCTGCTTCAGAATGCGAGGACGCCGGTGAAGCTGCACCAACACGTTGAACTGCGTTGCGCTTCCCAATTATGTGCATCTTCGCCGTGCGTCGGTTGCTGCTGCATCTACCCGTCAGCATCCCACACCTTGTCTGTGTTGCACACGGGAACACCGTCCCGTCTCAACCTTCCTGAACATGTTGCAATACACATCCTCCTCTTCGCCTCGTCATTGGCAACAGGTGGGTCAATGCGGCAATCAGGTCGGTCAGGCCCTATTCGAGCGGCTGGCGGCGCAATCGGCAGCAGCAGCCGATCGTGCCGCCGACATGGAACTGTTACGCTGGGGTCCCGATGGCCGCCGCCGTGCCCGCTGCTTGCTAGTGGACACGGAGCCCAAGGTGGTCAATGCCGTGCTTGCGGCGGACACTGAGGGTCTATTCAGCAGGAAGCAGTGCTACATGGGTCAGGTGCGCGATAGGGATGCTGTAGGCTAGGTGGACCAGTTGTTTCAGCTGTGGTCCAGGTAGGCGCAGTGCGTCATAAGAAAAAATCACCATGCGCCACTGCGTTCCTAGGTTCCCCTAGGACACCTCGGATGGAAGGGAGTGTCCTCGCTCCATCACAGGAAGCGGGTTTCGGGGACGCAATACCGGAGCTGAACCCTGGGCTCCCGACTGAGGAGCTTCGTGCGACATCCCCGTTCATTCCCTCTGGTGCCGCAGTCAGGCCGGGGCAACAACTGGGCTTTTGGCTACAACCAGCTCGACGTCATCAGCAGTCAGGGCTCGGCTGCCACCAGACCCGTCTCGCAGCCTACACGGATCACCTCCGGCCCCACCTCCTTGGGCCCCGCATGGGTTTCATCAACCGCGACGGAAGACCCCTCCCAGCAGGAGTTCCGGATTCTGGATCAATTGTACGATGGCATACGACGCGAGGCGGAGGAGGCGGACGGGTGTCCAAACTTTTTGTTGATTCACTCCTTGGCGGGCGGATCCGGGTCTGGTATGGGCAGCCGAGTGTTGGAGCACCTGAGGGCGCAGTTCCCGTTAAGCCACATCGTGGCTGCATCCATTGCGCCTCGGGCCGCCGGCGACACGCCCATGCAGAGCCTCAACTCGGTGATGGCGTTGTCCTTCCTTCAGGCGTATGCAGATATGGTGCTGCTCTTCAGCAACCAGGTTGGGGATCGAGGAACAGCGGGGAAGGGAGGATGAGGACAGGATGGCACGAGCAGCATGCTTCCTGGCCTGTCACGGATCAAACTGCTGTGCGCTTATTTGTACGTACCCGCTCATCCACACGACGTGTCTTTGCTTAAGCCCCCGGCGGTGTGTGGATATCGACGCCCAAAACGGAATTGACTTGCCTCAACAACTTGTTCGTTAACGCTTGGAGGCATTCCCCCAGATAACCGTGGAAGACATGTGCCATTGGACCTTAGGTAATCGATGCTTCTGCGGTCATCCTCTCCTGTAGGACCTGATGGATGCCTGTCAGCGGGCCTCTGTGGCGTCCCTGCTTCCCGATGGACTCGCGGGAGGCGGCGGCAGCGGCGGAGGCCTTTCGGACATCAACCGGCTCGTGGCACACAACCTGACCGGCTTTCTTTGGCCACTGAGTGCCGCGGATGCGCTTGGAGGCGTGGGCCGCATAAGGGACGCGGTGAGGTGCGGCTGCGGTCGGCATTGGTGAGAACAGGGATGATCAGGACAAGGATGATCGGCTGGGAGCGTGACGCGACGGGCGGCTACGCGTACGAGATTGTTAGGTTCATGAGATAATCCGCTGCTGAAATCAGGGAGGTTACGTCGCGGCGGCAGTCTTCGCCACCACTTAATGCAAAGCAGCCAGCGGTCAGAGCCTTCGCAGGGAGGCCCGTTGAGACTTGCTAAGGAGTAGGGAAAAGTCGCCGTTTTGTTGCTCCCAAGCCCGCGCTGCTCTTCCGGGCGGCTTGCTGCGTGATGCAGGTAGCGACTGTGGCTGCAGACCCCTGCACCAAGCTGCTGGAGACGTGGACGGTGCACAGCCACCCCAATGTGGCGGTAACTGGCTTGTGGGCGGATTCATTGCGAGCGCTGGGGTCTCTCATGCCGCGAGCAGATCCTTTGCGCGGCAACGCACCCATTACGACAGCGGGTGAGTGCGAGAGGAAACAGGAGGTTGGTGCAGGACATGGAGGCGTCACAGACTACGTTGCATGGGGGGCGGACCCCATGGTTTGTGAGCTGATTGCTTGTGTTACACGTACCCCGCGCTGACCTCAATGAAATCCCGCCAGGCAAGCATTGCCCTGCCGATATCGGTCCATTGCCCTGTCCGGCCAGGTGCGATGCTACTGGCCCGCGGCTACCCGTCTGCTGCGGTACCGGCCAATAGTGCCGGTGGAGTCCACTCCTCATTATTGGGGGCGTACATCAAGTCGTTGGGTCCACAGGGCGCGGCACCTACGTTGATTCCAGATGCCAGCCTCGTGCTACGCTGCGGCCAGCCGGGCATTGTGAGGGAAGTGCGGAAGCCGGGGACAACACCCTCGGCTTCAGTGCCGACACTCTCGGGCACAGGCCTGTCGTCCGGGAATAAGCCATTAAGTAGGTACTTGGGATGGGGAAGGGATTACAGGCGGAGCGGTTGAAAGGGACTGCGTGAAAACAGGAAGGGCAAGCGAGGGCCGACACAGCGTCATTGGCGAGGGGCATTAGGGTGCGGTAGTTCAGCACTGGAGCTGCTGAGCTGCTAGGGAATCGACTACGGCATTGGCTTGGGATGGCCAGGCGGAGGTGGTGCTGATGGTGGTCGGTAGCAATTAGCGTTCCTTACATGTATCGAGTTTGGTTCGCTATGTTGTAACTGCTTATAGATTAGGCGGTCAAGGCTTGTGTGCAAATAGCTTTCCGTCCGAATTAGCATCCTTGGAGACTCACGATTGTTCCCTCCTGTGCCTATGCCGGCGAGTCGCAGCTTCAACTGTGACGCGCCCCAGCCTGACGGTGGTCAGCAACCGCTCCAGCGTCATCGGGCTGCTTGAGGGCACTGTGCAGAGGGCGCTGGCACTGTGCGACGCGAAAGCCTACCTGCACTGGTGCGCTGTTGCGTCAGTTACCTTAGGCTTCACATTCAACATAGCATGCACATTGAAACGTGACATGCATGTCCTATTCATATCATACCGCGATGCGATGTGTTCTCATCGGCGTTCCGTGGTGCCTTAACACCGAACACTCTTTCCCCAAATGAGTTGAGACAGAGGACTTAAGAAGGCTGTCAGAAAGGTGCTTTCCGCCACAGAAAACACTCGCGGCAGGCCGTGCCGATGCAAGGCTCACCCTAATAAGAACATGCTCTCTCAACGTATTCCTGCTCCGGACACTACACATCCGAAGGGTGTCATGAAGTCGCGGTGTTGCATCTTCCGGCGCGTCCGTCCGGCCATCCGTCCGTCGGTCGATCCCAGCAGCTCCTTCCAGGCAGCCGTCCTGACGCGCTTTTCTTTCCTTACTATTCGCAGGTACGCGCGACATGGCTGCAGCGTGGACGCAGTGCGTGAGGCTGCCCATACATTGCTGGATGTGGCAGGGTGTTACCGACAAGTGCATAGGCTGCCTTTGGACGGGTAGCATCCCGAGCCGGATACCTGCGTTGCTGCATGTGCCGCAGTTGGACGGTGCGTTGTCAGCGAGGTCCTCAAAGATTTGCGAACGTCTCTGAAAGCCAGAGTTGCCCCGGAACAGGCGTGGATCTCATTGCCGGCGGGGAGATTCGCGCGACGCGGCCTCTGTGGCACCATGCTTTGGCGTGTAATAGCTTTACTTAGTCAGGTCGCCGATGCTGGTACTCGCCAACAGCAGCTTGCGAAGTGGCGATGTGGGGTTGCTGTAATCGCTCTGTATTGCCTCTGTCCTGAGGTCGCGCCTATGCGTCATGCGAACTTAAGCCTGGTCGTGCTGCACGTGTGGTTGGAGTGAGTACCAGATTTGATGTATCTGTTAAGCATATCGTATCGTATCGCACGTCTCATATCCTGCTAAACCTGGGCGCAGCAAGCTATTTACCTGCGGTGCCTGGTTGTTTGCAGCTATTGCCGCATTTCACTCTTCTGCGTACGGCCTTGGTAGGATGCGGGTCTGATAATAGGTACAGATTGACAGTTGGATTAGTGGATTGGTGGTAATTTAGCGGGGGGCCTGTGGCTCAGGACCGATACTGTCACAATGCAGTGCAGTCGTGGTGATGACATGTCAAGAGGTGGAATTCTACACCGTAGCGCACGGTAAGTGCATACCGGAGAGCCAAGCCCAGAGTCCGCAGCTATAAGCTGTTGGGAAGGATTACAATGTACAGCAGATGGAGCCCGGCTGTGCTCAGCCCTAGCCTCTATCGTTCATGGCATGCATTCATGACAGTGCGCTGTTGTCCCACTGTACCGGTATAGTTTGCGGGTACTTGCAACTGCAGCCCTCGATCTGGGACCTCTGCAGCCCTCGTCTGGCGGATACAATAATGGTATGTGCTTTATGGCCTGAGCCTTATGAAAGCGCACGCACCAAAGCCTCATTTGATGACCTCAAAGAGCTTAAAGAGGTTAACCTGCGAAACAGCGAATGAGCAGGGGTTTACGGGTTCAGGCTGTTCGGGGTGTGTCAGCCAGTCGGTCGCCACTTTTCCCCAGGTGCATACCGAACCGTTTACTGCCTCATAGTCCTTGGCTCGGAAGCTTGATCGCTTTCTGGCCCATAGTAGTGGGTTGACATGAGGTTGGGTCAGTTTGGGAAGGGGTAGCGTTGTCTTCAATTGTCTTGGCTAAAATATGCTAATTGGACGTTTGCAGTTGACTGCAGTTCACGTCAGCTCTTCAACCCCGTCAGCTCCTCAACCGCCAGGTCTATATTAGTACTGCAGGAAAGCAGGATATCTCCATGGGAGGCATGGATTCATGCTGTTCATGTCACGACTGAGGACCGCGACTGCTGTTTAGGTCACGACTGCGTACATTTCGCATGTTGTGGGTTTGTAGGACGGTAGTTTGGCGTGACATTCAAGCGCAACAAATGTTGCTTCATGTGCCAGCCAGGGGACCCCTGGTGCGAGCCGTGTGTGAACTGTCGTAGCTGGCCTAGATCTAGCTACCAGCCGCGTAGCTAGCTGGCGTTGGTCCAAATTACGAGAATTACGTTATCGTGAAAATCGAAGGTGGACACGGTGTGGCACGGTCGAAATTATAAGGCAAGCTGTAATACATGTCAGGGCAGAAATTATGGATCCTTGGACACAGGAAGGTGTCCAAGATTATACGAGCGTCCATTTGCAACCATGAACATTGGCGAGCTCAGACGGACAAATGATGACCTCATACTTTTTGGCATGGAATCGGTCATTCTTATACAATCGAATATTTTGGAGTTAATAATTATTGCGATGTTGATGGCCTCGTAAGGCCCATACGAGCCAGGATGCTCAAAGGACAGCAAAATAAGCAGAATCAAGAAAAATGAAATCATCTAGAGTAAAAAACGGCCACAAATATTACACAAGAAAAAGGAAGTACAAAAACATTAGGTTCGACCCACAATAGAAAGTCGTTTTCGCCGGATGCTATGAATAATTCAGGCAAGTTGGTCCTTTAACGAGATAAACTGGAATACTCTTTCGATAAATCTACTGGTAAATGTACAACCCGCCAGAGTTTCACCTGCTTCAGTCACTCCTTGAGGGAGTCTTACTAATGCTACCCGAAGACGCCCACAGAATACCATAAATCGTCAGGGACTATTTGACAATTAATTTTGTAGTAGGCAAGTTAATTAATTTCATTTTAATACCGCCAAGATGAATGCCTTTATGCGAGGAGCAATGCCTACAATGCCCAGATGCGCCGCCTGGGCAAGGTGCATGTTGTTGCAAATGCGACGATGAACAACACAGCAATGCTCCTATTCGCCCGCGCCATGCTGAGATGTGAGTCAGGAAAGAACACGCGCTACGGACCTACTGGCTTAAGCAGATCGCGAGCAATAATTCATCTTGGTAGTGTCATACGAATTGCGCAAACGCTTTGACATCCGCAGAAGACCGCTGTGGGCAAGTCGCTTCTGCATCTAGGACCGGGCCTAAGCGGGTTGCACTGCAGTCTAAAGGTATGACCTCTGAAAGGCTATTAGCACCTCCACCAAGGATTGAGGAGCCGCCGTTTCGGCATTATTACTCGCCCCACTAGCTAATGTAAGCGGGCAGTGCTGAGCAGTGCTATAGCTGTTTACATTCTCATGGTGAAGTTGCGCCTGGCCGCGTGGCTGGGAAAGGCCTCTTCATTCCACAGATAGGTGTTTCATTGCTCAAACACGAGCTATCCGTTGTGTGGTCATCCAAGCGTATGTGGGCTGTGTGGGGTCGCATACATTTCCTTCTGCAGCTGGTTAGCCTCGTAATACCTATGGCGAAGTACCGCTAGCTGATGATGTCACAGATTGTAAATATAACTTAACGCCTGGAGGAAAATATTTACGGACATTCTACCATTATATAAATAAGTCGTGCTGCCGTGTACAAAGCCACCTATTCATTTTGTCGTCAACCAGCAGCGGTGCTGACCACCTGGAGGCCCGCATTAACGAAATTGCGAAAAAATTGGCAGCTAAGAGCAGCCGTGCGCGTGGAAATGAAGCCACCACGTTCAATAAGTAGGGCTCTTGGTCCACCGCGTGAATTAGCGTCCAATGGCAGGAAGACTGGCGTGAAGATGTGTAGGCACACCAAGAGCTCGCTAACCACATTCCAATCGTTCGTGCTCCGCCTCCATCCTGTTTCTTGGTTGAACCGGCCAGGATTGACCTAAAGGCCGGCCAAGGGAGCGACGTTTGCCCCAGCAGATAACACAGACGCTATGGGGTATGAATAATGTCTTGAGGATTGATCGGTTGGATGAGTGCCCCACCTGCGCGGAAGTGCATGCATATGTCGTTAGCCTGTAGCAACCGTGTGATGCTCCAAATAATGAAAGCTAAATTCCAATAACTATTTCCCGAATTATTACAGCATTCGTTTAAGGCACAGGACTATCGTAGCCCAGCGGCCGCGTGGCATGTTTCACATCCTATCCTTCCTTCCTGTTCTGGTCAACAGGAGATTTTTAATGTTTTCTTTATCCTTCCTATTTAAGCGCCTCCTGGCTCAGCTGGCTCGTCTGGGCCGTACTTGGTATTATTGCGAGCTTGTTACATACTGATGTTTTTCTTTTTCATTTCTGTTTTGTTTTTCTTCGTTTTTCGCGGTCCTTTGAGCCTCCTGGCTCGTATGGGCCTTACGAGCTCTAACGAGTTTGTAACAATCAATCAATCAATCAATTGTTATATAGTACATCATTTGCATGTGGCGAATATTGAATTTTGCAAAAGATATTTTCAGAGCTTAATACTCCTCGTTTGTCGTTGCATGCGGGGTAAGTACAGGTAGGTACGAAGGTGGGCTATGGATCACACAGTATTTGAATACGCAAGAATATCATCTTCACTACGGATGTTTTTCAGTTTGATAAGCCTGCATAATGCATAAATTTTAAAAAGGTTTGTTGGGTGTAGAAGGTGGGCAGAAGCCCGCTCGAAGCGGTTAGAGCATGTATTTTCCCACGGGTCGTCGCTCCCGGGATGTCCACTCATCATATGTAGCGGGCATACTAGCTTCAATAAAACGTGCTGATGTGGTTATATTGAACACACTCTGCACAAATTCCCAATCGAATCCCTGGTCCATGACTGGGACCCTGTTTCTTGCCCATAGGCTGTAAAGTACGCAGCAAACAAGGAAAAATGCCAAGCTTCAACGGAACACGTTCTCTGAAATTTTTTTGCCGAGCTCCGGGGGCCTCTACGACGATATTGGGATGCGCGCTCACCCTGGCAAAGAGCACCTTCATATTGGCAATCGTTATTGCCCTCTTCAACTCCACAAGTTCGCAAACCTTTCAGCCAATTGACGGAAGCTTCTCTCCTATTGGGCCTCCGCCGCAAAAGTTTCAGAGTAACCCCGCCGTTGAGAATGTCAGTCCCATGTTCCCAACGGGTCAACGTGCCCCGCCAACTAACGCATGGTGGACAAGCTGGGTCCAGATGAGCGGCACCGATGATAGTACCCCCGCAGTAAGTCAAAGTCAGATTAAGCAAGCTACCGGTGTGCGGCGTATTTGACTGCAGAATCGGTCGACAGTGTGGAAGTCCTGATGTCGACCCTTTCAGACAGCAGCAGCAGTCCGGTCGATAGCAGAACAGGCCGCGTGATGATCCTGAATTGCAGTCGTGCAGGTCAATTTCAAGTGGGAATAGGGACCCGGTTTTTGGGGCAATGAAGGACATGTCTGCGGCAAAGTTATGAAGGTCAACTTACAGCTGCTGCGACATTTTTGTTTGCTTAAGTTTATAAATGGGACCCGCCAGCTTCCCCCCAGAATCGTAGTGCCCGTTACTTGTAATTACTTGTCCTTGTTGCATGGCCGCATGATTGTAAACCGTGCCAAGATACACATCGCACCTCTAACAATGGGCTATATCCACTGTGCAGATCGATTTGCAACCCTACCGCGTGAAGGTGTTGTCCTCAGGGCTTCGCGTAGCAACGCCACATGACATGGTGAGCACAATCTCGAGACCTCAGGCCCCTAGTTAGGGCTGCAACATGGGTCAAGCCGCTAATACCTTTCGACATACATGACTTCCGCCCGTACACGTCGTAGCCTGATTCATAATTAAATTATTAGTACGGTCAGAGGTTTCGCCTGACACACTGCACGGTGTGCCATGTGGCACACAAAGGAATGTGGGCTGCGCGCCGCACCATTGCACGGGACTCATTATCCAACCTGGTTGGTGTTCCCGCCGTGCTGCACACACCCCTTTCCAGAGCTGGGATCCTGAATGCGCGGCTTCCAAGTGCGTTAAGAACAGCTACGACCGCAATGTGACAATCACGACCAGCCTCGGCCTCACTGTCGTTGAGGTGGAGTCCTTCGATGAGTTATCTGTCACTTTTCGTTGGCGGCGCTCCGCCACAGCCTCCGTGGCCATGCGCGCGACGTTGTTCCAAGGCTCCCCCTACATCACAGTTGAATTCATCTCCTCGGCGCCGGTTTTTCAGACCTCCACTGACGCCTGGGCCGGTGTACTCCCTTCCAAGATCGCACGTGACGCCAATAATAAGTTCAAGGTAACCTAACAGGTCGAATCTTGCTTACGACAGCAGGCTGGGTTGATAGACGAGTGGGTGGAGCTAACTGGGACATGGCACCGCTCGATATTAGCCGGTGGGGTGAACATGGCGTCGTGGACAAGGATGTATTTCTCCGACAGTCCCCTATCTGCTTGGATATGACGTCACATCTTGGCGAGGCCGGGTGCCGAAGTCACCCCTTGTTCATTCCAGCCGGCCTTCCGTTTCACCGTTTTCAGTCAATCAGTCACGAGCACTTGAATAATAGTTTAGGCGGGGTTCAATATGTGGTATTGTCTCACAATATTTACCCCGGCGATCGTTTATCACGTTCTCTGGTTCAGGCATGTGCCTTACATCAATGCCCCCCCTTCAACCACCTTCATCCCGTTCCCAGCTGCCTTGTTTGAGCGGTCTCACGTGGCTTGTCTACAGCACCAACACGCAGTCACTCTCCCTCACTGCCACGGCGCTTGGCTTCACCGCCATTGGACCGTCCTTCTCGGGCAGGTGGCGTGTTGCCATGCTACTGCCGCGCTTCGCCATTCCCTACGGCTGGACCAGGCAGTCGCTGGATGCCAGCAACGTTACCTTCGAGAGCCAATTGGACAAGTACGCCAACGTGTACGCTACAGGTATATTACATGGCATATCGGCGCGGCAACGGGACCACGTGTATGTGTGTGTGTGTGTGTGTGTGTGTGCAAGAAACTTGTTTTTTGCCTTAGCTGGTCGATGGTGGGCCGCCTTGGCGACTGCCCCAGAGGGCTGCGTCAATGAACGCCCCCACACCGGTTGTTGTCATCGATCAATCAGGTTGTTGGTCCTGTCAGCTCCCTAGAGAACCCTAGGTCTGCGTATCGTTGTCCCACCCAGGTTCTTGCTGTGCCGCTTAGCTCGAGTATGTGGCCCCCACCGCCCCACCGTGTTCCGGCCATACGCGCAGGCGGAAAGGTGCAGGTGGGGACGGAGACGGGGGTGGCCCGCCCCCGAGCCATGATGCAGTACCAGTTCACCACAGCGACAATGTGGGGAGCTGCGGCTACACAGCTCCTCCTGTGGGTGCCGCCCGTGAGGGAGTGGGAGGTGGACTGCCACGCTTCGGGCCGCCTGGGGTTGGGCGTGGGGATACGGCCGGGCGGATGCCTAGGAATGCTTCGTGAGAACAGATCTCGGATATCGCTGCTCTTGCTGCTCTTTTTGTCGTTCGCGGCACGGGACACAGAAAGAAGGCCGAAGCAAAGCCTCCGTGTCCTTTTCCTTCTTTCCTTAATAAAAGGCTAAGTCGCATTAAGGCAGTGCGTCTAAATGCATGAAGTCTATCGTGTGCACTCTTAACGGATGCCGAAGCGATGCCAGGTCTATAAGAAGCAGCGGGAAAGATACGGAGGGCAATGTGTGTGTGTGTGTGCGTTGGGGGCGCAGGGGCCACACGGTCGCACGTCGCCAGTCCGGGTTGGTACACGGATTAGCATTCATTCCATAAGAGACCTTCCATACATGCGCGTACGGGTGCCTGGAAATGGCGTAAACGGCGCTCGCTCCATCCTGACCTGGATCATAACGCAACGTTCCAACACGTACGTAGCATCAACAGAAACGTAATTCAAGTCGGGCTCCAATGTCCAAGCGGTATACATTAGTAGTCCCCGAGTGATCCATTACAAAATGCGCCAATAGCAAGCCATTGCACAGTTGGCGTACCATTTTGCAAGCACATGAAAGAAAGAAGGATGATCACCAAACGCCGTTCTCTTCATCCGGCATCGCAAAACAAACTTCATCGGTATTAACTGCATAAACTGCACGCATTGCTCTGCATAAATTGGGGGCACGTGACTGCGTGCGTGTGCGCGATTCGACTCGGTTCAGCCATTAACGGCTTAGTAAACACCGTACGGACCCTACTTGTCAACGCTGCTAGTTTGCCCCTAACTGTCAACAGCTTGATTTTTCTCCGACGCAAGCGTTTCCCAGTCCCAGCCTGCTGGTGTGCAGAGTAGCTCCTTCCTGTTCCTTCTACATCCGCCCCTATCGACTCTGATGCATGAGGCTGCATGTCGTTCCCGGTACAGTCGCGAGATCCCGTCGTCGCTGTGGTGCAACATCTCGTTCCTCATCCCTGGCCTCCCACTCCTCCCGTGCCCCGCGCAGGTACTCCATGCCGCATCACCGACAGTATCTGGTTAGTCCATTGCCGCCTGCCGCCAACGGAAACGGACAACTGACCTGCAAGGGCGTCCGCGGCAACCTGATTGCGCTGGAGGGCAATACCTGGACGCTGGCCTACCCCATGCCTGATGTGATATGGTCCGCTCCTGGCGGCATAAAGGACCAATCCTACATTACCCCTATCATCAACCAGCTGCTACAGACCGATGTGAACAGTAATTTGCTTGCCGCTGAGGTGTACAAAGTCTCCCAGACACTAGCAGACATGGTAAGCAAATAGCCCTCTGCCCAGCTGCCCACACAGGTTACGGCCTGTCCTGCTGAAACATGAATGCATGGCATGAAGGGGCTCCCAACCTACCGATACATCTATTTTTTCCAGAAAGATCTATCAGTGCGAGCCGCCGATTTTTTTCAGTTATGCTGAACCTCAGATTTTATACATACATGTTTTCTTACCACTTCGGGTGGGTTGCGTTTGATACAGGGGCGTATCGTGGAGATCGCTGCAGAGCTGGCACCGTACGACAGCCGCCTGGCGAGTGCCGCCGCTACGTTGCGGCAGCGTATCGCAGGCCACCTTGCCTCCTGGCTGGCACCTATCAACCCCAGCAACTTCGGGCTGGTGTACGACAGTAAATGGGGTGGCATCGTGTCTGCACTCGGCGCCTGGGTCAACAGCATAAACCCCTCCTTTGGCCGCAACGAAGAAGATAAGAACAACATCTATTGGCACCACCTGGAACACTACGGCCCTTTTATCTACGCTGCGGCGGTGCTGGCGAAGGGAAACCAGACGTGGGCCACTGCGAACCGTGCAGCTGTGCTGGCACTGGTGCGAGATGTGGCCAATCCGCGCCGTAACGGCAGCGACCCCTACTTCCCTTACGCGCGCTATATGGACTGGTGGGCGGGCCACGCCTGGGTGACGGGCCTTGCCACGACCGCGATTGACGGTGAAGTCAAGGACTGGGGCAAGTGGCAGGAGGTGCGATGCAGTTTGGGTGCACTACGATAGCGCGTCATGTGCCTTTTGACCTTCTTGCCCAAGTCGGTACCGTCCAAGTGCGTATCCTGCATGAAGGGGCAATGCAGCCTAACCCCGGTTCTTTCTCCGGCACCCCTGCAGATGCGCCGTTCGGTCCGCTCTTTCGCCATGCCTGCTGCCTTTTCCTTTACTTCTCTTCCCCCCCTCTCTCTCTCTCGCACATACACACATACACACACTCTCTCACTCTCACTCGAATCCATTATCAAGGCAGAAGGATGGCTTAATTAGGAAAGTCCTCCATTAACCCCCAAATCGCAGTGTTCTGGAGCGGCCGTTGGCGCCTACTACAGCATTGCTCTGTTCGGCGCGGCTACAAACGACGCGCAGATGCAGACGTGGGGCCAGGTGCTGGCCGCCATTGAGGCCGGCTCCGTATTCAAGTACTGGCAGATCCCCGCTGCCGGCTCGGATGCCTATCCTTCCGGCACCTTTGCGGCGCTGGAAGGCGCAGTGGATCGCACGTATGCGGGATATGGCAACGACGGCAAGCGTGTGCCGGGCAAGATATTTCAAGCGCGTGTAAAGTTCATGACCCAAGTGGGTGACGCGGCTTCAGAGCCAGCTGTCATCTATGGGCTGCAGTGGGCGCCATTCCTCCCTGGCGCCTCAGATTTCTTGCTGCGGCAGCCGTGGATAGGGGATGCTTACGCAGCCGTTGCCAGCGCCCCCGTCACATCATCTAACGCCGCAGCCTGGGCGGCATTTCGCGCCATGGCGCAGGCCGCTGCCGGTGATCGTGCCGGCGCCTGGCGCGTGGCGATGGCGGTGGTGCCGAATAACTCGGCAACCTCTGTTGACGCAACAAACACGCAGGGACTACGGCACAGCAAGACATCTATTTTATATTGGATTGCTACTCGTGGTTCATCGCCTGCAGTTATCCCGCCTCCATCGTCGCCGCCACCGCCGCCCCCACTGCGTCCACCGCCGCCTCCATCGTCGCCGCCACCGCCGCCCCCACTGCGTCCACCGCCGCCTCCACCTTCGCCGCCACCGCCGCCCCCACTGCGTCCACCGCCGCCTCCACCTTCGCCGCCACCGCCGCCACCATCACCTCCACCGCCGCATCCACCTTCGCCGCCACCGCCGCCACCATCACCTCCACCGCCGCCTCCACCTTCGCCGGCACCGCCTCCACCATTGCCTCCACCGCCGCCTCCACCTTCGCCGTCACCGCCGCCACCATTGCCTCCACCGTCGCTGCCACTGCCGCCGCCACCGTCGCCGTCACCGCCATCTCCAACATCGCCTCCACCGTCGCCACCACCGCCGCCACCACCGCCGCCGCCACCGCCACCACCTTTCTCTCCACCGCCGCCTCCAGCTCCTCTAGCTCCACCACCTCCAGCTCCTCCAGCTCCACCGCCTCCAGCTCCACCGCCTCCACCACCTCCATCCCCACCGCCTCCGCCGCCTCCAGCTCCACCGCCTCCGCCGCCTCCAGCTCCACCACCTCCATCCCCACCGCCTCCGCCGCCTCCATCTCTCCCATCTCCACCGCCTCCATCTCCACCGCCTCCGCCGCCTCCACCGCCTCCGTTTCCCCCATCTCCACCGCCTCTACCGCCTCCATCTCCACCGCCTCCATCTCCACCGCCGCCGCCAAAGTCATCTTCGCCACCAACATACACACCCTTCAACCCTGCAGTTGGCACATCTGCCCCCCCGGGGCTGATGAATTTCACCAACACATACCACACGTACATGTGAGACCTGCACCCATTGATTCCATGTCAGGGATTGTCCACTGTCGGAATGGATGTGCGTGTTTGTACTCCCTTGTGTGCGCTGCAAACCATATGCTAAAAGTGCTGGACATATATGCGGCCCTGAGGGGTTTGGGTGTTGGGCCTGCGTGTAGCGTATGCACTGCACCTATATACGGTTGGGTGCAAACCGGGCTAGTATTTTTCTCCTGTTAGCGAGAAGTTGGCATTGCGCAGGTCCATCATTGTTAACTGCCATACGGCGTGTAGGTTACTACATGCCGTATGGCAGCCGCCCGCACCGTAATGCTACCTCCACCCGCCTGCCGCCGCCCGCACCGTAATGCTACCTCCACCCGCCTGCCGCCGCCCGCACCGTAATGCTACCTCCACCCGCCTGCCACCGCCCGCGCCGTAATGCTACCTCAGGGCTGGTACGACCACCGTGCGGCTGGACCGCGTCCCTTCCATGCCCAGCCGCTTCTTCCCCTTCCCGACCAATAGCTGGTGGTCCACGTGGACCCACGTGTCCCAGTATACCCTCAAGATGGGAGAGGAGCCGGTGCGCCCGTGCAGCTCTGTGTATGTGTCAAACGTATTTGCATTACCCGCTTGCAGGAATTGCAAAGCGCACTGAAGCACTGAAGTTGGTTGCGGTTTTGGGGCCTCACGCTGTTGATATACGACGGATTTCGAGGCCATGAGTGAGGCCCATGGGAAGCGTTGCAGCAGTTGGCAAGCTCCAGATCCATCATCCCGCACGCACCGCGCGCGAACTTTGCCTGTTATCCGGGTTCCCGATTATCGTGGTCCTAGCGGTCACTTCTTGCCTTCACTTCTATTCCTTGATGCCCCGATCTATTGGGCGCACGTGCACCTCGCCCAGGTGGCGATGCATCCCTGGCGTGTCAAGGTGCTGCCTTCTCGCATGGAGCTCATACCACCGGGCACACAACCAACCAGTCAGTGGTACTTCATAATCTCGTCTGGTAGCCCATACCTGAGTGTGACGGCGGCGGAGGGGCTGGGGCAACGCAGCGTCTTGGAGGGCAACGAGATGGGCGTCACATTCGAATGGAGTCGTGCCAATGGTACATGGGGCAGCATGCAATCCACAATGTTGCAGGGCTGCCCCTTCATTACGCTCCGCTACAACGGCCTCACACCCGTGGTGAACCAGCTGCCCGCCGCGGTGTTAATTGAAGGGCTAGGAACCTTCACAGCCAGGACATTCAAGGTAAGCAACTATCAACTAAACCCGAACACCGCCGTCCGTTTATGCGCGCGTGCGACTCATTACGTTTGTCGGTGCTAAGACCGCTCAGCTCGTGGCTGTTGCTTTCCCACGTTGCCAATGCATTGCAAATGGAGCGTCGTAACGCATCGACGAGAAATTTGGATCCAGCGGGGGGATGCCATTTCGAGCCGTTTATTCCATCACGGATTCGTCTGCCAGTGGCATTTCCTTGTAACCTGAGATCCCTAGGAATCTTCGTGTCTTTGCCGGGCAGGTGACGAACAACGCTGGCATGCGCTTCAAGTTCTACTTCAGCAGCCAGGTGACAGCGACCATCACCACCAACTCGCTGCGCCTGGCGGCACCGTTCACCGGTGTCATGAGGATCGCACTGCTATCTAGCGATAACCTGCCTCAGTTATCCGCCTCTAGCGCAGAGCAGCTATACGACGCCAATGTCGGTGGGTGCCTTCTGTTCTTGTCAAGGCCTATTTGTTGCCATGTCGGGAATGTGCATTTCTACCGGGGGCTCGCTTTCCCCAAACCTGCACCTTAAATGGGTCACGCTGTTGCAGCACGGGTGCTTCTTAAAGATTTCTAACATATCTCCGTCCGCTGCTCTCCAATCCGCTGGGTTCCGCCCCAGATATATACCCCACGGCCGCTACTACCAGCTTCGGGTACCAGAGCGCCAGCGGTAGCGGCAGCTCCGAGACCGGCATCCTGCGCATTTCATTCACCACAGCCTCCATGTCGGGTAGCTACCAAGGCCAGCTGCTCATGCTCGCAATGCCGCACCACCGCACGCACCTGCTCTACCCTGGCAATGCTAATGTAAGCGGCGTTACAATTGGCGACCTCCGCGGTGCCCTTACGCCCGTTCTTGGCAGCGACTGGTACCTCGGTTATCAGCTATCTGATATTGCCTGGAACGCACCGAATGGAGTCTCCGATGCCACCATGCGCAGTGCGATTATCGCAGCCCTCAAGACCGATGCATCATCCTGGCAGGGCCGCGCACCGGCTGTCGATTCGTATTTTGGCTCCTCCGACCTTGCGGCATTAGGCCGTATGGCTGTTATCGCTGATGAGCTGTCTGCGGCGGCGACGACGACGGCGACCGATGCCAATGACCTGCGCGCTGTGGCCTCGTCTTTGAGGACGTTGCTAAGGAACCACCTCAACGTGCGGCTTGTCACAAATCCGAACGTGGAAGCATCACTGGTGTACGATACCACGTGGGGTGGACTGATCTTGTACCGCGATGCATCCACACACACCAGCAATTACTTTGGCAACAGTGAGTATAACGACCACCACTACCATTACGGCTACCTGCTCTATGCGGCGGCGGCACTAGCCAAAGGCGATCCGACCTGGTTGGCGGCGAAGAAGGATTCGCTGCTTGCGGTGGTGCGAGATTACGCCAACCCGCGACGAGATGACCCATGGTTCCCTCTAGCTCGTATGATGGATTGGTGGGGTGGACACAGCTGGGCCAGCGGCATCCTGGCGCTGGGCGACTCCAAGAATCAGGTGAGGACATTGTTGCGGAGATCTGAAATAGGGATGATAACATTTGAAAAGGTTTTCGTCAAGAGGCATCCAACAGGGCTTCATGGAACGGTCGGAGGTGGAAATGCAGGATAAGCACGCTGCCTTGCCAGCATTAGATGCTTTTGTTAACGAGTTTTTGTTAATTGTGAGTCCCCCGATTGTGAGGCTGCTTTCCCTTATATTTCCCCTGCCTCCTCACACTTTTATTGCGGGGACCGGTACCGGATCCAGATCACGATGGCTCCATTCGGCATTTCTCTCCTCGGCACGGCATTCCATTACGGCAATAGGCCCTGCACAATGAACATGGCTCGTAATCATCTACATCATCATAACCTCTCTGCTCTCCATTTTTATCAACGGCGTTTCTTGTCCGGTTGCAGGAGTCCACGTCCGAGGCCGTCAACGCGTACTACGCCGTATCCCTGCTGGGCCGCGTCCTTGGCGACCCCGACTTGACCCGCTGGGGTCAATTATTGACAGCCATTGAGGTGTCCGGGGCGCAACACTACTGGCAGATCCCCTCCTCGTCCTCCGTGTACCCCGCCCCCTTCCGAGACAACAAGGTGGTGGGCGTCCTGTGGAATGGCAAGGTCGACTACGCCACCTGGTTCGGAAACAACCCGTCTCAAATCCACGGCATCCAGTACATCCCCTTCACGCCAATAAGTGAGGTATTGCTTCGGCGGGATTGGGTGGCAGAGTCTTATCCCTTAGCGATCAGCCGCCCTGACCCCAACTTGCCAGCCTGCTGGACGCAATTCCCGGCTCTCGCGAAAGCTGTCTTTGACCCAGACTCGGCCTGGAGCAGCATCATGTCGATTTCAAGCCCGACAGCGTTCTATGGTGCCTGGGCGGCACATCCCAAGTCCGTGCAGCTTTATTGGATAGCCAGCCGGAAGACGTCAGGTTCACAAAGCACAGCGGGTCGGCGCCTTCTGCAGTCGCTGTCAATACTTCCAAGCAATGGACGTACGTAATCTAGTGCACGTACTTGAGGCTACCAGTAGAGCATTTTTCACCTTCAGGAGGAGCTTAGCCTTGAAGTAGCGAGGCAGGACCAGTTGTAAGAAGAATGGAGCAGAGGTCGCAGGTGTATGAGAGTGTATGCGGAAATGGTCATCGTGGGACATACATACTTCCTACCTGCGGGGCATACTTCTGTAAGAGATTTTATAAGAATAGCATGATGTTCATGGTAATGTATCTGCGTCCAGTGCGTGAACTGGCAGGTTTGCTCCCTCAAGATTACGTTCTATTCGCACGTGCAGTGCCAAGATACGTAAACCAGTCACCTTGTGCTGCAGGGTAGCGTATGCAGTCACGGTTAGTGTCCGTACTCAGTGACGCAAGGCATCCAATGCGAGTTTCTGAGGCGCAGGTTAAAATAAAGTATCTAGCATTCGCGATGGCGTATATCGTCATGAATTCATCAGGTCATGTTCATGTTCATTTATAGGCTTATGCTGTTGCAGGTGGGGACACGAATATTTCTTGCACCTGTGCATGTAGCATCCAAGGAAACCAGCTGCCATGCTGGCACCGGTGACGATACAACGGTGTATATGGCAGGCTCGGCCATCTACCCCTATCTACCTCACCACAATTCGGTTGTGGATTCAACCGAGCGTTAGGACGGAACATTTGTGTGGAGATGAGGTAGCCCTAGGTAGCCAATAGGCTGCTCGCTTAGCAATTCCAATTAGTGCAAAATTGATTTAATGCTGTCCTGATAAGCAGTCCGGATAAGATGGGCAGGAAAAAGGATGTTATCCTCTGCCCAGTTGGCCCTAGAGAATTGGAATATCGTGTATGAAAGTACCTGGCAGTGGGTGCAGAGAGGGGCTTTGGAATTCATGTAATGAATCGACGAACGGCGAAAGCCTAGGCGGATTGGCGTGAACGTTCACGACAGATAGCATCACCCGCCTTGGGAGAATGGGCTGAAAGGCAAGGGAGGCCCCTGAGGAAAGGGTACGGTATGTCGCGGAATATGTTTTTGTATAAGCAACGTAACAAATATCGCCATAGCGTACGGTATAGCTTATCGCTCAGATCATTCGCCCTCCCATCTGCTGATCGTGGATCGAGACATTTGCACGACATGCATAGCACGAAGACCAAAACCAGTTTGAAGTACTAAGGATGCATAATGGTTAGTCAGAAAAGATATGGAAGATCATTTTTCCAAGGCTTGTTGTAACTGTTTGTATGATAAATTCCGACCTGAAAGCATGAGTTCCAAACTTCGCTTAAGTGGAAAGGGTACGCGTGGAACAGCGGCAAGTATAACTTAATCCAATTCCTTGAATAAGGTACACGCTCTCTTAGCTGTCTCTTGGGCTGCTTGCTTGCTGCAGAGGTTGAGCGAGAAAGAGCAAATCGACCTGGCTATTAAGCTCTCACTTCAACAGCAAGGAAGGGAGCATTTAACTACGATCCAACAGGCCGAATTGATTGCTGGCCCAGCTGCTAATGTTTCCATCGACCACATGGTCGCGCCAACCGATGCGAATGTCTCTGCTGTCAACGAACCAAGGAAGAGACGTGCTGCAGCACTACGACGGGTGTATGCTCCAGAGGTACGCGTCGTTACACAGCTCGGACTTCAACCAGAGCCGTACATTTGACGCACATCCGCCTTTCAACAGGAGAGCGACGACGAAAGTTCGCAGGGGCCGAGTGTCGACTGCCAGCATGGGGTAGATGATTACAAGCCCGGATCAAGTGACTCGGATATTGGAGACTCGGATGACGGAAGTGACTTTGCTGGAGAAGAGAGTGATGAGGGACCCCGCAAAAAGCGAAAGTCAGCGGTAAGCATGTATGCACCTCCTTAACGATCCTAACGAGATTTCTATTATATCATCGCATCGCATAGCATCATCGCACATGGTGGCCTGACGCAGGTTGCGAAGAGCAAGAAGCCATCCGCCGAAACTCCAGCAGCCCGTAAGAAAACAGCGGCCGGGACCAAAGCGGCTGGAACTGGCGCCGCCCTTAGCGGCAAGCTGCCTAGCTCAGCCCGGAGGACAGGAGTGCCCTCTTCCCGCGGACTAAAGGTGGACACTGCTCCCCGTCCCCGTACCGCAGCAGCCAGTTCTGTCCTGATACAACCTGCTCGGGTTATCCGTACACCTATGAGTCAGCCTTTAGTTCCACACCGCCGAGACCCTTGCGCCGCTGCTCCAGGGGCTGCCGGAAAGTCCCTTGGGCCAAAAAATGACTCGTGCGATGATGGAGATGACGGAAGTCCTGCACACGAGGGAGCTGCGCCTGCAGACCTGGATGCCGTGCCGTTTGCTGAGGACATGCATCCCCTTCCAACCCGACAAACAGATGAAGCCGGCTGTTCAAGTGACCAGCGTCCGCGCCAAGCATCTGTGCCGCCGAAGCTTATTGAGCCTAACCCCAAACCTGCAGCCATTGCACCAAACGCTGCTTCCGCAAAAGCGCTGCCGCCTGGTAGATCAACGTGCGCTAAGAGCATGGCCCAGGTGGGCTAACTATAGACGCGTGCAACTTGACTGGCAAATGGTTCTTACCATTCAAAACACCCTGGATTACTCTGGCTTCTGTCTGCCCGCAAAGGATCCAGTCGCACTTGCGTGACTGAAGTGGCTCTGCCTCGCGTGCAGGTAACACCCTCTGCACCGAAGCAGGACCCCAAGCCGCTTGGCTCCGCAAACCGCGCAACTCCCGGTGCTACGGTTGCATCTGCGCCGTTCAAGCCGCCCATAGGCTCCTCAGGTGTGGGCTCTGCGAATAAAATGGCTAGTGCTTGCACCAATTTTCCGCTGAGGTCACCTGACAATTTGACATTTCGGTTTAACGTGGGCTTAGGAGCTTTGAGTTTAGGTCCCAAGTGATGGCCCGACAGTTTAATATCCTGCGGGCGACTTTTAGCTATGCGATTAGCTAACAATATGTACTTTGCCTCCGTTGTTTTAATTGCGGTGTCCTTTCTGTGTTGTAGGCGGCGTTTACAGTACGAAAACGTCTGCGCTGCTAGCAGTGGGCGCAATGCCGTACAGGGTTCCCGGGCTGCGTCGGCCTGGTGGTAGCGGCACCGTCAAGAGGTCGTCTTCAGTGACAAGCTGACGATGATAGATAATGGTCGGGCATGGACACGCAGTTCATTACGCACATTCCTAGCTCGCTTCGTACGCATGTTGCCGCAACGGGCGTAGAATGTGTCGGTCAGAGTGGTGTTGCTTCGAACTAAAATCTATCTGTATATGCACTTTGTCTGGAAAATTGGTAAGCGCAAGAGCTTATTATTTATCGTGAGTGTTCAGATCGTTTGTGAGGTGCACTAACGTACGGCAGTATTCCGAAGCTTCCGTGGTTCAATTTTCGCAAAGGTCTTTCTGTAGACCTTAATACGTACTTTATCTATAATTCGATCTTATACAGATAAACAGAACAATGGCAACTGATCTTATTGCGAAAGGTGACCGCCTCTTTGTTGAAGAGGATTATGCTGGAGCAGTGGAAGCTTACAGCGAGGTGCGCTGCAAAGTGGATAGTAGATGTGCTATTATATATCCTTACATTTATCTTGGCTTTATAATTTCGGCCAGGCTCTTCGTGTGGATCCCACAAATGCACGAATCTATGAGGCGCGAGCTAACGCATACATTAAACTGGAGCAGTTTACAGACGCGAACGTGGATGCGACAAGGGCATTGGAACTGTCACCGAGCTTGGCGAAGGCGTACCTTCGTAAAGGGTACGTGAAACGCGATGGGCCTTGTGCTGGCTCAGGTTCCGAGCTTATTTCTATTTCCCCGCTGCCAGGGTTGCGCTCTTCCATATGGAGGAGTATGAAGCTGCTAAAGAGGCATTTGAGGCTGGTTGCCAACTTGCACCCGATAGCACTTTCAAAACCTGGATCCGGAAGTGCGACGCAGAGCTTGAGGGTGCGTATTGGCGCATGGGCGCCTTAGGAAAAAGGAAATGGTTTAGGGGAGGGGCCGGTCTTCATTAGGCTAAACATGTACGCACGCATCGGCGTGAAGGGGTAACATAACCCATGCGTCGGTCAGGTTAATGCGTAGGCTGATTCTGGCAATCATTCATCTCTGAGAACCCAATACGGCTATCTTTCTCTTGCTCTGTGATCACCGTACATGATCCTGCCAAACAATCTGTCTTGCCAACTGCCCGCCTATGCCCTAATATATATGCTCCCCACTAGATGAGGCATCTTCAAAAGCTGGGCACACGGCGACCCTGGCGCCGTCCGATCCGCGTCCGGCATTAGCCTCCAATACCCCAGGGGCTCCTGCAGCAGCTACAGGTCCCACTTCGGAGCCCAGCGCTACAGCTGAGCAAGCAGCATCTATTGCCGAGGACTCCAAAGCACCGCAGAGTGCCCAGCCATCTACCAGCCACCACGGCGCTACTGCAACCTCCAGCTCTGCAGCCCTGCTGGGCCCTGCATCCGCTGGCTCGTCCGCTGCCCCGTTGGCCCCATCGGCACCCGCTGAGTTCAGCGGTAAGTACCGGCACCAGCATTACCAGCTGGCCAACAAGGTGATGTTGGATGTGTACGCGAAGAAGCTCCGCAAGGAGCAAGTGAAGGTGGAATTTGGGGAAAGCCACCTCAAGGTTGTGATCAACGACTTGGAGGGGAACGAGGAGTATAAGCTCGACACAGACCTGTACGGCAAGGTAAGGGTTAGGACGAATGGGCTCTGGGCTCTGTACAAATATGCGAAATCTGTTGTGGATCTGGTTTGACCCGTGGTATTATGGAGGCTTTGGGTTGCGGCCGCCATTGGGTAAGGGATCAATGGGGGAGTAACATTTTCAGTACCCATGGATGCCCACTGGGTTGGCCTATGACGTTTTGGATGGAAAGCATCTGGATGAAACTGGGAATAAGCTCGTAATCAAGAGCCGCGCTGAGTTTTACATTGACATGGCGACATGCCGCGAACTTGTATCCGGCCCCCATGCTTTAGATTGTGCCCGCGGAGTGCAAATTTGAAGTGCTGTCGACCAAGGTGGAGATCATTATGGTCAAGGCGGACCAGCTTCAATGGGTGAGTTACCTGAGCACTTTGGACAGCGCGTTTGGTTGCCGCACTGTTACGGCTTTCGTTTTTCCTCGGTTACCCAGGAGAGTTTGGTGAGGATACATAAAATACAGTCCTGGACCTCGGCACTAATGTGCGTTGGCAACCCTGTCCGGATATCCATGGGCCCCAGGGATCGCTGGAGCGGAGCAGTAAGGTCGCGGCACCCAGCTACAGCACGCCCGGCACAGAGGCGCCCCGCCAATATCCGTCCTCGTACACCAAACAGAAGGACTGGAGCAAGGTGGAGTCAGAGCTGAACGTAAGCGCCCGTTTGTCGAAATTTGGTTGAAATTTTACTGCAAACTTAAGAGAGCGACTCGGTGAGGGCGGGGCGTAGTCTCCTGGACTATCCACCATCGACTGGCAGACGACACGATGGCCTACAGGCGGTCCTTGGTTCTGCAGCTTTCCTAATGCCCGCGTGTTCCTTTCGGCCCGTGTGGTCCTCCTCGACTTCCTCCCTTGCTGATGCGGGCACACCTGGGGTCTATTCACAGGCGTCCCACATGATTCAGTTTCCAAACCATCCTTCTCACTCCCACAGGAGATGGAGTCCAAGGGCGAGCTAGACATGGGCGACCCGCTGAACAACTTCTTTAAGAAGATCTTTGCACAAGGCGACGAGGATACACGACGCGCTATGATGAAGTCCTTTGTTGAGTCCAATGGAACCGTGTTATCCACCAACTGGAGTGAAGTGGGTAAGAAGAAGATTGAGTGCACGCCGCCGGAGGGCATGGAGGTCCACAAGTGGGAAATGTGAGGTGCACAGGGCAGGTCTATGGCCGAAGCGGCAACATTGCCACCGCTTCCCCTGGGCAAGTGGCTAGTATCCAGCCATGTGCCCTATGGGCAACGGCTGTCCGCCCAGGATGCTGGCATGGAGGCTTGCAACGGGGCGGAGTACTGCAAGCTACTTGACTAAGATGTTACGGAGCTCTGCCAATGTCTCTCCTTGATGGCATGTGGTGTTTAGAGATGTGCTGGATAGAAATGCCTAAGCCGTGGCCTAATGGGATTGGGGTCAAGGTCTAGTCAGTTCGAACATGAGGTTTGGAGATGATAAGGAACATAATTGCCGTGTTCGGTGGGTATGGGGTGCCGATACATTACCCTATGTCATGTGGATTGGCGATATTGAGCAAACAGGGCTTATGTGCATTTTTGAGGTGAACCCGCCGGCCTGTGGGATCACCTCAAGAAGCATCTTGAGTAGGACGCACCGTACCGCAAGAGGAACGGACGTTGAATGAGGGTACGAGTGTGTAGAGAGGGAGAGGGGAAATGTGCATGGGCATTTGCGTTGCCAATATCTCAAGGGCTTAAGGTTCGTAATAGCTGTTTGGGTCGGGTCTGGACCTCTGGACAGGGCATGGGAGCCAGCGAGTTGCAAAGTATAGAGTTGAAGGAGCCCTAGCCAAACTATTTTGCTCCCTAGCCGTAAGGTTGCGCTGCAAACGTTGTCAGATGCCGTCGAAGTTGAGGCTGTATTAAACAAGGATGTATCGGAGATGCCGTCCTTAAAAGCTTGGTACGTACAGAAGAGCGTATTATGCACACGCCAAGCATAAGCAATACGTAACACCAGCGGTAGCGCTCAACTTCACGCACTGCCTACACTATCCAGCTATAAGTATCCGATATGCAGCCTGCTGTATGCAGGCACTACAAGATATGATGGGTCAGGATGCCTACCGGCTGGGAAACCATCTAAAGCGCATATTGCCAACGCAAGGCGCCAAGTACGCCGCCTCTGCTTGATTTATGACAGTTCAACAATCTGTCAAGTAGTTCAGAAAGTATACAGAGCCCACGTACGACAGTCTGATGTATGCTGCCTACCGCCGCCAAAGCCATCTTCGACGCCGCATCCTAGACCTCATCCTTCACTAAAGAACTTGTTAATACAAATGCAGCTGTGAAAGTGCATAAATGTTGCGGCCCTCACATGGAGCCAGTTCGTTCCATGCTGCAGGTAAAACATAGATTAATGACAGTTCAATCTGTACGACAAACAAAATCGTCATGCCAACTCACAAAAGACACCTAACATGCGAACGCTCCATCAAATCACAAGAAGTGAACGACAACCCTACTAAGTGCATTTCCGCAGCAGCATGACCAGCAGAAGCGTGCCATATCAACGCATCAAGACATCAAAACCCTCGTTTAAATCATTCATTTGTGGCCCCAGTAACCGTCCGGCATCCCGTATCGCGATCATGTGCTGCCGGAACTGTTGCCCTTCCCGTCCCTCACCAATCCTGGCTAAGTTTGCCCTCCGCATCCAGCTTCCCCGCTTTGCGTCAGGCCCCGACACCCCTACAGCTCCCCATCCTGATGCCGGCGCTGCCGCTGCTGCTGCTGCTGCTGCTGCTGCTGGTGGTGGAACCGCTCAGTACGCTCCGATCCCTGTAAGGCAGCCAGTTCTTCTTCCAATTGCCACTGGATTTGCTGCGTCCCTTGAGACCCCAGAAGTTGCAGCTGCGCAGCGGTCATACTCGGGTGCTGCAACCCCGACGCCAACATGGCCGCCTGCGCGGCGGTGCCATAACCGCCAGCGCCGCCGCCCGTGCCCACGCCCATGTGCGATGACAGCATCATAGCTGCCAGCTGCTGGTGCTGCTGCGCACTTAGTCCGCCCCACAGCCCGTTGCTAGGGCCGCTGGCCACATAGCCTTCTCCGCCCACACCACTGGCGCCTAGGTCCGACATGTCGATCCCCACAGCAGTCGCTAGGCCGGGGGTACGTTGCTGCAAGCTGTTAGTCATGATGCGCGACTTATCCTCCCGTGCCTGACGCTCGATTTGCTCCAGGCGAGCCCAGCGCTCAAGTAGGGATGGGTCCAAGCCACCGGCCAGCCCTCCGTCAGCGCCAGCGACCGCCGCGGCCGCCACAGCTGCCGCCGGAAAGCCGCCAACAGTGCCGAATAAGATTCCCGGGCCCCAGGATGGCGGCACGGACGTTGCCGGGGCTCCACCCACGCCCCCTGGCGTCACGCCCGCGAGGGTCCCACGACCGCCGAAAAATGTGCCGCCCCCGGTGCCGGGAAGCAGAGAACCCAAACCGCCCAGGGCGCTCAGGTTGCTCGCCGCGGCGGCAGCATGCAGGTGTGCCTGTGCCTGGGCTGCAGCAGCAGCTGCCGCCGTCGCTGCTGCAGCGCTTGCAGCGGCTGCCTGCTGCTGACGTTGTAGCATCTGGTCACGCTGTCTGGCCATCAAAGCCAGTGAGCCATAATTCCGAGCCGAAGTTGACTGCGCGCGATTCAGCGCGCGTGAGCGCGCTGGCTCCTCTGGGGCTGCTGTCGTCGGCGACGGAAATGCTGCCGTCGCCGCCGCCGCCAGCAGCAGCGGCGGTTCTGGCAGTTCGCCGCTGGCGCCGTTGCCTCTGTTTGCGCGCATCCACACCAACAGATCACGCATTTGAACGGGCATAGCACCTTCGTACATATACGGAATGCACTCCTTGACGCAGCAGCGGGGGCACCTGAGGGAATTGGGAATTGAGAAGCAGAGAGCGGACACAGCGCAGTGGCGAGGCGCGTGGGATGGTCAGAAGGTGCTTGTCACTGCCTGGCTGAGCTCCTGGTTGAGGTGACCAGGTCGCAGAACCAGGGAAAGAGCACGATGTACACTATCACCTGTAATTGTACCAGACGGACCTTCGCGCTCCCTTAGCAATCCCTGAGCCGCGGCACTTGCGACCTCCCCTCCTGGACCGGACACAAGAGGTGTCTACAAAGGATACCCCTCCACTGGTTACCGCTGTCCCTCACGGCTATCTCCAAACATGTCCCCAGCCTCTACATGCAAACCTAGGACAGCCGCCCATTTCGCCAACCTCCCCTCCGGCCCCACCTGAACTCGTGAGCCCCACGCGTCCCCGGCTGGACGTCGTCTCCCGCCCTCGGCAAGCCGACGCAACGGAAGTGGTACCAATCGTCGCAGTTGTCGCAAGCCACCATTGGCTCGTTCTCGTCATACAGCCGCCGGCACAGGCAGTACAATGTTGATAACTCCGCCAGCTTGTCCAGCTCACGTTCCATCTGCATAGACGTAATCATAGCGCGCAACACGGAAAATGGAGATGCACGTGTCGGCGCCGCCGGTGAGGTTCAAGGATTTGACGTCTTCAGGCTGCCAGGTGATCCTCCGGCCTGTTCCACCTTAGGGTGAAAAACGGTAACGTGAAGGCTGTTTGCCACCTATTGCCCAAGTCTCCTTGCCGAGCCAAGCTGTTCACGAAGCTCCTGTTACTGCCTTCACAGCCCGACCTTCCCACACCGGATGCGGACCCCATATCCGATAATTCCCGGAAACCTCTGCCCCGCCCACCTTGACCGGCAGCGCCGCCCCCTTCTTAACGAGCTCGCGCGCTTCCTGCAGCAGCAGTTGCAGCTCTGACCCCGCCACCTGCCGCCCCGCCACCTTCCGCAGGGCACCAATCTTATCCTGCGCCGCATCCAGCCAGGTCCGCCCCGCCACGTGAAGCGCCTCAAGTTCCACTAGCACCGGGTCGTCGTGGGGCACACCGGCGGGTTCGGCCTCGCGAGTGAGCCGTACCACGGCCTCCAGGTTTGCCTTGCTGCGGGGAGTGGAGAAAGAGCAGTCAAAGGGTGTGCAGAGTGTGAAAGGACGGCCAAGGGACGCGAGCAGGTACACTGAGGAGTCACGGATGCCCCAAGCCGACATTGGGGACATTTATAACGAATTACTTGCCAAGGCACATCGGGACAGCAACGGAAAGGAAGCGAGTTTAAATTCCTCGTTTCCGGATGCCATGTACCAAGCCCTGATTTGTCTCCCCGTCTTTCGGCACGTCCAGCTCCCGAATGAGCTTCCCGGGCTCGCCTGCCTCCAAGGGGTCGCAAGACGGCCGCCGCACGGCTCCACCACCATCCCAGCTTGAGTTGTCGCAGCGCCTCCGCCGCCAGCTCCACAGCATCTACTTCGCTCACACAGGCCTGCTTAATGGCCTCCCGCACTGCCCGTGAGGTAGCCGCGAGGGCCACGTACGAAAATTCCTGCTTCCGGCGGAAGAAGCCACCAACCTCACCATGACCCTCACCCTCACCACCGCCACCAGCACCGCCACCATGATAGCTGCGGCCGGCGCTGGTGGTGGTGGCGGTGATGGCGTGGCCGGCGTCATTGTTATCCTTGTTGGCGGTGCCAGCAACAGTGGAGAAACCTGCTCGCAGCTCCTCCAGCTGAGCCTCGTAACGGGACAACAGGTCGCGGACGAGGAGCTGGCAGCAGCAGCGGGACAAGGGAACGGAAATCTAAGAGGAAGGAGAGATTGGCATTACCTTGCGGCACATGGGGTACGGATAGGAATCCCGTTCAAGCCCCTTAGAGATTCCTAGTGCAGAAACAATGGACCGGGCGTCGCGGCACTGCGAGGGTTGCGATTGGGCAGGGGAAACATACGCCACAGGATGCGCATGGCCTTCGGCAGAATCGCCTCCTTGTTCCATGTGGTCTTAACCTGACTTAAGCGTCGATCCGTAACCCCGCGCCAGTACCACGTATCTGCATAAGCGTGGCAGTCATCGCTAATTTGAGTGCCGGTCTGCAAGCAGGGCTGCCGAATCCCCGAATGCGCCAGGTGCAGACGGGTGCACATCATCAAATCAAACATCCAGAGGCCGGGGGACAGCGCCGCAGCTCAGAACCCTTCGCCCTCCTTTTCCTCAGAAACTACCTATTGGTTAGCTCACATCCCACGTCTTGTACATATCTCTCGTTCTGAGCATCATCTCCTCTTCGGGCACCTCCACCTGTAGAGCCGCCGCCTCCTCCAACAATTCCTCCAGCTCCTCCAACTCGGGCCGCTTGGTCTTACGGAACCTGCGGAGTTGCGGCGGGCATTCGTTATAAGCATCGAGGCACACATGAGACAACCGCTCACGAGCTTCCGTCCACCCTTGGCGGTCCGTTTGCTAGCCCACCCAAGGACGTGTTGGGCCAGGGGTTCCTAAGACTGCATCGTTGGGCTACTTGACGAGCTGCGGCTTGACTGATTGCCCCTCAAAAGGTTCGACCCCTTCCTCCGCCGTAACAGACACCTCATCAAAGCCCAACACCCAGGTTCCGACACCGGCAAGCGTGTACACTACTTCCAGACCTTGATCCTCCAGGCATGACCTATGGCGGCCTAATCCGGATCCCTATCTTCCTTTTCGGTTTACATTTACTGTGAAGTTGAGCCAACCCGCTTCCCACCTGCCGCACAGTGGTTCGATCGCATCCATATCGTCCTTTCCCACAAGTGCAGAGCAGATGGGGCAGGTCCACTTTGCCTTAGCCGCCCGTGCCCCCATCACTGACATGCCTAGGCACTTGTGATGGTACATGTCGCCGCACTCGCCGCACAGCAGCAGCATGTCCTCAGTACCCGCACTGGACTGACACAGGCAAATCAGCACCGGTTCCCCAGGTGGCCCCTGGCTGTTGCCGACCAGCGCCTCCGACGGCAGCTGCTGCGGCTGCAACAGCCAAAACGCCGACCCCGGAGGAGCGGCGGGACCCACGAGGACGGTGTCGCCGGTTGCGCCAGCCGCCGCTACGCCACTGGTTGAGCAAGGGCGGCCAACACGCTCAGCACCACCGCCACCAGCGGCAGTGTCTTCCTCGGCGGCGACCGCGATCGTCCCGTCATGCCCCCGCCGATTCCTAGCTCTAGAACTGGAGGAAGTGGGCTCGCCAGCCGCGCCGCGGGAACGCTGGCGCGTGGTTCCTAAGGCTTGGGAACCCCAGTCCTCAGCGTAGCCGGACTGCTGGGCGGCCTTTGCTGTGACGCCAGCGGTCTTCCCATCTGCTCTGACGTTAGCATCTCTCCCCGCGAATGCGTCTGCATTTGCAACTCCGCTGGCGCCAGCGCCAGCGTCCCCTCCTCCTCCCTCAGACCATTTGCTCGCTTCATTGCCGCCACCTGCCTCAAAGCGGTCGCCATTGCCTTTGAAGCCGATGCTACCGGCGGGGTTTGTTCCGGAGCACCCCGCAGCCCTGGGCTCCGCTGCGGCCATTCCCACCCCGCTGGCAGCCATCAGCTCCTGCTGCCGCCGCATACCCTCAAGCGCCAGTGCCACCGAGCTGGCCATTGCGCTGAGGACCTTGTCCAACTGCATTTACAAGAAGTGCGCATATTGGACCGGGGTGACCTACAGCTCACCTTGCACATACTCGTCCCCTCCTGCCCCTGGCCCTAGCGCTTTGGCATGCATTGCACCATTCTCCACGTTCTGCCGCCTGCTACCACCTATGCTAGGTGTGACCAGACCACGTCTTGCTTTACCATTTTAGAGCAACGTTTCATATTGTTACCGCTCCTAGAGGTCCTACCTCTTCCCGATGGCTACTAAACGTCCGTCGCCCCACGACGTTGTAAGACACTACGCCCAGGCCTGCCCGACGCCCCAGGCGCCATGCCCCGAACAATTGGGACTGGACCCAGCACCCCGCACCAAGCTCCCTGCAGCCCCCACCCCACCCCGCACCCCGCACCCGCACCTTGAGGCTGGAATTGCGACGCGGCAGCACCTTGCGCAGCCGCTCTCTAAACGCCTCTGCTTCTTCCAGCGCCTTCATGGTAGCAGCCGTCAACGCCGGGTCCAGCTCCAGGGGACCCGCGCGCGCCGCCATATGGATTGCCTTCAGCTGTTCCGCGTTGGGTCGGGCTGTCCTCCGAGACAGAGCGGCCTGCCGGCAGGAAGAGAACGGAGTACAGAAATTAAATAAAACCCTAAATAACATATAGGCTCGTGGGCACATTCGTAAAATCGGGGCATAGGGGAATACCTGGTTGACTTGATTTCACAAGTAAGAATTGACATGACCGAGCGAAGGGCCTTTCATATACGCCGGCACTAAGGCTGCACAGGACCACACAGCACACCGACGCGTGCCTATGCCTCCCTACCTCCCACACCAAACCCCCAGTCCGCCACGTGGCGCAGCTGATGACTGCGCATCCCCAGCCCGCACCTCCAACTGTATTTTCCGCGACTGGTGATCCAGGATAACCGCTTCCAGAGTCGCTGCCACCTCCGGCACCAACGGCAAAGCCGCCATTGCTGCCTGCCACGCTGCCACTTGATCCTCCCGCAGCAACACCGATGTGGACGCCGGACCCTTCTCCTCTCCTGGCACCCGCGCCGCCGACAGCAGTGCCCGTACACGCATCTCAAATGCCGTGGTCTCCACCACAGCGTCAGATAGGGCCTGGCGTAGCTCGGGGTCCACGGGCAGATGCAGTGCCGCAGCGCGGTCCAGAGCGGCACGGGCAGCTTTAAGGGCGCCCTTCTCACTGGCAAAGCGCCGGCCCCCGCCGCAGGTATCATTATCGGCTGCTTTGGCGTCTTCTTTGGCAGGGGACTTGTCTGCGGTGTCCGGGGGCTTTTGAAGCACTGCGGCGAAAGTCGTGCACACCTGGCGTGCGGGACGGGCAGAGATTGAGCAGTGATGACAAGGTGGCCAGGAAACTGATGCAGCGGCCATTCCGATTGAAATGTTACGTCTGGTAACAATGGGTCACTGCAGCAGTTAGCTAAAAGGTAAGCGGTATTTTCTGAGAATCATCTGACCAGGCACAGCGCCCCTATTCAGCCATCGAGCTGCATCCGGGCATGTACCGAAACACATAGCCCTAGTCCATTCAGCTACAAAAGTGCAGATAACTCGTCTTTTCACGGCCTGGCTGTCCGCCATGATGACACCTCTGGCTGCAAACGCCCCTCCCTTGACTCTCCCGCCGCTTACTGGTCCTGCTCTCTTTGCCCTCAACCCTCAACCCTAAATTCCGCTTCAGGCTTCTTCGCGATCTGCCTTCCAGCCCAGATCTTCGCTGCTCCAGTCCCACCTGCTTGTTCCACCTCAGCCCCTCCAACCAACACTTGAGCCTGCGCGCCTCCACGATGTCAAGCCCTCCAATGCCCGAATGGAAAACCTCCAGCAGCTCCTCCGCCTCCGCTTCCGCCCTCTCCGACCCCAGGTCTGCCTCCATTTCCGCTGGCGGAAGCGACAAGAGTGCACGCACGCGTTCATGCCACATTGCCACGCCGTTCAGCAGTCGCTTCAGCCGTGCTACAATGTTGACAGGCAGGGCGGCCGCTGCGAAACCCAGTGCGGCAGCATCTGCCAGGGTGGCTTCCAACTGGACCACAGAGGGAGCCTCACCGTGGGCTGCGTCTTCCAGCAGCCGCTCTTGAAGGGATTGAGGGGCGCAAGAGTTTAGGTGGGTTGGGTTGGTCCGGGATGGGATGGGTAACAGTGGGACAGAATAAGACGCAGCAACAAGGCGGCACAAACAGCGTAATTCAAAAAGCAGCTATTGAAGTCTCCGACGCCACCCGCGTTCCTGCGTTCCATCTGCGTACCGCCCACGCACTGTCGAACCGCGTGATCACTTACCCGCGGTCTGAACCCACTTGTTTGCCCCGTCCAGCAACTTCTGCACCACTGGCAACCGCTCCAGCCGCAACCCCAGCCGTGATCCCTCCGAAACCAAGCCCTCCAGATCCTCAAGCGACCTGGGCGGCACCGCATCGATGGCACTGCCGTTGGCCCCACTGCCACCTGCTCCACCGCCGGCAAAGCCATTGGCGCTGGCCACATTGCCCGCGCCACTGCCAGCCATCGCTATACCACCAGGATCTCCGCCGCTGCCGTCACCTCCTTTCCGTGCTTTCCGCCGCCGCGAGCTCGGCCGACCTATGGGAGGGACGTCGCCCCGCGCCTGAGCCTCCCTGCCCTCCAGTGCAGTGGCCGCCGCGCTACTGCCCGCTGCTTCACTCCCTTTCCCCTGTCCAGCCTGGCTCCCTCCCTCTTCCTCCGGCTGCTGCTGCGACTGCGGCTGCTGACCCTGCTCCTCCTCCACCTCCTCGGCTTCTCCGGGTAACCAGGCCCCCATGGCCAGCAGCTGCTGTACCCTGCGGTCCCATGCCAGGGCGGCCTCCAACTTGGCCCGCAGCTGCGTGTACAACTCACTGCCCTGCGCACCCATCCGCGCCGCGTCCTCCACCGACTCGGCCAGCGCATTGAGGCCGGTCTTAGCTGCGGCGGAAGACGATGACAGAATACGTCGCGCGCTGTCCTCCCACTCGCGGCGGCGAATGGCCTGGCGCAGCGCCTCGGCCTCAGGCATCTCAACGCCCATGCGCTCCCCTGGACATTACACGGGGATTATAATGAACGACGGACCCGTGGCTTGGGGTGGCGTGTGTAAGTGCACGTGCAGTTACGGAACATCGGTACTCCAGTGTATTGGATTATGTTGCAGAATGTTTGGTGCGCTGGTCATGAATTGATGTCCCGGCTTCTTAACAGGAATTGTCCATCACGCCGAGACGGGCCCAGAAAGGCAGGGAGCCAGGGGTATTGAGGTCATGATATGTCAGCAACAACGACATTGATGCATCACATTAGTGGGATTGTTGGAGAGCCCCTAGTGTTGGCGGCCCAGAAGAGCCCGGAATCCCGCTCTATTCTGAACGGTCCTACCCGACCTCCGCCAGTGCCTTCCATCGCCAGCTCCATGTCCGACCTTGTAATTCGCTGCCTGTCCCCGTTCCACCCTGGCAGCGGCCTTCCTGCATCTGTTCACCTACCTGTATGTAAAAGCAGTCGCATCTCCTTGAGCGGTGTCTGCTGTCCCGCCGATCTCGCGTCAGCTACCTTCTGCAGCCAGTCCGCGGCCCGGTCCAACAACTCCCGGACCTGTCGCAGCTCGGGAAGGTACACCTGAGGAGAACGGTATGTGGATAAGGCAGGCGAGATTGGCCGAGGCACAGGACGTCAGGAGGTCATGAGGAAATCTTCCTGGGCGCACAAGGCACAAGTACGCCACGGGCACACAATCCGAGTCTTCACAAACCCGCTCACGGAAATGCGTATACCCAGGTGACGGCCGCGGCGCAATACCAACCCACCGGCAACCCCGCGGCCATGTCAACGAAGTCGCGCAGCCGCTCCAAAGTCGACCGTGTGCGCAGACAGTCCTTTGCCGCCGCTGAAGCCATTTCTGCCCGCTCGACCAGGCCCGCCAGCCCCGCTACCTCCGGCAGTGCCACTCGCAGAGCGTTCGCCTGTTGCTGCAGTTGCCGCAATTGAGATAGCGTTGGCAGGTTCTCGTGCTTCATGGCTGGAAAGTCGCGGCCAGTGCCAGTCACACGAGCCCGGGGCGAAGCACCGCTGGCGTCAGCGGCGGCTGTGGCGGCCGCATGAGCGCCGCCGGGCCCAAGCAGCTCTACGGCGGTCGCCGCCAGGTCCTGAACAGCCGCGATGCGCTGTCGCAGGCTGGCCAGCTCTGCCAGCTCTACCGGAAGCTGCGCACCCTGCATTAAACAGCATGGCAAAGTGTAAGACGTTATGGACTTAAGGAACGACCATGAGAAAAGTCGAAAGTGAAGCGAAGACGCAAGGAAGGCGTCCCAGGTAAGTGGGTGAGGAACGAAGTGGTGCACGTCTGGAGCCCCCATAAGTACCCCGGAGGGGATGGGAGAGCAGAATACCCCCAGACACATGTCGCACTCGAGCGCTTCAGACCTGATGGTCGGCATGACTTGCTAAATCCAGACATCGCTAAAACGAGGTGAGCAGATGGCCCAGCGAGGGGATCTGCACGAGGGGCTGTGACTTCACGAGGACTCAGGCCCTTGGCCCGCTCCGGCTCGAGATGGACCCTATCCGTAGACCCGTCCTCGTATGCCTATGCTCGCGACTGCCAACGTAACCAGCTACCCCGCCCTGTCCCCTGGTCAAAGGCTTAGGCTTCCCAGTGAGGGCTCCTCACAGCAGCTACGCAGCTGCGCGTCTCTCCGGATCCGATCCATTCAGTCCTCACCCTTTCCGCAAACTTCAGCTCAACATGCATACACATACAGCCCAACATTCCTTCAAGAACCGGCCCCCACCCACCTCGGCCTCCAGCTCTAGCAGTGCCGTCAATGTCAGCAGCCGTTGCTCCTCCCGCTCCTCCTTCCCACCGCTCCGGCCTCCGCCGCTACCGCCACCGAAGCCCGAAGGTGACGGCGACGCTGCTTGGGATCCATCGCTGGGAATTGCTGCTGAGGTTTGCGTTCCCAGAGCGGCAGCGCAGCGCTCCAGCCAATCTCGCGAGGTCGCCCGAATCTCTCGCAGCCGGGGCAGCACGGACAGGGCCACGGGTGGGGGATTCCAGGCCAGCACCTCCTCCAGCTGCTGCATGGAGGGCCGGCCCCGTGCGCACGCGGCTGCCTGGGCAATCCAGTCCTTGGCGCGGCGGCATTGCGACTCAACCTCCCTGAAAGCGACGGCGATGGCAGTTATCGCGTAGTGCTAAGTCATCAAGCCAAAATGCAAATTAACACAATTCAAATGGAGGACTTGTCCCTTTCCCAAATGTAGGACCTTTCAGGCTATCAGGCAGTTCATTTTCAGAGGCTGTCGGCACTCAGAGAATTGAGTGAAAGCCACCCGCAACCCGTCCTCGTCCCATGTCACGTGTGCTCCTGTCTCCCCACCCACCTGGCCTCATCCACGCCCTGGTCCCCCCAGGTGAATTGCTCCATGCCGGTAAGCGCCTCGTCCACCGCTCCTGGCCGCCCGGCGCTGGAGCCCAGAAGGGCTAGCGTAGAGCGGCACCAGGCACGGGCAGCGGAGGCGTGGCGGGCGGCCAGCTGCGGATAAGAAGCCCCGGGAATTTGGCAGGCCAAGAAGTTACGAGCCACCAAGCCCAAGTTAGCATGTGACTGCATGAACCGGCACTTCATTTAGCTGCTGTCCAAGGACATGGACATGGCTGCAAAGGCCCCGGGAGAGCGGCAGTACGCTGCTCACCGGGTACCAGTAGGATGACCCCAACCTAGAAGCGCCCAACCCCACCCCATCACAATCTTCCATTCGCATCTCCAGCACCCCAGGGCAGATGGAAATTTTATGCGTCCCCGCAGCGCCTCCCACTGCCCTGATTACGCACCTCTGCCACGATACCCTGCAGTCCAGGTTCCAGAACCTGCCCAGCCCCCCACGCGGTCGCTGGCGCCAGCTCCAGCGGCAATTTGACCTCATGCTGTTGCGATTGCTGCTGGTGGCCGAACGGCATGCCACAGCCTAGGGCCACGGCAACCCCGTTGTTGCTGCTCGTGCTGGCGGGACCGTGCGCTTCCGAGCCTGGCAACGCCACGCTGAGCTCCACCTTGGACACCGCTCCCACTGCGGCTGCTGTCGCGCCGCAAGAGCCCCGTGGCTGCTGTTGCTGTTGCTCGCATGCCGACACCGATGCCGACGCCGGCAGCAGTGATGAAGGAGCACCCGCGCCGGTTGTGTCCGGGCGGATGCTGACGGGCTGAGGCCCAGGCTCCAAGGCCTTCCGTGCCTCCGCTTGCGCTCGACGGGACACATCATCCAACAGCTGGCAGCCCAGTGAGAAGTACGTTTTGGAGGGAGCTGAAGTTTATAACATGTAAACTTAAGTACATGTGTACAACATTCATTTGAAACCATTAAATTGTTGTGGTGTCGTGAGGTGCATGTGTTGTGTTTGTTTGTTTACAGGGAAAAGTGGTATTTTTTCAGCAGCTTGCACTTTGCTCCTTACTGAAGTTCGTTCGCGCACGTAGTCACGGACCCGGCTGCCACTGCGGCAGCTGTAACCGATTGATGGAGGGCCAGTGGATAAAGAATGATCATCCGCCGTTCCCCGGCCTTATTGCGGCGGCGTTTTGGGTGCCCTCCTTTGGGCGGCAATTTGCCCTTCACAGAGGGACGGCACTTCGGTAACTACCCGCTACTATCACACACTCGTTTCATCTTCTTGCGTGTGCGGCAGCGCTACCTGATCCTCCATAAAAGTACACAAGCCAGGACTTCCTGCGCCCTGCACCGGGCGGTGTTTTCTTCTGGCTACTGCTAACTTATGGCTGGTGGAAAAGGGGCCACATCGGCAGATGGAGAACACGTACCTCATATAGCTCCTTGATGCTGTTCCGAAACACGATCCGACGGCGGTCCACCGGACAACCGCACAGCGCCCCCGCATGGTGCGGACATACAATCCGGCCGGGAGGGCAGCGCCCACACTCCACCCCGCTCAGGTGCAATAATGACCGGCACACCGCGCATTCCTCGTCTGACTCGTCATCCTCAACGCCACCGCGACCGACGATGGAGGTGGATCCTCCGATGCCACTAAGCGCATTGGCTTCATCGGCATTGGAGGCAGTTCCGCAAGAAACCCCGCCAGGCGCTGTGCCTGAACCAAGCCGCGCCGGACGACGAGTCTTGCCGCCGCCTCCGCTTCGGCTCTTAGCGCCGCCGCGGGCCGATGCCTTGCCGACGTCGGCGGCCCGGCCAGCAGACGCAGCAGAGTTGGTGGCACTCGCGGTCGTCGCTGCTTGTTCTGCCCCAGGTCCGGTCTCAGATATCCACCGCCGACTTCGGACAACACCTGGGTAGGGGGATGCGTTGGGGATCGCTGATTGATGTAACTGGCACGAATGCCGGGGAATGTGCCTGCAAAGATGGGTTGCCCTGGAGAGCAAGGCAAGGCAAGTTCAAGACGGTAGCATGATCCCCAAAAAGGACGGGGCGATACCGAATAGCAGACGCCATTGTTACAGCCACCGAGACGCCACAACATGAACCTTTCGTCCGCACTTTGCTCCCGACTTTCCAAGAATACTGTTATGGCAAATTCAATTGGTTTAGCACAGGTGAATTTAAAAATGATTCATTCTCCGCCGGAAGCCTCCAGCAACAGCAGGCGCAACCCAGCCGGACCACGAACAAGATAGCGAACGCATGTGCGGGGCATGATTTGCCACCGCACCTTGCTCCCATAGTGCCAACCGCAGGCGGTGCTCCTGCTCAATGACGCGATGCAGCTCCGGAACCAGGAAACCGGCGACGTAGGAGCTGCACTCGCTTCGGGCCGTCTGCAGCAGCATCTCCTGCTGGTTGAAAATCTGTCGTGGAATTAAGCCGTGAACGGGAAGACACGTAAATCAAAGAACGGAGCTAGATGCCCCTCCTGCATCTGTACGGGAAACCATTCCAGCCCACTTTATCCCAAAGGCTCTATCTCTCTAAGGCACACCCCCGCTCCCTCCGGCCCCTGGCATGGTTCCTCATTTTCATAGGACCCCATCCCGTCTCTGTGCCGTTTTCCATCTGCCTGCACCTACCCTAGCCGTATGCAGCACCCTAACCGAAGGTGAAGCTGAACCGTATGAGCTCCCCGACCCGCGCCACTCACCGGCCGCTGGCGACTCAGCCGCTGCCTCCGCTCCGCTTCTTCTGCAAACCTCAGCCAATCTGCCGGTGCCAGGTTGATCTGCTCTCCAAGCTGCAGCCCCAAGCTCACCGACGCGTGATACGCCCCGGGCCACGTCACCACGAACTCGCCCGCCGCCTGCGTCACGCCGTACACTGGCACGCCGGCAGCACGCAGTGCACGTGGGCTCAACATCACGGCCGCCGTTACGCCGCCGCCGCCGTTACTGCCGCTGGCAGATGATGGCGGCGGCAGCAGCAGCTGCGGTGGTGCGATGCCAGTGGAGGCCGGCATGGCATCACGGACAGCCGCCTCGAAGGCGGCGCGGTGGGAGTTGGGCACTGCGTAGCATCGGCACGGGTCTCCAAGGTGGACATAGCTGATACTGTAAAGCAGGTGGTCCTCGAGGTGCCAGGCGATAGAAGAGTACATCATGCCCACGTGCAACTGGGACGCGGTGAGGCCAGGGACGGGGCTCGACACGTGGCGCAGCAGCGAAGGGTGTAATCCCTGGAAGAGGAGGAAGGAGGAGGGCCGGGGCGGGCGTACTGGGTGCGCGGCGGCAGACAGTCGATAACTAGCAGGAAAGGAAGAGGGGAGAAACTTTACATACGGCACATGGTCAAGCCCATCTTGCTTTCACCAAACGCCCATGATGGTGGCTCCAGCGGCCTCCCTCCTTCCCCCGGGTACATGGATAGCTCCTAGGTATCGACAGCTCCATGGAATGCACATTCGCCAGGGCGCCCAGACCCAACAAATCAACCAGATCAATGCGTCGCAACCCAGGCCCAACCTAAGGACCCCAACCTCTGACCCGATATGAACACAAGACGAAGAGGGCCCGAAATAGCAGGCCCGGCATATGCCTAAGTAAGCGATGCCTACCCAAACCGCCGTGAAATGTCCAACCCCAATACAGGTCCCGCGCGCGCCTCTAATCCACCATGAGAGGACGGACGAACCGACAGGAAACTTGGTGGGCGAAGTCTGCGTGACACACCTCCAGGCGAGGCATGTAGTTGAGGTTCCACTTATGTGACGGTGCACCGCCGTCTTGTTTTGGGAGGCCGCTGCTGAACACCGTGCTGTCCAAGTTAGTGGCGACCATGACTTCCACCTGCTCCTCACCATCCCCTACCAGCCGCCAAAACTCAGATTCAATTTCCTCCCAGCTGGCCTGCAGATTCCAAAGCATCCGCCACCAGAACCATCAGAACCGCCTTGAGTCCTTGCCACATGAGACTCGCTTGCAAAGGCTCTAGGGTTATGCAGGCCGCAACGGGGCGGATTCCCAGCCCCATTCCATCAATACTAATGATTGTTGAGAGGAAGGCTGTGCATATCCATGGGCGCACGCTCGACTGCAACTTTGGACCAAGGGCATGTGGCAAATGGGGAAATTATGTAGTTCTCTATAAACGCATTAGTTGGCTGTGGCCGCTCGTACCCATTTTGCCTTCCCCGGCCCCACCTTTTTGGCCTTGGCCTCCCCACCCCAATAGTTGCGCTTGAAGCTTTGCGCCTGGCGCTCGAAGTCATGGAAGCTCATCTCCCCGCCGGGCAGAGCGGTACCGCCGTCCGCGACTAGCCGGCGCCCGCTGCTGCACTGCGGACACAACCACTCGCCCTCAGGAACAGCTGCCAGCGGCGGGCTGAGGCAAAAAAGATGGAATCCCCGGTCGCAGCGGTCGCACAGCAAGATCTGGTCCTCCTGGTGGCCGCCGCGGCACAGCTCACAGACAAGCGTGCTCAAGTCGTTACCCGAGGGAGTAATCGGAGCCCCCCCGGCTGCCGGCGCCACACCAGCGGCCCCGCCACGGCCACGGCCGGCCTTGGCGCTGGGCCTGACCCTCGCAACGCCGTCCTTGGCGCCGTTGCAGCCACCGCTTACAGCTGCGGCCGCCGTGGCCAAGGGCCTCCTGGCCAAATACTGCTGCTGCAGCAGCCTTTGCTTGGGTCTTGCACTAGTGTTTGCGACCTCAGCTGGGTTTGGATTCAAGGTAACCTGCGGGAATGTGAGCTGTATGCCGGGTTCCGGGACCGGCCAAAGGGCGGGAAGACCAGAGGCAACCTCAGGACCGGCTACACCCGTTTATGCAAGGGGTAGAACCTGTGTCGGGGTTGCTAGCACCCGTGAACCCCAGTGGCGACCAAGAAATGGTAACCCAACGCGATACTCCCAACACGGGAGGATCACATGACATTGATTCCTCGTTCTCCCAGGGCAAACCACTTATCGGTCCTGTTTGCTCCAAGGCCAATTTTTGCGCACGCGGTATACCCTGCTCCCATGCGCCGCTTCAACACACCGCCACCTACCGCTCCAATTCCGCTGCCGGGTCCCGGAGTTGGCCGGCGCCGCTTCATGCTCCGATCTCGCTGCTGGCCCTGATCCTGCCCATGCGCATGCTGCCCTATCTCATGCTGCTCTGGCCACAGCTGCTGTTGCCCCATCAACTGTTGCTGCGGGCCCCTGTTCTCCGGCTTAGGGGCCATGCTGGTTCCCCTGGGAAATACAGCGCGGTCCGATCTCAGCCCCATCATTGCCTCAAGAATCTCGGCTGCCTCGGCCATGTCCGCCTCCTCAGACTTAACCTGTGCCGCTGCCCGCACCTCATCTACCACCGCCGCCGACAGAAACTCCTGTCGCTTCTTCAACTTGAGCTGCTGCTGTTGCTGTTGAGGCTGGATTTGATGCAGAAGCTCTTGCTGCTGCTGTTGATGTTGTTGTTGTTGCTGCTGCTGCTGGGGCTGAGATCGGAACTGGGACCGGGCCTGACCAAGGTCCTGTTGCCGCGGGCGCTTACGTTCTTCGACAGCATCAAGCTCCTCGATGCGCCGTGCAGCAGCCCCAACCTGCCCGCGCTTCGGGGCACCGCTAGAGGCTGAACCGGGAGGGTCATCCTCCTCCCCATATCGTATTCGCGGCTTACGCTTTCTCACGCCCAGAGCCGTCACGACAGGAGATACCCTAGCCAGCTGCCCGGCCCCAGTAACTATGATTGCACCTTCCCCGTTCGTAGCCTTGGCCGGCGCAGATGTATCGCACGTGTTCGGGCTGAATGAGTCTGGGCTACCGCCGCTGGTAGCACCACCACAACGGCCCCTGGCAACACAAGCTTTCATCCCGCAATCAACCGCTGTTGTGACAGCCTCTTCGCTCCTTTTGCGCTTCAGTCCGCCTTGCATGCCGCTTTGCAGCTGAGATTCAAATGGCGGTGTGGAGAAGGCGTCCGCGTTGGCGGGCGGGGATTGCAGAACTGATTCCGCCACGGCTGATGCGACCACCTGTTGCTGCCGCGGTTGCTGCTTTTGCGTCTGTGGCACCGGTTTCGGTGCTTCTTGTGGCCATGCGGGTTGCAGCGGCTGCTGCTGTTGTTTTAACAGCAGATGCTGTTTTGCAAGCTGCTCCTGCTGCTGCTGCGGCTGCTCCTGCTGCTCCTGCTGCTGCTGCCATACCTGTTGAGATAGGTTTTTGGCCTCTATCTCTGTCTCGTGCAAATCCTCGAGCCCTGCGGCCGCAACCTCTGCTTTGACAGCTGCCAGCGCGGCAGCCGCTCCGCCTACGATACCGTGCTTCCAGTCCTCATACGGCAGAAGGTGCCTCACGTACAGCTGGCGCATGCCGTAAGCCATGCTCGTTTGACCCTTCTCGTTTATCTACAAACCAAGATAGGATGTTGGGGCCATATTGGAGGGTGGCAAGGCCCGCATGATGGTGTCAGGCCAACGCCCACCCCAGTGCCCAGGCAATCGAGGCAATCCGCACCTGCAAAACCTTGGCGACTTCCCTCCATTTCTTTTGCTCTGTTACCGACTCGTAGCCGCCTCGTTTCTTCACCGCGCGATGCAGCACAAAGATGTCGATGTCCTTCCCCAGGAACTGCGGGTACTTCCACTTACACAGCTGCTTGCCCTGAGAATGCAAGAAGCGATCGTAGTCCTCATAAAATTCCAGCTGGGCTTGTTGGAAGTCGCGGTGATATAGCTCGTGGACTTTTTGTTTACGTGTGGGAAATTTGAGCTGTGATAGGCCCAGCGCGCACGGTGGCTCCAATCCTTTCGGTGGAATGATCTTGCATATGCCATAAGGTTCCGCTAGTTGACGAATGGAAGCCAGATAGCGCAGCGGCTGCTCCCACTCGTCCTCCGTGGGGCGGAAAGTCGGAGCCGACGGAATACTCATAAAAGCGCCGCTTTCTTGAGATCCAGAGCCAGACGCCATGCTAAAATATATGAAGCTGAGCTGCTTATGACTCCTCACTTCTGGTGGCGTCGGTTCGGCGGGACAAATTGGTCATCGCAAGCATTTTAGCAGACGGTACCAGATATTATCGCAAAAAAGTACACGTCGCAAATCTAAAGAGATGTAAGCGCGTTATGCATCTTATGGGGCGTTTTGCCGTGCACAGTCCACGACCCGATGAGGGGGATGCACGGCTGATGTATGTGTGCCAACTAATGCGTCTAGTGGATGTCTCACTTCGCTTAACAAATAACTCATGTATTGGCTATCCCATCCGGGGCTCTTTGCACCTGTCTCGAGGTCCTGGCCCTGCTGCCCAAAGAACCAAGAGCAAGGCACTGCCGGTCCTACGAACTTCAAACGAACTAGCTTGTAGCTGAATCCTTTTCATCATTTAAAATGAGTTGCTCTGGTATAAGAGAACCACCGAACACTGCCTGCACTTGACTCCTACTGCGGATAAGTTTCTTGATAAGTATAAGCTCAGCTATACAATCAGCTTTGTGCGCATAGGAGATCAAACTCCGTTATAACTTCATGGATCAGCGAGCTAAGACAGGCCTCATCACTGGTACGCCAGCTTCGTCTTGTAATGACGCGCTGTCAGCCATTCGGCCAATAGATGCAATTAGGAAATTGAATAAATGTAAGAAGATTAACTTGAACGTTTGTCATGTTATGCAAGGTAAGATTGGACTCAGAAGACTTCGGATGGCTTCGCCCCACAGTTGCTCGTTGGTTGCTTTCGGCCCTCGACCAGGAAGCCTCTACGCAACGTGTAAAAAACACAATTCATTTTGATGTGATAAAACATTGATGATCTGCTGTTTGATTGAGCTTCCGGCCGTGGCAAGGGGCGTCGCTTTACATCGGAGTGCTGTCCACGATAGGCGTATTCGTACCATTTATTGTTAATATTTGTAAAATATATTTTGTTCAATGGAAATTACAACCTTTTATGCCATTTTTGTGACTGTTGGGTGCATCGGACCGTTGATCGTTAACCAGGTCGGTAGTGGACTAAAGTACTTCAAACAGACATTGGAGGAAGCAAATGAGCTCCAAGCACCACAAGAAATACATAAAACGTTATAATAATACTATTTGATTTGAATTTTTCATATCGTTAATCGGGGCCTTTAACGCGGCCATGATCGCCTGCAGCTTGGCAGCTGCATTGAGAATCGCGTTAAGTTGGTCGGAGAGTTGAGCAAGCAGAAGATAAAATTTTCAAAAAATTGTATTATCATATTTAACTATAAAAGGGAGCATACATGTATTGGCACAGGGACAAGATACCTGGTTATAAGGAAGTGCCACGTGATGGTTGCTTGTTGTGCAAGTGCAGCACCTGTACGTCTTATCAGAAAACATCCTATGTCCTCGCTTAAAGTTCCAGCATCTGGCTCAGAAACACGGTCTTGCAGACCAGCACAACAAACCGGTGCAGAAATACATTTTCTTGACGGATTCGTAATTGGCTAGTTGTGGGCATCGGGAAGGGTGATGTTCAATCGATGATTGCAAAGTGCGCAAAGGTGCGCATCGACGCCAAGGTTGCCCGCGCCTCTGGCGAAATCCCCAGGCCGATGATATATCCCATTAATATGAACCAGAGATGAAATACGATAAAATAGACCTCGCCCTGGCACCTCGTACGCCCGCCAGCCCGGAAAGTTCAAGGGGTACCCCACCGATTTTGCTGAGCACGCTGCACAGATATCGCCACCATCGATACACTGTATGGCCCTTGCGGCCAATCCGCTGGCGTCATTGTGTATGCCGTCGGCCCTTCCTCGCCAGATGGCACGGCGAGAACGGCATGGCGCACACGCACCCCTTCCGTGGCAAGCCACCGTCACCACCATTGCTTAGCGTTATTTGCGTTCAAAGGCACGAATAACGTCAATGGCCATTACGTATCGCGACACTGCAGCATTTCAAAAGGCGCCGTACGACATGCGTTCAACGTTAAATGCTGGTATTGCCTAACACCCTGATCTGTGCGTCGTCGTCGTTGTCACCCGTCATACAGTCAGATCAGTCGGAAAGACGGTGATTTCGCCAGAAATACACGTGCATGCAAGGATAGGGCTTTCCGAGGTTACAACCCCGCCCTCCTATATGTCACGAGCTGGACTCACGCGGTCGCACTGGTCAAGGTTAGATACCAGCTTCAGTTGTCACGTGGCGGAGATGGGCCGTCTGGGGACTAAGGCCGAACGCATTAAAAGACGAAGTTTCGATAAAATGGTGATGGAGAAAAATGATTTAACAGGCGTCGCATCGACACACATTTATATGTGTCGACGCGACCCTTATTAAAATTTTAGCACGTATTTTTACCCTCTATTCACACTTTTTGTTCTGTACAGCATGTGCGCTTCACAGGCATCCGGCAGGCCTATTATCCTTGTTTGCACGCATGGACCCGGAGTCTTACGTGTGTCAAAGTGCCGTGCATATGCCAGGGGAGTCCTCCAAATGACTTTTTTGAAATTTCTGAACGATTTTACACCGATCTGCCAATGCTGAGCATGGTATGGATAGACTTGGTTTGGGTTATAACGCCTGAGCTTTCGTAGCATTATTGAATATATAAATATAATATAATATATACATATGTCCCTGCAAGCCTCTGACTTACCTTAAACAAAAAATTATAGACTAACGAAATTATAGACTAACGTCGGAATACTTTATAGTGGTGTTCATCAGGTATTAATGAACTTGATTGAATTAATTGCCAGCTTAATTTCATCGGGTACCCAGCTGGGCTTTGCGGTCAACACCCTGCCATTGGTGCAATCAACTTCGAACCCTATGGCTGTATTTCAGTCTGGATAAGAACAACGTAAACCTGATCTATTATGTAATTTTAGATGTTTTGAAAGTCTTAATTTATAAAAGGATGCCTACTTTTCAACCGCCACAACCGCCAACCAAGACATCACTAACGCATTAAGTACGAAACAGGGCCATAGTGCTTTAGGAGAAAATCATATATTGAAAACTTAAATAATGTTTCAGAAACTGTTCAATTTGTCAATGCGTTGATTGCGGCATATGTGTATGACTCGGGACGTAAAATATGGTGCGAAGTAAACTCTAGGCATGTCAGCCTTACATCTTACATCTCAATGTCTCAAAATATCAATCAATAAAGTGTTTGTTCGATTTCAAAGGGAAATTCTGGACATATCGAAATCGGTGATATTTGCTTACCTGAGGTCTTTTGATATCGATGTAAAGTTAATTATGGACATGATTTAAGCAACTAAGTAATGAATTTACACCTTAACGCCTTAAATGTCGTGATTGGCCATACACGTTGACGGGTCGTGAAAATTTGAGGTGAACAAAATGTGAGTACCTAGGCATTCATGCCACGTGCCGGGCGCGATACACTATCAGTGCAACTTCTGTATTCTGCACAGCAGTGACAACAGCCACGGCGATGCAAGTGACATGGTTAAAACTTCCGTTTCCACGTCCGGGGTTATGACACGTAATGACGGGGCCAGCAACTTTCGGGCCGCGGCTGCCGTGCGGAATAAAAGCATCCACACGATTCGCAGCGGTTAATAGTCTTTAGCCGTGGAGCAGTTGCGCAATCTTGCCCAGCCGGCGGCGAAAGGCCCTGGTCTGGCCCTGAAGAAAAGCGCCCGCTTACCTTATCCCCCGATTGCTGCATGCGGTGCTGCGGAGCGGCTTGTTAGAGGCAGCACAGGCCGCTGCACAAGGAGGGAAGAATCCGCGACGTGATCACATCGGTAATACGTAAAGAGCAATCGACGTGGAGGGATGCACTCTCCCTCATACCTGAAATTTTTTCGCATGCGCGGCCGTTTTCTGTCTATTGTGCAGCAATAGGGCGTTGGCAGGGAGAGATTGATGGGGGACGTTACATGAGGAAAGCGCATGAAGTGCAAGTGCAGATAGATACGTTCTATATATAGTTTTTCCGGACTACGCTAAGCTTGGCCAAACTATGCACCCACTACCTTTCTGAATTCATGGAAACTCTCTCTGTTCAGGGAGCGATTCCGTCCACCATATGTCGTTCTAAGGCATTCTAATTCAGCGACAGATTCCGCTTGACCATCGGATTTTACCATAAATTTGGACGCGTAATTCTCTGCACAGATTGAAGAATCGCATGACAAGAGGTTTATACCCCCCGAGCTTTTAACGGAAGCATGCGTTTCATGTAAACGCTTGTGAAAGCCTGAAGAGGGCGAATGATCTCTTCAGTGCATCAAGGTGCACAAGCATTTGCCATTCGTGCTGCATCACATATTAGTTTAAACAAGGTTTAGTAGTGGCGCCATGCGCCTATTTAGAAGGAGTAGATAACAGTCCAAATCCTGGCCACGGGACTTCCTCACTCTCTCGGTTCAACTGCCGATGCAGGGCGAGGCATGTGACGGCCTGGATTTGAAGTCACAGGTGCCGCAAACGGGGTCAAGCCATTCACTTCCAGAAACCGCTCGCCAAAAAGTGTGCAACCACGTACAAGTGCGTTGCCAAGAAGCCCCCTCCGGCGGGCTGCACTCTATTGGAATGTTATTCTCGGCCACCACAGGGCCGCGGCAACACCCGTCTCGTCGCATATAGTACACTGGGTATACATGCCGGATATTGATCCACAGTCGCAATTTGTACTCACCGCTCAAAACTCAACGACAGCCTGTGCGCATATGGGCAACGTCGTACAACATGCGCGAAATTGGCCCAACAGCATCCAGTCGCGCATGTAGGCACTTTGTGTTACCACACTGGGAACACAAGATGCGTGCAGCGGCGGACCAGGTTACACACTCCTACTTCGCCGGCACGATCGCACTGCGTCTTTCGGCGGGCCTCCCTCCAACGGCTCGAAACACGATCAAAAAAGTATATGGATCGTCATACCTCACTTTTCTCCGGCAGTTGTTTCAAGCGGCGACCGGGCTTGCGACCATCGTCTATCATACCCTCGTCGCCCCAAGCCACCCTGAACAGAGCCAAACAGCCCCTGGCCCGCTTCACTGGGTGGCATGTCCCGCAGCTCTCTGGGTCCATACAAAATCAGATCGAGCATAACTCATACACACACTCAAGAAAAACTGAGAAGCAGCGACTGGCCAAACATTTCTGTCCCATCTGCCCCATTTGGTTACACACTGCTCTCGCCCTCCAGCGAGCCCGTTCACTCAACCATCACGTCCCGATCTCACAAGCCAACGAACGGCCTTCACCGAAATGAACGCCAGCAGAACAGCAGCATTGCATGCCACTTCAAAGTTCGCAAGATGTTCGCCGTTGCCTCATCAACGGCATATGCGTGCCAGTGCATATATTGGCAGAACCTGTCATGCCGTAACGGCCACCTTTGCGGCCTGCGGCAGCTGTACGCTTGGATTAACTTCCGGCGTGTTCTTTTCCGCTGGCGGCACCAGCTGCCAAAACTTGCCCACCGACACTTCCCAGTTCGACAGGAGCGCCTTGGCCTTGACGCTCCCAGTGCGCTCAAAGTGCGATTGGATCAGCCCCTTGAGCTGCGCCTCGCCTGCTGTTGTGATTACGCGTTGCACCGCCACAATTTCCGTGTTTACCTTGTCGCAGAAGGAGCCGTCCTCGTCAAAGAAATAGGCCAGGCCGCCGGTCATGCCTGCCGCCACATTGCGGCCAACCGATCCAAGCACGATCACACAGCCGCCAGTCATGTACTCACAGCAATGGTCACCCGCGCCCTCCACCACAGCCTCCGCAAGCGAGTTGCGCACCGCAAAACGCTCACCGGCGCGGCCATTCACAAAGAGCCGGCCGCCGGTGGCACCATACAAGCATGTGTTGCCGACCAACGACGCGTCCTCACTACGGAATGGGCTGTTGGGCGGTGGCACGATGGAGATTTCCCCGCCGTTCATGCCCTTGCCGACGTAGTCGTTGGCCTCGCCCACAAGCTTGACCTCCAAACCCTTAACGCAGAAACACCCAAACGACTGCCCACCAGAGCCGGTGAGCGTCAGACGCACCGCACCTGCAAACCCGTTGTCACCATGGTGCTTGGCGATCATACCCGCCACACGACCCAGGGCCGACCGGTCAGTGTTGATAATGTCGAAAGACTTGTGTACTGTCTTCTCGTTCGCAATCGCATCCATGACTTCAGCGTCCGCCAGGATCCGATCGTCCAGTTGTGGACCGTTGTCGTGCACCTCCTGGTTGCGGCGGGAACTGGAGGCACCCGATGGTCCGGTGAAGGTAGTAAGGAACGACAAATCCAGGCCATCCGTCTTAGCCAGCTTCACAGATCGCTGTTGCAGCAGGTCGGCACGACCAATCACCTCGTCCAAGCTCTTGTAGCCCATCTTCGCCAAGTTGGCACGAACCTCCTCCGCAACGAAGTGGAAGTAGTTCACCAGGTCCTCCGGAGCACCAGGGAAGCGGGCGCGCAGCTCCTCACGCTGGGAGGCTACCCCGACAGGGCAGTTGTTGGTATGGCAAACGCGTGCCATAATGCAGCCGGTCGCAATCATGGCCACAGTGCCAAAGCCAAACTCGTCAGCACCCAGCAGTGCACCCAGCAGCACATCCCGGCCATTGCGCACGCCGCCATCAACTCGCAATACAACACGCTCACGTAGCTCATTGCGCACTAGGGTCTGGTGGGTCTCCGCAAGACCCATCTCCATGGGGCCACCGGCGTGCTTAATGGACGAAATCGGCGAGGCGCCAGTGCCGCCATCATGGCCCGACACTTGGATGATGTCAGCATTGGCCTTGGCCACGCCCGAAGCCACCACGCCAATCCCGGCCTCAGCCACCAGCTTAACACTGACCTTAGCTTTAGGGTTCACCTGATGGGAAAGAAAACCACATGTAGAGAGAGGGCCGAGAGAGTAATTGTGCATTCTGATGATCTCAATCCACGCCTATCCAATTCCGTAAGCTCTCGTAGTGCTGCTTTGGTTCATCCCGCTGCCCAGCCAGTAGCCTTTGTAGTTAGGCCTCACCTGGTGCAGATCGTAGATGAGCTGTGCCAGATCCTCTATCGAGTAGATGTCGTGATGCGGCGGCGGGCTGATGAGCGGCACACCAGGCTTGGAGCGGCGCAGCTGTGCAATGTACGGCGACACCTTCTGCCCGGGCAACTGGCCACCCTCGCCAGGCTTGGCACCCTGTGCGATCTTGATCTCCAGCTGGTCAGCGTTCATAATGTATTCGGGTGTCACCCCGAAGCGACCAGACGCCACTTGCTTGATCTTGGAGGTGGCCGTATCGCCGTTGCGCAAGCCACGCAGGTGTGGAACAGATGCCGACTTGCCATCGCCATCCACATCGGACAGAAGCAGCCAACGAGTAGGATCCTCACCACCCTCGCCGCTGTTTGACTTGCCGCCAATACGGTTCATAGCGATTGCAATGGTCTCATGCGTCTCGCGAGAGATGGCGCCCAGCGACATGCCACCGGTACAGAAGCGCTCCATAATAGCAGCAGCAGGTTCCACCTGTATACCGTGACGAACGACAATAACCTTACGGAACAAAAGCCATTCGTAACACAGAATATCTTTGTGTTTAGGTGTCATCTGGCTGACAGCTTCACACCCTGACGCTTGCTTAGAACCCATCGAACTCTCTTAGACACCTACCTCGTCGATGGGGACGGGTGTACGGTCCGACTTGAACTCTAGGCAGTCACGCAGGACCGCAACTGGCGCCTCCTGAAAATGCCGCTGGTAGGCCTCGTAGGCGTCTGGGTTCGCGTTGGAGCCGTTGCCCAGTCCAATGGCCTTGTGCAGCAGCTTGGCCATCTCCTGGTTGTTGCTGTGGTACTCACCTGGTCGACGGGCCCAGGGACAGCGGCAAGTGAGCATCCGAACGTCAGGATGTACAGCCCTGAGGCAACTCTTTACAAGCAATTCCAGAGCCCTTCCGCACCGCTCACTCCTACGGGTAAACTATGCTCGCCGCCTCTTACCCTTGGGCCTCGACTGGATAAAGCCGTAGTCCTCCAGCTTGGTCATGGCCTTCTCCGGGAATCCCTTGGCCCACAAGCTTTCTGCCTCGCGCTGCAGGTCAGCCAGGCTCATGCCACCGATGCGGGAGACGGTACCGCTGTGAAATACCGCACAAGGGCACAGACGGAATTCGCGCCGTCAACAACCAAACAGTACGATTGCAACAATTTGTAAAGCAAGTGAAGCCTGATGCAATTCATTTCCTGTTCCAAGGATGACTACAAGGTTTGTAGAGCTCACCGAAAGCATAGGTCCACGACATCCTTGCCCAAGCCGTATGCCTCGAAGATCTGCGCGCCATGGTAACACGATAGCAGCGAGATTCCCATCTTCGACAAAATCTTAAGGACACCCTTCTCCAGAGACTTCTTGAAGTTCTTCTGACTGGCTTGTACGCTGATGTCAGGCACCTGCACGTAAGACGCGGCGTACCACAACAATTGAGGATGTGCAGGTCAAGACGCAGCTAGCCGGGCTTCAAGCTGCTGCTTCGTAGATCATCCAGCGGCAAAACGGTTGCCAAACAGCAATCCATGACCCTCAGATCTCTAACCCCAGACCTCAAACTTGGCCACACCTTGCCGGCCTTGATCAAACTCTGCGTGCGGCTGGACAGCCGCCACTGGCGACTAGTCTCATAACCAAGGTAAGGGCAGATTGCGTGGGCGCCAAAACCAATCAGCATTGCCGCATGATGGGTCGAGAAACAGGCACCAGTATCTGCCACGATGGAAGTGTCCGAGCGGAGCGCAGTGCGGATCAGGTGGTGGTGCACAGCTCCCACTGCCAGCAGGGCCGGGATGGGTGCCTTGCTTGGGTCCATTGTGTCGGGGCGGTCCGACAGGATCACGCACTGGCAGCCGGCGCGCACTGCCGCCTCCACGTCAGCGCACAGCTTGCGCAGCGACGCCTCGAGCGAGCCCTCCTTGCCTACGTCGAAGAAAATCTTGAACAACCTGGTACCCAGGTCCTTGTCCGAGGCCACTGCCTGCAGCTCCGACTCCAATATAATTGGGCTGTCCAACAACACCTGAAGCGGCGGCGGCAAGGTGGGTAGTGATAAGTCACGCGATTTCCTTCGACCCATGCAATGAAGTCATCCATTGCCAACGTGGAAAATGGAATACGATGTCAGACTACTGACTACAAACCTTGGCTGAAAAGCAACAACCAAGACAGCCTTGCGTGACGTCAGCAGGCCCGTTAGGCGCACCTGCTTGTAAGAGTCCGGCCCAGGCGCAAGCAGGTTGCCACGGGCACCCAGGCGCATCTCCAAGCTCATCACCAGACCCTCACGAAGAGGGTCAATTGGCGGATTGGTCACCTGTAAGGCCATTCACCAGATGGGAACCTAAAAACTCGTACACTATTACCAAGGCCTCTATAGCCGTCCTTAAAAATTGGACATGGTAATTTGCATTTGAAGTGAATACAATCGCATGCGGCTGAGGGGTGTTTTGCTACGATGTTGAGAGACCTTAGCGTTCAGTCGAAGGGCTTAAATTGATATGCAAAGAGGTGCCCCACAAATCTCTTGTAAACTCGCCCCCAGGCACCTGTGCGAACCGCTGCTTGAAGTAGTCGAACAACATGTGTGGCTTGTCCGACAGTACGGCAAGGGGAATGTCATCGCCCATACAGTATGTGGGTTCCACACCGGTCTGAGCCTGTGACTCCACTACCATAGTGGCGTCCTCAGCACCCATACCTGTGCGGCCAAAACAAACACACACGCGCTCATCTTGCGAGGACCGTTGAGTCAGACAGTCAATTCAATACCCCGTCGCTAGTTTTGTCCTTTTCAACGATCAGCAGCCCTACCACATGAAGCAATTGCGCAGTAGCGCCGCCTGCGCCGCCCTGTCCTGTTTAGAACTGGTCCCCGCCACCCCAGTGCATCACCATTACCAAAAACCCAACGATCTCTATAATTTGCACATGGCCAATGACATCCATGCCCAGACAACGCCACTCACCAATTGCAGCCTGCAATCGCAACATGGTGGCTGAATCATACATGGGCTCATTTAAGTAGGTCGACTCGCCCAGGTCCGACAATCGACGCAGGCACTGCTTCAGCCACTCGCTGTAGGGCTTGCTGCTGGCCACCATCTTGCTGATAGCACCCGTCTCCATAAAGGTCGCCTTCTCCAGGTCGGCACACACCATCTGGCCTAGAGGGTGACATAAGGGACATACTTCACATCGCTCGCAACCATGGATTTTGCTGCCAGGGCTGCCTCCATGTTTGTTATCGTAAGGGGGGAATATGGCTGGCGGCATGGACACAACACGAAATCTAACGATTATGTCACCAAGAATGGCACCGGCAGCACACTGATCAAAACCTCTTTCCCGCATATTAAATGGATTAAGAGTCAAAGATGAGCTGAATCCCTGAACATCTGATTTTAGTTTTTTACTATGATCCAGTTACATGGCGCCTATCACTGCAAGAAGAATCCACCCTAGTTGTAGATTCCGGGTTTCGGAGCTGTGCTTCCCAGATAGTCAACCCCAGATAATCCTCACCTGGACCCAGGCGTCCCTTTTGCACGATGTTCTCCGCGTTACTGATCACGTCGCCCAGGACGCCCACTTCAGACGCCACGTAAATCATGTCCTTGGTGCGCCAAAACCTGGCCGGACGCAGACCGTTGCGGTCAAGGCGTGCACCTACCCGCTTGCCGTCTGAGAACACAATCAGCGCTGGACCGTCCCAACCTTCTTGCAGACCCTCAAAGAACTCATAAAAGTCGATCACCTGACCGAAACAATGGCAATTATGGCAAAACCATGTGAGCAAGCAGCACAGCACAGCAGGATATGCATACGGACATGGCCCACACCTGCAGAAATGAACCTTTACCCTTATCAGCTGGTTTATATTGAATCCGGGGGAATCTTTGCATCACGGAAATCATAATTAGTGTTGCGGCTATCCAAACCAGCGGCACACAATCATGCTACCCAACCTACTCCCTTTAACAAAACATGCAGCTAGTCCGTCAACAGGCTTGTGGCCAATGTACGTCAGCACGCCGACCAACCGCACCCTATTCCCCAACATTGAACTGGGCACCTCCTAGAATACATGAGGTGCACTTTAAATTCAAGTTGAGCTCGCATTTCTGCCGATGGGTAAACAACATGATCATTGTATATTTGTGTTCCAGTACTCAAAACATTGCTTGCACAATCAGACCCCAATAAGCCACTAATACCGAGGCTGTAGCCAAATTAAGTCTGTACACCCCCTGCTTATATACCCGCCCCTCTATCGCCCACCTTCAATTGCAATGTCCCCACGTTAAACATGCTGCCTCAACCCACTGTACCTCGGGATACTCCTTCACCAAATCCGGATGGTTACGATACGCCTCTGGCACCAGCAGCATCAGCGCCTCCTGTGGGTCGACCCCGGTGCGAACCAGCAGCTCCGCGACGTTGTCCAAGTTGGCACTGTCCGATTGTGCCGCATTGCACAGTGGTGTCAGCTCATCCTCACGACCCTTCCAGATGGGATTCTTCAACTCGTGCTCACGAGACACGACCCAATTCAGATTGCCCTGCAGAGTGTTAATCTCACCTGGAGGAGTTGCAGATGGCAGGGCGAACCAAGGACAGAGAAGGAACATCACGTGTATTTAACCTCTCACACTGTCTTGGAATACCAGGCTACCATATCGGAAAATAAGTCGAGAACTCTTATAGCTAAGCAACCCCCCATCACTACAGAGTTCAACGCTAGCATTATCACCCTAGCGGTTTCCAAACCTCTGAACCCAAGGCCAATCCTTAGGTCCAAACACGTCAGCTGTATCGCAGGGGCAGTGTCCTGAATGGCCTGCAAAGAACTGGTGAGCTGCGACAATCGAGAACATCCTATAAGCCTACACTTGATGACATATCGAAAAGACACGGTGAGCTGACACAAGAGGGATATAAAATAACAAGCAAGCTTGCTTACAACTAATGGACGACCGATTAACAATTATATAAACCTCAAATGTTATATTTGTCATTGTCATGTATTTAAGGCGGACATGGACGAAGAGATGCCCTCAGGTACGTGGTAAGGTGGCCGGGAAAACACTAAAGAAGCATAAATAAGATGACTTACAAAAATAACCGTTCACCTTCTGCATGCCGTACACAAAGTGCGCAAGTCATTCATGCATGCAGCCGTGAATATGTCGCCAATTTTATTAGATATGATTGCGTGTTATTCATGGCACAGTTGTGCAACCCCGTGCAATGAATTTGGTGATGCACCCCTTGCAAACGAGGCCTGTTTCAGAAGCCGACAATCCCTGTAGGCGTCAGTGATTTTTTGTTAACCGTTGCTGCAAGTTTGGAGGTGAGAAAGGTACACAGCGCTACAAAAATCGCGTCTTCGGAGCTAATACGGAAACAGAATCCACGTTTACAGTGACACAGTGGTAAGCTTAAATATATATACTAAACAGGATTTGGGTTAATAAGGTTAAAAAGAATAAAAAAACATGTAGATCTTGAGGTGTACTTGTGCCTGCTGCATGAGAAGGTTATTTTATTAACTAACGGACACCGATCTTCTGCCGTACACAAGATCCGCAAGACACTCCAGGCGCGCACTTTTCAATGTGCAGCAAATATATGTTAATCAAAATGCAGCCTATTCATTGTGCATTTTTGCAATCCCATGCAATGTACTTCATGATGCACAAGCCAAGAAGCCCAGTAGGCGTTGATGGTTAGATGACGTTTGGTGATCTGGATGGTTTAGCGATGGATGGGAAACAACTGTGCACATTACGAAAACCGCCTACTTGGAGCTAATAGTACGGCAACTGTGATTAATTGGTCAGCTAAAAGATGCCGCCCCCGTGTCACCAAGCCCATGCAGCAGCTGCAAGTGTAGTCATATTCCTACACGAATGTGTGACCCCACAGCCCAGCCATCCATGGTACATAGGCTACACATAGCTTTGAAGCTTCACCCCAACCCCAAACTGAAGTGCCTGCTCACCATTGTGGCCAAGCACACGCATTGGCTGTGCCAGCGGCCATTTTGGTGTCGTGTTGGTGGAGAAACGGCGGTGGTAAATGGCAAAGGAGGATTCGAAGTCCGTATTTTCCAGATCACGGTAGAATGTCCCCACGACGGCCGACCGCAGCATGCCCTTGTACACAATCGTACGGCTGGACAGTGAGCAAAGATAGAAGTCGGATCCAACATCTGCTGGCAACATGGCGTTCTTCGCATTCTCCACAAGCTTGCGGACCACAAAGAGCTCCCGCTCCAGCTCGTCGCCCACCTGACCCGCCTTGCCCTCAATCAGGACCTGCCAGATGCGCGGCTCCGTCACCTTCGCAAAGCGGCCAACTACCTCATGGTCAACAGGCACCTTGCGCCAACCGACAACCTTCACGCCCTCTTTGGTGCACACCGACTCAAGAATCTGCTTGCACTGAGCCTCCAGCTGGTCATCGTTAGGCATAAACACCATGCCGACACTGCAGGTTATTTGCGTAACCGGGCCTTAGTAAGACAGCTCGACGCCCGGTTCGGTGAAGGGTATAGATAAACTACGTAACTTAAGGGTCGATTGCCCTACCCGGTGGTGAGCTCGTTAAGCTGCGGCAATTCCTTCTTCAACAGCCTCCAAGGAATTTGTGTCATAAGTCCAGCTCCATCACCCGAATCGTTGTCTGCGGAACAAGCTCCACGGTGCTCCATACAACCTAGCGCTTGAAGAGCCTGCGACAACGGTTCCGTGTCTCACTGCGCTGCCTCTAACGCCGCCACAAGCCAACCCCAGACCAGAAGAAATCGTACCTGCTGGATAATTGAGTGGCTCTTGATGTTCTTCAGGCTAGCGATGAATCCGACCTGCGGAAGATCGCCAAAATCCGGTTAGGTCTGCACGCAAGCTGATCGGCTCTCAACTTCAAGCTTACTCCACAGGCGTCCCGCTCCGCCAAAATTTCCTCCATATTTGCGACTCTAGGCTCATAGTTGTTGGATTCAGTCACTGGCTCCATCAACTCTGGCATCGTGGGCAGCTGACAAAAAGCCCCACTAGATGCCCGGAGCGGCGCGATCGAGTGGCCACTCTCGCTCCCGGCCTTGGCAGCCCGCTTATCATTCTGCATGAAAATAATCAATAAATATTTGCTATAATAAGAGTTGTGCTGACGTGTTTAGGGAAGCAAGCAGCCGGACTGAACGCCGTCGTAAGGAACCTACGTCTGGCCACACCAGATGGTTTGCTTCACCAACCTATGCTTTCAATAATGCAAAAATAATGAAACTGACCTTGGCATGTGGCTGGATGCTGCGATGCCCGGTGTGAGGACGGGGTACTTGAGGCACGACAGGAAGCGCTGGCCGCTGGCTGATGTCCAGGCGAGAGCCTACGCGTTGCTGAGCGCGCAACTGTGCTTCCATGGTTGAATTCGTGCAGAAGGAGAAATCTGTGCAATACCAATTTAAGAGTGGAACATCACGTTGTACGACAAGCCGTACCCATGCGGGGGCGGCTCCAATTGTAAGCTGAAGACAGTGGCTTATCAGTCAGTTGATGGGAAGGTTAGGTGTCCGTGTATTTTAACCATCCGACATACCTTTTTTTAAGACAAGTTAACGGCTCACGTATTTTATTGACCGAGGTAACACTTTTGCTCCGACTCAGGAATAAGCATATCTCTTATGCTGTTATTAATGTCTTTATAAAGACTTCAATTCCATGGATGGCATATACAAATGGGACCTTTTCTGTACCCTGCGCCGAACCGCTGCCAATATTAATGGTCTTGAAGTGAGCATGCCCAAAGTGTCTTTGCTAAGCTATTATAACGTGGTGGACAGCGTAATAAAGCTTGGAATAACGCTTATATAGGTCGTCCTTCCGCTTAATTGTTGTGCACACTTCACCTTCGGGTCGCTTTACACTGTGGAAAAAAACAAGTTATGCGCACACATAGATGGTCATTCCTTACAATAGCTTTGCCCTTGAGACCTTGGCGCCTTAGCTGGGGTAAGCCAAACGCGCCGTTCACTTCTGCACTACTTACTATAGGACCGGTATTGAATTTAAGAATAGGACAAGTAGTGTCACTTCCGGGCTGTGGATACGGGATCTGTCTGTTCAGTAAACTTGGTTGCCCTGCAGGAGCTAGGCCCTCTGTGTCCCGCCGGAAATTGCTCAGCGCGTATGGCTTCCAAACTCGTGCGGTTGTCGTGTCCAATAGCATTACCTAAACGATAACTGGGCAGCGTGATAGTCTGTGCGTACCCGGAGTCCCAAAACGGAACCAAATTGGAAAGCCAAAATTGACCTGCACTCGCCAGGCACGCGCAGCCTTTCTTAACAGCATGGGTGCTGCTATAGCAGATATCTTTATAGCACGGTGAATAGGCGTGTTATCGTGGGGTGGGCATGGGGCTTCAAAAGGCAGAGGTCAATGACGCGGGTAAAGATTGTCACGCATGAAATGCGGATGAGCGTGGTGAGTTTGGAGCTCCGATCTCATGGGGACCATATGGCAGTCGTAAGGAACATTGTCAAGCAGAACGATTGAGGGGCAGTTACATAATGTTGTTACCCAGTCTTCATGCTGAACTGCCATACGGGCTGTGAGTAAACTCCGGCCATTCTCCATGTCACAATAGATTAGCTGCCCAGCTTGTATATATTTAAGCTGACTTTGTCACTGTAAACATGGATTCAGTTTCCGTATTAGCTCCGAAGACGCGATTCCCCTGAACCCTTTTCGCCTCCATAAATGTTGCATCGGAAACATCACCGACTTCTAAAGGGGTCGTCGGCTTCTGAAACAGGCGACGTTTGCGAGGGAGCTTGGGAAGTTTGGTAGCTTGCAATTGTTAATATAGCTTCTCCCCTGTAGAGGTAGCCAACATCAATTATACCCAATTTAATTCAATATGCATTTTGGGAAGTCTGCTGCGGTCCGGCAAAGGAAAGTCACCCCCAATAACCCATGGGCAGCATATTTATCAAGAAAACTGATTAGTTTTCTGAAGCGTAGCGAAGAAAACTACGGCTGTCTGCTACACTCGAGGTACGAACGGTTGTGGTTCTGGAGCAGGGAAGGTTCGTAGGCGGCGGTGTGTCATTGGTGTTACTTTTCGAGTTGCGTACGTACGTAGTCATCGGTGTAGGTGCTGGGCCTTTGGCTGGCCATTCTTCGTCGCATTTGCATCGGTGTTCCCATTCGGCTCGACCCATCCCTTTGTTTATTACCCCACTTGGGACAATAGTGTGTAACGAGATTTAGCAGAAATATATATCTAGGGATATAAATATCCTGATTAAGCATAGTGAGATTGATATATTCCGTTTACTTAGTTTATGTATGGCTCTATCAAAGCACTACTTATATAATAAGCGCTAATAAAACACCTGCCTTCGTTGCCGTACTTCTCCATTGCTTTTCGACTGTATAATCATCACCATCATCAGACTGTACTAAAGCTCGGCAGTATTCGTATAAAGCGCAATTTCGTTCGTTTATATCGATGATGAAGATGCTGTGTTTTAGCATCGTTCACTATATCTCTCCGTGCAGGGCGTGCTGGCTTATTAGTTACTATTAGCTGCTTTCCCAATGGGTAACCGTATCCGGCAACTAAAGCTTCATGCTAATAAAAATTGGTATAGTAAGATGAAGGTGTCCTTATCCTTAGCCTGTGTTGCTACATTTGGAGTCGCCACTTACCATGTACAAACCGCATAAATGTAAAGCACCGTGATAATGCGCTGGGGACTCATGAGTTCTGGCGAGCTGGCTGGAGATGCAACGGCAGCCTATGGGTGATGGACACATGACGCTGGGGTATCTGGTGGAGTGGCTGCGGTGACATTAGGTGCTGGGGACCGAAGAACGGGACTCTGGGGACTCTAGTTAAGTAGCCAGATCGGCAGCAGGAAGGACTTCGTGATTGAGGCCGACAGCACAGCCGTCTCCGGGGAGGCAAGCAGGGGAATCTGCGGACCTTACTGGATTGGCCCGATGGGGAATTCAGGTGGCCCTTTTGGGGGTTTGGCACCTAATGGCAGTAGTTTCCAGGGCATGGAGGTTGGGACTATCAGCTTTCTAGTAGAATGGCAGCAGACTTTTCGGGGACGAAGGTATTATGGGAACTTTAGCATATAATGTACATGCTAGCGAAAAAAACGTTAGGTGCCTTGATAAATGATGATGGACGCAGGTAGGCGAGACCGAGGGCGCTGGCAATACCACGGTTGCTAATCCAGGAGGATCCAGGCTTTAATGCCGATCCTTTCATTTACGCCTCTGCGGAATGCATGCTCAGAGGATTTGCATTTTTGCTGCAAAGTGGCATTCTTGGCATGTTACAGAGACATCGTCAAGAGTGCTCGAATCCGTACTGTCGTACATGTTAGTAGCTCATATGAGCGGGTTAAAGGAATTCAGAGGGTCACACCCATTCAGATTCCGACCTTGTTGGAAGATGCCTAAACTGGTGCCCAAAATGTAAATGCGTGCAAAGCGTAAATCAGCTCTCCTGCACTTTCAACACTTCAACACAGACGGGCGAGATCTCTCGGTGTCACATGTATACAAAATAGTGAATGTTGATGCTTGCCACGCCCCGTTTGTCGAAATTACAACAATACATTTCCAGCTTTCCTAATTGTCTCTCAGTGCCACGTTAGTATTCCGACCTATGTCTGTCCTATTGAACATTTATGTACAGCATCATGCCTTCACGTGCGACCACTGTTTGCTGTCTGCTCACACCTTACGGACGCAGCCATTTCGCCATTTCGAATTGATAACTTGATGTGGCTAACTGTAAGGACTACCACACGCAGGCCCATCCTACGCACGTACTTGGGATTTTGTAACAGGCAAGACTTATGGGACACCCCCATACTCGTGTTTTTATTCGCCCATCATTTGCTCGTGTTGAAGTGCCGGCGGACTTCGTGTTCTAGGTAATGCTACCATCGTCCAGACGTACTATCCGTCTCTATTGTGGTAATCAGCACAGGCCGGTGGACCCTACCCTCCCAGTCCAAGATTAAGGGAATCCAGTCACCTGCTTATGTAAAATTTGCTATCGCGGTGCAATAACACGAGAAGGTGGTCAATAGAAATTTCCCTGCTTCGCGATGAAATTATATGAAGAGTTAATGACCTGGAAAGAATCAGGCTAGGCGAAGCAGCTCCCACATTACGTGCACAAGCAAATGTGTAACTGGAGCTCTCCGTCTCTCCTCCGCCTTGCTTCGGAAACGCCATCTTTATATACCCCGCTTTATCAAAATGGCTTTGCCACCCTAATTCATCGAAAACTTCAAGATCATTTACCGACGTCAGAATAACACATCTTCACAGCGGCGCAACCTGCTTCAACTAGCCTGAAGCTTCAAAGATGGTATGGTATGGTTGCCCAGGCAGGTATTGATAAGCTGCGACAAACGAGCGCTAACGACCATGCAGATCCATGTACAAACAAGTCCAGACAGTAGGCTTAATTCTTGGCTGGAATGACGAGTGCTAACAGCTCCCGCCAGTCGCGTGCACCATTATTTGCTGTGTTATTTCATAAGCCTTCGCATCAACATGCCTAAGCACTTAGATAACCGATCTACACATGACCAGCACGTTCCGAGTGTGCTCATGCATAGACACAACAGGTCAATAATATACAATTAACGATAATCGCGATATATCTTCCTCAATATGTTGGCCTTACCACTCAGAGCAAGGCATAGTCATTCAGTTATGGGCACGCAGCGCATAACGCTTTAAAAAATTCCGCGCCCTCAAAATTGCAGTTGTTGCCTACGCTCGAGCTGGTTCGCGACGTGGCGCAATTGTCGTCTGATCGAGCAACAGTGCCGCCGCACGTTCAGCGACCATGACAGTCGCCGCGCCCGTCTGACCGCCTGGAATGCGCGGCAACACGGAGGCGTCCACGACACGCAGACCCTTGACGCCATACACCTTCAAGTCGGCAGAGGACACCACGGCCCCGCTGCCCGGCGAAGTGCCCATCGCGCATGTACCAACGAGCGCATTGCCGCTGTGGACGGTGCGGCGCACGTACTCCTCAATGTCCGTGTCGCCTGTAATGCGCTCACCTGGGAAGGTCTCCTGTGGAAGCAAAGTAGTTGGACAAATAACGCAAGTGTTCAATGCAGAGTTGCTGAACTGCCATGTGTGGAGATTATCTTAAGGCTAGAAGCAGCACCTAAGTGCACCTAAGTGTGGAGCACGTAATGCAATTAGCGCGCGCCTGCGTGCTGTCCACCACTGCCTGATCAGTACGTCCCTCAACAGCTTACGGTCGTACCTCTTCCAGCAATTTGCGCAGAGGCTCCTGAGCAACAATCTCACGCGCAATACGAACGCCGTTCCTCAGCGTCGCGAGGTCCTCAGGGTCGGAGAAGTAGTTACTGCGGCAGCAAAGACCGGTCCAAACATTTACATATTATAACAAAACTCTGCATGCTAATAACAGGGCGCCCGGCAATCCGCTACTTCAATATGCTTCATGACTAGTAGCAGGTGACCAGAGTGCATCTCTAATGTCTAGGAGACAACAAGGCTTAGGACCGACCCATTCCTTTCTGGGCAAATACCCACTGCCCGAAATTGCGGGCAGACATACCCACATGTTGATGGAAGGGTCGGTGAAGGGATCCGAGGCTTTCAGACCTGCAAGCGCACACAAAGAGGACGGTACTAAAATAAGATCAAGTAGACTGAACATCAAGCGGTGGGTGGGTGCTGGGAAAATCACTGATTTTGGAGAAGTCAGCGTGGGTGAATGGATGAGGTTGCCCCGAAATACCGGGAACGGTAGGAACTGCCAGGTAGCGGCCACGGGTGAAGCAAAATCCCCATATCCCGCACACATAGAGTGCAGTAGTCAACCAGCCAAATTTTCCGACGCAACTATAAGCCTTATACTATAAGCATCACCAGCTTAATACTTGCCGTACCTACTTACGTCTCCAGGAAAAATGTTTCATCTATGTTTACCTCGAGAAGCCACTGCAATTTCTGGTCGCTGACAATGAGCTTAGGGCCATACGCCACCAAATATGCTCCATTCTCCGCCACAAATATCAGAACAAGCACTGCTGAAGACCGCCGCAATACAAAAAACAGGATAGCATGGAGCTCGCATATCCGCGCACCGCTACCCACCGATGCTGCCCTTGCTCTTGGCACGGATTGCGAGAAGCTGCAGCGTGATGCCACCGGGCCACGCGCATCCTCGCTTCTTCAGCTCGCCAAAGGCAACATAGGCCTTAACACCATCGGGGACTAGTGCGCAGCCTGGAACAAACCTCATTTGCAGATCTGGCTGCGAGTGCGCCGCTGCAAGTGATGGGGTTGGGGCCGAGGGGAATAAGGGTGCGTGAGGTCGCAGGCTTATCAGCACAGGGCATGTAGAAAGCGCACCAGGCCAATAAGCCGTTCACAGCAACACACTGACTGTAATATCTGCGGCAGTCAACATGAAACCAATGATGCCGCAACCTTGCCACTATCGTTAGGATCCTTGCCTGTTAAGCTGGGCTTCGGTGCAAATAGATCCACGATTCCATCTAGTAAAGACACTTTTCACGTTTGGCAGTTGCATGTCAGAGAGCTACTATCAGAGAACACTCATAGCCGTCTTGAAAACCACGAGGCTAGTGTTGTCAGCGAATCTCTCTGCGCCAAGAGGTGATGCTGTGCACCCCACTTGAAACTCAGCCGCCATGTTGTGGGCGAACCGAGGGATTAACAGGGGTGGAGTTGCGCTATCCACCGCAACGGCAATAGGGATAATCACTATTCTCCTTTGGGCCTTCACTGTCAGAGAGCTACTATCAGAGAACACTCATAGCCGTCTTGGAAACCACGAGGCTAGTGTTGTCAGCGAATCTCTCTGCGCCAAGAGGTGATGCTGTGCACCCCATTTGAAACTCAGCCGCCATGTTGTGGGCGAACCGAGGGATTAACAGAGGTGCATGCTGTCCCAACGGAACCTAGCCGAAAATGCTGTATGCGGCCCAGTTTATGCAACCATACATACTGGTACTCGGCGTTGTGCACGACCCAGGTAATCACCAATGCAGCGTTTATTGCCGATGTCTCCAGTACCCTTCTGTTTTCCAGCCCTTTCTTAATCGCACTGACGCGATTATCCTTCGTGGGTGCATCCCTTACCCGATGTGCGCACAAACGCGCCATGGTCGCAGCCCGTGGTAGCCAATGGTCCGTTGCGTCCAAACAGATACTTGAGAACGGCACCCGGACGAATGTTGCCTTTGGCATCGTAAATCTCCGAGGTAATTGACAGACCCGCAAACTCAGGTTTAGACCTGTCAGAGGAAGACCATCACGCAGATTAGATGCCATAGACGGGAAAGCGCTTTCCAAACCTACGCAGCTCCAAGATCCAAGACGTTTTTGCATCAAAGACATGTCGATCAGTACGCTAGATCAAGCTCCCCAGCTCATGGCATCTTCAACCAAGTCACCACTCACCGGACAGCCAGCACCGCTGCCGGGTGATCCTGCAAGTTGGCTCCCACGCCCGGCAGATTCGCCACCACGTCCAGGCCATGCTCTAGGAGAGTCGATGCTGGACCAATCCCCGACAGCATCAACAGATGTGGCGTGTGCACGGCACCGGCGCACATAAGCACCTCTCCACCAGGAGCCAGTCCGGCTAGGTTCATAGTTGCACGGCCGGAAAAAAGCAGGGACCGGTGAGGGAGGATACTTAGGTTTGCCTACCTAAAAGAGGACAGAAACCCCTGGAAATGGTTAATCAGGCAGAGACGGAACAATAGTCAAATCTGCATGCAGGAAAATGTTCTTTAAAACGTCTACGCCTCTTCAGCACATGCAGGGCCCCACCAGTGTAGCGCTCGCCGAACTGCTTGGTAACATACTCCACCCCACGGGCTAGCGGGCCTGCTGAACCCTTCTCGACATGCACCTTGGTCGTTCGGGCGCCAGTCACCACCTGTCGGCATACGACCGTAGACAGATCGTCACAACATACTAATTTCCGACCATGCACTGCGTGAACGTGCGAAGGGATCGGTGCTGAACACAAGGATTCCGGGGCCTGACACAGTATTTGGCGGTTTATTCACAGGAGATTACCTTCCACCTTAAGAGCTGGAAAAGCGGACCAAAATCGAGCTAGCAAACAACAGGAAGCCGAAAGCGATTGGGACGGCAGACTGATCCCACCTTAAGGTTTTCGCGGCCTATAGCTGGCTTCAGGTACGTTCTGTACGTGTCCGCACGTTCGGCCTTCTTCTGTGCCACTTGGAACTCGCCGTAGCCCTCCTTCAAGATAGAAGTCGCACCGCAGGAGGGCTTTAGTTAGCCAGAGGCGAAACTATCAGGTAATGCTGCACCATGAGCCGTCACCACACATGCATGCGCTGCACGACATGATTCCAATAGACAACAAAAAGGCCAGCATGCCAAGGCCTCAATTAGAGCCATGGTTATCTCTCGTGTCATGAACAAAGTTCTCAGATGGCGCACAGCCAGCCAATAACAAGCACACGGCAGCGCACCTGCGGCCGGCTCCAGTCATTAAAGTCCGGGTTTGCCGGAACACCAGCGGCAGCAGCGGCACGAAAGAACTCATCGTGAAGAACGTTTTGATAGCGGGGTTGCTCCACGTTCATCGAGCCGGACTGACCATGGAACGGCCGAGGACCTGTTGCGGGTATGCATCCAGGTCAAGTACTAAGGAGGTGCAACATGGCCCTAGGATGGTAAGACCCGATTAACATGCACAGCAGCGTGACTCAGCGACCGAGCTCAACTGGTGAGGTGCCTCGCCAGTGTTAGGGATCAGATATAATCATTGGATGGCTGAGCCAGGGACAGGAACTAGAACGTGGAACAATGTCAGCGTAAATATAACCCAGACCCCTGACTCTCATCAAATACTCGAAATCAGCTTCTTTTACGGACTTCACGTGAAGGCTCACTACATCCACTTTCCAGATAGCCCCAACGTAATCGGGGTACACCAATCCCACAGCGGAGGTTGCCTCGTACCGTCTGCGTAGCATTCCGCCTTAATAAACCAATCCAGCACGTCCTTGCTGGTCCAGCCCTCCAGGCCCCAGCTGTCATAATCCGCGGGCGTGCCACGGTGGTACAAAGTGGCATTGGTGCCGGACGAACCCCCCAGCAAGCGGCCACGAGCGAGGTAAATCTAACGGAGGGCATAATGTCGCAATGAATGTGGAATGTTTTGGAGAGAAGGCGACCATTATGCGATTGCCCACATGGACAAGCCCTTACATAGGGTGTGTGGATGATCCATTTTCAGTGCAATATCCAAGACAAAAAGGACCCCGGGTATCCATATTGGTATCCCCTTCTCAGCACCCCGACACAGATGAAGCTACGATATGTGGACACATAACAAATTTCGAGACGCACCTCCCGAGCCACCAGCTGCGGCTGTGTCACTGACGACAAACCCCAGTCCAAAACGGGGTGAGCAAAGAGCCGGGCAATGCCAGCCGGCACGGCAACTTCCATGGCATCACCAGAGGGGCCAGCCTGCAACGGATGACAAGGAAGGAGTGACTCATGGCACAAATGAGCAAAGACCTGGATGCGATAACCACTTACCTCCAGAACAAGAACTTTCTTGCTGCCATCAGCAGAAAGCTTGTTAGCCAGGATACACCCAGCCGTTCCTCCTCCAACGACAATATAATCAAACTTCTCGGTTTGCAGAGTCGCCGCCGCCTTGACTGCAATTGACCGGCGCGATACCCCTAAGCATACATGAGATCCAATTACAGACTATAACCAAGATACCCAGTTATGCAAACAGGGCATACGTAAGCGAATGGGCGCACGACTTACCGGTGCGCAGAGCGGGACGAGAACATGGCTTTGCACCTTTGATGGGCGCACCGAGACCTCGCCGCCCCAGCATTCTCGGGCTCCAAGGCGCCGCTGCTGTCGGCCTTGGTGGTCCAACACGCCAAGCCTAACGACTTGGGTGGCCCGGTGACCAGAACGTAACCTAACGTGTTAAGTCGCCGATCCAAACTGTCCTAAATGTTATGTAACAATTTGTACATATAGAGGTATGTAAAAGCAGAAAAACCAAAAAAGGTACCCTCCAGCATTGCCGTGCAGATCTGCCACAGCTTTGAAACATGGCAATCCAACAAAACAAACTTATATTGTGATGAGTTTAGATATAATTTAAGATCTCTTCTTTACCTTGCACATGAACAAACTAGAAAGACTGTTAACCAGGCAACCAGCGACAATTGCTGGTGAATTCAGGGTAACTAGGTCAAAATTTTTAAGCTTAATTGACGAGCATTTTTTGCGGTCTACTTGGCTGGGTGCCGGGGTGACCGTCGCAGACCCAAGGGTCGTGGCCGGGCATAGTATGGCGTTGTGCGCCGACGTATCCTGCAATTACCTGACGCGTCATGTCCAATAAATGCGACATGAAGAGCTTTACTAGGGCGCATGGCAGAGGTCTCACATCTGGCATTCTTGTACGATGGGTGATGCAGCTGTGATAGCAGCCCCCGAGGAATGCTCCGGCGTCGCACCTCCATGTGACAAGCTTGCAAAACTCCTCCCAAACAAACGAATATTTCGCCCCTGCGTGTAAACCTTTAGGAAAGCTGCATTACTAAACCAAACAAGCATGATGGCCGGGCCCGAGTATTCCCCCAGTGCTGCGCCAACCTCCAGCAAGACTATCATATCGCCTTTGCCGAAAATTACCAAACTTCCTGGAGATGTTCAGCCTGAGGTACAACAGCTGATTTCCATGATCAGGGCATACAAGGCAGCTACAGACTGGGACAGCATCGACGAGACGACGCGCGCTCTTGATGCCGACTGCGTTTACGACTTGCCTTTCATGTAAGCGAGTAGGCGCAGAGCTGGCTATGTTCGTAAAGGGTTGTGATCCCAGCGTTGGACCTTCTTTGGACTTGAGTCGTCCCAGTGCACAATTTAGACCGCGGTGCGGAGGCGGCACGTGCCGGACCTGCGGTGCCCCGAGGTTTGTGATCCCCGGTGGCACATATATCTTGTAGAAGAGCTCCCGGCCACAACGCATGCCAATGCCCTAGCTGCTCGGTGCATTCGCGTGGCCAGCCGTGTACCGTAATCAAGCTTCGTAAGCATTGCACCTCCAAGCAGACATCGTCCTAGACGCCATGCTTCACCGCCGTACGGCCTCCCTAGCTTTGTCGTAGCTTTCCCGGCAATTGCACTTTCTGGTGTGTGACCGTCTACATCTCCTCCTATCGGATGATATGCCAGAGACGTAAGGGCGAAGGCCTAATCGGTGCTCCTGTCAGCTCCCAACTGTCGCTGTCCTCGCTGCCGGCAGGTACATCACGGGGGGCCGCGACCGCGTGCGCGCCGTGGCCAAACTGCTGGCGCCCCTAGGGCACACCGACTTCCAGCCAAAGGTGCGGTGGAATGCTACTTTACCAGTTGAGGTGGTTTGCATCAGCTACCTGCACATGAAGGGCACATTGCTCTTATGACAGCAGCCTCTGCTGTTTCTGCTAAAGCGAGCTGCTGCGCATTTGCTGAGCGTACATCATAAAACTGCCAGGCATGAAAGGGCGGGTTTGACGTATACCGTACACCATACACCGTTTTGACGATACCGATGCGCAAAATAAGCCCAAAGCGATGAGGCCCGCCTAATCGGGCACACACGGAGGTGAACTCCCGAGACGGGAACTTCCTAACCATGCAGGCTGCCCCGTGTCATGCAGTGCAATGCAGTGCAGTGCAGAGCATAGCATCCCCCGTTATGTGGAATGTCCCATTTTGTGCTGTCCGGGTTTGAATGCGTTATGCGTTGTTGCCGGCCTCCCACAAACTGATGCACTTGCAGCTGGTGCACTTCCTGATCGACGGCGCGTCTCGGACAGCCGAGCTGGAGATGGAGGGCACATTGCACATCATGCCGCGGCGATACTGGTTCGCGCCCATCACCTGGATCCTACCGCCCATGCGTATTGCTGGTACTGTCACACTGCGCGTCAAGAGCTGGAACGACAAGGTGTCCCTCGTGCAGGAACGGTGGGTGACATCGCCGCGAGCTGTAATCCCCCATTTCGCCATGCCGCGTCACGTGTGTATATGCTCCAATGACGTATGTATTACCCTAATATACTTACATTATATGCCCCACCGCACGAATAACGTTCGTTGGGAACAACATGGGTGGGGATGATAGCATCACGCGCGGAGAAACTTCCATTACGGCTGTGGGTTCCTTGGGTTCACCAACGAAGCAGGTGCCTTCATGTGGTTGACCTATTGCTGCTAATGTTTATGAGTTGCCACTGCAGGTACAGCAACATTCCCGTCCTCATCCCGAGGTTGGTCCGTTGGTTCGCTGGCTGGACGATGGGAACGCTCGGTGTGTTAGCAGAGCCCGCAGTACGCACACTGTACGAATGGTTCATGGCAGGGTTCAACACCGTGCAGAGCGGTGTCGATCAGCAACCGCAAGCAGCGGCCGTTGCCTCCAAGATCGATGAGGTGCAGGAGAAGGCCATGGCGGAAGTGGCAGCTATCAGTGAGCAGGGTGGCGGCAACTACTAGCGAGTACCCATAACCGAGAGGCTACTTATTTGGGGCATTGGTATCCGCCGCAAGTATCCGCCGCTAATTGTCGAATTGTGGTGGGATGATGGCGTGTGGATGTTGGATGTTTGTTAAGTCATCTGACCAATCGCACGGACAGAAGCGATGGTTGAGGGTTGTAGGAGATGTTGCAGTTGTTGCTCGGGCTGCTGGCAAGTGTAGTTAGGCAAGTCCCAATGGTGAGTCACTGACAAATGCGGACTTGCAATAATTACTCAGCATGGTTTGATAATCACGCATGACACACCCTTGGGGTTGCGACGGTGCTATGACTGCACTGGAAGTTCTAGAGGTACCCAACATATGACATGAAAGACATATTTAAGATCTCTGGTAATGGGGTTCTGGGCTCCTGGCGTTGCAGATTCCGGAGTTCCGGTACGATAACGGTCGTAACTGTCTCTGCCATTACTTCTGACATCGTGCTGCCTGGCATTACTGTCAGTCCGGTAAACAGGCGCTGCAGAAGGCCATTAGATTCTACTATTGGCATTCGCTCCTCCTATAGGATTTGTGGCGATGTGTTGACTGCCTTGTAACGCATACCGATACAGATACTGATCAAGCAACCAGAATCCTAGGCTACACAAAACATCAAATAGCAATTAGATCGGCGAATCATGTCTCTTGCGCAGACAGCGCTGCAGCAATTGCTGCATACATACATCATCCCTAACCTAGCAACGCCTGGCTCGAAGCCTAATCTGATTGACTTTGTCGTCACAATATGGATTGCTGCAGCTCTGCTGGTTTTGCGTCTGGCTTATGAACGTGCTGTCGTCCCCCGGTTCAAGGGGTACCTCGAGCGAGTCAAGGGCCCGGGCGGAGGGAAAGCGGCTTTTAATGTGCTTGACAACCTCTGGATCGCGTTTTTCGCTGGCAGTCTAACCGGTTTTGCTTGGTGGGTAACGGTCACCGACAACGGTGGCTGCACACCTTGGTCCACGAACGCCTGCTTCGTCGGCTGGCCGCACCACGCGGTCGCACTTGGCCAGCGCTGGTACATGGTCCTGGCTTTCGCGTACTATCTGTACGAGCTTTTTGGCACAGTGCTTGGCCTGGGCACCAAGCTCAAGATAGACATGGTGGCGCACCATGTGGTTACTATGGCACTCATCATGATTGCGTAGGTCGGGGCACCTCCCGGAACGCCCAGGATCTTACACGGTTCAATATTGGAGTTTTTCGAGTAGTCATGTTGACCTCAACGGAGGAGATTTGATCTGTTCAAGCTTAGGGCGTGATGGGATAGGGGTGGGTGGTGATGTGTCCTGATGGGTTGGGTCGTACAGGATTGATCCATACAAGGGATTTCTGCAAGACCTCTTAAGAATCGGGTTGGTCCGCACATCGGGGCTTGTTGCGCTAAAATACGTGAAGCCTTGCCGACGAGTGTAGCAAGCACTTACATAACGCAGTTCGCTTCTGACGTTTCCTCGATGCACCTGATACTTAAGTTGCCCGCGCGTCCTTGTCGGCACGCCATGAACGGGCGATAAGCCATAGTACCATCTTCAATTCCTCCTCCTGCCCAGTGTAGGGGCCTGAGATGCTGAAACATGTATTTGCGGATGTTCATAAGCCACTCCCTGGCATATGAAATATACACGCCTACTTGGCTATCACCCGTTCTGTCGCTTGTTGTTTGCAACCCCTTGCCGCTGTACTTCCCTATGCAGATACCAGGTCAACCTCAAACGCATGTCAGTGATGTGGCAGGCGCTGTTCGACATCTCAAACCCAATTTTGCACTTGGCTAAAGCGCTCCATTCCGCCGCTATACAGCCGTTGGAACGGCTGAAGTGGGCGATGTTCAACCTGTTTGCCATCACATTCTTTGTGTGCCGAGTCGTCATGGGCCCGATCTCAATTCTGTGGCCCTCCTTCACCATTGCGGTTGAGGTGCTGCCGGCCAGCCACTGCCACACGTGCTGGGGCCTCGTGATCTTCGTGTACTTCCTGCAGCTGGTATGGTTCTATAAAATTGTGGAGATTGCGGTTAAGGGGGACAAAGGCGAGAAGGCGGATTAAGGTCCAATGCCCACGCAGCGTGAAGACTGCGGCTCATGGTTATCCTAAAGCATGCCTGACTGCATGTCCAGGAGCAGTCGCATTTTGAAGCGGCCCTGACACAGCAGCTACGTGACAGCAGCTACGCGTACATGGAAACCGCGCCTGTTGTTCACGTTATGTAAGAGCAGCGCGTTGTCGTTTTTCATCCGTAGTGGCAGGGTTGGGAATTGCTGTTGTCCTTTTTGTTGTTGCGGCGCGGGATTGTTTTAATGGCGTATTGCTTATACGAGCTGACGAGAAACCGGACTGGGTACAGTGGCGCGGCACAACACGTAACCGTGTGTGTACTCCTCGTCCACAATCTGCGTTGGCGGGCTCGGAGGTTTGAGGCTGGGCCCAGGGCACCAGCTGCCTTCGCCTTCACATGGCGTTAGTCGAGGTGTGGCGGCACGTGCCTATTCTTTGCAACGGCTATCCGATTGCCGCGAACGTGAAGAGAAAAGTGTCTTTTGGGCATTGCGATCTTAGCGATGCCGTGAACTGAAATGGAGGAAAAACCCAAATGAACAATAGAACAAATCCTTCATGTCGCTGCTGCTGCTTCATGCCATAGTTCATGCGAAGCAATTCTTGTTGCAATGCAGGACGTTACGATTGCATTTAAATGTCCCGGAGCATTATTGCTAAGTGGGATTCTAAGGATTGCTTCACCATGATTCCGTTTTGAAGGTCTCTTGAACACCTTCGGCTGTTCAAGGGCCCCTGAAACCGAACGAATGAATCTTGTCGGGAAACAACTTGGACTATCCTGCCGTCTTTGCGCTTAACTCGCCAAGGGTGACCGCCACAACTTGCCTGGGGTCGCCAAGGCAGCATGCCCAGCCTAATCCGCCATACGTTTTTGCAAGGCAATCCAGCGAAAGGTACGTAGCTTGAGCAGCAACCCCAATTTCACATACGGACTCAAATGATGTCTCACGATGCCTAACTGTCGCAATTGCCAGCTGTTGGGCAGCGCCCCCAAACCCCCTGGATGCCACTCTGCTCGGTGACACCACACGATCCAAGGCTCTGCTGAGGGAGAACGAAGGCGACCCACGTGCGCTCGTGAACTACCCAATAAGGAGTAGCTTGATCATCCGTAGGATGCCGTCCGAGATCTCAAGAGCGCAGTTGGTGACCGATCAACTGAAAAGACATATTTATAACAGCAAGGCTTAATGTATGGCACTGGTTACGTGTGCGGCTCCCGTCACCTGGCTTACATAGTCAAACAGTTAGCTCGTTGAGCTGAATGGCGCAAGCTTGTGTTAGCTTTCCTCATCAGGACTAGGATTAAGCGCAAGATCCGCGGTGGATCAATGCTACTGCATATGTTGGGAATCCCTCTGGGGACTGTGGGCCCAGTCCTTGGGAAGGCTCCAGCCGCCCTGGTGCGTCTCCATTGCCCACGCCCTTTGGCTGGGCCCAAACCCTTGGAGTCCTATCACCACACACGACGCATTCGCACGCTGGCCCTGCCCCAAATTGCCATCCGCAAGTGCACCAAGCCGGGCACCACGTAACAACCACATATACGCTCTATGTAGAAGCTGTTATCGGCCGTAAATGTGCACCCACCCTATCACCGCCCGCGCGTCATGCATCACTGCCATCCACCGATACAGCGCATAAACCAGTGCTCCGTCTCCTAGTTCCTGACCTGCTGGAGGTGCCAAAACGAGCGTACAGCCACGTTTTCGTACCCAGTTGACAACGCTAACAACCTTATTCTGCAGCCCAGAGTTGTCTAAGCGCCCGGTAACTGTCCCTTGACCTCCTATTGCCCCGCCGCACGCACCTTGACGACAAACCTGAAATTAAATGGCCCCCCGAATAGCTGCTCATATACACACATTCGTATGCACTTCCGTATTTGCCGTACTTCCGCCTTGTCATTCCCTACCAGCTGAAAGAACTTAGGCCGTCCCCGCAAATTGCTCCACGCTTCGAAGCGTACGTGCAACATCCTCCTGCACACGCTTGGCTAGCCCCGGCCGCCCCATGCGCTGCACCACCTCCGACCCAAACGAGAACACCAGCGCCTGGCGCGCAACATCCGCACTGATGCCACGGGCCCTGTAGAAACAGAGGGCCGATGAAGATATAAAAATGAAGACAGCGGACGAGATGAGAGAAGGCCATACTTGGACGCCCTCTTTCCTCGAGGCGCGCCGTAATCACAGCCGGCACTCTGGCGCCTATCCGGCTGCGCAAATCCGTTCGGTATTCTCCAGAAGGCATGCTCGATAACAACCCATGGCGCGAAGATAGTAGCGAAAATCGCAGATTTGTGCTGCTGTAAGCAATGGACTCCTTTTGTGACAGCCTTGTAATGGTGTATCTTTGATAAATGCCCCAGCCCCCCAGTGCCCAAATGTACCAAATGTACCCTCCTTGCCCTTACATTCTACCATACCTGAAGTAGAACAGCTCTTCGTCACTTAGGTCTGACACCGCGCAGCCGTGTGTGCACTTGACGTCGTCCGCGATAATCTGCAAATTAGGCTTTACGTTGACGGTGGCCAGGGGAACCAGCAGCAGGTTGCGACTCAGCTGGCCGGCGTCGGTCTTCTGTGCGGCGCGGTTCACCTGCCAGTGCGGTGTGAGGGACACGGAGCACTAATGGTTGGGTAGCGACGGTTGGGTGCAGGTCTTCAGGCCGATACGAACAACTCCAGGAAGGAAGTGATCGAGGAGGCGAGGTCTGGGTCGAGGTCTGGGTCCAGACGCCCGTGGGCCTGCACAGGGCTTAGCGGCCACGTCTTCAAGGGCGGTCAGATGGACGCACCTTCACGTTGCCGTCAAAAACACCCTTCCCGCTGGCGTGGCTGACGATGCACTTGTGCAATTGACTGGCAGTGCCGTGCGGGTGGTCAAGTTGCAGCCGCGAGTGCAGGTCGTGCAGTTGATTTGGACCGCACAGCAAAAAATGGCCCATGTCGGTATGGGTCTCTGGGCCACCCTGCACGTGATGGATGAGATGGGAGACGAAGTGTTACTACTCTTTAACTCCAGGGAAGGACATTATGAGACTAGGGGATTGTGGACAGGGCATCACGGTTTAGAGGGCTGTGAAGCGTACACGAAGACCGTTCTTGACAAACCGTTCTCCCGTCGTGCTGACTTGATGACACTGAGCGACTGAAGCAGCATCAGGGCATCTGTACTTAGGGTTTGTATGAATCATATCTGGAGGTGAGGGGATGATCAACCACGGCCGCTCCACCGCCCCCATTAGCATGTACATCGTTTGAGCCTCAGGCCAGCTGCAGGCTATGCACACCTGCAGGATGGTGAGGTCGTGGCGGGCGATGGCGGCCCCAACGCTCGCCTCTGTCACATTGTATCGAGATCGTTCTGCCTGATGCACCAGGGTGCCCTTGAAATGGAAGCTGCCAGCAGCCTCGCGCTATAGAGGGGAAAGGGAAGCGCCATAGGAGGGGACCAGATGGAGTAACCGACTAAGATCGCCATCGCCGCCTTCAGCAGTTTTGCAGTTGCAACACTAGGCTATGTGGGTAGTTGGCCAAACCGAATATGCAAAACTGTTTGAGTGTGCAGGCGCGGATTGGCAGATAGCCTGGTGGTCCGACCACAACTTCTTAGTTCGGCCTTGCCAGTGAACAGACAAACACACATAACCGGCTCCCAATACAACATACCATTTCCTCGAAGCCTGAAGCTTGAGCTCTTTTTTCTGGAAGCCTGAAGACTGAAATCCTCCTACACACCATAACGGCCCTCGTCCCCCGACCCCGAACCCAATCTACTCGGAGTCCGGTCCTCAAACGTTACATCCCGCCATTTCCACTGCCCGACTAACCTGCACGTATGAGTGCTTGACCTCTGCGCCCGGCCCCAGGAAAACCTCCGCCACGCTAACCGTTAAGTAGCGCGCAGAATCCGTGGAGCCAGCCGAAGAAGAGCCCGCAAGGCCCACATATTCCTCAACCACCTCAACCGATGACCCAGCATCCGCGTGGACGAGCATGCGTGGCGCATTAGCCGGAGCAGCTGCACCGTCCGCAACAGAATGCGAAGCTGCAACAGGATTGCATGATGCAGTGGGCGAAGACAATGTGCGGTGACTGCCCTGAAGCCAGACCTAGGCCCACGGCGCTTGACTATTCAACGGATACGACCTACACATCCTGCAAGCCATGCTGTCTGTTCCTCCGCTTCACCCAGTTTTGCAGCCATCCTACGATTCTGTATAAATGCAGTTTTATTGCATCTTGCACCGAAGCCGAGTTATGTTGTTCGCGGGCTCCTAAATTTCCAGCACTGGATTCCATTCCTTCCTCAAGTTTCCCTCCTGCAACCCACTCCTCCCGCTCTCCCTTCACACCTGACGCGACGTGCAGCACGAATACTGGCCCAGGAAGGCTCGTTCCCGGGCCCAGCGCCACCACCAGAGCCCCAGGTGTCAGAGAGCCATTGAGGACGGCGAAAGGACCGCCTCGAGCATTTGAAAGCGAGCCCTACTGGGCGCAAGCGCGGTTACGGGCAAAAGGAATGGGTTTTGAACGCAATCATAGGCTTAGGCTACTGGAGGAGCCTATGTGTAGACTCCGTGTGCCAGGCCAGAACCAGGTTCAGGACCCGATGCTAACAAAGGTATGAAACCCATCCCGTATAGGACAGGTTTTAGAGATGAAAGATTAAATTGTGCTCGCCCGCTGTATTTCAGCCAATCAAGGAGCTCCGAAACAAGATTTGGATACATTGTATCGAGCCGCGAAGTATCACCAAGCAGCCAAAAGGGAGTTGGGGCATTCCTGGGAGCTGGATCCCACACACGTTACCTGTGAACATTAAAACATCATAACCCAATGAAGCACATGACAAAACTCAAAAGCACAAAATTTTCCGCTACCTTTCAACCATGCGCATTTCCAAACAGATGTCACATCTACATTGCACAGATCCAAGTCATGGCTTTGCCTGGCAGACAAAGAGCAGCACAGGCAGCCAGGCCACTGTCCAACCGGAGGAGCAGCCTGTCCAGCAGCCCTGCTGGCCCATCCCATGCATATGGCCCAGGTACGCACAAGCTTGTTTATCGTTGAAGCCGGCGCGCCGTCCAATGGTCCCACATAAACGCCCGTTGGCAGGCCCACCAGACCCCGGCTTAGCTCAGGCCGCAGCACGCCGTCTACGATTACTGCTACCACAGCGGCGTCTGGCAGGTCGCTCCGCTCGAGCACCTCAGAAGGCACTTGCGCGCCGGGCGCGGCTGGCTACATTAGGATCAGGAGGCCAAGTTAGGAAGTAGACACCGAGACATGCACAGTGAGACTGTTGTGAAGGCAGACAAGAGGAGATTTACTAGCCCTCCTATTACATTAACCTACGGGCATGCCTGCCCCTTTGAGTTACTGTCAGCCGATGCCGGTTGGGGAGGCTCACATAGCACCAGAAGCTCCCAATGACAGGATGGCGTCGAGATGGACCTTTTAGAGAGTCCCCCGAGATTGTGACCCCGCCCACATGCCCTCTCGCCATGTTTGCTTGTAATGAGCTGGGTTAAACCCCGTAGGAACACAATAATAAATGCACCGGTGCCGGGCGTGCTGCAGAATCCCGTCGCATCCCACCTCAACGGCTGTCTTGAGCAAAGGAGATATATCCGTAAACCGGTAATCTTCATTACGCGTGGTCGGCATGCGCAGGGTTGCGAGGGCGCCGTTCGACGCCTCGCGCAGAGCGACCAAGCTGTATAAATTGATATATAAGGTTTTATGATTGTATGGATTATTATTAATCTGGCGTTATTAGTCTTACCCAGGTGGCGTTGCAGCCTCTTTTACAGTCCGTGCAAGCCATTTATCCTCCGGAGCCACATGGCTTGCTGATGCTGATGCCAAGGCAGCAATCTTACAAGGATTGCAAACCATTTTCGACCCCTTAAATGATTTAATGCGATGATCTGCAATAATTGGGAAGATATGAAAGACGTTGATTGTCTACTATGCCGCCGCAGCGCCCCGAAAAGGCGCTCTGTCTTACCAGGAAACTTAGGACGCAAAACACTGCCTACGGAACTTTGCATTTTCGTAAATCTGCACAAATTTTGAGGTCGCCGACTGCCAACAGGTCCGCTAACGACTTTACTTATTCCAATTAAATCTTTTCATAAAGGTTTAATGTCGGCGTTTAATACGTAAGAATAAAGCTTATAGTCGGTGGTGGACACAACAAAATCGTCATCGGTCGGTTCCGGAGCACTAATATGTTTTTTCGCGTCCATAAGCAACATGATTGCGGGATATAGGGGAATCACGCGTGACTACAACGCAATTCATGATATTGTTTAAAGCACGTGCGCAGTCTTGCAGGGGGCACATCCATTGTGAAACGGGCATACGAGGGCAAAAGCACCCCTTCGATTGGGGGAAAGGTCTAACCTCGTCTACGCCCCTAGCTTGCAAGTTATATTCTGATATACCATAGACCAGGGGTACAGTCGAATCAAAGGCCGCGATAGCAATTTATGGTGGGATTAGAGGCAGATTCCGGCGTGTGCGTGCGTGCGGGATGCCGAAAGAGATGAGCCGGCAGAAGCAACTACATCTCACCCGCAACTGCAAAGAGCCATTTATAAAGCGCGTCCTCTGTGATATTTGTGTGCTATATCGAACTGTGGGATGTCGGCAGCGACAGGAGCCCTGTCTCTATCTTGCGGTCTCTATCATCCCCGGCAGTTAATGCCGCGCACTTAGCGGCAGGGAAGGTGGTAACCCGCGTATGGGAGAAAACAGCTACGGACAGGAGGGAATGCTTCATCGCGTTTCCTTGGGCCTCTTAGGCTTTTTTCTTTTGGGGGTTTCCCGCCAGCGTTTGCGCGTTTGTGCGTCAGTATAATCTTTGTCCATATGACATAATATATACCTGTTGACATATCGTACATATGTACTCATGCGACCAGAACCTTTTACTGTCGCACCTCGCAGCGGCTGCGTCCAGCTGTCTGGGCAGAGTCAGTGTTGGCTTCGTAAAATCTGTGTACGGCGGATATCTGCTATGGCTTAGCAGTCCAGGCTCAGGGCGCTAGTTAAACCCATAATTCTTCTCAGTTCAAAAGGTTTCTCGCTCCCCATATGGACTCGTTTTGACGTAATATCGGCCACAGCTGGCCAAGGAACGCCATCTAGGTGTCTACACGTTTGTATGCTGAGCAGGGGTGGACATCTTGGAATACCTGCGGCTTGACGGGCTTGAGTGCAATATGTGCCACTGGTATCATTGGGATAGAATTTGGCTTTTACCTTATCACCTTCGGTATCACAAGACTAAGAAGCATCGTACGATTATGCGTGCGAACAGAAACGGTACTGGCGTTACACGGATATGCACAAAATCAGGGGAAGCTAAACTGGTGTCGTTACCTGAACTACCAGGTGAACAATCTTTCCGTTGCATTCGTACAACAATACCTCTGTTTTTGTTACAGCAGAGCATATCTTTTGGCTTTGATTTGAGCTCCTGCGGTCCTGTGCGGTCCTTCTAGATTTTCGGGCCTTACGAGCTCATGAAGCTTGTAAATCATAATGTTACAACATATACCGACGTTTGCCAAACTTCGGAAGTCGCCAACCTTTTAATATTTTCGAACACTCACAGGTGAGTAGTACGCATGCCAGATCAACGGGCGTGACATAGGAACGAAAGCGCCACATATCCAAAAGCACTAACAATGCAGTACGTTGAATGAGGTGTGTGGGTGTACACATTCCGTACCCATCACTCGCTCGCCCAACACCAAATCCAACGATGTGGCGGCGCGGTTGACGCTCCACGTTCTGCTTATGCCCTGCATCTCTAAAGTTAGCAGCAGCCGATCCTAGGGTCGGCAGGCTTCTGCAATTTATATTACGCCTCCAATGCGCCAAAACTCCATACGCCCTGCCGTGCACCGCGTGGGTTACAAAATTGTTGCACCCACACGGCTGCATGTATTCGTTTCGAACGAATAACACATTTTCACGTCATACCAGCCGATCTGCGCAGAGGCACGTACGTCCATTGCCCAAATAAATACACACACCCTCAGCTGATAGAATAACTATTTTCCAAGGAGGTAATAATAGGCGAATGCTACGCAGAAAAGCGGCTTCCTCCCACCTGCCGGCAAGGCCCGCACTATATATCGCAGCGCTGTCATGACACACTGTGTGATGCACGATACGATCGCCAAGATGGCGGTTGCTCCTAGCCTGCAATCACGTACACGTCACACGATGTGCCGTGACACCGCTGCCTCAATGCTAGGACAAGAATTTCAGCTTGTCATGATGCGGTGGTCAAGGACATAAATGACGTCAAAAGATTAATAGTGGAACTCCACGGGGGGGAGAGGTCCATTGGGTTCCCTAAGTCGGTTCCGCTGGAATCCGGGAGATGTATATGTGAATGCATATATGCGCAGACGACCGCCGTACCTCTCATCGCGGACCTCGCGTGAGATGCCACACCGTGACACCAACATGCACGCCCTAGATGACATAATGACGCCATTAGACTAAGGGGAATGGGCTTGACGACCCGAGACGAGACAACAGGCAAACCGACCCCACACGGGGGCAGCGAGCCTATGAGTCACGTTCACCGAGGGTGTTTGACCCAACCACCCTTACGACGGTCAAAATATGTATTACGGGTCGTCTATAATTAAGCGAGGCTGCTGATCAATACTGTCCAGGAGGGTCGGGGCAACACGAAGGAGATAAAATGAATCTCGCATTTGAGCCATCATGCCTTATCACCCAAGCCCGTCGTACAGAACATCCGGTACCATGACAAGCAAGCATACTCCAAATACTCCAATACTTATGATCGATCCGTAAAGGGCTGCTATGTTTTACCTAATCATTGTAAGCCGAGCGGGTGTTCCAAATTCACAACTCACCTTCAACGTATGCTACCCCGCAGCCACACAAGCTGTCTACCTTACGGCAGAACAGCCAAGGCCGCTGCAACCGCCAGTCTTCTGACTAGCCTTGTTCTCAGGCTCAGCGAGCAACCAAACATCCCAACCCAATCCAACGGCTCAACTAGGGCCCCGTACAGGCTCTGGTGGCATCGGGTAGTACGCCACCGCCTGACCGTTCTGTGGTGTTGCGGGGTAAATAACGGGTTGTCCGATAACGGTTGTCCCTGCGTAGGGCTGGCCAGACGCTGGAGGATACTGTGGGTACGCGTCCTGCGGGTAAACAGAGGCCCCCGGGCTGATTGGCAGTTGCACAGCCACAGCGATGGGCGACGGGTTGTTGCCCTCTTCGCGGGGCGGCCGCGAACAGCAGGAGAAGACGCAGAGAGGCACCGTCGCCGCGGCAAGCATGATCGCACCAGCAATCCAGATCCTGTACAGTTTGTTTGGGACAGCTTCATAATCAGGTTAGGGACATGCGCGCATGGGAAATAGCACTCCCTATCCATAGAGTGTCTGGAATCGGGAGTGAAGGAGCAAATGGAAGTGGGTGAGTGGCCGGTCTAGGGGCTGCGAAGGTCAAGCAGCCTACACTGTGAAGCGCTGTGTGGCCGACCCATGGTGCGCTAAGGAATGCATGGTGTCAATTGGATTCCCCCAATTGGTGAATTGGGGCAAATGTAGACAGGGCATGTCGCGGCATCGGTTGACATCTAATGACTAGAGCCGACGCCAAAGCTTTATTTCCCAAAATTTGCCGGACGGATCGCTGCATGACGGCGGCTCCGCCAGCTTGTGGGAAACTTGCAACTAGTGGTTCTTCACACCTGGCCCAATTGGCGCCGCACTGGTCCCGCTGAGTTCGGCAGTAGGTTTCGAGGTAAGGGTTCCTGTCCACGCAAGAATTGTAGGTTTTAATGCAGGGCATTAGTTTGGACCAGCCCAGAGGAAGCATAACAGCTCCCGTGATTAGGCAGCATCCAAACAAAATCTGCAAAGGGTACAGGGCATACACATCATGCTTATTAGTCAATACCCCTGAGCTGTCTAGCACAAGCTGGCCAGAAACACGTATGAACATGTCCGTCCGCTTGCTTCCACGCCTTGCTCCGAAACTTGGCGTTAGGCATAGAAATACAATCCCTCTACTTAGCCCTGAAGGTGCTGGCAGCTAGCATTCCATGGCCTGGTAAGGAGCTGACACCATAGTACATTGAACGACACCCGTTATATAACCGTGCATCATTATATAAACCATCAGCCTCCTGGCCCGGAAGGATGTAAGGCTCACCCAGCACGCTATGTTGAACTCCGTGCGGAAACCCCAATAGGATGCCATTACTACTTCATGCACTCATACGCTGTTATAAATTATTTATCATGCACGTGTGCATGAAGTATGCCTGCCCTTTTAGCAAGCCAGGAAGCCGGAATAAGGATTTATAACCCCTAGAAAACAAAATTCGGTCTAGGTTGTCTAACACATGCGCAGGCGTCGTGCAGACGTGAAGCCCGATATAGTGGACGAGCTTTGCGAGGTCTAAGCGGCAGCCCTTGTTGTACTGAAGAATTCTTGTACATTTTTGCAAAACGAAAACTATAATATATGTTATTTATACGATCGATGGAGAGGCTTTATATCAACCCTGGACGACCAGGACGGGTGCTGAACTGTATGGCGAGCAAAATCACCTGATGCCGTCTGGGTTGAAACCTGCCGTCAAAGAGCTGAATTTATTTACCTATTATGATTGTTTATTCATCAGGCTTTCCCAACCTCTAACGCGCAGGTAAGATACCTGCGAGCAGCCGATCCCGACATGTGGCGTAGAGTCTCTTCTTTTTTCCATCCGGAAAGCATTAGCAATGGATACACTTCAACGAAAAGGCAGGATTATCCCATCCGTGACCGTCATAGAGATATGGAGCTGCCGAAGTGATAAAAATACACAGGTAAACTAGCAATATCACAGTCCTGTGCACCAACACTCCGCGCCACAAGTCACATACCCATGCGGCCGCCGGTGGTCAACACCAACCGACGCATTAGCCCACGCTGGACTTCAGGAGATCCGTACCCTTCCCTGTACCATACCTTCACAAGGACCGGAATGAATCGTTCCCTTAATGTCCGTATGCGCCTCTCCCCGCATCGCACAACTGTCCCCGACCTGATCCAGGCCTGGCACATATGCACCCTGACCGGCACAGGTTGTTGTTCGGCGACCACTAAACGCAACTGCCCAGCTCACCGCATGTGTTTGCTCCTGCTTCACACAGGAGCAGGACACATGCCCAGAACTACCGGGAATCGCAATAGGAAAGGTTGTCATTTTGCCTAACAAGTCATTCCTCCGTCGTTCTTTGGCCTCTCTGTGGCCGAGTCGCTCTGTTTCTCCCCTATCCCAAGTCTTGTTCTCTCGTACCGCTCCATGGGGTCCCCTCCTTGGTGAGTGGTCCCTCTTGCGGGGCCACCTCCTTACCATCCCTCGATAGTTCCGGCCTCCAGAACCAGGACACCTTAGCAGTTCTCAATTTGCATTAAGAGATAGAGCTTCCTGTTGGCGGGGGGCAGCACTGGTGCGGGCTGTGGCGCCACCTTCCTGACATCACCGCCTTGGTGGCGACACTTCCCGGTCGACACCCTCGTCCAACCCGCGGTTTCCCAGCAGGGCACCACCAGCGATGACCTACCACCGGCCAAAATGAGTAGCAACGGCGAACAGATCGTGAACAGTCACTGAAGCAGAACGTGGCCGATCGTTCAAACCCTGATCCCTTGGAAAGATTTCCGCCGGTTCCGGTCCACTGTACGCTGAGAACAGCACGCCCAAGCTCCGGAAGTGCGCGATATCGATATCGAGGGTCAATGGAAGCCGGGAGGTACCATGCCCATGGAGTGCATCACCTGCCTCTGATCACCGTCTTATGCGTTCTCTCGTCAAACAATCGTCACATCGCGGCGTGGCTTGAGAGCTATGAGAATGGACTGGGGTGCGCTAGAGGTCAAGATGTGGATGGTGCCGTAAATAACCCGCTTGTCACCAGGATTCCCAAGGAACGCACGGTCACCCGTGGTGAGTAGTAAAACACAAAACAGCGGACAAGCCACGGCACAGACTTGCACGATACGCTGCATTGAAGTACCTTACCTTGTCATACTTGGATTTCCGCCTTTCATCAAATTCCTTGAAGCCGGGCGTCTCCTGCAAAGTTCCGCATCCGGGTGGGGATGCACCGCATGCGAAATGCGGCAAAAAAAGGACCACACAAAAAAGGCAATGGTACCCGACAGGGTCGCCGACAAAAATCATCTTTCACATAGCCTCAGTGCACATTCACGTGAGCGGCCTCGGCAACAAAGATGATCACAAAGAACAACGCAGGCCTGCGTGCTACTTATGGATCCAGGGCGTTCAAGCTCGATTTAAGTAATTCTGAACAGCTGCATCCTGTATCCGCCACATGTGCTAGACCACCCGACCTGCACCTGCAGGCCGCACCTGCAGGTCGTCCGGCTTGATCGGGCAGCCGTGCAAGCTCAGCGTTTGCAGCGCCGTACAGCCGTACAGCACATCGGGCGGCACCGCAAAGATACGGTTGTTGTCAAGCTGCAGCATCTTGAGCCGCTTCAGCTGGCCCAGAGCTGCCGGAATAGCCGCCAGGTCGTTACTCTGCCGTGCATTAGAAGGCAACACGACGTGCATCCGTGCAGCAATCTCGAAACACAGCTCAGGTTTGTGTCCAAACATCAATACATGTGGCGGGAAGTCCGAACCCCCAAAACCCCGAATCCCAAACACTACCCCGGTCCCAGCCCCAATTCCTGCCCCACCGCCTGGCTGGACCCTCGGATCAAGCAACCCCGCATATCCACCCCTTGAACATTGTGGTCGCACCAAGTGGTGGTCTGCAATTGCCGACGCCCGAAATACCCGGACTCCTGAGATCTTATGTCTGACATATGGGTTGCCGGCCCGCTGCCCCAACCCGCTGCACCTGCGCGTCCAGCTCCTCCAGGCGGGCGCAGGATCCCAATTCATCCGGCAGGGTCTCCAGGGCGTTGCGGGATACCACCAGGGCCTGGTGATCCGTGAAGCAGTAGAACCCCAGATATTGGGTTGGGAGTGGAGCACTGTTCAAAGTGCGTTTCAATGGCTTGTCAGCGTTCGCACTGGGACGGCGACGCAAGGCACAATGGAGCTGGCACTGATTTTCGTGAGGGGCGGAAAAAGTGGAGTTGGGACTTCGCTAAGTACCAAGATGCACAACCGATCCCAATACGATGTCGTTGTCTGCATCTGCATCTCTCAACGCAACCTACCCCACACAGCACCGTAACGTCAACACCACACCATACAGCAACGTGCCACACCGCACATAGCTGATCTCCACCCGGAGCCCGACCCAGCTTACACTCCCATCTACGGCACTTGTTGGTCCCGATTCGCTCCTTCCCAGCCCTTCGAAGATAACGCACAAGCCCCCCCAAAATGCGTCCAAGAGGGCCAGCCCAACCCCTCAGCAGCCCTGCACCCGCACAACCTGCAGCGACTCCAGCCCGCCAATGGCCGGGGGCAGTGCATGCAGCCGATTGCCGCTAACCGATAACCGTTCCAACCGTTTTAACTGGCCGATTTCTTCAGGCAGCTCTTGCAGGAGGTTGTCGTCCAGAACAAGCATCTGCACATCATCGGCATTCCGGAAATGTGGGAATGGTTCAATGGAACCGGCAGCGAACGCGGCGGAGACGGGATATAAACCTAAGCTAGACCACGACGACACCGTTCCCGGACGCGTCCTCAAGGCAGGCGAACGATACCCCTTTCTCTGGAGCCCCCAGGGACCACCGCCCCTGCCTCCCTGTGCCCTGCGGCCAACTGGGTACCCGAAGAAATAAGCATCATTACGCGGACAGGAGCGAGCTTGCTTAGGAAAAAATGCCAGTACCCAAAGCTCCGGTCCGTAAGGACATTCAGACAATTCGTTCCTTGCCTTAACAAATCCAATCCGCCGCTGCCCTACCACGACGCCGAGGCAGCAGCATGAGAAAAAGGGCTCTGACCGAGAAAGCAACGCACCCCCCGATCGTACTTCATCGATCGGGGGGTCCCTGTCCCTCTGTTTCCTGCTCGTGTATGTGTATATTCCTTAACTTCCCATCGTCCCTACGCTTGATGAACGCGGCCCATGCGTGTAGGTGTATGCATGGCGGATCCCTGAGGGAAATGTAAGAGCCGCTGGGCGCCGCGCATTAACGACGCGCCTTCAGTGCTGTGAGTCGCGAACCTGCCCCCGAGGGAAGCGCCACCGTAAGCTGGTTCCCGGCCAGGACCAGTCGCTGCAGCCCCGAAAACGTGACTAGGAAAGCCGGCAGTGCTGTCAAGCGGTTGTTGGAGGCGTCGATAACTTTGAGCGCAGGTGCCGCTTCTGCAAGTGAGGCGGGCAGCTCCTGCGCACGAGAGGCGTGCCAGATGGGGGAAAGAACTAGATGAATGCACCGATGCATGCGATGTTTCAGCACGGGAGAGATGATAGATGAGAACGGGTTGTGGCATGGTGGGGCTTCGGTTGTTGATGAGACTACATGGAGGAGGTCAAGGACCGCCTCGTGGTGAGTGAGGGTTCGTGATTTGTGGCATGCGTGCTTTGCCAAGGAGGATAAAAATCTATTGGGCTTTCGACTCAGGTATCTCCTTATAACTCTTTACTACGGGGCCTTATATACCGGTGATACGAAAAACCCATGCCTATGGGAGGAGTCGACAAAGTGGGTTCACACTGATACAACAAGATAGGGGCAGTGCGGTGGTGATTGCGTGGGGGCTACGAACCAAGAAGACAGGTGAAGGCTATGGATGGGTCAGGCAGTGTGATGCAGCCTACGTTATTGATTATTGCGCCCGCCAAACCCTGTCGTAGCACCCGTAGAAAGCGGTACGACCAACCGATACAACTACTTCACGCAACGCACCTTCAGACCCTGATCACGGAGACCCACGATTCCCGTCTTTGCCCATGCCTGCTGACGCTGCAGCTGTACGTAAGGCCGTGCGCGAGGGTCATCAGGCTTCCGTGGGAGGCAGATATCTAGACAGTTGCCCATTTCCACAAAAATTAGGCTGTAGACTATGAACTACGGAACGAAAAGTAGCGTGCCCTGCTTAAGGCCGAGCTGTGAATGCTGAAGTCCACGGCATGACTGAAACAAATATGAAATCAAGTAGATACGTTTAAAATAACTTGGCTACTTGCTTAGGTAATTTTTACATTTGTGGCATCGTGTACATGTTGTGGATGATAATTTACAGTTATACAGTATACTAGTTCAGTGACGCGTATAGGTTCCTTTGCTCCTTTCCGTACTCAATAGGCCCTCGCGTATTCACTTATTGCGCAATCATTTTGTATAACTTTTAAACGGCTTGGATTTCCTGTTGCAAATTCTTTAATTTCGTTCTTATTGCTGCAATTACGATCTAACTCAGCGCGCAAGCTCGTCTTCTCGGAGGCGGGCATCGTGTCAAGTCCACTGAGGACATCATATAGGCATATATTTCACATACAATGGCGCTGCAATCGATTCGGATGACCGGCGCCTTTGGGACAAGCCGGGTCAGTAACTTAGGCGCCCTATGCTTGCCGGACCCGGTGCGGCGGATTAATAATAGCCATCATCGCTGCCTGCAGGTAGCTCCTCGTGCGTCCGTCCTCTCTCAGCGCTCCTGCAGGTCAGTCGGCCAGCCAGCTGCTACGAGTTGCCTGCGACGCCGCGACGACTGTCGCTCTACAGCTTCCGTGATTGCCACGCAGGGCAGCCAGGCTTGTCGCTTATGCATCCGCTGCAAAGGCACCCATACTCCCTTATCGCGTGGGCCACGGATTTGATTTGCACCGGCTGGCCGAGGGATACAAGCTTATCATCGGCGGAATCGACATCCCTCACACCAAGGGGTGCGAGGCCCACTCCGATGGTAAGACACATTGCCCTGTGGCTCATCTGCTGCACTTTTAAATAACTCAGTATACCCTCTATAATGAGGGCGTGGAAGCTTTTGATGTGTCTACGCATTTCCTGCATACAGGTGATGTGCTCCTGCACACCGTCACAGATGCGATCTTGGGTGCCCTCTGCCTACCTGATATAGGTCAGTGCACTGTAAAGGGCCTCGGAAGATGACGCACTTAGTTGCTCCTGATGGGCATGATTGACAACAGCGTTCTTCGTCAGGCTGGGGCGGCCGGTGGTGCTTAGGCCTGTGCCAGGCTCTGCCCCTGGAGACCTCGCAGATGTGTGACTCCCGTTCCTCCGCACGACTGGTCCTCGCAAGGTCATGTGACATACCATATTACAGAAGCACAGCACGTTCCTCCTGGCATGGGACAATAGGGCAAATCTGCCACGGCACTGACTTGGGACGTGCCATGGGAGTACGGCAATTGCCCGGGCATCACATTAATATCTCTCGCGGTGTCGACCTGAAGTAGGGACGGCGATGTTGGCTTTACCGGCCATTTGCGTGTCACGGATACACGCGAGAGGTGCTTGTGAGGGCCCGTCATGGTGCGGTTACAACGGGCACTGGGTCGCTGTTCTCAGTAACACGCGCTGGAGATACCATGCTGCCACAATTGCCTGGACCGCTCAGATAGCAGAACTGCATCTCTGTACAGCTAGATGGGTGTTCCTTTCGCGCATTAGCGCTGAGTAATCAATTATCTGTACGTGTGCCTCGTTGCACATGGCAGGTCAGCTGTTCCCGGACACGGACCCTAAATGGAAGGGCGCGCGTTCGGACATTTTCCTCAAGGAAGCGGTGAGTCTGGCTGAGTGTGCGCTGATTTGGGGGTAGGGAGAGAGGCTTGTTGGTATTGCAGTGCCACGTATCAGGAAAAAGCTTAGCAGGGGATCTTCACACCTTGCGACGGGCATGGGGTGCCCTTGGGTTTAAGCGATGAGGGGAGTCTTGGAGGGATGCCATCTTTCGTTCCATTCCAATCCAAGTCGGAACAATTCAACTGGTCTTCTCAAGAGTGCTCGCCTGCGCCCTACTGCAGGTTCGGTTGATGGATGAGAAGGGCTACGTGCTGGGCAATCTGGATTGCACCATCATTGCGCAGAAGCCCAAGCTGTCGCCGCACAAGGTACATCGATGGCATAGGGTTTATGAGCTTACACGGTTCACAAAATTCATTCAAGCCTGTGTGACCACGGTGTGTAACGCGGTGTGAGACACTGGTGGCAGGCTCTGCAAAAATAATTGGTGGGCAGAGAAGGGAAAATCGAAAATCTCTTTGCCGGGTGCCAGGTGCACGAATGCAACCCGAGGACACTATTTCCAACACTGGTTGACCCATCGATGGCGTTCCTCCGATTTCCTCATAGTTATTAGAAAGACAGCTTTCCGAACTTCTAATTGGGATAAAGACAGTCTTGACATCCAGCTCCATGTTGGCTTGGAAATGATGGCGTCAGCTTGTCCTTCTGTTCGTTGGCCATATGGGCCGTGGCTCGTGGTCGTACTTACGAAATATTGGTGACTTCACATTACTGGTACTCCACATAAGTTAAATGATCTTCTGTACATAACAGCTGCATGGGTTGGGCATCTCGCTCGCAAGTCCCTCCCTCCGCCCGTTTCCTCTATGGGGTCGCCGCCAGAATGGAGTGCCTGTTCCCACGAAGTTGATTGCTTTCATCCCTTGATGGTGCAGGAAAGCATTCGAAATAACCTCAGTGCCCTGCTGAGCGCCGACCCATCCGTTGTCAACATCAAGGTGCGCCGGAACCGTACCGATGTTCTTAGCCCTGCAGCGCGGTCCTTTGTTCCTCCGCAATAACAAATTCAAATCCCACCCCAGGCCAAGACGCATGAGAAGGTGGACAGCATTGGAGAGGAGCGCTCCATTGGCTGCCACGCGGTCGTAATGCTTATCCGCAAGGACTTGTCCTAACGCTAGAAGCAGCACCTGGTGCGTTCAAGCAGGTAGCTGTCCATACGCGTCCATTAGGTTGTTGTTATGGGTTTGCCATCGTGTTGCGCCCAGCTCACTGAGGATTGAACGCAGTGCCTTGGCGGTAGACGGTGGGCAGTGTTGCGGGCATCCGGCACCTTTGGGTTCTGCCTCACTGCTTTTCACCATACTGAGGCTATTGGACCAGACTGTGTCCGGCGCCGTGGTTTAGCAAAGCTGAGGCGCCTCGCCAAGCACACATGCGATTTGGGGAAATTCGCTGCGCTCGGTGACGTCTGGCTGATGTGTGGCCTGACCTTTCCATGACGACGTGAGCTTTGTAAAAAGGATGGGCTGGATGGGCTTTAGCCGCAGGGAGTCACACATCACGAACTTTCTAACTGCAAGCAGTTGCTTGCCGATGAGGTACAACTTAATATTCCAGTGGCCTATTAAAAAAAGGAAAGGACGTTTGGTTGTCGTCATAAGGGTTTGCAGGAAAACCTTCCTTTACAACGGACATTGCAAACGAAGAACGATCTCCCATATAAGTACGATTTCAGAAGGAAGCCGTACTTGCCTTTGCAGCTGCAGCCGCAACCAGAGCAAACCGGCTCTGCTCTGGCCGCAACACTGCCAAAAGGGTTTTTACATGTAAGGACTAGCAAACCATAGTAGTGCTGTCGCGATGAATTCAACGTCACCTGAGCCATGGCCGCCTTCCCCGGGCGGTCCCCTTTTCCCAGGAACGCCGAGCCATGGGAACTATATCCAATCGACCGAGCAGGGCTAGAATGGGGTTAGGATGGGAAAAAGGGAGGGTCCTTCAGATAACCCTCGACAAGCCAATATTTCACGTCTTTGAGCTTTTCCAGCGGCGAGCTGAAGGGCGGCAGAGGGCAGTATGGCAATTCACGTTGTATTCGGCAGTTTGTCCTGCGAACCGTTGTGATTGCATGATGGTTTTGCATCGCGCGGTTCGGAAACAAATGATGCTAGGGTTGGTATCAGCTAATGCTGGCTCGCGTTAGGGAGCTGGGCTAGTTGAACATAAGGCTCATGGTGAGGTAGCCGAACGGATGTCTCACGTCAGCCCGTGTCCTCAGTGCTGTACTTAATCACATGGTGTATGGTTCGTTAGGCCAAGGGTCTACGTTCCTAGGTATATTCTGGTATACCGCAGCATTCCTGTTACGGAAATGGCAATGGCTATTCATCCTTGAGCAACAACTAATGTGTAACGGGCATACCAGCGTTGCTGCCGTAGTTCCTAATAATTCACTACGGCGTATAATGTGAAAATACACCAAATACGCTAGCCTGTGTGCCAGTTTTAAAGCTCTGTGTAATTTTGCCGTTTGTTCTTAGCGTATCCTTGCTTGTTCATGGTTTGTAGTACAATGAAGAAGTTGCCAATCAGTGGTGGATATTGTGGTCCAGAGGCCGCTGAGCTTCTCTGAGCTGTCAAGCATACACTAGGAATGGCTACTGGATCGGTAAGTGCCAGAGACGTGCGTGGGCAAACTCCTGGAGTAGTTTCTGACACACTTCATCGGTGTCGATAATTATGGCATCATTTGCAAGGGCCAGGTGTGCGCATGCAAGGAATGTGGCGATGTAATCCCGGCTCACAAAGCCAAGGCAGAGAGGAGGGTATCAATAAACCTCAGATGCAAAAAAGCACCTGGCTGTAGATATCATTTTACTTGCATCTAAATATATTAAAAGGGGGCCCATATCGGTATCTAAATAGCATTTTTTGGTATCTAGATGGGGCTAAGGGGAGCCGGTCCGGGTATCTAGATGCGGCGAAGGGAGGGATCCTGGATATCTAGATGCGACTCACAACATATATTGATAGTCTTTAGTATCTAGATGATTTTTGTTGACACTCAGATACAGCCATATTGGATTTCATATGCCCCGAAACCAGAAACTACGGATGACTATCGCTGGACTACATAGAAGATATCTGTACAGGTTATAAGGCTAAAAATAATATGTATATATCTAAATTAAGGTGAAAGGTTTGTGTAAGTGGACCGCGCGCACACCACTGCCATGGCTTTGCGCGAATGGATGGATTGCTTTTTGATTTGCAATATTAGGAATAAAGATTAATTGTATATTGTTGTAATCAAGATTTATGGCCAGTTCACTCGTTTGGGATATTTCGTGCCTGCGCACCACTGGCTTGGCTCTGCGCAGATGGTCGGCTCGCTTCTCTGTTTGCGATAATAGGAATAACACGTCGATTGATATTGTTATAGTAAAGATCCATGGCTGATTCGTTCATTTAGGAACTTTAGTGCGTGCGCACCAGTGGTGCGCGTGGTCATGGTTGTGGTCAGATTGCCAACATGTTGTAAAAGTAAAATAGTATATTATAATGTTCATATTTAACCCCAGCTTTTGCTTTAGGTACTTGAGTCAGAGAGCATGCATGAAAGTACAGCAGCAAGTGGATATCTAGATGCAAGTCAAAGTGGGTACTAGGGCATCTAGATGCGGATAAGGGGGGTTTCCAAACATCTAGATGCGGCTGGGACGGTATCTAGATACGACAAAAGGGGTTCTTAAGGTATCTAGATATGACTGGAACAGTATCTAGATGCGGCTACAAGCTAGATGCCGGCCAGGTTCCCCCCCCTCTAGATGCGAGATGCGGCGAGTTACCCTCCAGGTAACCTCCGTTGTGATACCCTCCGAGCATAGGAGCTTATCCTCCTCACAGCCTGAAGGTGGCCCTAACAATACAGTGAGATCAAGTTAGAAATAGGAGATATTGAAACAAGATGCTTAAAGTGATGTACCGGGGGAAGACACACACTCATACAAACATACGCACATACCTGTCCAGTGGTGTCCGCAGCAGAACGGATGGCGTCAGACATACAACGAGCCCTGTGTTAGCATCTGCCTTTCGAATTATCAGCATGGGGTCCAGCTCCAGTACCTGTATCTGCGAGGAATATTGCAGCTGCCGCAATTTGGAGTAAGGTGGTGGTGGCAGTGATAGTTGCGTTGATGCCGTTGATGCCGTTAATGCAGTGGGGGCTGCGGTGGTGGCGGCGGCGGATCAATTGTCAAGTTCCTTGTATTGCGTGTCTTGCTCGAAGAGACGAAATGATGTAAAGGAACTTACGTCTTTTATGCCAGCAGCAATACGCCATATGGATGGCGTAAATAAAGTAAAGCTCATTTTACGCCGGACCATAACGAATAATATGGTAGCATAACCGGAATGACATATTTACCTTATGTACCGGTATCCGGGAACTGGTTATGGCGTCGCCTGAATGCATTGCAACTTCACACAAGCTTGATGTCCTCATAAGCAGCTGCAACTAATTGAAACGCTTAAGAAATGTTAGGTTGCGTTGCAAGCAACACGTTTCGCTGATGCGTTTTCGGTTATGTAGCTTGCCTTTTAAAGTTCGACCGTTAAAACAGCTTCGGTTCTATACAGCTGCATCTATTTTGTCTGCTCTGGCCGGTCGTAACCAGCAAGGAGTGAAAAGGTTAGAGCTTGTAAGGCCCGGACGAGCCAGGAGGCTCAAGAGGCTCAAGGGATTCGAGAATCTCGCTGTAAGATGACAATTCGGTGAAACTTTCGGAGCGACGTTGGGAAGTGGGGAAGTGGGAATTCCTGTATAAGGTTTTCACATGACCGTTAAGCAACTAACCGTAGGCAGATTCTCGTAACCATCAAGGATTGCACGCGCGATGATAAGATTGCGTTCGTCTGCATCCCGTTAGGTTGCAGACTTGGGCCGACAACTAGATTCTGATTTGATTGCCATCCTTTCCTCACCTATTTGTTGCTTCCTCTACTTTCCTGTTCGTTGAACTGTCGGGAAGGTACATATTTTTCCATTACTTTTCTCACATTGTCCCTTTCCTAGATCGGGCGGCGCATTACCATCTTTGTTTGTCCAACCGTACAAGCTCTACAGCTCGCAACAAACAACGGGTCCCATTTGCGACTTCTCGTGTTGCATTTTTGATACAGCCGAATTGGAAAGTGAGATTACGTTTATGATAATGTAACAAATTGCGACAGCCAGAGAGGAAGTCCTCAAGGCGGCAAGGCAGATACGTCGTACCTATCAATATGGGGTCGCCTAATGTTCTACAGCTGAAGTATTCCCATGCGACGTGTATGACAATCATCGATTGCCGAGCTGTACTATTGCATTGTTGAAGGAGAAGTCGATATCCTGTCTAAGTATAGACTGCGTCTTGCAACGGCGACCCTTGTGCCACCATGTTCAGCAGGCCAGGGTTGGTAGTTGCATCACTTATTATATCGTTTGTTGTGATAACTATAGTCGATGCGGACACAACGGATCCGTCGCCATCTGTTCCAGCTCCAGCGAAAGGTGTTACCACAAAGACAGTCCAAGAAATCAGCTTGGCGCCAGCTGTTGAAGTAGCTAACAATGATGATATTGATCCAACAGGTCAGATGCCGGTGATTTGAAGGTTAATTCTTTCGGACCCCTAACAGATCGGTTTGTGTTGCGTGCTGCTGCCTTTATGTAGGCAACTGTCTCGAAGAGATCAAGTTGCATTGCGATGGATTCGACGTTGGCGAGGGCGCCCTTGCGGACTGCGTCAGTGACCTGATAGCTGAGTCGGAAATCCGGGAGGTCGAGTCCGGTACGTAGTCTAATAGATGAACGAATACTGGCGAAGGGATTCAAAGTCTCGCATTAAAGCCTCAATCTGCATTAGGCATATTCAAACTGTTTTTGAGGGTGCTTGGAACTGTGTTTTCCTTGAGGGGGGAGCAGCTGTGTTCCTCTCCTCTTTCCCTCCAAACGGCTGCGCATGGGCATGCATCACGCGCTGTGTGATGCTTCTTAATTACTCCAAAACCCTGCGTCCATTCAGGTAGGCTTGCACACTCCGAAAAATAAAAAACAGTGGATTTAATTAGTCGGCTATTTCGGGATTTGGGTTATTTCTGAAACCTGTCTAAGCCTTTCACCATCTCCATGAATCCTGCATCAATGGCTGGTGGCGCTGTGGTGTGCCACGTGGCAGCAGATACGGACCCACCAAGCATCAGCGATGCTTGCCGAGAAGAGGTGTATCAGTACAAAATCTCCCGCAACACCAACATCAACAGAAACATTCCCTTGGGTGCGTAAGGCATATTGCCTCGGGTGTCTTGGGTATGCTCAGTCTATGATGTCACACTTATGAGCATGTTGCTAGGAACAATACCATGCCTGTAGGTATTGGGCCCCGGCTCTAACTTTGGTTGTGCAAATCCCAGCTATTTGCAAAGAGTAAACCTTATGGCGATTATTCGGTTGCAGACACAGATAGCATTCTTCATGCATGTGCCACTGCCTATTCGCCGCCTGCGTGATACACATCCTCTCTGCTGGTTGTACTACAGCAAAGGCATGCAAGGTTGATGCCGAAAAGCATTGCAACATTACGTGGTTCTTCGGCTACAAGTCCGGACAGATCATTTCTTGCCTTCGGTGAGTGCAGTTTCGATGGCACAGGATTGGGGGATATCGGGATGGGTTTGGAAGCATGTTAGGTGTCATCTGCTTTTGCCAAAAGCCGTCATGGACAACGGGCTGTCACAGTTGGAACGTATTCGTGCGGTGCATCGTCCATTGCAGCAGCAGGGCATGCATTCCGGCTATAACCAATTTGCAGATGAGGGTGCCCAACGCATCTCTTTGTCTTGGGAGTCCTCAAATCGACAGCCTGAGGGCAATGGTGTGGTGGACGGATGCAATCCTTGGTCTCCTACTTGCTAAGTTCCGACCTTATCATCCGCTGCAGGGTGGCGAAGGATGTGCTGGCTCCGGCTTGCGCCAAGCAGATCTTCAAGCTGCAGGTTGATGCCGCAACGGACTTCCGTGCGGACCCTGACTTATACCAGAACTGCAAGGACGATGCTGCGACCCTTTGCGAAGATGTTAAGTTCGGTGGCGGACGCGTCCAGGCGTGCCTGGTGAGAACATTACATTCGTGCTGCTATACCCATCGGGTGTGGCTGAAAGCGATAGTCACATAGGTTAGCGGAGGCGCAAAACTAGCCAGGTACCATAGAGCCAGATTTTTGTGTGCATCGGGTTTCGGGCATTTCCTTGCCGCCCTGGTTGTCTAACCCCAATAGTAATCCACCCTTTCCAGAAGGATAGCACTACATGGGCCTCTCTTTCTCGCGCCTCAGTGCCTTTCTCGCCGTAGTGCCACGATGTTCTGAATTTTTTTGTATCATGGTGTCGGATGCTGTTTTTGGCAAAGAGAAGCATCGTGGTCATTGTCTCGTTCGCAGAGAGACAAGCGCATGCAGCTGTCGTGGGGCTGTGAGGAACAGCTGTTTCGGCAGGAGCTGGAGAATGCAGATGATATCCGCCTCAGTGTGCGCCTCTACCTGCTGTGCATTCGGGAGAAACGTAAATATTGCGCGGACGTGGAGCCTGGTGAGTGTTGATATGAGGTTTGCGGCTATCCTTGCCGCAATCCCAGACAAGCTTCACTTTCCATATCAGTCGGGGTGACGTTTGCATGCAATGGGAATGGGCTTCAAGCGCGGTCTGCCGAGAAACTCAAGCAGCAGCCGAATTCAGACGTTGGAAATCGGGGTTTCCAGACGATGGGACCCTGAAAAACTTGGCTTCTGATGCATGAAGAGAGGCGCACAAATGAGTTGGCGTACCAAGCGTTATCACTCGTCCAACTTACCATTCTCCCACACAGGCGCCGCCAAGGTAAAGGATTGCCTGGAGGAGCATCGCAACGACGATGGCTTTGGCGATGAATGCCGCGAAGAAGTCAACAAAATGATTGAGGCACGCGTGCGTGAGTTCCGCCTGGATTCACGGTTGCGCAAAACGTGCAAAACGGACATCTACAACATGTGCGCGTTCCTGGGCGAGGTTGACAATTTGGACATCGAGGACGAGTCGGTTGTCCGCTGCCTGCAGGTGGGTGGTCGGGCGAAGGATTTCGCGCACGCAGCTGGCCGCACGGCATGGCGCAAAAACTGATTAGAACTGAAAAGATGGCAGTGGAGTGCACTAGTCACAAATTCTGCATAGCTTTGGCTGAAAATGCCGCCGATATTGTGTTGAGGCATTGCCCACGCGTTCTCTGGTCACTAGTGTGCCTGCTGTGAAGTGGGTTATCGGACCACGGCCACAACCACACGCATGTTTCCATAACTCGGTGCAGGACTACATGAACGAGATTCAGGACTCGGCTTGCCGTGCTCTGGTGCGGAAATATAAAGAGCTTGCAGCGGAGGACATCCGCTTTGATGTGCCCCTGGCGGAGGCGTGCTTTGATGATCGCCAGCGCCTATGCGCCAATATCCCTCCGGTAAGCATCATGCGACTGGCAACGATCGCAGAGATTTCGGCAAGGGACACGGTATGTTGTGCCATTGCGCGCAAACAATGTTGGAGGCGGGCATTCTTCCACGCGAGAAGCAATTATCACATGGTTAGTAGCTTCTTGATGGTCGGGGCAAGGTTCCAACTTAGTTGCCAGGTCAAAGAATGGCATGCGCCACTGCAGAATTCCCTGTCAGAACCATTTCACATACGCGGACTCTTCAGTCTGGCTGATTTTATGCCATTTTGTCAGTATCGGTCATTGTAAGATGCAAACGTTTCTGCACGAAAACTGCAGGGCTCGGCGCGCGTGTTCCGCTGCATGATTGGGAACCGTGACAAGCTGTCCCCGTTATGCCGTGCCACCCTCTTCGATGAGGAGATCCGCTTCTCCGAAAACATCGACTTTCAGTATCCGATGAAGGTAAAAAAAACCGTGCAAGCACTGGCTGCGGTGCTAGTTTTGTTGCCATCAGGGAAGTGGTGCTTTGGGGACACGTGGGTGAGTTTTGTCCTCACTGCGTAGTAGCCAACAGGCGGTAGTAATGTTCCTTTAGTGCTTTGGCAATATGCTCCGTATTGCACCCCTGGTCCTGGCTATCTGTGCAGGTGGCATGCGACAAGGAGCTCCAAACTTATTGTAAGGATGTGCCGCACAGCGAGGCGCGCGCCATCCGGTGTCTCCAAGTGGGTGCGCTTTTAGGGTCAACGTTAGCCTGCGTGCATGTGAACTGAATGGTTGCATCTGAAAGAGGATCTCATAGCACCTGCCTGGCTGACACCTGCATAATATGCACTTACAGATCGTGGGTGCTTCTGGCCACCACGCTTCCAGGCTAGATGATGTGCCATAGTTTCATGTCTTATGAGGTATTGCTGTCTGCACATTTGGGTCAGGGTCCTTCATCATTGTGGTGATGCACGGTTTGTATATTAATACCACGTATTTGCCGTATTATACCGGTTACAGGACAATAAAGATGATCAGGACTTTGGAGCTGAGTGCCGAAGGCAAGTGGAGCTGTACGAGAACGAGGCCGCCACGGACTATCGCCTCAACTACCGCCTGAGGAAGGAGTGTCGAGATGACATCGAGCTGCTCTGCAGCTCAGTGTGCGCAACAGAGGACGGGGCGGTAAGCGTTGATGCGAAGGCTTTAACCGTGGGGTTCCTTGACCAAGGTCGTAGATGGAGGTTGAATTCTCGCAGCAAGGCTGTACGTGATTCTGAATGCCGGGTGCACTGAATCGAGGCCCGATCTTCTGTTTGCGGTGCAGACGTGCGGCGGAACTGTGCTGCGCTGCTTGACGGAACGCAAGGAGGAGATCAAGCGGGAGTCCTGCCAGAAGGAAGTGCTGTATTTCGAGAAGATGGAGGTCGAGAACTTTAACAACGACGTTATCCTGGCAGCCGCATGCCGCGATGATGTGCAGACCTGGTGCAACAATGTGGAATCGGGTAAGCAAACGCTTGCGTGTAATGCTACTCTCACATTATTCATACCCCGTTCGTTCTCTGCGACTGCCTGCGGATTGCAGGGGAAGGCCGTGTGCATGAGTGCCTTCGCGCACACCGCACCAACCTGAGCGATGCCTGTCGTCGTGAGGAGCTTCTGCTTGAAGAGCAGGAGGCGGAGAATGTGGAGCTTCGGCCGGGCCTGCTGCGCATCTGCCGTTCTGAGCGCCGCGCCTTCTGTAACAACGTGTCACCGGGTCAGGCACGTGTGTTCCGTTGCTTGGCTGAGAAAATCTCGGACCCCGACTTCGGGGAGGAGTGCCGCATGGAAATAACGAACAAGCTCCTGCGTCGGCAGGCGAACTGGAAGCTAGACCCAACGCTGCGTAAGGCGTGCAGGTGGGACATCGATGCATCGTACACGTGCAATTGACATGAATTTCGAACTGCTATAACTGCTAGATCAGGACATACTATTGCGTCGCAGATTGGATCTAAAGTGTTGGCCCGCGGGCCTTCAGCTGCTGCATCGCGGAAGATGAAATGGAACGCAGGATAGATGCGTTGGATGATTGATGAGTTGGGATGTTTAGGTGGTCCGTGTTGTTGTGGGCAATTTCAATGTGGCGCGTGTATTCGTCGCCAGAAATTGAGCTTTATATGAACGGTGCTCACGGTCGATTTACATGCATAATGCGCAACCCATACAGGACGTCCGTTTCCACCCTGTGTGCTACCGAGGACGCCGCAAACAGCGAGGAAGGCCTTGTGTACAAGTGTCTGGCTAACCACTACATGGACCTGGATGATGGTTGTCAAAAAGAGCTGGGCCGTGCCGTACATATGGCATTCTTCGTCTGGACCGAGGGCGCCATCCTGACATCGGACTGTGATGAGGATGTCAAGAAGCTGTGCCTGTCGGTGCGACCTAACATGGCCAACACGCCCGGTGCAGTTGGCCAATGCCTTGCTGGGCAGGTGGGTGGGGTGGTGGGCACTGGAAAAAACTCTTCGATACAAGGCTCGCGCCTGCTTGGCGGGAGGCTTTGCCTGGAACCCGCACAACAGCTCATCCCACCATACTTTATTTCATGGCAACCTCGAGGTGGCCATTGAGGGATTAGTAGTCCGATAGGTGCCATACATCGAAGGACATTAGGGATTGAAGGACAGAGGAAATGGGCGGTGTATTCCAAGAGAATAGGATATCTACCGTAAGCGGTGTCGTCTCTCTTCACGTGCGGCAGCGTGATGGGAAGAGGACTGGAGCACACCGGGGGTTCACAGGGGAAGGGCTATTGCACTATTGCAAGCGACTAATATCTTGCACAATGTTGTGCGGGTAGCTTCCGTCTGCCCCAGCCTTACAGACCCGAGCGCTGAAGTTTCCCTTTTCCGTGACCACGCTCGCTGAACCCTTCCTGCAGCTGGAGGAGAGCACCACGGCCAACAGCACTGCTCCACGCTTATCAGACAAGTGCAGCGCGCTGGTGGACGTGGCGGAGCCGCCAAACATGAAGCAAGCCTTCGAGGCATCGCTCACGGTGGCGCTGCTACAGTCCCAGCTTTCGGCTGTGGAGGCGACAACTGGCCTGACTATGCTGCAGCGCGACAATCATGGTAATGCGCAGGCGCTAACGCTGACAGGTTGGACGGCCTTGCTTGGAATTGCGTCCATGGTGCTACTGGTGTTGTGGGGCATCAACTATGCATACCGGCAGTACCGCGGCGTGCCCGAGCAGGCTGGTTACACGCTTGTCGTGAAAGGCAAAGGTGGTCGTTGAGAGAAGGCAACCGGAATTGAGCATCCGATGTTATTGTGGGAATACGAGTTTGTGAGCACTATCAGCTTCCAAACTTCGGGCTTCATTAGCAACGCGGGGTCAGGACAGGGTTTTGCTAAGAAGATATGAGGCTAATGGGTGTACTGAAACGTCAGAACCGGTGAAATGTATAGATATCATATCGTGTCTGAGAGCCTGGATACGCCGCTCTTTGTTTCACATTCATGAGGCAGCGATAAGCGGGATTCCCGCGGTGCCGTGCGCCTGCATGCCGCTCTGGATATTGAAACGATGTCCAGGCAATCCTATTGTCCATTATAGCGATTTGATGGTACTTTAGGTTGGGTGATCACGTCGGCGGCTGTGGACTCATTGCGCTTTTGTGAAATCCATGTTGTAAGGGACAGTGTGGGTGTTGGTGGTCATGAAAGCGAGTATGAAGCGTTTATGAAAACACGCGCCATCACGACTGGTTACCGTGTGACGGGTCGAAACTGGCTCTAATGTGTGGATAGGTTTCGACGAAACCACAATCGTTTTGTTGCCTGCGACCCAGGTGTTTTGGGACAGGCATCCTCTAAGTCAGGGGGTTACCACCACTTCGCCTTGGTTCTACTGAAGTATGAGTATCAGTAGCTGCAGGTTAACTAGTGCCGAAGCTGCAGCGACATTTGATCATGTCATAAACGTGGAATAAGTCCGATGGCATAAATTATCATCTGCATGTATATGGTACGTCATAACAGGGATGCGAGGGCTTGCTCCTCAAGCTCGCATTCGGAGAAGGTTTGGGAGGTTGGGGGTCACATGCACGGCAGGTGAGAGGTCATTCATGGTGTTCGCGGTGTGCCTAGGGGTGGTATATGAGTTGGCATACGCTACATGAGGATTGCAGCATTGTGGCTCTCCGAATATCCTGTCACCTTGTAAATAGCCTATAGGATGTGTAAGCGTGCTCCTCCATGCTCGCAAGCGTGGGGGTTCTACCTTAGGTAATCTGCATGATGTGCGCCACAATGGCCCTCTCGAGTCACTTGCATCTCAGGATTTCTTCGTTACCTGGAAAGTCCACGCACCGACTGTCTCGAACATTCATCGCATACACATCCGAGGGCTCATGTGGGTCAACCATGCAGTCTGTCATCATCACAGCATACAATAGTATGATACGTGCATTATCGTAACACCAACGAAGGCATATGAAGCAGGAGCAAGGATCGGACGATGGCCACAACACTTAAGTGGACGGCCTTGTGGGTAATGGGCCATCCGTTGAAGCCTGTTACAGTGATAATGGCTTCCGAACGGTTGGCGCCCGAAATCGCTACTAAATAGAAATGTATGTATAAGGATTGATACGTAAGAAACGTGCAACCATAGGAGACTGATACGCACACCCTCACACACCGGTCGTCCCTCGCAAACTTCCAATACAGGGTGTCACCTGCGCCAACGCAATGTGTGCAAGGGCTGTCACAAAGCTAATATGCTAGACCTTTGCTATCATCAGGCTATAGAACCCTTAGAAGGGGGTTTAGATTAAGCCTTGTGTCGTGGGAGACTAGAACTCAGCTGTCTGACATATCGCAAAGGCATCACATCTGCAAGTCATGTTTTACTGTGAATACATAAAAGGGTTTGAAATAAGAACCAAAAAGTTACACTTTAGTTATTCCAAAAGGTGAAAATTATCTAGGATCTTTGAAAGTCAGCGATGAAAGCGAAGAGGACAATTCGAACGTTACCGCATAAGCCGCATCGAAACATCATCTACATAACCTCGGTTATGTAGATGATACACGAACTCAACGACAGAGTTGCCAAAATGTATGTTTCGTCGAGAGTCTATCCCCAAACCTTGTATGGTTGTAGTGTACGGCATGGTACTGGCGCCGGGAATTCCCCCAAAGTTACCCAAACCCTTCCTCAATAGTTCAGAAAACCTGCTGAAACTACACGTATCAGTTAAACCATGCGCCGTACTTTCGTGTGGAGATCTCCACCTAAACGAATGCGGCTAGCAAGTTTATTTCTAGCTTTATTAGTCTGCCACTCAGCATCATCCCAGCCAATTGATGATATCAATGAACTTTTCAAATGGGTACTTGAACTGGGTGGAGAGGTGAGACCGTTCCATTTCTGGAATTCATTACGACCCTTGAAAACCTGCATATGGCATGTCTGCAGATTAACGCGGTGGTACGACATAACAAGGATGGTGTCCGTGGACTCTTCGCCGCGAAAGCTTTCGTAGAAAACGATGTCATAGCGGCAATTCCAGCTGCCACCATCCTGAACACTGGCTCCTTCAACGACAGCTTTGCGGTGCGTATTTTTTGATTGAAGCAACAATGTTGCATACTGTTTGCGTGGCATAGTCTTGGCTTGTCCATATGGGACATCAAATTGCAAGGGCTGCCGGCCCAGGGGGCATTGATCCAGAAGCTGAAGAAGGCGCTGTTTTAACCTGCCGTATGAGGAGGCAATTTGCACATCTCTAATCTCTTATAACTGACCTAACCTAAACCCGGTTTACAGGTACCAACGCTGACCGTGTTACGGGAGCTAAAGGACCGAAACAGGTACGGTCGTCCTTACTGTGCATTCGTGGAGAAATCGCCCCACTTGACGAGGATGTAATCCTGGATGCAGCCGTTTCAAGCCGTACGTTGACATGTGGCCCAAGCCAGACGGGATCCTTAACTCCTGCAACATGGACCTCAAATATGCGCCGATGTGGAAGAGCGCCTATTGGGTACGGCATATGTATTACAGCACGCCGGGGAGCGCTGGGTGCCGGGGGATATGGCACATCATGACGTCCCAGTAGCTGTAATCTTTAATAGTTATTCTCCATCTAGAAAGTGTGGGGCATATATAAGGGGGATACGCAACAGCGCTCCACTCCGTTCCTTCACCAGTGAAATTTTTGCGGGGTCACCGCAGCTTTGCGTATCTCTGTTATAAGCATTACGTCTGTCGCCCGGAAGCCTATCCAAGCGTACGGCATGTCGTTCGCGCTTTTAAAACTGAACAAGTTGCAATCAATGTTTCCTCCGTTATCCAGGGGTAACTCAAGTCTGTGCTGGTGTGCGCTACTGTGGTTAACATGTATTGAGGTAGCCTGCATACGCGTCGTGTTTGAAGTCGAACAAACTGAACCTGATTATGACCTCATCCCTTGCCCAGGAGAAGAGCGTCCGGGACTGGGAGAACCACCTGAAAGCACTCCTTAACGGTGATTTAGACGCTGATCTGGAGTACACCATTAAAGAGATGGTGGGCAACGACCCTGTCACGCTTGACGATCTTAAATATGCTTGTGCAATTGTGAGTATGCTCCGGTTCGGTGCCATGGTTGCATCATGGGCATTGGGGATACGGAATTATACTGCCGTTGTGCTGCGCCGGCCTGGATTGGGCACACAACTTCATGGTGACCTTCAGCATGGAAGTGATCGTATGGCTAGAATACATTGGTAAGGCGTGTCAGTTTGCAGTTCGTACGCGAATCAGGGTAAGATGGTGGGGTCCCATGTTGGTGTTCTTTTCCACTGTGTCCTGCGAACACCAACATGCCTAGGCATCCTGTGGATGGTGGTGTTTCTAGACAAGGGTTGGGCAAGCCAGAACCCATGTTCCCAAGCGGTCCAAAAGAGCTTGGGGCTTCGCTGTTCGAGCCCCTTGCATGATCGAACCATCGAGCATACCCATCCCGCACACGTGTCCCTCGCAGTCCTCAACTCGCTACGTGTCTTCATTGCGCCGGCGGCGGTTGATCATGGCGCCCATCTTCGACATGGCCAACCATGTGCGCAACTGCACCAGCACCCTGAGTGCGTACGACAGGGGTAACTATCTGTACTTTATGGCGGGGCAGGAGATCAAGGCTGGTGACGAGGTGGGTCGCAGTTCCGCTTGGCTTGCAAGGTGGTGCCTTGGCTTCCGTTCCTGTAGGCCCATGGGGGAAGTTGTGTTCCGTGGGGTTACTTCGCAGGCACTCAATTCTTGACGTCCTATGCACTTGCTTGGACATGTGTTCGCAGATTTGCTACAGCTACGGCTCGCTACGCGATGATTACTCGGTGGCGCATTATGGGTGAGATATCTCCCTGGCGTCAGCCATGTTCAGAGTGGCATGTCTGTACAGGATACCCGTCGCTTCGCCGACGCAAGCTTGCCAAGAGCTGTCCTTTCAGTCCGTCACCTCAGGAGCGTCAGATGTCCCACAATCCTTTTCCCTTGCGGTACTCCTCTTTTTAGGCGCAGAGTCATGGAACTGTGTGAGTGAGCGATCTTGTCTGTAGGAAATGCTGTTGTACGCTAACTGTGCACCCCGTCGACCCATGATAATCCTGCAGCTTCTTGCCGGCGCTGGAGGACCCCCCATTGTTGAGTCTGGTTGACATGCCGGGATTCGATCCCGACATGCCTTACAGTCACGAGGACGCACCCTCCGACGACCCCTTCGACGGTGGGTACTTGACGAGACAAATGGCACCATCGACGCGATACCAGCCGCGTAGCTGGATGGAGTAGTAAATACTTACTCCCCTTGGTGTGATGCGGTGGATGGGGTATTTACCCCCTTGGCCCATCGCGGGAGCAGGGAAGGAGAAGCCTATCATTTAGGGGTGCCGTTCCTAGGCTATTTCCCGATGCGTGCGTTGCGCCATTTTCCCTGTTGGACCGGGACAGCTGATTTATACATCTCTCGACTGTTGAAGCGTTTTGTACGACAGGGTTTCCTTGCCGCTCGCCTGTAGTCGTCCTGTCACCGAGTGTGTCCATGTTGCCCCACTGTGGTGCTAGGTACGCCGGAGGAACTGCAAGCAGAGATGGCCCGCCTGAAGGGCATCTACAACGTGATCAAATCCACGCCTGACGCGCTGCCGCCTAAACCCAAGGGTGAGGATTACGTTTACGATCTGATGAAGGATTTGGAGGAGCGCCGCCTCAACTCACTGGCATACGAGATCCAGCGCATTGCTGGGCTGCTGAACGTGAAGGCCGAGCTGTAGAAGCCTCCGCCGTTACCTGGCGCAGCAGAGCGGTGTGTCGACGGGGCCGTATGAATCTAAACGTGTTCATGTGACCGCCTCGGAGTGATGGCGCACGGAAGGATTTATAACATCCGTGAGCGCCGAAGGGACTGGACAGCAGCATCGTTCCCTCCGGACGCTCTGACAGTTGGGACTTTGTCGCTGCTGCAGCTGTCGCAACTTCTTGTTCCTAATATGCGTTGTGGATGGTTTGGACGATGTCAAGGTCCTGTTGACTAGAACCCTAAGTAAGCCGCCGTGTTATGGCCAGAAAAAACACTTAAGTGCATGCGACTGATCACCGAAAAATACCTGCATCTGGGTCCGTGTCCTGAATCCCTTGTTACTAATGGGGGGGCTCCCCGACAGGGAGTTATGTGTATGGTGGCTGGGTATGGGACACTCTCTGGGCGGCTAGGTTGGATGCAACTGCGCAACAATTCATGTTGGGAGCCGCAGCTCCGCATCTGCGCGCAAGGATTGCGAAAGGGGCAGGCGCAGTGATTAGCATACATGCGGATGTTGTCTGCGATCTACAATACCGGTCTTATTCACATGTGCATTATGTTCTTTGAGATGGAGGAGTATGAAACGATCCTAAAGGGTATAACGGCTTTGGTGGCGTCTTCTTTGTCCTTGTATTGGACCTATGACGCGGTGTTGGCACGCGAAGCTGCGATTTTGACGCGAGTTTCAGCACTATCGTGGACTGAGGCGGAGAGCATAGAGGAGCGGTATTGGTGACCCCAGAATTTGCATTCTTTCGTGGCTGGAATGGCACGGAGATCGGGCCAAAGAAAGAATGAATGTGGTCTGCATTGTTAGGCTCCCCATCCTGGTGAAATCCCCGGGGAGCTCGAACTCATTTACGCGCAAGTTATTACCTCGATTGCCCATTTGCCATTCTAAGCTATGGAGGCCCCTCCATCCAAGAGGTTAAGCTAATGTTTTCCAGGTGGCAAGTATTGCCGCCATGGTTTGAGTGAGTGTGGCGTCTTCCTAGCCTGCAATTGCCACAATGCAAAAATGTTCGCACAGCCAGACTGCGGACATCCTTGCGAGAACCTATGTGATTCCCGTACGTGAAAGCTGGTTGCAACTTGCGAATTCATCGACTTGGTAGCGTACGTCGGCAGCAGCTGACTTGATAGTTAACCTGGCCAATAACTGTGGCGGTTACAGGGCGCATATTCCAAAGATCCCGCGGATGACGTCCAAGTCGAAGATTAAAAATGGAAATGGTATCACACGGCGTTCAACACAAACATTTCGGGTACCAGTGGCAAAGCTGTCAACTTGCAGCTTGCACTGTGGATGCCGTACATAACCAACTAACGTATTGCCGTGAAGGCATCCCTGGAAACACACAGGCAACTCGATCTACATGTCCTAAGCCCAAGGAATAACAGCATCGTTCAATTTGTTTTTCTGGGCAAGTTCCTTAACCCAAGCCAGAATCTTTCCGTGACGGTCGGAAGCGTCGCTTTTCCTTGTTCTTATAACTTGCAGGATGATAATGAATCTATGTAAAACTTTACTTTGAATTTGTATTTAATATGGCGAATCGCACGGACCCGCTCGCTAAGACAGTCCATGGCACCAATCCACAGGTATGTGTTAACTCCAACAGGTGCATTTTGGCGAATTTTTGCGTTGTCACCACTAATGTCACAGCCCGTTGAATGCAGAACCTTGTCGAATATATCGTGCGGCAGAAAATATACCAGACGGTTTACTGGAAAGAGAAATGCTTTGCCTTGACAGCAGAATCTTTACTCGAAGTGGCCGTGAACTTGAAGAGTGTAGGGGGCACGGTTGGCGGCCAACGTAAGCCTTCTGACTTCCTTTGTTTGCTATTGAAGATGCTCCAAATTCAGCCTGATAAGGAAATCATTATTGAGTACATAAAGAACGAGGACTTCAAATATGTACGGTTACTTGGTAAGTTAGTGTGATAATGGGTGGAGTCTTTAGCCCCCTCCCTCGCACCTCGCACCGAGACAATTTGGCTGGATTTCCCCTTCAAATGCTTCCATACCATTTCTCTGAAGCCACCAAAAGTATTTACAGGGAAATAATTAGAGGGCGATATGTCAAATTAAGGAAATCCGCGTCCATCCGTTCAGGTGCATTCTACATGCGCCTTGTGGGCAAGCCCCTGGAGGTATACCAGTACCTTGAGCCCCTGTACAATGACTACAGAAAGGCAAGTGATTGGGTTGTTCGGGGTTGTTATTACTTGTATGAGGCATGCACAGCACAGCGTGTTGGAGAATGGATGTAGATGGTGGATGCACCCGAATGTGGATGCACCCGGCAGCATCGTTACTATTCGCAACCTTGACTGATCCGGTCACTCTGTCTTTGCAGGTACGGCTTCAAACAACGGAGGGACACTTTCAGCTGACCCATGTGGACGAGATGGTGGACGAGATGCTGAGGAAGGACTTTTTGTTTGATATTGCGCTGCCCCGTGTGCCCGCCAGGTATGTGATCAGGACGTGCGGAGCGGTGTAGGACTGGTTTTGGAGTCTGTGACCTTGCATGCGGGCAACTGGCGGACAGGCACCGGGGGCCAACTTTTCTCAGCCGGGACACTCTGAGAGGTTTTCAGTGGAAAGAAGAGGAGAATTCTAATTGCAATCATCCCATTTTCGCTGTGCAGGAACACGCTCGAGAAACTTGGCCAGCTGGACCCACGCATCAGCGTCCTGGATGAAGAGTTTGATGAGGCGATTCTGGAGCTTGAGGCGGGAGAGGCGGCCAAGCTGGCGGCGGAGCTCGAGGCCAAGCTGGGCCAGACTGCAGGGGGGCCAGCTACGGGCGGTGTTGATGGTGCAGCTGGAGCGAGACCGGCAGAGCGGGAACGACGACGCAGGTGAGATTTGAATCATCCCATCCAACTATTGGTGAGGGACTCGAATAAGCGATGCCAGGGACAATTCACTTTGACTGGTCTTAAGAGATGTCACGCGGGAACGCGAAGAAGGCTGCATGCTGACAAGATGGAAAAGAGTTTTACCGCGGGGGGCGAGGATTTGACCCGGTGGTTCGGCAACGAGAAACTGAAAACCAAACACCATCCTGGCACCTGCTTCGTGCCGATGGCTCTTCTCCTATCCCATTGTTGACATTTTGCTGCTCCTTACATTGTCCGTGTTGCGTAATTAAACTATATGTCGGAGTTCTGCTGTTGCCCATGATCATACGCATGACCACTTCTGACGGTTCCAGTAACCCCGGTTACCTTCCCTCCTGGCCTCCAGCCCCGCGCGTGAGGCCGATCGGGGTCGGGACGCAGATGCTGTTTTCCGGGATCGCGCCGAGCCACGCGAGCGGGAATGGGAACGGGTCACAGAGCCCTACCGGGACGCCGGAGCCCGTGATTGGGAATACGATCGGGAGAGGGAGAGGGACGGCCGTGGCGGCGGGAGAGATGTCCCTGCGGATCGGAACTACCGGGAACCTCCTCGGGACAGAGAGCGGGACCGTTATCGCGATCGCGATTGGGAGCGGGAGAGGGAGAGAGAGAGGGAGCGTGACTACCGGGACCGCCGCAGCAAGAGCCGCAGCCGCAGTCGCAGTCGTAGTCGTGACCGCCGTGACCGTGATCGGGAACGGGAGCGCGGCCGAGATCGGGACTACAGGCGGAGCCGCAGCAGGAGTCGCGACCGTCGTGATAGGGAACGGGACTACCGCCGCAGCCGAAGCCGGAGCAGAAGCCGGGAGCGGGAACGAGAGCACCGGAGAGACCGTCGCGATAGTCGGTCACGATCCCGGTCTACTTCCCCAGACGACGATTATGACTACGACCGGCGGGAACGTGGCGGCCGCGGGTATGAACGGGAGCGGGGGCGGGACCGCAGCCGTGAACGTGAGGATTGGGAGCGGGAGAAGGAGAAGGAGAAGGACCGGGGAACACGTGGGGACCGCCGCAAGGAGCCTGGGGACAGCGGGCGAGACAAGGACAAGAGTGGCCGTGACAGGGAAAAGGCAGCTGGAGGAGGCAGCGGCAAAGCGCGAGCTGTGCATTCGGAAGATCCCGAAATTGTGGAGGTGAGCTGGGCGAATGCGCACGTATTGGGTAATCTGTATAGCGAATTGCTTCTTATTAAGCATAATTTGGCTCGAACCTACTGTTGGGCTTTAAGGCCTGTTCAGCTTGCGTGCTGTGAGACGGGCTGCAACACGTGCCCATAGCATATCTTTTTCGCCATCTGCCAGAGCGAATTTGCAGATTTTGTAGCTAGGTAGGGGTATTTTGCAGCTAATTGAGAGAGTTTTCTATCGCTTTTAGATCAGGCCCGCTCTGACGGCCATAGCATCGGATACCGCGCCAGCCAGGGAAGCGCGCCGTCACTCCTACCTATCGCAGGCACAACGTCGAATCCGTCTCTCACTTGCTGCGACAATCGCAATCCGCTACTGTTCCTGCCACAGGCTAACAAACTGCGCGCGAAGCTGGGTCTCAAGCCACTGAAGTGACCAGGCAGTTCGCAATTTAAATAGGGCTCTGGCTATTTCGCAGGAGCCCCTGCCTCGGGAAGCGTAGCTGTTGCCTGGCTGGTTGGTGGCAACCTGCTAAGCTGGCGGCGCAGTTGCTTAACAGCACGTTCGTAGGAATTGAAAAAACCTAGGATGGCGAGCGTAAATTAGGCTCGGGTGGTAGTGGTGAAGGCTCATGAGTTGGAAATCCAGTGCTGGCCTTCGGGTTGCATAGTCGCATAATTAGTTGTTACCGACCATGCCCGTGCAAATGCCCTTGTCTGGAAGGCACTTCCGTGTGGGGTTGGAAGATCGATGTCAAGTTCACTCGCTTGACATGAGACATTCGAACTCTGCCCATCCTCTGGGCCAGTCCCGTGCGTCCTTGTCCCGTCTCCCGTGGTATTTACCATGAGGGTATCCGTGATATCATCTGCCGTGACCAGCCGGGGGCCACCAACCGGCAAGCCACTGGTAAAGCACACTTCCCTACACGAGGTCGCGTCATTGTCACAATAAGAGTGCGATCATATCATCCGTAAAAAGGATTTTGTGAGGACAACTATTTTCTGTTGCCCAGGGAGGCGTCAAACATCCGATCAATTGCACCGAAATTTTCTTTTACCAAACATTAGTGTGGCGCAATGCGCCTTTACGGTACAATCAAGGAATGCACAAAACGGAGGCAACCAAGGGGAGGCAACTGCGTTGACTACATAAGGGGAGCTGTCCAGCTGTTAACCAGCTCTCGACCACCGGTTTCGGTCCCTTGCGTTATTAATTCGTGTATATTCTTGAGGTACCCCTACTGGGTATTGCTCACGACGGGTGTAACCGGCGAGACCAGGCTGGCTCCCTGTCTCGCAGACGTTTCTATGTCAACGATCATTGGCATGCGCCGGCAAACACCCCATTATTTGGCATAAGATCCACAAATGCTGATACTATACATAAGATATACGTCAGCGCGTCGAATGTGTGCCTCGGCGGCAAGGCGGACACGTGTCCCGATATTGCCCTGTTTGGTCATGCGTATCTACAATCCTTCCCATCTGCAACACAACTCCATGGCTCCTCCTCAACAGCAGCTGCATGACACGCAGTCTCCACCAATACTTATTTCTACTCGTGCTTAAGCAATGTCACTTGAACGTTAAAAAGGACACACGACTCCCCACTCATCCCCAAGACGCGCAACGGCAGGGTCCAGCAGGGTCAAACCCACTTCAGAAGAGCCGCATACACACACCTCCTCCGCGATGCAGCCTTCAGTCCGTCAGGTCCATTAAAGCCCGATATGCCCGTCGTCTACGGCGCACCTCTCCTCGTGCAAAGCCATCTCTTTCAGCCGCTCCTGCAGCGAGCTGCATGCTGTTTCCTGCTGCTGTTGCGCTAGTTGTCGTGCGTTATTGTCACAGTGGCGGTTTGCGGCGGAAAAGGAAGGCCTCCCCGTCCCTACCGCGACCCACCCGCATGTCCCGGTCCACGAAGGTGGTGGTCCAGCTGGCGCCCACTCTGCTTTCTCCGGGGCCCGCGGTCCCTCCGGTGGCCAGCTGGAGCTGAGGAATGGAGACACGCATGTCGCACAGCGCAGTCGCCCGCAGCCGCCGCAGCCGCAGCCGGTCGTCCGTCCGTCCATCCGCCCGTCCATCCGTAGACAGGCAAACGACGCATTCACATGGATGAAGGTGAAAGAAGCTAATGGTCAAGAAGGGTTGCTAAGGTAAGGGAACCCAGGCGCATGCTTATCCAGATTCTGACGTCCCCATCGCGCAGCGAGGAGTTCTACCAGCCGGCCCGGGGAGCTGAGGCCGAGTCCCGGTGGGTTCACTGCTGCATTGTACCTCCTGCCGCGGCGCTGTTAATACAGCGAAGAGAAACGCCAACTACATGACACAGCCGCGCAAACTGGCGGAAGGACCTGTGCCTGTCCATGCGCCCTGCAAATCCCCGCTTCAATGTATTCAGACTGGCCGTACTCAGACTGGTTTGTTTCGTTCACAATTTGCTTTCCCTTTTAGTTTTGTTTGCCGTCGTAGAATGGCAGGTATACCTTGTAGTCTTCAACTCGTCCAGACCTGCCTTACATGGCCTGAACATGCGACTACCTACACAGATGGGCAAGGTAGCTCACCGGCGGCATCCAGGAAGGTACGGCAAGGCCCATCGCAGCCACGGGCTTAACGCTGACTTGGTCAAACAGGACCTGTGCGGGGCGTGTCCAGGTGCGGGCGGAAACTTCATAGTGGGGCAGGCCGTGCCGGCAGGTCCCCAGGCAGCGGCACCTGACTCAAGCAGCGCTGCCAGCGGTGAGCTGTTGTTATGTATTGCTGCTGTTGCTGCTGCCCAGGATGACTCGTGTCCTGCCAGCAAAAGACCAATAGCCGTATTCCCTGTAGCTTTCCTTGCTTCGGACCCAATAAGGACACAACCCGATGCATCTTCAAAGCAAAAACTGCCAACCGGAAGCTGGCGATTAACCAGTTATGCGACTATGCCTGATCGTCACTTCCTCCCTTCGAAGCCATGAGGCACGCCGCGAAGCGATGCTGGATGTCGACCGGGTGCCAGCACGTGCCACGAGATCGTGTTGGAAGTCAGTACAGGGAGTAAATTTACCTGGGTGTTCGGCAGCAGCTCCGGTGCACTACACTACCAGCCGTCCCCCTTACGTAATTCTAGCGCCGGTCTCCAATCGTCCAGTTTGATTACCTGTTACAAAGGCCCCACCCCTCCTCCTCCTCCTCTCTTACCCTAGCGGTCTTCCCATCGCCCGAGTCGCGCCAGACACCCTGGATTCCAAGTTGCCATGAACCCAGCGGGCCAAAGCCAAGCACTGCTGAGTTATTCGCCACCACCGCACCCGATTGGTTCAGCGATAACGTCTGCGGGGGAAGGTTTGTAGCTGCTGATGTCAACTCATGCACGTAAGTTTACGTAATGAGTGCTGCTGGGCAAGTCGTGCAACTCTTAATTAAAATAGGAAAGTGAACTCAGCCCTCGAGCCCGTAGCTTTGTCGTTTGCGTGCCCGTGCCGGCGCACAACCTGTGTGATGTCGCTGATCCCCACGCCCGGCAGCCGGCTGGCGGTCCGCACAAGCTCCGCTGGAGCGGTACGAGTGACAAGGATTCCGTTTGACGCGTAAACTAGCTCCCATTCGCCCAGCAGCAGCGGAGAGACGCCCAGAATCCCACCAGGCTGCTGATGCCAAATCAGCGGTTCTGGCGCTTGAGTGAGGGCCTCGAGCCGATGCAGTACCTTATCTATTTCGGACTTGGCCTGAATACAATCGATGCTGCACGTAAATGTGAATGAAAAGCACATGCAAATGTATAAATATTATGAAGCCTCACCTGGGGCTCTCCTGGTAAAACAGTATTCGGGTAGCCAAGGGTCTGGAGCAAGAAGTTCAGCTCCTTTTTGGTTTCCGCGAGATGGCATTCTGTGTCTTGGAACCGAGCAGATGCCTTGACGAGCCATAGACTGCAACGTCGCGAGTTGCATTTGTGAAATGTCGAAACGCGTGAATTCTGCTTCAGGAGTATCGTTTGTTTCATGTATACAAACACAAAGTAATAGACTCAGAAATAATATTACATGAAGCTTAACTTAGTTCTCAGAGTCAGAAGAATAAACCGACCAGCCACATAAGGCGCAATCAACGACCCTCAGTTAGGCCGACAGAAGTTGAAGGCCGTCAACGTACTACCAGAGATTAGTACTTATTCCTCGGCGTTAACTATCGTACCATGTCCCCATGTTAACCAGGCTTCGAACAAAAACATATCTGACGATAGTAGTAACATATGTGAGAAGTCTAATTTCCATGGACTCCTTTGCATAGCTAAGTCTGCAAATTTTGCTGGAAGTTTGAAGTCGACAGCATATGTTTGACATTGAACGTTGTGTACCGGATGGCAAGTAGAAGCCTCGGGGTCTGAAGCAGCCAACGTATAAGGCAAAGATACAACATGCACGGTACTCAACTGGCCACAAGTACGATCCCAAAGGTATTAATACATCACGGAGTGAATGCTTACGGTCGACCTTTGTGTAACTATAAGAACATTTAACCTGAATGTTTTGGACATCGGGATATTAGTGATCATAATTTTGCTAGTGATCGAGTAATAATGAAACACCTCAAAATAATATGGTACGGACCATCCTTAGCTTGCAAAAATTGTGATAGATTAGTGCATTCTGCATTTTACGAGAGGTGTCCTCCCATTCGGCGGCGGCCAGTTTCCAATAATTTGACATGGAAGGAATTTTTCCGCATGTAATTGCACGTAAATTTTGCAATTGTTACTTTCAGAAAAAGGTTAGTTACGTTCACATCGTCACATCGTCATCAGTATTCACATCGTCAGAATCAGTATTTAAAGAGTTGTCATTTGTCAAATGTCTGTGCTGTTCAGATTACGATATAATCGTGGCGTGTGCCGCTGAACATCTAGACTTCGCCGGTGGGCTTGCTGAACCGTCACGCCGTCGTGATGTCGTACCTCGTGGGGTCCGTGTAGAATGGTAGACTGCGTCTAGCTTTGTTCCCTTAAAGATTGTTTGAAGTATCGTGTAATTGAGCGGCTGTCACATCTTAAACTCTGACGGACAGGACTGTCGTCTTCGCGCCTCAACGTTCGCGTACATCGTCTATCGTGCTCTTAGATGACAATGCTTCTGACAATGCTTCTCAACGGCACTAATCCTAAGCTAAATCGCCGTTTAGCGGACCTGGCAGGGATTACATCCTCAGTGCCACTACCGAACACGCGCCACACGGCGACGGCAAAGCGGCATCAAGCTGCACAACTTGCACGTCGGGTGTCAGCCATTGTAGCTGCTGCGGGGCCAGTTATGGAGAAGGATGTGACATCTGTCAGGTGTGCCTCAATTAAAAACCTGCGAGTGTTGTAACGGCATGATTTTGAACCTGAGGTCCATAGGCCGCTACCTCCCTACTGCATCGCCTTGGCCACGGCTTGCTCAAGCTAGCGAGCCTTCACTGCTGCTACCGATGATCTACTTGCACCCTTACTTTACCTTCTCTCTCCACTGCCCCTACTGACAGCGCCACGGGTCTCCCTCGGACGGCGGTCGTGGGCGTACTCGGCGGGGGGCAGCTAGGGCGCATGATGGCCCTTGCAGCGGTAGGAGGCATCATCCACGAGCGACGAGGGGTTGTCACAAATCCCCACCTTGCGTGTATTTTAAACGCCGTACACAGTCGGGTGTTTGGGCCGTGCCACGGCGAGGGAAACTCTCCTTTCTGGGGGGGCATGGAGTTTTCCTTGGGTGCGGCAACGCAACGCCGATTAGAAATGGCGATAGAAAATGGTTCTGAGGGTGGCACTTGGAAAGCGGGCTGAGACGGATTACCCGACTGCTCCGGTGCATTGCGGCAACGCGTGGGGGATGAAGCAACCCGTGGGCCACAACACCGCTCGCCTTGGGAGTAACGTTTTACTTACCAGCCCCCCGACCCGTTTGTTCAAAACCTGGGAAATCCTCTACCTCCACCCACAACTTTCCAAACATCGACTTTTCCGCGTGTGCATCAGCGTGACTGTCTTCTTACAACAATTAACACCGTGATGTCAAATATGATTCGCAGCACGCTTACGTATGTCGCCCTGTCCAGTCCAGCTCAGCCCAGTATTCGTGTCCTGGGTCCGGTTAACCGGGTGAGCGCCCCTCTGTCTGTGATCTCTGCGTCCGAGCCCGTTTCTTTCCTAGCCCTGTCCCCCTGTCCCCATGCATCTGCTGCCCCCAGGCCAACATGGGCGTGCGTCTGAAGTGCCTGGACCCCACTCCTGACGCACCTGCCGCCGTAGCTGCGGAGCACGTGCAGGGACATTTCCGGGACGCCGCAGCGATTGAGGACTTTGTGAAGAGTGGGTTGGTACATGAACAGCCCAGGGGCATGTAACACTGCAGCGGCAACTTGACGCTGGGATTGGGGATTTGTTGAAGATGGGGCTAACGGGCAGGGCTGCGGCTGCTCGATGCAATACGGCATGGGGGTAAGAAGCCACTGAACCACCTGGTTGGGCGGACCGGGCTTGGCGCGCTCTGGGCAGCATGGGGGGGGCCTGCTGCTGCTGCGGCGGCGGCATCTGCTCTGTGTGTGTATGTGTGTACGTGCGTGCGCGATTGGTAGGTGCTTCTGTTTCGATCCCTCCCGCAGCCCCCAACCGGGGGCGAGTTGCTTGGGGCACCCTTGGGAGGTACGGCGGTAGGCGGGGACAACCAAGCTGTCCGTGTAGGTGGGGAGGGGCCGCCGCCGCAGCAACCCCGAAGCGGTTCCCAGCCGTATTGCGGAACAATACCGGCGCACTGCTGGGCCATCCCCGAGTGTGCTCCCGAGGCCGCTGGGGCGGGCCGTGGACTCCGCCGCCCGGTGTGCCGATCACCGCCAGAGACCCAATGCATGCAAATCGTACAGTTAGACAGGACACGCAAACAGTGCGATGCAGTTCATGCCTCTCTTCTTAATCCGACCCCGTTCTATTTGGCTATCCGGTGCTGTCTTGTACATAAACATGTTGGCAACACATTCGCACTCGGAGTGCGAGTCCGAGTGCGAATGTGGATTTCACCGGGCCTCACACCCCTACGGCTATTGGTGGCTACTGGGTCCCATTTCTCCCCAACTCTCTGTTCCCGCGCGGTGTCTTTTTTCAGTTACCCCGTAATTGGGCCGCCTCCTCAGGCAAGGGTGTGGACGTGCTCACGATGGAAATTGAACACATCAACACCGACGCATTGATGCAGGCAGCCAGCGATGTCAAGGTACGCCGTGTGGTGTACGGCATGGCACGGCACGGTACGGTACGACTCACCAGTCCCTCCCCAGACCTTCCCTTGCCTTACCAGCTGCCACTCTTCTGAAGGATGGCTATGAGACGGAAATATTGTTGGTTCATTTTTAGGATATTCCTCAACAGCTGCCGCTCATCACACTTTTAAACGGCGGCGTCACTTCCACGTTCTAGCCATTTTACGTCGTCAATGTTCCCCCCGACCTTCTCCCCGCTTTGTCCTCCGCATGCTTTCCATCTTCGCATGCCGGATTTTCGCCCTCTCCTCATCACCACGTGCCGTGTCCCCCTTCTGCTGTTTGCCCCTTCCCCTTTCTCGGTTTCCTCATGTCGGCTGTGTTGGCATTTCTCCTTCGCCCTCCCTTCCTGACCCTCCCTTCCTGACCCTCCCTTCCTGACCCTCCCTTCCTGACCCTCCCTTCCTGACCCTCCCTTCCTGACCCTCCCTTCCTGACCCTCCCTTCCTGACCCGACCCGACCTGGTGGTCACCCCAGGTTGATATTGAGCCCTCCCCGGCCACCATTCGGGTCATCCAGGACAAGTTCGCGCAGAAGCAGCACTTTGCGGCTCACGGCGTGCCGCTGCCCCAGTTTCGAAATATCAAGTGCCGGGGCTGCATGGAGGGCACCGGCAAGGCCTTTGGATACCCCTTCATGCTGAAGGCCAAGCGGTACGTGGGAGGGAGGGACGGCGGGAGGGAGGGACGGATGGCGTGGGCTGTATATGGCACGAAGTGGTGGAAAACCACCAGACGGCAAGCAGCATTCGTACTTCACGCTCACACATATGTATGTATATATGGTACATGTGTATCTAATAGGGAGGGATGATGGTGTCTTATGGAACGTTCGCGACGGTTCTGGAGATACAGATTGAGTGATGATTGCTAAAGTGATGGTGAAGTCCGTTTCCGGCTGCCCGCAACGCTGTTGTCCTGTCGGGCCCACACAGACTGGCGTACGACGGTCGGGGCAATTACGTGGTGCACTCCGAAGCTGACATCGACTCTGCCGTCGCGGCGCTGGGCGGCTACGAGGCAGGTTTGTACGCAGAGCGGTTCGCGCCTTTCGTGAAGGAGTTGGCGGTCATGGTGGTACGGAGCCGCGACGGCAAGGTGGTGTCGTACCCAATCGTGGAGACTATCCATAAGAACAACATCTGCCATGTGACAGAGGCGCCGGCTGACGTGCCACCAGCAGTACACGTGAAGGCGCGGGAGGTGGCGGAAAAGGCCATCTCGTGTTTGGAGGGCGCGGGCATCTTCGGGTGAGGACCGCCGCTGTGGCGAGCAATTGTGCTTGGCATGCATCTCAGCTGCTGACCGACCCGTGGGTCTTTAACAAAGCTGCCTCCGGCCGACGCGTCGGGTCAGCTTCCGGGGCGGCATCTCCGCTTAACGGGACTGAATTATACTAAGGACCTGGACCGTGAAATATGCAGGTGCTATGCCGTCAGGTTCCATTTCGGGCTTATTCTTGCCTGACCTTCATTATAGCTCCGGTCCACTTCCGTTCCTCGGATCCGCTCCGAAACCGTCGTCTTCTCACAAAACCGCTGAAGAGCTTTCGAGGGCCCTTGGCGTTTAAGAGCACGACGACTCCGCGAACATATGCTTTCCTGCCCACCTGCCTGCCTCCTGCCAACCTGTTCAGGGTGGAGATGTTCCTGCTCGGGGACGGGACGTTGCTACTCAACGAGGTGGCTCCCCGCCCCCATAACAGCGGCCATTACACCATGGACGGATGTGTGACCAGCCAGTTTGAGAATCATGTGCGCGCTGTCCTCGGCTGGCCGCTCGGGGAGACACGCCTCACCAGCGGCTGTGCAATCATGCTCAACCTCCTGGGTGAGGCGGACGGCGACGAGGGTGTGCGGCTCGCGCATGACCTTATGGCCAAAGCGTACAACACACCTGGGTGCAAGGTGCATTGGTACGGCAAGGATGGGATGAAGGTGAGCACGTGGGGTTTCTGGGTGCTGGGCTCCAAGGGTTCATTGAAAGGGTTGCATTTCGTGAATAACGATTACTCGTCTGGGAGGGGGAGAGTGGACATTGTTCCCGGCGGCGAAGCAAGCGTTCGTTTCTTTGGAGAGGACTGAGGGAGGGCTGGGTGCGGTGTGAAGAGTTGGGGAGGCGTGGAGGTGCCAGGGTGTGGCTGGAAGGGGTCGCGCATGGGGATGAGGTCCCTGGCAGGCAGACGTGAACGAGGGAAGCTTTTTGCTGCTCCTCGACCCTAGGGCGGGGGATGGCGTGAGGACGCTAAGTCTTAAGAGCAAATGCGAGCGAGGGAATTGGTGGTGAGGATGAGAGTTAGCCGCTGAGGCCGCAGACGGATTCAATACGCTGCTCTTACACCGGTGAAAACACCGGTCTCCCCCTTTTATCACCTTGTTACCTTCACCGGGAATTGAACATTACGGAAACCACATACACGCGGACTCCGAAACCACATTCGTACCAATACATCTTGCTGATGTCTTCTGGGTTCCACCACAAGTGCGGAGTATTGTACCCATAAGTGCGGTATTAATTAATTTCAGTATGCTGCCGCTTAGTGCCTTCGAGCCCCATCTTTTGATTCAACCTCCGAAACCAAACACTTACCGGCTTGCTGGTTAGTTCTTGTTTGGTCCATCCATCGAGGGTCGCTCCGTCCTGGTCTCCGTCCCCGCCACCCTTTCTGCTCCCGGGCTCATGCACTCGGAACTCCGGGAGTGCAGGTGGGACGCAAGGTGGGCCACATCAACATCCTGGCCGCCAGCCGGGAAGAGGCCCGAGCCAAGCTAGGGGCACTGGACCCCGCCGGCCTGGCCGCCCTGCAGCGCTCTTCCGCCGCCTACGCCGCCGCCTCGGCCGCCGCCACTTCGGACGCCTCTGGCGGGCGGCCGCTGGTTGGCATCATCATGGGGTCAGACTCGGATTTGGCCACCATGAAGGTCCGGGGGAGGGGGGGCCCGGAGCAGCTGTTGTGGAGGAAATATAGATGCGAGCTATCTTGACATAATGTGTGAATATATAAGTATATATAAAACCACCAGCACCATCACAACTACCACACGCACCTGCATGCGCTCGCCATCGGCTGCCCCGGCCGCGTACACTGGCTTATGAGAGTCTTTCGAGCGTCCCCTCTCTGTTGCCATCCTCCTCGACCTCATACCAACTTCGCCTCGTCTCGTCCCATTCCGTGAGTGGGGTTGGCCCCACCCCGTAGAGAGTTGGGACACACGTCACATCCCCATTCCGTAACCTCTAGATCCTCTTCCCCTTGCTCCGGCATTCTCTCTGCACCACATGAGAATTGTTGTCTTGCCTCAACTCATTACATTCGCACATTCGTCCGTTCACCATTTCCTTTCCAGGCGGCCGCAGCCGTGCTGGAGGAGTTCGGCGTGCCGCTGGAGTTGACCGTGGTTTCGGCGCATCGGACTCCCGAGCGCATGTTTGAGTACGCTCGTAGCGCTCACTCCCGGGGTCTCAAGGCCATCATTGCGGGGGCCGGCGGCGCAGCGCACCTTCCCGGCATGGTGGCGGCAATGACGCCACTGCCCGTGATCGGCGTACCCGTCAAGTAAGCCGGCGGCCGTAAGCTCGACAATGGGGCGTAGCTGTGATAACAGAAACCCGACATTTCGCACAACCCTCCCCCCCCCGCAGATCATGCGGATTTGATGCGCGGCCGGGCATATGCGCAGATGCGCATGTCCCTCTCCCTAAGCCTCCTTTTTCTCGGCTTTCTGAACCTCTTTCCTCCGTCCGTCATGCCGTTTGTTGTTTTACATTCTGTGACCACGTGCTGTACGGCCACGCACCAGGCCATCGGGCGCGCATCTGGACGGCCTGGACGCGTTGCTGTCCATCGTACAGATGCCTAAAGGCGTGCCGGTGGCTACCGTAGCTATTGGTAACGCTGCCAACGCGGGGCTGCTGGCGGTTCGTATTCTGGCGGCCCACGACCCCAGGATGCTCGACCGCATGCTGACTTACCAGCAGGGTATGACGGACATGGTGCTGGGCAAGGCAGCAAAACTGGAGGAGGTCGGTTGGGCGGCGTACAAGGCGTGAGAAAGAGTGTGAGGAAGGGGAGAGAGTGAGGGAGCATGGAGGGAAAGGGGGAGGCAGAGCGGGTTTTAGGACGGTCAGATTCAGGGAAGGTGCGAGGAGGGGAGAAAGGGGTCTGAAGCTGTGGGGCAGAGACATCAAGCGCGGAACAGGGGGATGACGTGCAGCGAAAGGGGATCCGGATGTATTTTAGATAGAGGAAGGTCCTGGTAAGGGCGGGGATGGTCGGGGGATGCCGCGCGGATGCGGGCGGGGAAGTAGGGGAAGGCCAGCAGGCGCACTAATGTACCTTTCAACGGAGAAGCTTACACCCGAGGTATAGCGCATTGTCTTGGGCGGAGGGACTTCGGAAGTTTGCGGCGGCGTGACGGATGAGTCCAGATTTGGGGGTAGGGGAGTGTTTCTCAGACTCTATTGCGAAGGGGATGACTGGAAAAGTTGGCACGGCTGCTCAGGCAGGTGGGCTCAGCACGCAAAGGCGGCAAGAAAATGTTAAATATTGCAGAGTCGTGGTGTACGTGGTATCGCATTTTACAAAATTTCATGTTTTGCAGCTTCTTCTCGCTGGGCCGTTGGGTTTTGGGTTTTAGGTTTTAGAGGCAATTGCTACTAGCAGTAAGAACGCATTTCAAATGCGTGGCAATGCGTGACGAAGGCTTGTTTCACTGTCGTGATTCATAAGGTTCGTATGAGCTTTAGGATTGTCGGCGCAATGGCATGGACCCAATGATGGTGCACGGAATGAGTACAACCTAATATACGACCTTGACTGTTTGGAAGGGTCGGACAGAAGGTATATCAAACTTCGTGATTGCGGGGTAAGCGGATGGGCTCCTTGACGCTTCGTGGCTCAAGGCTCAGAGAAGGTTAGATCCCTAGGTACCCCAGGTACTAAGCCTGTATCAGGTCTCTTGGGCGCGTTTAGGATAAAATTTCCAAACCGGATGGTAATGCAAAGGAAGAGCATCTTGGAAGAAGCCGCATACGCCACCTGAAAATTCCCGTCCGAGAACGTAAAGAACTCTCCTGCCCGAGCTCCGAAACCCCAGGGCATTTGTCGAATATGTGGAATTCGGTTGCGTAATCGTAGCTATTGTTGATGTCGTTGCAATGGACATTTTAAGGCCTTGTTAGTACGAAGGCGTCCTCTAGTTTTGGTCCACATAGAGTCACCATTAAACCAAACCATTAGCTAAGACTCTCCTATTGTGGTATACGCTGATAATTAGCTAATATTTATTTACATTTAGCAAGTTTTGGCATAGATTTGGTCACAGTGTCTTAAAATACAAAACGCTTGCTAAGATCTCCAAATACTGAAATGTGACAATGGTGGCACTGACCCCTTCATAGTAGAATATAATATCTTTTGCATGTAAATGTGGCTACAGTGTGCATTCACAGTCCTAGCACTTTTCCTGATCACTGTCCGGGATGCAGCCTGCTCGCTGGACTACGACGATGGCGATTACATGCGTTGGAATTATACGGGTGAAGATAATCACGGACGCCCCATATATGTTCCAGACCGCGGTCCCCGTCGCAAAATCGGGTTTGCGCAACGTGACACGAGGGAAGCACGGGCCTGGAGTGTCCAAACGCAAGACGATGGCGTGGACAATCCCGGCACAACCCCTCCGACCCGGGGACGCAAAGGCATGCTGAATCGGCGCTTCTCAGTGGCTGGGTCCAGTGGTCGTGCAGCGCCTGCAGGACAGGACAGCCACTCCTGCCCTGGCGGTGTGTGTCCCAACCCCGACCTGTACGGTGACGAACCATACAGCGCAGGCGGTGCAGATTTTGATCCTTACTATGAGGACCGTCATTACGACCCTAAATGTGAGCGCATCGTTCATTGCATTGTTCCTTGTATCCCTCAGTGCCCCTGTGCAATGCAAATAGCTTGCACTCCGTCACGCACATTGCTGCCATGTCAGGGACTCTCGCTGGCTTTAGAGGGAAGCAATCCACCGGTTGGTCATCGGTTGGACTAGAGACGGCAACTTTTGGGGGTACTGGATAAAGCCAGTGCCGTCTGCTCTGCAACTGTCGGAGAAACATCTCCGTCATGCCAAACTTCACATTTCGACATTCCTCCACTCTCAAGGGGTCCTCTCCCCGCCGTGAACCCATCCTCATCATGAGCTTGCTCCAAATGTTCTGCAGATCCGTACGATAATTGTCATTACGTGGGAGGCTTCCACGACTTCAAGCTGAACGGCACGGAGGCATGCCACCTGCAGGTGCAGGGCGCGAACGGTCATGCCGACCTGCTGACGGGCGGTCTGGATGGGATATACCTCTTGGCGGGCTGCTTCGAGGGCAAGCCCATCTATATCCGTTCGCGCTACAGCGGACCTCCAGGGGAGGACCGCGTCTTGTATTATAACCCAGAGTTTGGGGTACGTGGAGGCTCCTCACAAACTTAAAGGGCCTTACGCAGGGCCCAGGACAGAATCGGGGATTTCTAGGGGTGGGTCTCGGGTTGGCCACCAGGTGCTGGAAGGGCTTCAAAAACGGCTCATAGGCTCATAGTAATGGGGGGAGCGTGTCATGATTTCTGGTCGGGTTTGTACGACCATCAATACATACGTACACACGTACAACCGCTCCAGGAAGAAGCTCCATGGTCCTCGCTGAAGAGTGGCAATCCCTCTCCCCGCCCTCCTTAACCCTCTTCGCCCTCCTTGCAGGCATGGGAATTCTCTGTGGGCCGGGAGCCCAGCGCGGACCAGCTCGTTCTGGCGGGAGATGATGGCTACGTGTCGCCTGTCGACGTATCCCGCTGGCACCTGGCTTCCGTGTTCAACTCCCTCCTAGCATCAGAGCTGTCCTCAGACGACGAGGACCTCTTTTATGCTGCCGCCGGCATCTCTGTCATGTACATTGGCCAAAGCGATGAGTCGTTGCTGTCGTCGACGCCGCCAAAGCAGCGAATGCATCCTCCTGGCAGCGTCTCCGGCAAAGAAGCGGCGAAGAAGGATGGGGAGATTACTACGGGCAAGGGGTCGGGGAAGGGGTCAGGGAAAGGGCCGGGGTCGGCGAGGAGCAAGGCCGGCGTCCGGCCAGGTAAGGGCAAGTCGGGAGCTGCGGTGGAGGAGGAGGAGGAGGCGGAGGCGGAAGCGGTTGGGAGAGTGCCACTGCATGGACATGGCCGGGACAATGGTGGCGGTGATGATGCGGTCCCAAGTCAGCAGGACCTTGAGCACGAGGTTCGGGAGGTCCGGGTCTACTGGCAACGCCACGAGGAGGAGTTTGAGGAGATGCACCTACCCTACGGAGAGATGCCTATGCAAGTTGCATACGATTATTTGTACGGAGATCCGTACGGAGGGCCTGAGGGTTATGATGATGGGTATGGATACGACATGTATTAGAATGGAGGACGGGTGCCAGCAGTATGACAGTGCTGGTGAACCGTCTTGGTCCCGGGTGAGAGGCTTCGCAGGATGCAATCCATCTAATAAGCGCAAGATGCAGTTTGGCACCTTTGAGACACCGATACGGAGGTTGTTGAGGGAAGATGCGATGATTGTGACAAGAGTCGCTGAATCAGTCGGTGGTAATATGCAAGATGTGCTGTAGGAGGAGGTGGGAGACGCGTTATTTCCACTGGGGGTTGAGCTAGGCTGGGCTGCAGGGTGGAAGGAAGTGGGGGTCGCCTGTGCGTTATGCCACTGTGGGAACATTGTCGAGCTGCATGTATGGTTGGCGAGTGCTCCAAACCTCTCGCATGTGGACATGGACTACCCGGCATCGCAAACGAAGCGCCGGTAGGTCCACACGCCGAGCCTGCTTCCCTGACAGTCGACACGCTTTGTTGCGTGTTAGGCCGACGTGTTGGCGAGGAGGGGATTACAATGCATGAGGAGCCGGGGTGTTTGATGGCACCCTGGCTGTTGACACAACGATAGCACAGCCAGAAGCAGCAGCAGCACCGGCAAGGCTGTACGGCAGGTAAAGCATTACCGTGTGGGCATTAGGCATGACAGTAGTGGTTGTGGGAGTGGCTGCGGGTGAGGGTCGGTGCTTGCCTGTGCTTGCTCTACACGCTATGCTGGCGGCTGCACATGGACGGCACAGGCGAATGGACCTCGGCGAAGCAAACCTCTCTTAATATTCTTAATTGGTTTATGTATGGAACGCTTGGAACAAGTTACATGTGATGGTGTACGGCAGAGTGCCCACGGGATTGCTGTCCATGCTGGACCCCGCTGGACGGTATGCGGTGGAGCAGGCTCATTAATGGACGCCCCATGCAAGGGGCATATCGTTATATACATGCGATGGAGGCGCTGATCCCAAGTTTCTGAAGTGGCTAGTTGAAAAGTGGCAATATACGTGCCTAGTTGTCCCTAGTTGTCTACCCTGGCAACTAAAGGTAGTGTAGGATGGCAGGACATCGCTGCAGCAGACACAGGATGATGACGCCGGCCTCCAGCTGCATATTTTGGTTTTGCTGATGTATTAAAATCATTTGCCGGAAGCATTCCAAACATTCCAAACCGGCAAGTGTGCAGCTGGCTGAGTTGAACCGAGTCACTTCTTAAATAGCGTCGTGACACCACAAATTCACAAAACTAAATATTATGCTAGGTATGAAAAATCTCTGTCCAAAGCGGTGCAATTTGGGCAAGGCATATGCCGCATTAAACCATCAGGCCTGATCAGGCGTTAGTGGACCTCCAACGACTGCCAACCGCTAACGATGGCAGGGCCATCGCAGGATTGCAGTTGTTGTAAAGCGTAGGGTACGCAGGGATGTCTAGTGCACGTGTGCCTAGCGATTATTGCGCGCCGTGCGCGACCGGGATTAGTTATGCCATATTTTGCTTGGGTCCAAATTCTTGACCTTAAAGTCCATAGATATGAAACCTCATCAAACCTGTAAGATATCATGCATTGAAAATAACCTTACTGTTTTATGTGATAAACACTTGTTGACTCCACCTTGGGTTGAACACATCAACCGTAAAATTTGCCTGAAGTAAACAGATACAAATCACTGCTTAACATTGATTAAAGCTTTGGACATTGCATCGTGAAAACCAATTTCTTATGGTGGTGTGACGCGTGCGCACGTCGTTAACAGCCGCCGACCTCTTTTCACGACCCATACCCTTCGAAGGATTGTAGCGTGCTGAGCGGCCCATTGCGCCATCACAGTCGACATGGCGGACATCTCCGCATGTACCTGCAGGGCAGCCTGCTCCCATGCCTCATGCAGCTACAACCCCTCCTCATTACGGCTCGACCACCGTCGCCAGCTCCGACAGCCGCTATGGGCCATGTCTGCCACCCACCAACTGCATCTCAAAAATCTCAAAAATCCCACCCATTTCACTCACACCGCCCTGGAATCTCAGCATTTGCGGCGAGGCGCTCTTGCTGCTCCTGCTGCCTCTGCGGCCAGCACCCGCCGGGCAGCTAAGCTGCCTGTCCTGTCCTCGAGCCAACCGCCAGGATCTTGGTCCGGCCGCGCTGGCCATGCGTCAAGAGTCTTTCCTCCCACCGGCAGAATCTCCTGCGGAGCCGATGGCCAGTCCGGAAATGACCTCCAGATCGCATCCGCCATAACATTTTATACAGCCACGGACATGGGGCTTACCTTAACCCCAGACGCTTCGCATGCAGAGGTAGCTGAGACCCGTTACGACAACTTGGATAGCAGCCCCTCGAATTCGGGTGTCGAATGCGTCAGCAGCAGCAGTAGCAGGACCTGCAATCGCCGTAAAGGCACTTGTGCAAGTGGCACTGGGGATGCTGGTGGCCATCGAAGCGGCGGCCACGGCGACGAGGTCAGCTGGGGTGCCATCTGGGGCCGCCTCTCTGTTGATTGGTCGTCGTCTACGTTGTGCCCGCGACGACGCCACCAGCGTCACCAGTGGCGACTGCAATCCACCAGCTTCTACGCCAATCGCACGACGTCTGCTACCACCGAGGAGTTCTCTACTGGGGCAGCTTTTGCGAGCAGTCCCCTGCGCGCCACCCGCTGGAACGTATGCGGGCGGCAGCGCTCTGCAATGCCCCTTAGGGCTTTCGCTGCTGGCGCAGCGACACAAGGGACACCTCCCGCGCCGCCGGTGGCCCCGCGCATTCCGGAAGCGGAGCGACAGCGGCTGCTGGACCTGCTGACGGAGCAGCTCAGGCTACGCGGTGTGGAGCTACCGAGCGATGTGATGCCGGGGGTTTGGCACAAGGGGATGTGTCCCTTCTGTGGCGGCGACGGCGGCAGGGAACCGTTGTCGTTCAACCTGATCTTGTCGGAAGGTGTGGCAGAGATTCCGATGTTTAGATCCCTAGGGACTCACCCGCCACCCATCATGTTATCACCCGCCACCCATCATGTTATCACCCGCCACCCATCATGTTATCACCCGCCACCCATCATGTTATCACCCGCCACCCATCATGTTATCACCCGCCACCCATCATGTTATCACCCGCCACCCATCATGTTATCACCCGCCACCCATCATGTTATCACCCGCCACCCATCATGTTATCACCCGCCACCCATCATGTTATCACCCGCCACCCATCATGTTATCACCCGCCACCCATCATGTTATCACCCGCCACCCATCATGTTATCACCCGCCACCCATCATGTTATCACCCGCCACCCATCATGTTATCACCCGCCACCCATCATGTTATCACCCGCCACCCATCATGTTATCACCCGCCACCCATCATGTTATCACCCGCCACCCATCATGTTATCACCCGCCACATGTCCGTTATCTTCCTGATTCATTTCAAACCCTTGCCACGGCTGACTCCACTGGTCCCCTTTCTTCTTTACCTTACTGCCTCACTCCCCCTGGTGTCATCAGACCTCCACTACGTGTACTACCGCTGCTGGCGTGCGAACAAATGCGGCGTCGAGGAGACGGTTTGGTCCGAGTCCATTCGGAAGGAGCTGAACAGGAAGAGACCGGCGGCGCCACGACCAGAGCTCGGGGAGGGCAAGCGGCAGGAGCTTGACGGAGGTATGTGTGGACCAGCTGGCTGGCGGGCGTGTCTAAATCCAACGTTGCCGGCAAGGGTCGGTAAGAGGCGGATGTGGTTATATGCTGTGACTGTCGGTGCCAAGTCGGTGCAGGTGAGACGAAGGCGGGTGAGGTTGCCTAACAGCTTCTCTAAGGCCACCAACTCCGCACAGCCACGAGCGGGCGGGTGGGCAGGTACCGCGCTCCGCGTATCTGTCCCCCCTGCTGCACAGGCGGCGACAGGCCATTAATGGACCCTAGGCACCATCACATCGGCACCTCCCACGTGCAGCGCAGATCTGGACGAAGTAGCTCCCGCCGCATCTACCCCGAAATCCAAGCGCTCATTCCGTTGCGTTCTCACAACGCCTTCTCCTGGAAAACCTTCCGTTGGTCGCAGACGCGTTGGCTTACTTCGCGGCCCGCGGCATCCACCCTGAGACGCTGCGTGCCGCCGGCGTGTTCCAGATGTGCAATGTGCCACACCCCCTGGAGCCGGGGACGCTGCTGGAGCGCGTGGTGGTGTACCCCTACTATAAGGATGGGGTGCTCGTCAATGCGACCTATCATGACGTGCACGGTTATTGTATGTGTACGGCTGGGCCAAAAGGGAAAGAGGGATTGTTCAACCTAGGATTTGGGGACACGGGAAGACGTTTGGGGCCGTATTCTGCATTCTCTGGGTCGCGTCTCTCCTTTCACACCTAGCTGGCGACTGCCTAGGACGCTCTTAAACGGATCTGTGATGTCCGTCAGAAATCCTAATTGTTTAACAAACCGCTTAGGGTAAAATAGCGGCAGGGCATGTGGGCGATCTTCGCTTCGGTGTGAATCAGGTCATGACCTGCTGCCCGTCGCTAAGTCATCACCCCTCAGCTCCTCTTCGGATCCATGTTCTCATCAGTATTGGACGTTCGGCCTCTCCTTTGAGATCATCTTTGGCAGTAGCTAAGCAGTAGCTGACTCGGCCACCGGTTTTCCCATCCGGCCCGCAGGCTTACGAGAATCTCGGCCCCTGGCTGAATCCCAGTACGACGATAAAGACCAGGATCCAGATCTTACATTCTCCACAGATCACCCCTACGCACACCGCCAAGACCGGAAAGACCGAAATGAACCCCAGGGCCAAACTCAGGAACGGCATCGGGGCTTCCGCCCCGGCCTTCGATGGCAGTTGCCGGGAGCGGAGCGGGTGTTATGGGGGTTGGACCAGTTGGCCTATGTGGAGGACTTGCAACGCCACAAGCAGAAACTGGAGGAGGCACGGAGGCCGCCGCTGGCCCGGACGCGTTCCGGTTCCGCGGCGGCAATGGGAGCGGGTGCAGGGTCAGGGGCAGCGGGCGGCGGTGGTGTGATTGGAGCTGAAGGGGACACAAAAGCTTCCGTTAGGGAGGCGCCTCATGGAGGAGTGCGTTCTCAGGGCAGGGACGGGCGGCCGGCGCTGCTGGACGCCAAGGGTACAGCGGAGGAGGCGTACCCGATGGCTGACCAAGATGAAGGCGACTACCCTGTCGATGAGGCGGTGTATGAACCTGCGGCGGGGGACGAGGAGGTTGCCGCAGCCGTATTGCCGGGCGAAGAAGAGTACCATCAGGGTTGTGTCGACGAAGACGAGGACGAGGACAAGGACAAGGACGAACAGTACGGTGAGGGCGAGTACGGGGATGAAGATGAGTACGAGGAGGAGTATGAGGACGAGGGCGGTCAGGAGCATGCCTACGACAGTGCGACTGATGAAGATGGTGAGGACGGGCTGCAGTTCGACCTGCACGGCGGCGGCGGCGGCACGCCGGAGCCTGCAGCAGATGGCTTGGGCACCCGATCCGCCGCTACTGGCGCTAATTCCGACTCCCGCCTGAATGTGATTCTGGTGGAGGATGAAGTCGAGCGGCTATGCATGATGGAGGTACGTAATAATATATTTAGTTTTTTAAGCCTTTCCCTTTTAAGTCGTCCCGCTTATTTCCGGATGATATGCCGAAATCGTTGGCAGAAGCTGGTGTTGGTACCTGGTTGAAACCCCGGTTCTGCAATGCTATACCCGGGTTGCGTTTCGGTGGCAACTTACACATGGACGAGCGCCGGTGAACGTCCCCTGCCGATGTTCCCGATCCATGTCCACGTCCCTCAGCTTGAGTCCGTTCATGCTCTGGTGCCGCTGCTGGAAGGCCCCTTTCTTAAGCCCCTTTCTTATCCGTGGGGGAGGCTCTCATCCCCGGATGCCCAACATGTCACTATTCGTTGCCACATCCAGCTCCCAACCACCTGACTGTTCCACGAGTCTTACCGGCAGGCTGGTGGGTCTCACCTGTGCCTACCTGCCGCCACCAGGCCGGCGTCCCAAATGTGTTGGCGCTGCCGCCACGTGCCGTGCTGGACTACCAGCTACACTCGGAGATAAAGGCGAGGGCTAAAGCCCGCACCAGGACCGGGACCCTGGCCCCTCCGGTGCAGCGCCGGGAGACAGATGTCATGAGCTACATGTTCAACAGCAGGGGGGTGCGTGGCTTGCTAATGAGGGCAGGCGAATAGACGGGACCTGGCACTGCTGGGGTGCTAGGGGGCGGTGATGGGCGGTGATGGAAATGTATGTGTCATGTTGGCCATGGCAATGAAGGTTGAAGCCCGTTGAATGGTGATGTTGGATCTGATGACTCTGACCAAGAGCTGTGTGGCTAAGGAAACGCTTTTATCTGAAGGAAAGGCTATGTTTAGAGAGATCCTAAGAAGGCTGAAGTGTGCCATCATCGCTGTACCATGTTAGGACACGCCTCGCAGAGCATCTCGCACACTCCTGGGGCCCCCATCTGCCCTGTCTAACGCTTTCCCTGTCTGCCTGCGATCCTCCTCGCTGGGTTGGCCTGCCCCGCCCTGTCCACCTGCCCGTCTGTCTTCTAAAACACGTACCGTATCTATCTACCTGGCTTTCCGGCCGGTATGCTTGCTGCCCATGCCGCTGCCAGTTCTTATGCCCCGAGCCGGCGGTGGTGCGGGGGCAAGTGCAGGTTACACTGGCGTTGAGAGACACGACGGAGAGTTGCATGCTGGCGGAGGTGGGTGTCCGCGGCTGGCCATCGCTGTTATGTACATGTTAGTGCTGTGTTCAGGATTGTTCGGGATTGTGCTGGTGCTGTAATGGCCATGGCCATGCGCTGCAGTGAGTGCACATGTGCCAGCCAAGGCCCGTCCATCCGCCCCCGCTACCTATTCGGCACGCGGTAAGTTTCATCCAGAGCGATAAACAGTTGGTTGGGGTGAGCTACGACCAGGACTTGGGGGGCCCTTAAGTCCTGGTCGTAGCTCACCCCAACCAAACCTGAACCTTTCGTCTCAGTTCCCATCCTGCTAATTATCACTCTCGTTCTGATCAGCTGGCTCTTTCGGTTGGCTTTTGAAAACCAACTTCCGTCGCCTCCCACACAGGAGCTGGCCACGGGCCTGGCCCGCGAGCGGTGCCGGCTTCTCCATTGGCCCGCAGAGGAAGTGGAGCTACCGCCATGCAGCCATGCACGGCAGTGCGGCGCGGCGATATGGCCACCGTCCTCCAGCGGCGATGGTTACTCGGATTACGACCCGGGGCCGGATTATCTGCTGGAGGGCTTCGCGGAAGATGTTGCTCAGCAGACGGCCTACGGGGGAGCGAACACGGGGCCTGCGCCGCACTGGCGGAGCGGCGGCGTCGCCAGCAGCGGCGGCGGCAGCTGGGGTGCCTCCTCTGGGCCCTCGGCGAACTGGGACGTTGTGCAGTCTCCCCCACCGCTACCGTTGCCGACACGGCAGGAGCAACAGCAGGAGCAGGAGCGGCGACGAGGACAACGGCTGCGCGGCTGTGCGATGGATGTGCTAGGGGAGGACGGCCGCGAGGCGCTGAGATACCTGGTAGATACGGCGCGGCCGTACCCAGTGCGCGGCCTGCTGGACGTCACCGGGTTGTGGGGCGAGGTAGGGTGGCACGAGGTATCGCGTTGTTAACAAGTAACCGAGTGCACCTATCCACCTTGGCCGTGACCGTGCCGGCAAAGGCGGGCGAGGCCAAGCGTAGAGAATGCAGGGATGCGAGGTGCTCTGAGAGTCGTAGGGCATGCACGGCCCTGTTGCGGGGGGCTCGGGGGCATGGGGAGATTTACTGTTGTCCCAAATCTGTTGGTTGCAGAGCGGTTGTAGCCAGCGCCTCCAAACGCCCGCCCGAAGAAGCGAAGAAGCGAAGAAGCCTGGGGCCACAGCTAAAACATAATTTTGCATTCCCGTCGCGTTATGTTTTACATCTCCTCCACCCTTCGTCCCTCCGCATCGAGATTTCGTATTTTTGCCTTAACCTCCGCTCCCCTGCGGTTCACTGGCTAGATGCTGCAACACTGGTACGGAAAAGAACAGACTGCAGCGGGCGTGTCCACGGGGTGGCCAGGATTGGACGAGCTGTATAAGGTGGCTCCGGGCGAGCTGACCGTGGTGACAGGTGGGTGGGTGGAAGGTTGGGTGGGTGCGTGTGGCGTGTGGGGGCGACGTAATTTCCCTATGTGCGCGACATTTCAAAAAGGTTAGCGCAGGAAATTAAAGTAACATAACTTATCCATAATGGTTAAGGGTAAAGGCGAATATATTTTACTGGTCCATATGATTTTGGTTATATGGATTCATCAACAACATCGAGGTTACGTGCCTTACGATGCCTTACCCAACCGATCTACATGGACCGCGTATACCTTGTCGTCCCAGGCGTACCTGATCGGATTCATCAATAACTTAACAGCCCCAGGACGACGACGTGAAGTATGAGTGCTGACAACCCAAACGCACGTCATCTTTGCGCTTTCCCCAACTCTGACAGCGGACACACGACCTCGTGGCTCGGAATTTCCTGCCCGGTACTCACACGCAGGCGTTCCCAACAGCGGCAAATCCCACTGGCTCGATGCCTTGGCTGTGCAGCTGGCAAGCGGGTCGGGCTGGAGGATCGCCTTCGCTAGCTTTGAGAAGAGCGTCGTGCGCCACGCCCAGAACCTCATTGAGCTCGCTGCACGTGGGTATGCATAGTAAGATAATGGCTCCTGCATCAGCTAGGGACGTGTGCGTTTTCTACCCCATGCCCTGCTGCGTGTGCGTGCCCTGTTAAAGAGCCCGCCTGCAAGCACTTGCTTACTCACCATTCCACCTTACCCGTACCCATAACCCTCCCATGCTGATCCGTTCTTTTCGGTCTTCTTTCCTCTTCTCCCGCGCACTTCTCCCGCGCAGAGAAGCCCATGTTCAGCTCCCAGGGCATACCCCTGCTTACTCCGGAGGAGTTCCGTGAGGCCCTCCACTGGGTTGACGACCACTTCGTGCTCATACGGCATGCGGATATGGCAGACGAGCCAGCCGGAGCGGTAACGGAGGCGCTGGCGGCGATCGGACGTGCACGGGTGCCTGGACGCGGCGACTTACCTCAAGGCATGGACCTAGATAATGACTTGGTGCGCGTTGAGGAGGCGGATGACGACTTGGCCATGCAGGAGCTAGAGGAAGCAAGGCAGCCGTGCACTATTGACTGGGTGTTGGCTAAAGCAACGCAGGCGGTTTACCGGTAGGTCGTTGCCGTAGCCAGTGGTGTGTAGGCATTAGATGGCTCAGTGAGTTGAGATCATACGCAATGGACCTGACCACAGAAATCTACGGCCATTCAGTAATCTATAAAAGAACGTTTGGCTCTGCATCGGTGAAATCTGGGCATCCGGGTTTTGGATTCCCACCTGCTGGTGGCAACACCACCTCACTGCCTTTGAGTGAGAGCTGGAAACATCTAAACCCGTGGCGGAGAGGACGTGAACGGCCAATACGGTTACGTATAGTGCACTTCGGTTGGGGATCTTAGATCCGACTTAATGGTTTTTTTTAAATATGAATCGTGTGCTTGCCCCCATGTGGCCCATTTTTTCCCCTTCGCGCTCGCCGGCAGGTATGGCATCCGAGGCTTGGTGATCGATCCGTACAACGAGCTGGAGCAGCGCCGAGGTGCACAGACGGAGACCGAGTACGTCAGCGCCATGCTGGGAAAGGTGCGGTAAAGGGCAGATGGCTGGGATAGAATCGATCCAAAGAATTGGTGGGCCGCGTAGCGGGGAAACCGGTGCGATCAGTACCCGAGGCAGCATCATTTATCACAAGACCGACCGAGAGACCGAACGCGGCGGATGGTGATTTCCGCGACATGAACGTAACGGACTTAATCCTCCTGATTGACTTTGTTTGTTGGATGAGCGGATTTAAGGGCGGCAGCGCTGCGCGCACCATGCCCTTATACGTTTTGATTCAGTGCGAATGAGCGTGAAAATGCTGAAAAAAACTTACGGTGTGTGAAAACACTTACGGTGTATGTGCAAGATTTGGCATATCAAAGGGCAGCTTGCAAATACGCGCAACTTCAGCAATTGGTCGCTCTCTCGACCTGGAATCACCATCTGCAGGTGAAGCGCTGGGCACAGCGCTACCTCGTCCACGTGTGGTTGGTCGCGCACCCCAAGTCCATGGAGGAGTGGGACGGCGGGCCACCCACCATGTACGACATTTCCGGCTCAGCGCACTGGTATAACAAGGCCGATATGGGTCTCGTGGTTCACCGGTAGGCGGAGGAGTGGGGGTTGGTGAGCCGGTTGTGTACATACTAAGCTGATGCATACACTTTGTGTCCGTCAATGAGATAATGCTGGCTGTGTGCGCGTGCCCGTTTGTCGTACAGCTTTCTCCTTAGGCAAAGGAGTCGACTCGACATGTTGCAACCTTTAGCAAGGCGTTCAACGCTGGGTTATGCTTAGCCCCCACCAAGGCACCGGTCCTAAGCTGAGGAGCTATCCTGGGACCCAGACAGTTGGGAAGGCGCGCCAAGGAAAGCACATGCGGCTCCCAATTTAACGTGATTTTTGTCAACATCAATATCAACATCAATATCAACAAGTTTCCTAACATCACCATTCGATCGCGTCTGATACCTTCTTTGTTGGCGGCAGGTACACCCGGGTGGCCATTGACGCGGCGTTGCGGAGGCGCCAGGCTGCCACTGGGCGATCGGGTGGCCGTGGCGGCAAGCCATTTCAGATCCCGTGGCGCGAAAATGAGACGTTGATAAAAGTGCTTAAGGTGCTCAATGGGCAAATGTGCTGGGGATGATGGCCTCTGCAAAAGGGGCTTGAAACATACCGTGCGGACAGGGTTTCTTTCTGCAGATAGGAGCTGTCTCGTCCCAGGAAGCGGCACATGAAGCGGCACATGACTGTGTCCAAATGGGCCTCGGGTCCCACCCAAACGGTATAAGCTCGGTATGAGTCCATCTTTGAACTCCTCGTCCCACGTGTGCTAATCGCAGGCGCGCAACAAGACTAGTGGGACGCAAGGGGACTACACACTGGAATACGACAAGGAACAGTGCAGGTTTCGGGACCCCCGGGTGGAGCCAGGACGGTATTGATTGCGGCTGTGCAGATGGATACTGGCCAAAATCGTGTAGAAGAAAGGAACGGGAAGTCCATGTAACACGGACCAAGGAGAGGGCACGCATAGCAAACCAACTTGGTAGCCAGACGGAGCGCAGGCATTCGTTACCATCAGTTCACCGTCTCTGCTAACTGGTAATGGCTTGTGCAACTGTGCATTTACGAGCGGTTAGGCTGTCTCAGCTTTGTAAACCCAAGATAGCCACGTGTTCTAAAGATACGAAAACTATGCTGATAATTAATGAGACGGGATATAATTATAATGGACAGACGTGTGAGCGAATGAAGGATCCTAAGTCTAAGGTCCCGCTATATTGAAGGGTTCGAAATTAGCACGAGGACCCAGTCCATATCTGCCGATCTTGAGTATCCTTTGAATGGATACTCAAGTCTCCGTTCGCCCAAGCTGAGTGCTTCGGGTATTCTCAAGGATGACTTCGGAGCGAACAGATAAGGCCCAAGCCGGCAGTAACGCCGACAAGAAACGGTCGGCATCTATACAACTCGTCGGCAAATGGTCTATATTATTAACAACATGTAATTATACGATGCCGAGGATGGATGCGTCCAAGCTGTTGACTTTGTAGACCTGCTCTATCTGGGTCAGAAATGGACCTGCAGGATGCAGCTTTACTGGTGGTTCTTGCTATTCTTGTCGTATACTATCTTCTCTCCAAGAAAAGGCCATGGTAAGACAGAACGTCGACTGTTGTAACTGGAAGCCGTCGTATGCACAAAATCACGTCGTTAATCTCATTCGTAATCTCAACACTTGCATAAACGGTTTTGCTGAAATGCTGAGAATTGAAATGCTGTTTCTGCTTCGTTTCGTCTGTTTGCCTCGTTTGAGGCAACTGTTCGCCATTTACTAACCGGCGAAGGAACCTTGCCATTTACAGGCCTGAGACAACCAAGTCAAGCTGGAATGGCATCGCGGAAAGCATCCAGACATGTATAGGGCTAGAGGTGACTGCTGGGGCTCCGGGGTTATTTTGGGTTACGCTTCGCCAATCTACTTTGCCATTTCTTGTTAACGTTACGCACAATGTAAAACAATTTTAACATTTCACTTGCTTGTTCCTGCGCTGCGAGCGGCTTTCCTTAGACTGCCCTTTGACCGTTGACTAACAGCTATCTGATGTCTAACATTGGACCCCCGCTTGCAGGGCGCACATCCCGTATCGGATTGCCTGGACATCATGTTGCCGTGTCCCCCAAGTTCCATCGTCCAGGAGTCGATGGACCCTTTCTATCTGCCTTTGGCGCCCTTTGGGTCCTGTGGTGCCTCATCCTTTCCGCAGGTCGGTCAGCAATTTATGCGTATCAGAACATGCTTTTCTTGTGCGGCCTCGATCTCCATATCGAGAAATTTGCGTGTTTTACAGCGCATGATATAAGACCGATACAACCAACCTGCCTGTGCCGCCACGCAGCAATTTTATGTTTGTACGGTTTTGGCGGTCCTCAACTCCACTCGCGCGTTGAAACCGTGCGTCAAATTGTCACAATCTAAGCATGTCATCGCTCCACTCGCCGAAAATAGCACTCAATACTGGAATGCACTGATCCTACTTTGCAGGTGCTCGTTCCTTTACCCAAGCGTAAAAGCCTGGAAATCAGGAGATTGCCAACGCGTATGACGATTCCCCGCCCAGTCCCTATCCCAGCCCCGCCCAGCCCTGCAAGAACGACATGTTTTTCCCCAGCCACCCCGCGAGCGTCGTCCCGCAACCTCCCCTCCCCGTCACATCCCGATGGAGCCATCTATGCATCTGAAGCTAACCCTATCCCTTCGTCGGAACAAGATTTAAGGGCCCTGGGCCTACAACATGACTTGTGCCAGCGCAGACACCGCCCTGCAACCACCGCAAGTGGCAGTGGTACCGCCAACCCCAGCAGAAATGCGCGCTTGCTTTCTGAACCAGGATGCGGGATGTCACTACGGCAGCTACGGGCAGCTGGCTCCAGCCCCACGGCCAGCAAGGACATCAGTAAGCCTCCACGTAGCCCTCCATCAACTGATAAAGCGGCATCGCTTTCACCAAGACCGATGCGGTCACCCCAAAAGCAGCCGCCAAGGACAAGTTCCAAAGTTGGGCCGCGACCTCTACCCCTGCCGCCTTCCTGGACGCCGCCAATAATTTGCGAGACGCCTACAAGGGGGCTAAAACACGTTCAGGCGCAAGCAGAAGAGCAGAGGATAGCAGATAATGAGCTGGAGGCACAACAACAGAAGCAACATCACAAGCGACAAGGACAGCGTCAGGAGCGACAACAGGAAGAACGTCTTTACGAAGATGGCCAGCCGCGGGCGGGAATGCAATTGACCCCGGAACGCTGCCGTCTTGTCCATACGGTTGGTGGTACAGAGTCTGTCTGCGGCCAACAGCTAAATTTTTCGACCCCACGGGACGCAATCAGCGAGGCATCAAAAGATAATTGCAGGACTGACCTGCCCCCGAAATGGGGTGCCTCAGGTACCAGTCCAACGTCTCTGTTGATGCGGGCGGCGGAATTCGAGGTCATGTGCCGTTCCGGAGGCGGCGGCTTTTGCCCGGTAACTCCGCCTCTGTCCTCGCGAAATAAACGTTCCGTTGCCTCCTCCTACGCATCATCATCGCCAGTCGTCTTGACACCGTCGTCAACCTTACCAAGCGAGTATGGCAACCGTAATCGTCGGACCAACAATAACAGTGTACGTAGCGACATTAGCAGCATCAAGAATAGCAGAAGCTTTGCGCGCCGTGGCAGTGGCGACAGCACCAGCAAGAGCAGTGATTTCAGCCTTTGGAACTGTGCACTGAAAGAAGTCAGTCATAATACCAGCAATGGTAGCAGTAATAAAATGTTAAGCGCAGGCTGGGGCAGCAGCGGCGCACCGGTGGTCTACACGTCCACACGATTGTTCTCCTCCACGGGCGGAGGCAGTAGCAACTTGGCAAATGACAGGCCGCGGCGTAGCAGCAAGACCGCTGGTGCCGGGATCAGCTTCCTTGCATTCGCCCGGGCGACACAGATGGGCGCCGCAGCAGCATCGGTTCCTATATCGCCAGTCGTGAATGGTATGGGAGCAAAAGGGCCGCTGTCCAAGGCTGCTTCGCCGCCGATTGGAAAGCGACTGGGAAAGCCCAACATGCCGCGGATTACGGGGTTGTAAGGTTTGGAGCCAGATGTTGTGTCGTAGTTGCAAGTTGACGTAACATTGAGAGAGTGCCGTATGATGTGTGGCGTGTGATACACATAGTAGAGCAGAGACATCCATATGTCTTGGGGAATCGAAGACGGGTGGCATCGGGTACTGTACCATGGGGCCTTCCTCACTAAAGATGTTCATAGCTCGTCTTAATTATTTCTGTTGATGGGTGCACAGATCAATCCTCAACCCTATGCTTCATGCAGGTTAGGGGCCTGGTGTTTTTTCTCCGAACAAACATCCAAGCATGATAACTATTTGTCGAAATAGGTTCTTCGGTCGAGATGAACCATTCCTCGTCGCATGTCGTGGTGTCAGGATGTTCGGTCCGGCATCGATTAGCATGGCACAGCTGTGCGGCAGCATAGTTTTGTCTGCAGTAGACTGGTTAGCCCGTCCCAGGAATGTCCCACTGTACTTGGTTGCTTGATGGGCTGCAAAACTAGATAATCGCATGCACATGCCTATGCGAAAACTCTAGGTGTTTCCCGTTCATGGCGATAAAGTAAAATTAGACCTTTCTTCTTCCACGATGATGACGTAAAGGATTACATAATTGATCGCCGACGTATGGCGCACTGTGGAGGAATTCAGCACTAGATTCCCCAAGGCGTGCTTTTTAAGGCGTGCTTTTTATGATTTCCCAAGTGCGACTGGCAATCCGCCGCACAGCCTTCGAGGGCGACATCTTAGGACTCTAAGAGAAAGACACAGGACGGCCTCAGGCACGGCCTTACGCCCGCATGCAGTTGCTTTTTCCCCTATATGGCGTATGGAGAATGCTGCGTATGTCATCTCTTGGGTGCTATTGCAGGGGAAGTGCCCGTGGACCGGTGGACCAGGCCTGTTCTTTATTTCAAAATGGTTCACTTTCGACGCTGGCTCGCAGGACATTTGCTAATGTATCGTGTACTAGAGTGGGTTTGCCTTCTCGGTTGGCGATTTGAGATAGAGTTATGCATCCGAGTCCGATGGGGTGTTTGCCGGTTGGTTTGTTGGCACGAAAGCATGCACCGGCCAAATTAAGGAGGAAAGTCCCGTACGGCATTTGATCGAGGTATTCCGAGCTTAGACTGACACTCGTGACTGAGGTAATATTTGACGAGCCTTGTATGTGTAGCTTGCGAGCGACGGCAAACGGTTGAAAAGGTTACGAAGAAATTTCATTTTGGGGACTGAAGCTAGGAGCTTAGGACTACAACCCTTCTCCGTCTTGGTCCCCTAAAGTATGGTGGAAGCACCTTAGCGTCGCGGTACGTACATAAGTTGTTGGCATTCCCCTTTGTACAGATCTGGACAGGATGTTAAATGCCATGACGTTGCTCGTCGTAAACGTGTGAAACAGGACCTCCGCTGAGTTTCCCCCGAGGCCCCTGGGTATGCGTGTGTTGCCGTGGTTGCGTTGGTATTATTGGTTTGGCGTCTGACGCGGTTAGCTTGTCTACCTGACTTGAGAACAGTGAAAGCATGTCATCTCTGTGACTATTGGGCCCCAAGGTGTTGGGGGGCATGCCTGTGTTCTGATCGAATCGTCCCGAATGCTGTTACCGAGGCGCGTGGTGCACCCTGCTTCCGTCAAGCGAAGTGAACCATGTAATGTCCCTGTGAACATGCTTCTTTAATACCTTGTCTCGACATATTTTAGGTAACTCGTTATGGAATTCGACACCTCAGGCGGAAGGTGACGAGTTCCGGCGCAAAGTGCAACCGTTGAAGCATTCGCAAACCCGCAAAGCGCGTTGTAAGAACACGAAATCGGGAAATGTCAGGTGGAAGCTACCTCTGATGTTTGAGCATTATAAAAATAAATATATAAGGTGCGAGAGACATAACCTGCCGGTTTACGTGTTTTTGTTAAAAATTTGAAAGTGTGTTTAAACAGCCAGAGCAGCAAACTTACTTGCGTGGAAATTTCTTGGGGGTTGAGTTATAACACCTAAACCGGCACATCTAAAATCAAAAGAGCATACTGTACTTATATCCGCAGTATCCATTAAAAAATAACCGGAATTAGAGGACCGGAATCAATGAGAATTTCTCAACACTTTTCTCTCTTTTTCAGAGACTGTCCCAGAAGTAATAATTGGATTTGTAGTAACGATTTTCACGTTGCACCTGCCTGGCTTCCAGGTGCCAGCATCGGTGAACTGGGATGGCAACTATATGTTTCGGAGCGTCCCGGTGGCGGAGCCAGCGCCCCATCTTTGCTTGCTTGGACGCAAACATTTGCGGAGCAGCATAACATTTAGGAAGACTGAAATCCTGTGCTGTACTTAACCTTAATTGCCAATCGGTGATGCTTGATACCTTCAGCATCCAAGATAGTGAAGAGTGGCAATAAAACGACATATGAAACTAGTAAGCTACCAGCATTTACTTTTTTAAATCTAAGTGATTGTATCTAATATCTTCAAACTCTTTTCTTCATACAACTGGTTTGCAGATTTGCATTGGTGCGGGACCATGCCGCTGCCTCGTGCTGCGTTTCCGGAAAGCAAACATCCTCCTTGACTGCGCGACGCCGCTATACTCCGCCGTATGCGCTGTAGGCGCCGGTGGCAGCGCAGACGGGCCATCAATCAGGAGCGGTACCAGTCGCGATGCTGCTGCCGTCCCTTCGACGGTGGATGCGACATTCACCAACGGTGACACGCACAAGGCGTTATTCAACACCGGGGATTACAATTTAAAAGATATAATGGAGCCCAAAGCAGGAATTCCGGCAGGGGGTATGAAATCTTTCTCGTCCGTGGGCCAGCCTACAGGAGTCCGGCGGCCATCCGCCCAGGATGGCAACGGTATTTCCAGAGACGCTCCCGCTTACGACCTCTTAGATATGACTCCATTTCTTCCGGTGAGGTTTGCGATTCCTCAACGACAGCAAGCCCACGGACAAATCCCGGGTCAATTCGCCCCGCTGTCCGCCCATTCGTACCCCTCTTGCCCCTGACGCGCCCCAGCTTCTGCTCACAATGGAGATCCACGCCGCCCTCATCAGCACTCCAGAGGCCTTACTGGCGTTGCCGCACCTATTGCAGTACAGCGAAGGTGACCCTGCACCGTGCAATGGTTCCGACACTGCCGGTTTCCGCCCTGAGACAGCTGATGCTCAGGGTTCTAACACCACCGCCGGGAGCGGCATTGGGTCCCGTCCGCGAGCGGCTTGGCACCACATGGGACCTATCCGGGGACCCGTATACTGCACCCAAGCGGCTCTGGATGCGGCGGAGCAGCTGGTAGCAGAACGCTTGGCGGCGGAAGAGGCGATGGCTGTTTCGTTGGTGACAGCTGCAGCAGCAGCATCGCACCCGACGCCACCGCCTCCATGTAGCGCCGATATGGGCTGGGATCCCGCGACAGAGGCACAGGAGGCCCTACTGGCCACCTGCTGGAGGCGCCGTGCACCTTGGCGCGCTGTGCGGCATTGCCTGGACCGCGTACGGCCCGTGCGTTATGGTCAGGTAGTATCATTGGACTCCTACGAGCTGACAGCCGTGCCGTACTCTTCCGGCAGCGGCTTCGGCCATGCGGTTTGGCTGCTTGCGGATGGCGGGGAGTGAGTGCCGGGGCCATGTTCCGGCAGGACGTGTGCGTTTGAGGGACGGCGTCTGCGCAAGCAGCCTTCGAGCATCCCCCAGGACACGGTTACGGGAACCTCTCCTCTGGGACCTGTTTGACACTTCGCAAAACCCTGTTCCCGGGCAGCACACAACTTAACATGTTGTGAACGTACGGCATGACCTGGGGTGCGTTCCTTTGGACTAGGTCCTCCATATCCTGATCGAGCTTTGAAAGATCGCAGCCCGCCATAGCTGGCAAGATATTCCTGTCGTAACAACCGGCGCGTACCTGTGCCATCATCTGCACACGTATCCATAACTCCGACGTCTGCCGAACTTCATTTCCAAAATATGGCAGGCGTTGTCGTACTGTCCTGTACCTTCCAGACGCCTCGCCCACCCACCCCTTCGCGCCGCCCCTTCCCCTGGAGCTCGTGGGGGCACCGGATGCACTTGTTCTGGGTCCGGACTGCCTCTCGCCTCCCCCGGCGGGACCGGCTCCTCTTTCGCGACCACCGCAGCATCTGGTAAAGGAAGCGGTGCTGCGGGCGGTGGTGGCGGGCGGCAGTGCGCTCATCCCGGTTTATCCAACAGGTGGAGTTGGCGGTTTTCCCTGATGTGTCAGGGCATACAGGAGCGCCAAAGGCCGGCACTTTTAAATGCGTTCCGAAGGCAGTAGCCTAAGCCCATTAGCAGCTGGTCAGTACCTGGCTGCCTGCACACGTTTATATATGCAAGCAAAAGATGGAAGCGGGGGCGTTCAGCCGGCTGTCATATTGAGCTTTTTCCTTCATGTGGTGCCATCCCCTGGAGCACCACACCATGCTGCATAAGCAAACGGGGAGTGTGAGAGTAGACCTCTCAGCATATCTGTTGTACGTAAGCCCTTATTGCTGTACTCCGGCTCAAGTGTTCAGGGCTGTTGCGATTGTGTTCCCTGCACGTATCCCCCGAGATTTCATCACTCCCCGCTGTCCTGTGCTCCAGGGGAGGCTTGGGAGCTGCTGGAAAGCCTGGCCGGGGCACTGGCCTCTGCAGATCTAGCCCATGTGCCACTGCTGTACATAGGGCCTCGCTCCGGAACCAGCCTGGCTCTGGCGTCCGTGTCACTGGAGGCTCTGGCGCCTGCGCGCCAGGCGGCGGTGTACATACCCCAGCACCCCTTCGCCTTTGATGCACTCATGCAGGTGGGGGCATAGGGTTTCCTACCATGTGCGCTGGATGGGTCGGCCGTGGACATGGCGGTGGCGTGTCATCTTACCTAAATCCGGACCATCGCCTCCCCGTCCACATCCCCATGAGCTAATTGATTTTGGCCATGTGGCTGCGGTGCGGCTCCTCCACCCGTCTTGTTCCGCCCGTCAGGCTGGCCGGCTGGTAGCGGCCGCCTCCCTCCGTGACCCTGCAGTGCAGCGCTGTCTGCAGCAAGAGAGGCCCGCGGTGGTGCTGGTGGCGGCTGATTCCCTCCTCTACCCTGGAGGTGAGCAGACGCTGTACTTGAACTTCAACATGGCCAGGCCTCTCCTCGCCAGCTCGAGGAAGCCTGTCAATGCTGTACAGGTCTCTCACGCAAGGTTCACGTTTTGGATGCAAACCCTTCCTGGAGTCTATACCAGATACTGTTAGCGAGCAGTGCTGGCCATAGATCTGAATCCGAATCAAATCCAAAGTCGATTCAATTCGGATATGAATCTGGATCCGAATGGGAATGGGTCTTCGAAACGGCTGTATAGATAACCCAACGCCCATGAATCTAAACGCCCTAAAACCTTGGGGTTTTAGGGGACCGAAGGGAAGGGCCGGTCTTCGGTCGGCTCTTTCGTTAGTTTCCTTCACCCCTACTCAGCTCGATGGGACTCTGGCGCGGGAACGTATTCATTGTGGGCCTTACATCCGCACGCTGCCGTTGTAATCTCCTTCGATTAACCTCTCCTGTCCCTTCCCTTTCGTCACATACCTTTCCCGCCTGGCACAGGTCCTGGGCTGGAGCTTCTGCTGCGCTTCGGACCAGACTCACGAAGCCTTCTAATGTTGACGCACGCCGCGCCGCCAGCGGTGCTGCGTGGCGTCCAGCGCTTATATGATATGGCTTCAGCGGCCGTAGTAGCGCCAGGGCTGGCGGCGGCAACCATGGCTGTGGCAGGGCCGGATGCGGCGGCGGCAACTCCCCGGCCACCAATGCGCATGAGAGTGGTGCACGTGCCGTTGCGCGGCGGCGGCAGTGGCGGCGCTGGTCCGTCGCCGGCATCCATCTTAGAATTGCTGTTAAGGCTACAACCCCGACATCTGCTGGCCACTCATCGGGATCTGTCGCTGCTGCGGCAGCAGCAGCAGCAGCGACAGATCCATCCACTCCAGCCGCAGGTGCCCAGTGGCTTAGCAGCGCAACAGGCTACAGGGTAAGGTGGGGTGAGGATCGCGGTATGATGGCCAGAAGGGGGCTGGAGCGAAGGAGGGCTCTAAGCAAAAATTACTTGAAATGCGCCCCATCGCCATGTTTTTTGTGTGTGTTCCTTTTGATCAAAAAATGGCACGGAATTTGATAATTCTGCCGCAGTTCCTGTGCCCTGCGCCGTTTGGCCTGGCCCCTCCGTGGGCCGCTCGTGCGCTGCTGAGCCCTGGTCTCTCATAACCCGACCTGCCCTCCGCGGCCCCCTAAGTCTCACACCTCCGTGTCCGGTTTCTGCAATGTAAAGGCAAAACCACTCGGAGATCCTGCAACATGTCTCTAATGTTCCCACACAGCCCACCACGTCCCCGGCGCCGCACGCGCATGCAGGCCGCTCGCGCGTGAGAGCGTGGTGCCGTATGGCTGGTTACATCAGGTCCGTGTGACGCTGCCACGCAATGTGTGCGGCGCGTTAGTGTCACCGGATCTGTTGCAACGGCTGCAGTGGCTGGACGGAGGGCCAGGCCTGCAGGTGGGCACAAAAGTCAGGCGCAAGAATTCGGCCCGCGCTGGCGCCCTTATGTCGCTCATTGGTGTTGATACCGTTATATTCTGTTACATACCGTTCTGTTACATACCGTTCTTTTTGTTGAAGATGCGCAAATAGATATTCGGCAAGTTTTGACAGCGGCGGTTAGCAATCTATGAAGTGAGCGTGTGATCAACCGAGCAGCTCAGTCGGACAAATTAGATGCATGCTAATCATGATAAGCGCATTGCCCTCGGACTAGTCCAATTCGTCCAGCTCACGTTAACCTGTGCAGTAGTGCACACTTTGCGATCTCCAGATGTATGCTCTCCATGTAAGTAGCAGCCCCGAAATGCCAACAGCCCCGAAATGCCAACAGCCCCGAAATGCCAGCGCCGCTGCTTTTTGTGGCCCACCCATCCGCTTAGTCCTGGTCCTCCTGGTCTAATATGTCCCAACCCGTTCAGCCATAATGTCATGTGAATGCTGTGACTCGGCTCGGTGACGTATATTAGGTTTCCAGGGTTTCGTCTAGCGCGGGACATAATCGCGTTACACACGCTGACGCACACGCTGTTGCACCTGCAGCTCGGTCGCCTGAATTGCCTGTTGGTGTTCCGCAACGGCGCCTGGCAAGCCGACCCGGTGCCGGGTGGCTCCACGAGAGTTGATGCGGTGGCGGCGGGGATGGCGCTGGCGGCCGGGGGCGTTGTGGCGGCGGATCAGTTGCTGCTGGCAACGGCGGGCGGACCCACCCTGGGGCCGCTGCTAGAGGCGCTTGCAGGCCACGGCATCACGCGAGTCTCAGTGGACGCAGATGGAGATGTACGTATGACTGTTGCAGCTTCCCTGGATACTGCGCGGGTTTCGGCGCATTGGAGTGGATGGGGCCGACGTTCCCGCTAGAAGGCGGGGTTAAGAATCGGATCCCAGGGGGAGTTGACACTCTATGAGACCGGGGCCATCGGAACACCTTGCTTTGCCGGTTCATGGTTTTTTGCTCCTTTGCGCACAGTCTGCCGCTTTGGATCTACGCTTTGGCTTCTCACATTGGATCTCGGGCTATATTTGTTACCGTACTGCATGGATATGCGCCCCCTTCCTTTTCTCCACACTCTCCCGTACTCGTTATTCCTTTCTTGTCCGCCTGAACCCCTTTCCTGGTCCATTAACCCCCTGGCTCCCCTACCCGCAATGCCAACACAGCGCATCCGGTTGGTGCTAGACGGAATGGACGGGGAGTTGCTGCTGCGGCCCGAGGGGGCGCATGTGGTCAGCAGCTGCCCCGTGTTGCGCCTTGTGATGACGGATTGCCTGATGAAGCAACTGACGGTATTGTGATTATTTGAACGGTGGGGAATAGCCCCGGTGAAGTGCTTCGTGGGCTTTTGAACCCGTGCTTCGAGCCGTGCTGCCCCTAACATATTCCCCGATCATCTTTAGAGACAACGAAGGACTACAGCAAGGTGTGGAAATTGCGCTTTCATGTCTAAGTCACATCTGCTATGTCTTCCGCGATCCAAGGGGAGAATTTGCGATGCGGCTGCCGCCATTGAGAGGCTGTGATAACGGCGGACAATTTAGATTCTTCGGCAGCATGCAATCGTCCGAGTGCGATAGTCTGGGTCCGATAACGGGATAGGCCGACCTGATTTGCAAGCGCGAGGAGCAACGTGTTTTGTTCGTTGTGGTTAGGACGCTTCCCGTTATGCGCCCAAGCAGAGGCCTCTCTGTACCTTAGGCTCGTGCGTAGGGGTATGTGCGCAACCCCCCTGGACAACGTCGCACTGTGGCTCAGTGCGACGCCGATTGACGTCTGGTTGTCTGATCAACACCCGGATCTAGTCCCGAGCAAGCTGCGTTCGCCAGTTGGCGTGGCTTAACCTTTCGTGGAAACCTGGTGAAAGATGTGGTGTGGGTTCTCGTCACATTAGGACGTGCCGCATACGATCCAGGAGGAATGAAGGCCAAATTTAAACCACCCAGGCAGCGAGCATCGGCATGGCAGGTTTTGCGCTGAACAGCGAGTTTGTCCCCTTTGCAAAAGAATGAAGAGCAACAGGTTAGCACTCCCACGCAACAGCCATCGATTAACTCAGCTCGCTGAACACCTCATAGGGACCCCATTGAGAACCGTACGCCTCCTATTTCTTTCATGTGCAGGCAAGAGCATGACTAGCTGTCCATGCTGCTCACCCGCCCTTACCAGGCCGACCCTTGGGGCCCAGAGGAGGGCATGTCTTTCCAAAACTGCACCGCCGTCGGGGAGTGTCCCTAAGTGCTTTCCCCCATCGCGCTGGTTAAGTGCTCACAACCGCAGAACAAGTACATCAGTCTCGCACCCATCCCGAAGCCGGTTCGCGGGTTTTGGTCCCGTAAAGGCCTGGTCGGTCCCTTGGACTCCCCTACTACATACATGCATACCCTACCCACAGTGGCCTGGGAAGCATCCACAAAGTTCTGACAATTCGCGCAGCCATGCCGCAATCGATCCATGATAAGTAACAACATCTCTTTGTGAATCTGCACATGAGGGCCCTGATTGACCTCATAAGCCACCTTGCCAGTAGCCTGGGTATCAGAGCCACCCGTGAGGAAGGCGTGCCGACAGAAGTGGAGGCCGCATCACCGCGTTCCCTCAGGCGCTTACCCCCACTTCACACGTACCGAAGCAGCGTCACCAGGTACTTCTCCTTGCGCGTCATTTCAGCTGCCCGCACCTCCAAGCGGCCTTTTCCCGAGCAGCTGATCACGTCTCCCGCCTTGACCTCAACTGACGTCTTGGACACTGATCGCCAATTAAGTCGCACGTCGCCGGCCTTGATGAGGTCGCCCATCTTGGTGCGTGACACGCGGAAGCCTGGGGACCACGGATGGTCGTAGGTTCGTATCGCGTAGGTGGGAATGGAGAAGGGACTACACAGGGTGGGGGACCGTCAGTCACCAATCACTGTATTCAGGTTTATCAAATGGCTTCGATCCTGGCCCAGCATGTGGGCGCGAACCCCCAGAGCGGCAAGGGCACACACAGCGATCGGTGGCTGGAGGTGCGCGCAGCTTCGGCAAGGAGTCACTGTTGTTTTCCCCTTCGGTAATAGAAAGGAAGCTTTAATCCCTTCGGTCGCCAGGTGCTTTGTCCGTGCGACCAACACGAACACACGAGGACATGCCCCATCAGAGGTTCGTGAGACTGCGGATCAAGAATGCTAGCTACTGCTCGGCACCTCGGCTCCTGCAAGTGCGGCATCTGCCCAGTAGATGCTGCAATAATGCAAAGTGCGTACCCCGCTATCGTGCACGTGTCGATTCCTTCTCTTGTCTGTGTGAGGGCCCTTGCAACACATCTCCCTAACCCCTCAGAATTCCAACCGACGGCCGCCCTGCCTGCCCTACTCTGCATGTGCCCCGCCATGCCATCACCCGCGTAGACACCCACCCACCCATCAACTCTGGCCGCACCTGCACTGGCTATTGCATCTAACCGAAGTGACGCCTCTACACTGCTGATCTCTTCCTGCCGGGGCGGCCGCACGGATAGCTCCGACAGCGGTATCCGGTGCACCTCCACCGGCACCGTGCGAACCTGCGTGGTAGGGGGGCCCACTGCTTACCATCAAACGGGACTGATATGCAATAAATAAGATCAGCTAACAAGGTCAGCGCCACACACGTTGGACCCTTTAGTCTATCACCCGAGGGTTAGCTCCACAGCTTCCTTTCTCTTGTCCGAGACCTACATATGGCCTCGTGGCCTCCTTTCCCCCCGGCTGTTCCCTTCAGCCCCGTAAAACCGTCTACCATTGCCTGCTCCTGCCAAGCACACCCAACACCCTTTGTGTACTCGCCCTTCTGCCGACTGTCCCTCCTAGCCCTTCTCTCCATATTGCCCTTCTCTGCAACCGCAATGATGTCTTTCCATTAGAAGCTTGAATGACCTCCTAATTATTTACCACCTCCTAACGCGCACACACACACACACACACACACACACACACGTACACACGCACACACCTGCACCAGGCTCATTTCGAAGTGTTCCACCAACTCGGGGTCGACCAAAATCTGAGCCCCTGACTCGCCCTGGATCAAAATGTCGCCAATTTTCTCCCGCACCACCCCTGGTCACCGCGTTAGGAGAGGGGCTTGTGCCAGGTTGAGTGTCGTAAGGAGGAGCTGTGCAATATCGCCCAATGTGCGCTACAATCACTTGACAACTATGGAGGCTAGTCGAGATGCAGGTGCTCGCGTATCCAGACTAACCAGCAAGGCTGTGTCCGGACGCCGGAGCAGGCGACGTGGGGACTGGGCGCCTCGAACGAAACAAACTGGTGAACATAAAGCAGGTGGTAAGTGCGGACAATGGGAAGGGGAAAGACGTCACCAGCATGTTCGGCCCTTCAGATTTCCCAAGCGCAACAGCGCCATCAGACTCCCTGGAGGGTCGCCGTACCGGTTCCAATGATAGCGCCCAGGAAGTCAGGATGTTTAGCGGGATCGAACATGAAGTTGCCCTTGACCTGCGTTTAGCGTGGTGGTTCCATAGGCCCGCAGCCACAAGTAAGGAATGAAAACCTGGGGCTCGATGGTTACCCGCGTGCAAGCACAAACAGGAGGCCGGGGTCGTGTGTTGCGGTCCACGACTTGGACGATTAGCTCATTGGCTGCAAGAGCACCTAGGCTGGCTTTGCTACCGCTGTGCGTGGGACGTATGGAACTAAGTCCTGCCAACCTGCAAGGCCGCGACTCCGTCGAGCTGTTGGGGGTCGGCGCGGAGAGGTTCAATAAGCTCTTCTCGGCCCAGTGCCAACCTGGCCCGGGGAGGAGGGTGGAAATTTGCGGATTTACGGAAAACAACAGACCAGGTCACAGGACCAGACCCCATCCTCGGGGGTTGCGCGGTTAGAGAGGGAAGAAGGGTAAAGGGCAGAAAGCTGGGTTGATAATTTGGGTAGGAATGCTCGTGAATGCGTCTAAAATGAGGCCATCAGGGCATCTGCTGCTGCTTCCGTTGGCACTCCCATGAGGTTGTAAGGAATTGGCCCGAGCCGAGGGGCCCAGCCCCATGCGGGCATCAGTGTCGTGTTATCGCTTGTGTCTTGTTTGGTGGGGATGGTTGAGTCAGATGAGATAAGAGCGGGTTAGACACTGCCTTTCGCGAATCTTGTGGGATGAGCCTGAAAAGTTTGCTGCTATGCAAATATAGGCTGGAAACTTCGGTGTGACACCTTCACCCCCTCGACAGACTCTCTTTCCCCTTAGTGTCATAATGTGGCTCGAACAATCCTATACTGGACAATCCTAGGCAATACCATACTGGGCGCCTCCATAGGTAACGATAACCCCTCCCATTTGTTGAACAAAACCCCCGTCCCATGCGGGTGCACCTGCAGCGCTCTGCTTGAGCGTATCCTCCCCATGGCAAGCATACGACGTCCGTGCGGCCTGTTAATGCTGCCATTGAGTCTGCAACGATGGGAGGTGGCAGAAAGTCTGTCCACACAACATCCCATCGCTGTGCCGCGCGCTCGGCTATCTCTAGCACCCGCGCCACGTCCCGCCGATTATCCGGGTCGACCCATGTAAGCACGGTATCCGTTCCCGAGCCCTTGCCGGCGGAAGTAAGTGTGCTGCAAAGACAATGCCGCCTATAGTATCTATGGGAGACGCTCGCGAAGCTATGAAGTGATTTATGGGCCAGTAAGCACATCGCGTCACAACTCGGCGATTATGCTATGGCCACAGAACACTTGCCAGTGAAAAAGTGCGAAAAGAGCTATAAATTAAGTACGACATTCCCGTGGCATGATTAAGCACAGCAATGTGGTGTGTTGAAATAAAAATAATGTTATAAGGTTCCCTAGGATAGTTGAGTTCTTGCTACCAGTCGCGGGATCGTCATCACGCGTTGGTTGCTTCACTATTAGGCCGAGCAACTTCCATAGATGTGGTGACATCAAGACGCTACAGCTGGTCACTGAACTAGAATTGTGTTAAAGACGCAATTTTGGGGACGCTTTTACTGCGGTTTAGGTACAGGCATAAAATTGTTTCATAAAAATGCGGTCGCGGCAACTAAAAAATGTACCGCCTGGATTGGAGATACTTCAAGCATGCAATAGTGGCAGGAAATTTTCTTACAATTGGTACAAGGGCTCGGTGAGACGGAGCGATGATCAGGCAACAGCCTGTCCGTCAGGAAGAGTTGGCTCGGTTTATGATCTATAATAACTTCCTGGAGCTATTTTTGGATGTTCAGGTGCTTATCCTTACATTCTTGTGCTACATGGGATATCACGCGGCTAGGAAGCCGCCCAGCATTGTAAAGAGGTAGGCAGGCACGAAGTGGGCCTAGCTGGCACTTGATACCGAGGTTGAACTTTTACTTAAAACCGTAAGGTATCTGTCGGTGAGGCGCGCCAAAAAGTTGGGAATTGCAGTTTGATGTAGCGCGCACAGCAGGCTCGGTGAATAGGATTAACTGGGTCAAAAGCTTGATCTAGTCATCTCTTGATGATCTGCTGCAGCATATTACGGGGAAGCACAACAACGGTGCAAAAGGGCCGACTGCTGCTGGCCGACGGTGGGCTCGCAATAGCAGCTTCGGATCCAACTACCTTGAATGGCTGGTCGCCCTTCAATGGTGACAATGGTCAGGTAAGGTGCAATGTCTTTCTTCCCCACAACCTAAACATGTATCGTTACGCGGTGACACTGCCGTACTGATTGTCACGCTAATCCCAACCAAGCCTTACCAAGGGGTGGGGCTCAATTCCCGTCCTCACGGCGCTGCATGTTGCTTGCTTGATACATGTCGACAAGTTGTACACGAGCTTGCACTACCAGCATCTATGTAGCATCCGGATGATGTCTTATATTGCAGCTTTTGAGCGTGCCACCGGGCACCATCTCCGCATTTTCTAATGGTTGCGAGTTTTCATTTGCGGCATCAATCCCCGCTTTCGCCTCTCTGCAGACGCTTCTGGGTCAGATTGACCTTGCATTCTTGGGCACGTATGCCATCGGCATGTTTTTCGCGGGCCACCTGGGCGACCGCGTGGACCTGCGCTTGTTCTTGACGGCAGGTAGGCTTAACGGCTTTGGGCAGGATACCCTACTGCGCTTAGACGCTACCATTGACTAGCGAAAGACGATATCTCGGTGATCGAAGCCTAATCCATAGATGAGCCATACAATTTTAACAAAACTCAGGACGGGTGGGAATCTGGGGGCCATCACTTGCAGGAATACGTGCATCGCTTGTATGTGCTGGTGATTGAAACCTGTAGTCAAATGCGTCAATTTGAAAGTAGTTATGTCAATACCTGTGCGGCATGGTCCATGGTGTACGAAGCCAAAGCGGTTTCTAATGTCTGTTCCAATTGCGCTGGGGCAAGCAAGCTATCAATTGTTATTTCCGTATCGTGTCGCTGGCGTATCGTCATCAGCCCTATGTGTTTCCCGATGGTTGGGGCATTGTACGGTGATATGGTGGTATGGAAGATGGGCTTTTCCTGCTGGGGCCGTGACTGGACGCGGCAGGCGAAATCCGATGCCTGCAGTTGTTAGTAGCTTGAGTGAGGCAAGCTGGTCATGACGCTGAGGGTATGTTCTCTGACGCACTGTTTCCAACCTACCTCTCCATTCGACTCGGACAGGCATGGTACTGAGTGGCATCTTCACATCTCTGTTTGGTATGGTGAGTCGAGCCATTTCCGCCATTTACTCGGGGGTTCGTGGCTGTTTATTAACGTATTGTGAGGAATGGGGCAGACGTAAGAGGCGTCCAGGGTGTGTGGGTATTTGGGCGAAATTTTTACTCGGTGAACAGTACTGCGTGGCTGGAGCGGCCAACAGGTTTTTGCGGCCGTCGAGGAACGACATCTGACGTCCTCCATGGCTTTTGGGTGCTGCTTCCGATACCGTGCTGCTTCCATTGCTATTGCTGCGGCGGCGGCAGCAGGGCTATGAAATGGTTTAAATTGTCGCACTCCATGCTCGTGACAGATGATAGTGGAGTTTTGGGCTGTATTCGTTGCCTGCTTAGCCTCTTCCTAAATCTCATCCTATCTTCATAATTCAGGGTTACTTTTGGGACATGCATATCTTCTCGTACTACGTGATGGTCAGCATCATGGCGGGCCTCTTCCAGTCCACTGGATGGCCTAGCGTTGTGTCGATCGTGGCCAACTGGAGCGGAAAGGGCAAGCGCGGACTGATTATGGGTATCTGGAACGCGCACACTAGCGTTGGCAACATTTTAGGAACCGTTGTGGCGGCGGCCATGCTATCAAAGGTGGGAGCCGTGTGTTCGGGCTGCGTCGCGTTAGCTGGAGACAATTTAGTGGCAGTTGGGGCAGCGCCACCCTGGATCTTTGTCGATCACGGACATAGAGCCGGGCGTTATGATTACCAGTCAGGCCAAGATCAGGGGTCAGGTTCCCATCCTGGTTGCTGCGCTTTAACCGCGTTGACTGAATTTTTTATGTGCTTCCGGGCAGATGAAGAGGCAAAGTGCAACCACGCTGCTGGCATGTGGGATAGCTATGGCTGGGCTTCCCTGACCTGTGTGCTGCCGGTCTCGGCATCCGCCCTTCGGGCTGTGATATGCTGTCCATGTTCAAGTTCAGTGTTACCTGACCTGAATTCGTTTATTTGATCAGTTGCCTTTACCCTCGTGTTCTTTCGATCAGGGCTGGGGTTACTCGTTCGTAGTCCCCGGCTTCCTTATGATTGCGCTGGGCATGCTGATGTATATCGGCTTAGTGGTGCAGCCATCCGATGTGGGTCACGTCAATCCCGATGACAAGCAAGCGACTGGCGGCAATCGCCACGGTGACGAGGATGTCACGCTGCTGAAGGAGAGCGGCAAAGAGGCGCCTGGCAAGGAAAAGGTGACAGCCTTGCAAAGCACAACTGTCACAGTTCTAATTTTCGACAAATCACATGGCCATGAGATCATGGTGGCGGCAGGCCCCCAAATCACCGCTACCAATTACCGTATGAGGCACCGACAACGGCCTTGTGTGTGTACGCCAAAACTGCAACATGGCCTTGGATCTAGACGTGCCTGTTCAAACACGCCGCTCATATTGCAACCCACACCGATTCACGGTTCTGCGCTTGCGCTGGCCTCAACATCGTTACGCTCTTCATTCGTGCCCAGCAGGAGGTAGAGAGCATCCATTTCATGGACGCCTGGCGCATCCCTGGGGTGACCGCGTTTGCATTCTGCCTGTTCTTCTCCAAGCTTATTGCGTACACGTTTCTGTACTGGTTACCATATTACATCAAGTCGACACCTATTGAGGGTCGTAAGCTCAGCGCCAAGGAGGCAGGAGACCTGTCGGTGCTATTTGATGTTGGCGGCGTTGCAGGAGGTGGGCCATGGTCCTGGGAAGGTGTTGGAAAGAAGCACATTGTGCCGATTTGCATGTGCTAATTAGATTCTTTGCAGTCACTGCTAGGCAGCCGTGACGGGTTGTTTAGAGCTCTTAATACATGTCTCCCACCACGAGGTGGCCACTGACGCATAACTTCAAGTTCGGCTGTATCTAAACCAATGCAACCCTGCCACTCCACCGGGGTCGCCTTCCTCAGGTGTCCTTGCGGGCCACCTTTCGGATAAGTCAGGCGCCTCGGCCAGTGTAGCGACTGCGTTCACGCTCCTGTCAGTCCCCTGCCTATACCTCTACCGCACCGCTGGACACACGTCATTTGCCCTGAACGTGGCCCTTATGATGGCCAGCGGGTTCTTTGTCAACGGCCCCTACGCGCTAATCACTACGGCTGTGAGCGCGGACCTCGGCACCCATGACTCCCTACAGGTGGGCCTCCTCAAGACTTTCAAGTCAATGCTCCTCGTTTTTCCTGCTCCGCTAGGTCCTTTAGCCTTTCCCTCCTGGTCTCATGCACTGCCTCATTTGAATTATCCGGCTGCATCTCCTCGATGGCCGGCTTTCTCCATGCAGCATTCCCATTGTGTACGGCCTACTGGACGCTTTGCATAAGAATATCATATACTTACAAATAATTTGGTTGGTTGGGCGCCTGATGTCGCTTATGCTGGATCTCAATCGCCTTACATCTTCCCACCTCCCTTCCTGAAGGGCAATGCCAAGGCGCTGGCCACGGTGTCAGCAATCATCGACGGTATGGGATCCGTGGGTGCAGCTCTGGGCCCTATGCTGACGGGCTTTATTTCTGACCGAGGCGGCTTCGATCTGGTATTTGTCATGCTGTACACGAGCGCCGTGACAGCAGGCTTGTTATTGGTAAAGCTGGTGATTAAGGAGCTAGCGGTTTTCCGGGGAAAGTCGGCCGTAGCTAAACCCATGTAATGCCAAGGGATGTTAGCTTAGCAGCGCCTTGGTAGCGCAGTGCTCTTCAGTTCTCTCTTGCACATGTTATGGCGATTGGCAAATTGCGCAGTAATGATTGGAGAGAGTGTTTTTTTACTGGCAGTTTAGGTGACCGCATGGGATCTTGAGCAGATGGGGATGTTTGAATGGAGCAAGAGGTCAGGAGCACATTCAGGCGCGAGGCGTGTACAATTTGAGGAGGGGCGCTGCTCATGGTTGCGGCCTGCAGTAATGCTTGACGTTATCATGAGATAATTCGCGAGGGCTTGATTAGTGATTGCCTCTCACATCGTCTTTGACGCGGCCTGAAGCTGGGCAATTGAAACCTAGCTGATCTAGCAGGAAGGCTGCTAACGCACTCTCCAAGAGGGATAGGGGCTTGTTTGCATTTGTGATGTGAGGATATGATAGGCTTAACAAATGCATAGCATTGGCTATGGAAAGGTTTGGTGGTGGGATAATATCTATGTCTAGGCGGAAGCGATGGAGGTATGTGCCGAGCTGTGAGGGTGTTTGCCCGGGAGAGCACTTGGTAGGATACCCTCTTGAGCAAGGGCAACCCGCACATTCACTGGACCTGCTGCCGAAATGCGGCGACTTTTGCGGACCTGCTAAGCGTGAGCTGGCCCGTTCCATCAACGCTTGCGTGGTGCGTTTGATCCTAGGCGGGGTCAAATGTCTTTGGGAGGGCACATGGGTTGTCCGTGTGCACGCTGTCCTGTGAGTGTTGCTATCTGCAAATGGGCCATCGAGGTCGTTGTTCAGGTCCAGGATGGATGCATATGTGCGGGTGATTCCGGAGATGTCGTGAAGGATGCTTGGAAAAGGCGTTCAGACCCCTGTGAGACGGGGGAGAGGGGGTTGGCGTATGCTATGAGCCGCGGTAAAGACCACGTGCGGCTGGCGTTATGGATTCTACAAGACGTAGGGGAAATGATGGAGATGCTTCCTTTATCTCCGAGCTTCGCGTGGTAAAGGCGTGTAATGTGTTGTGTTCGCAATATGCCGTCCCAGTAAGGACTGGAGTGCATAACTGCCAGTCTGTAACTCGCCGCGCGCCTGGTGCTTCACTTCTGAAATGATTCGGGCATCAATCGTTCTCTCACGTCATACCTGGTTAGCTTCATCGAAGGGCATTGTTGGGACGTTTGGTCTTGCTTTATATTTTGCCCATGTTCGGCTGACCAGTGCAATCATGGTTTGCTTAACTGTGTGCTATTTCCTAGGAATGAAGACTTGACACTGCAGCCTATGGAACACATATCACCGAGACATATCAAATGCGTTCATGAACATTTTGGCCCGATGCAACGCTTTCACTGAAGCTTGTGGGCATTCCAGCAATTGATGGGTGCCGTTTGGTCCGCGTAAGAATAATGTACTAGGACGTGTCATGTCGTCGACCCGGACATCATCCATATTCCGATGGCTATAATTGCATATTATCGGACGTATTGACCTTAAAATGTGCCGCAACCGCATGCACAGATGGTTCGTGCTACCCTGTTTACTATACTCCTGCCCACTGCCCAAGCACTCCTAGCCTCTTGCATTTCTCTGTAAATTGCCTTGCGTGAGCCAGCAGCAGAAGCAAGTTCCCCCGACTTTTTATTCATCAGTCTTATTTCCACATCTGAAGCACCCTGCCGCATACACATCCCCTCTGGGAGCGTTTATAAGACAAAACCTGCATGGTCGTAATAATGAGGGTGGCTTATGCAGCATCTTCGTTGACTGCGCGACGCTGCTGAAGTGGGTAGTTAGCATATGACAAACGGCTGGGGAAATGACTCTTTTTTTCATGAGGCAGTAGGGCGACACCCATAAGCATTTGATAACTGATTGCCTTGTCATAATATGTCATCGTTCTTTACTAATTAATTGATTGTACATTTTGGATGCGTGAATTTAGAGAGAGTGTAATCTTGTGGGCTACGTTACTGTGTTCGTGTTTACATCACTTTCCAGCACCGGGTCATGGCGATTCACACACATGAAGCAGGATGACGCAAGCCTATACACAAGTTACTGGGCGCCTGTCAGCCCTCTCCCACCCCCCGACTGACCCCGCATCAGCCCCTCTCCCTTCCCCAACCCTAAGTGCTACGCATGTGGGCCAGTGCACATGCCAGCCAAAGCACAAAATTATAGCACGATGCACGCACGAGGGCAGCTGACAAAGAAGTGGGGCTTGGAAAGTTAAAGCTGCTCATCTTATAAGAAGGAAATGTTCTCACAACCACAGCAGCGTGTGCAATCACAATCAAAAAAGTGCGCAGTGGAATGCCCAGGTCGTCATCCACGGTAAATAAGCAGCTTCAATGAGGTCCTCTGGTGTTGGTGCAGCAGGAACATCCACAGAATGTGTAGCGCCGCTTCAGTCTCAATGGGGTCGAGGGTCCAGGTTGTGATGAGGGCCCCGTGGTGGCCAGGGTCGGAACTGACGGATGATCATGAAGGGGCCCTATGTCAGCCCTTTCCCCGCTAATGGGTATTACAATAATGGGTCAGATTGTGATTAGGGGGGTAAAACGGTCAGTTTTACCCCCCTAATCACAATCTGACCCATTATGGTAATACCCCCATTACGGCCGGTCGGGTCCATAAAGGGGGTTTTGGTACCACCCCGAATACGTATGGCAACAGAGTTGATGAATGCATGCCCACCCGGCAGTGCACCAGAGTACAAGGAAGTTCAGGGGCTACTGCTGCAGGGGGTGGCGGCTGTGAAGACGGCCCCAGCAGAACTCCATGCTAAGCTGCGTGGCGGACGGCAATGGACAGCATGGGTTCTGTGCAGATGACCCTCGGTCGATGCTGCTGGTGGGGCCGGGCGGCAAAGCGCTCAGGAATGGGGGCTAGGGCGCGCTCGTATGTAAGGCCGGGGATATGCAGCTAGTCCGGGAGGGTTGTCTGGCGCACGGGAACAATGGGGGGGGAGCTGGAACATGAGGGTGGTACGCTGCAATTGGTCTAAATATTACACGGAAGAGGGTGGTGGGGACATGGTGCGGTTTCCTGAGCAGGGCAGGGGAGATCCTACGCTGGGTAAGGGGGTTGGCTCCGGCGCCCCGGTCTTGGCACTGCTGACTGTGGAAGAGGGAGCACCGCTGCCCAGCCGCAACGTTTCGGTTTCCGTTTCCACGACGGCAGAGGTGCAATTTGGGTCCCATTATTCCATTGAGAGTTCGTTATGCGTTTTTTTCTGTTGGGTTTTCGTACAATTGCTCGTTGTTCAACTTTGTTGCATGTTCCTGGAAGGCCGCCCAGGAGGTGAGTCTAATGATGGCTTCGTGGACACCGCCGGGGGCTGCAGTAAGCCTTCTTGACGAGCGGTATGCAGTTGCGGGCATGAACGCTTTGGGGTCCATGTGTGCATTACATTGATATACATATGTGCATGCATTGTATTGCCTTGGCAACCATTCATTGTATTTCCATTGCATTTGCTTCCACGTCCATAGGTTTTGAGGTGGTAGGACTTGAAGAATACATATGTATATTTTACACGAGTTTCGTTGTGCCGAAGAAGGTATGTACGAACCGCCTATTGTGATGGACGCATCGGTGAGGGGCCCCCGGCACGCCGGTGTCCTCTGCGCATCAGTGTAGCGCCGTGAGTCAATATGGAGCATACAACCGCTGGGGCACCGGGCTGGAGGATGGGCAGAGGGGGGGCTATAGGGGGGCTACTCCATGGGACGTTTTGTTCGTGAGGTGCGGATCTTTGGAGTAGTCTCTGGCGGCGCCCCGAGGAACAGCCTCTGCGTACATGCTCGCGGTGCGTCCGGAACGTTGAGAGTCTGTACCGTGCATGTTGTTTTGTACCGGGAGATATTTTTTCAGATCGGCTGGGAGTCCGCCACCAGGCCCCGGACCCATTTCAAGGGCTCACGGGACAGAAATCCGCCTGAGGGCGTCTTTGAGATGATGTCCAAGATGCTCGGTCCAGCATTGCCCACAGTGCGCAGCACAAAAGTTGGTTATTGGGATGAAGGGCGGTGTCCATATGTTTGCTCAGTTTGTTGTACAAGCGCTGTTATTACGGCGTGTGGTGGGGCAGAGCTCGCAATCGGCTAATATCTGTTGTTATTGCATTCCTTGTTTATTTGGAAATGGCGTTCTGTCGGAGTTCAGAGCTAACCCGTGCCCAGGGTTTCGCCAGTCGTGTGTGTGTTCTGTGGGGAACGTCGGGGATTGCCGCATCGTGTGTGTTATCCCCTCGGCGGGGGACGGAATCTTCTGGAAATTGAAGATTCCGTCAAATGGTTGGTTGCGACAGCCAGCCGGCTATCACATGGACGAATTCGAAAAGAACTGTTTTGCTTTTTCTTGTCATGACGCTCTTCATCTTTTTACGCCCCCACTGGTCGGGCGCACTCTTTTCCGTGTGGTGGTCTTTTCTGATCATTCTGTGTATGTTAGTCGGAGCAGTACTCTGGGAAGTAAGGTGTCATCATCGCTCTGCGCGCATACCTCGGGAGCGGGTCCCTTTGTGGGCCTTTCCTCGTTGATCGAAGCCCCCCTATGACATCGGTGCCTTGGACCCACCGCCCAATCCTACTGCCCAATCGGTATCGTTCATGGTTCACTGTTTGGTTCACTGTGTCACGACATAACACTGATAAACGTACATATACTATCCGTACATTCTATACCCGTTTGTTTCACTGTATGTATGTTTGGCCCCCGCAGCTCCTTCTGCCGCCTGCAGCGGCAGCAGCACTATGTGTAAATAGAAAAGACAGCAGCACCCATACATCACCTGTTGTGGCCACCGTGTCTATCACCAAAGGTAAGCCAGATAGCCATCGTCACCTCCGAAACCACCAGGTCTGTGAGCCTCACTTCGTCTGTTGTGTCTGTTGCGCTCTTATCTGTTGCGCTCCTTATCAGGCGCGCTGTTCGGACCTTAAGACCTCAAAACGCACATTGCCGCCGGTGTGTATCGAAGCACGAGAGCGGCTCATCATCAGCTCAAGCTCCCCCCCTCATGATGAGTCGGGGACTATAAGGCATCGCCACAGCTCAGCGCGTGAAGGCGCATGAAGCTCAGGGCGCAGTTAGATAGTCGGGCGGGTTCAAAACACCAAGTCGCAAAACACCATTCCGTTAATGACCAACCACCAACGGTATCATGATCACATTTTAAGCGCAGGTTCCCCCACACTGGCCCTTGTTTGTTAGTACGACAGCCCGAACCCAAACTTGAAGCCGCCCCCGGAGTCCCCGCCTTTGCCGCCGCTGACACCTCCAGACGGGCCACCGCCGTTGCCAAAGCTGAAGCCAAATGAAAAGCCACCACTACCGCCCGCGTCAGGACCACCGGTGCCGGCACCGGCGTCTTTGCCCGCGGCATCCGGCCCCATCAGACCGTCCGATACCGCTCGGTACACTCCGTTACCGTTACTGTTTCCGTTATTACAAACGCTTCCGTTGCGGTTGTTGTTGCCGTTGCAATGAGGCCGGTCGGCGGAGCGGAAGAGCGCAGCCAACCTGTGTTAAGGGTTCCATGATAAAGGCGAGTTAGCGAAGGGGCGTACGAACCTATTGCCGCAATACGAGACGCGAACACAGAGCACAGTTAGCTCCATACATCCCGGTGCACGTCGGACTAAACGACTATGTGCGTACCTTACACTGCCCCTTCCGATGCGACTGCCCGCTCCCCCCGCTCCCCCCTCTCCCCCCTCCCCGCTCTCCCCTCCCGGATCCCCCTTCCCCTCGTAATACACTTTCTTGGCATTCATCATCATCGTCTCCCTCCTGGCCATCAGCCACATCCCCCTCCCTCCCTACTTTCCGCCTTGCTCTTTCCCCCGCGTTCACAGGTTCCTGCCACCCGGGCCCCTCGTCTCCCTAGGACCCCATCCCGCTGGGGTTGTCTTCAGCGGACAGAGTCGGAAGAAGGATAGAATCCCCGAGCGCGGTAAGGGCTGCCAACGACCGGCCGGGTGTTTTAATAAACGGTGAGAACCTCCAGTGATGCCTCCCGCGAGGCCCTATGCCGCAGAGAGCCATTCACGTCCTTCGACGTGCCTGTTTGCCTCCTGCGCTCTGGCTCTCGCCTCCTGCTGCCGCGCCTCCACCGCCGCCAGCACCTGGGGCCGCTTCTTCCTCAGCACCGCCACGAACCGGTCGTATAGGTTACCCCTGCGCGGCCGTGAGTGCGAAGGGAACAACAGGGGCTTGCCGGGCACCAGGAGCGTCGGGCGCCAGCAGGAATAGGGATCGCGGACTTCGGATGGAAGCACGGCCCACGGCGCACAGGCAGGCGCGGAGGGGCCATTTCCGCGCGCTCCCAAAATAGATGCCCCCCACCACAATCCAGTATAATCTCTCCCGCACGAGATGATGTCGACAGCATACACACATACACACACACACAGACACACACACACACACACACAGACACACACATATACACACACACACAGACGCGTACGTGGCAGTATTCCCATCGTACTCCCTTTTGAGTACCCCCTTTATTAAGATCCTTCCCCAACCCTTGTTGGGGATGTGTGAACTGACGGTGAGACGAACGGACCTGTTCTCGTGCGCGCACCCGGACACCAGCTCCGGCCGCCGGGACTTGAGGAAGGCCAGGGTGGCGGGCAGCCCCACCTCGGAGACGAAATTCTGCGTCAGGGCGCAGCTCTCCTGCCGGTGGCCAGGTGAGAGAAGGACCGCCTCAATGAGGTCACAGGGGCGGGGCGGGGCGGGGATATGCTTCCGCAGATCCGCCCCTCACCGCGCTCCAGGGAAGCTAGTTCAAGTCCGCGAGGCACTCGCTGTGTTGTTGTCCTTAGCTTGGCATTCAGCGATGTTCGCCGGGGGGGGGAGCTACGCCGTTTAGCTACGGTGCTTTACCGGAATGCGGCAGTCAGTCCGTAGTTAGACCCTACCCCATGCCCCATCATTTCCCACCCAATCCCCCCCCCGGCCCCCAGCAGAGGGTCCCCGCCCGCTCCCCACCCTGGAGGCCCCCAACAGCCTGTCCGCCCACCTCGAGGTTCAGGGCGCAGTGCCACCAGCCGCGGGGAACGAACAGCAGATCTCCGGGCCGGGCGACGAACTCGATGGGGCGGGTCTGCCAAGACAGGGGGGGACGCAGGCATATTGCGTTTGCCGGTACTAGGCTGGCCGAGTGTGAACGCCATCGGGCTGGTGCTGGTCCGGGCTTCCACCGACCATAGCCCTTGGCACCACAACTAGCACCAGCCTCACCTTGTCCACGCAGCTCAAGTGACCACCTACCGCATGCACCCCTCCCGGCCCCCCCCTCACTGCTGCACCCCTCCCGGCCCCCCCCTCACTGCTGCACCCCTCCCGGACCCCCCCACTCACTGCTGCACCCCTCCCGGACCCCCCCCCCCTCACTGCTGCACCCCTCCCGGCCCCCCCCTCCCTGCTGCACCCCTCCCGGCCCCCCCCTCACTGCTGCACCCCTCCCGGCCCCCCCCTCACTGCTGCACCCCTCCCGGACCCCCCCCCCCTCACTGCTGCACCCCTCCCGGACCCCCCCTCACTGAGCGGCGCGCCTTCGCCCTCACCACCTGCACCTCACCTTGCCCTCGCGCGTTGCAGCGTAAAAGTTAACGAACCATTCGGTTAGCGACAGCGGCGTCGCCACGTCCGCCCCGTCGGGTGAGGGGTGCACACCTGGCGGCACGGACCCCGGGGGGTACATGACCCACTTCTTGGCTCCCCACAGCAGGGCGTTCCATGCGGAGGTGGCGTTTGGGTCCACGTGGAAGGAGGAGCCGCTTCGACTCGGGCCCAGGATCAGCCACCTGCGCCGCCCGGAGGTCGTGCCGTTCGGGGGTGAGGAAATGCAGAGGGTCCCGGGAGCCCCCCGGCCCGGGGGGGGGGGTAGCGGTAGGAGCGTGGAATGAGCGGCGATTGGGTGGTCAAAATTGACATGCAGCGCCGACAGGACTGTACCAGCGTGAGTGCTTCATAACCCTTCCTAGCTGGACTGACTTTGATGATGGGTTTCGGAGCGCTCTGGATCAATGGGCCGACATCCGAAATAATATTCGCATACACACACACGGAAGTCCCAATACAGACCCGGACCCGGAGCCCCTGAGCCTCCAAGCACCACACCTGTAATCCGGGCGGCCCTCCTCCTCCAGCAGCCCGAACAAGTCCTCCCCGAACTGAGGCGGCACCACGTAGTCGGACTCCAGGGATGGCGCCACGGCCACAAAATGCTTGTCGAACAAGTACAGCGGCATCTCGTCACGGTTGGACGAGCAATAAGATAGGTAGGTCGTGAACGGCATGGGCATGTTGCCTGTGCATGGCGCCGAGTGGCCAGGACTCAGGAGGGATTCATAGGGCAGGAAGGAACGAAGGCCGTCGTAGCAAGTCCTCAGAGACCCCAGGTCGAAGGGAAGGCTCGGTCACCACGCATAAATACACACACCTACGATGACCTCTCGGCTTCCGAACACCTCCGCGAAGTAGCCTCGGCTCCATTTGGCCATGGCGGGCCAGGAGGACATCACATCCTGTACGACATTGCGTTTTGAAATACAGCGTTCAGTTGGCGGTTACCGAGGAAGTCGAGCTAGGGACAGGGGTGCAGCCGAGGCGGAGGCGTGGGAAGAGAGGAGAATGAAGTCGCCAAAAGCAGCGTCTGAGAGTCGCGAGGTAAACAGCCCGAGCGGGTTCAGGAAGAGAAGAGCGGAGGAGCCACCAAGAGGCGGCCCCGCCAGGTAGTTTCTGTACGGGCAACACAAGAACTGTACGGATGACGTACCGTTAAGATAACCGGTCGGTTGGGGATCTCGTACTCGCGACGAAACTGCTCCGCAGTCAGACCACTCCGCCTGGTTTGGTTTGGTGGGTAGGTGCCACATGCGGGTGCTTTCAAAGGATCATTCGGCACGGTACGGTGGCGAAGTACGGTACGGTGAAGGTGGTCGAGTAGTACGGTAAGGCGGGGGCCAGTAGACATGACAAACACAATGCCGATGCCGAGCTATCCCCATCAGGGGACGGAAGCCAGTACCAAGAAAGCAGACTTCCAGACATAAGCGAACAGCCAGAGGAGGAGGAGGAGGAGGAGGAGGAGAACATACGACTACCGGCGTGACTGCCTGGCATTACGAGGACTGCCATCCCGGGGCCTTATGTATATCAGTACGTACGTGCGTCATTCCCACCACGCCGCCACGCCACTCCGGAGTTGAGGCCGTGAGCTCTTGGCTGTGCAGTCCCTGGCCCTTGCTATGTTCCCATGCACCCGCATCTTCATCCTCTCCTGGACCCCGCCCCCCCCTTCCCACCTATCGATGTTGTCCACCGCCAGCCAGTCGTGCGGCAACTTCAGCGTGGCGCAGAACCAGGGCTGGTACAGCAAGTCGGAATAGAACCCATGCACGCATAAATAGCGCTGCGGGCCGCAGCCGCGCACGCGGCGCAGGAGCCGGCGGCCGCCGTTGCACCGCGGCAGTGAGCCGTGCGGCACTTCGGCGCCTGAGGCCCCGGGCAAAGCAGCTCCCACATCTGCATTCGCGCCGGCATTCACATTCACCGCCAGCCCACCCGCGATGGAGACATCGGCGGAGTCCTCGAGCCCTCTTCTCTCAATGCCGCTAGCGCCCGGGTGATCTAACCCGGCTGACCCGGCTACGCCATCCACCTTGCGCCGCTTGCAGCTGTGGATCGCACACTCATTCGCCTCCACCACCACACAAGCACCCACAGCAAGCGCCGCTGCCTTCTTGTCGCAACCCACTGAAGCCGCGGCCGTGCAACCGGAAGCCGCCTCCGCCAGTGATGCCGGGCTCCCATCCCGCTCTCCATCCCTCTGCAAACCATCTGCCATCTCCACCTCAGCGCCCTTTCCTTCTTCTCGTAAGTGCCCGTCGCCACTGCAGCCGCTGCTGGTTTCACTGCTGCTCTCGCTGTCTGCCTTTTCCGAGCCACTTTCCTCGCCTTCGTCCTCCTCCTCCTCCTCCTGCTCCTCCTCCTCCTCAATGTCACTCCACTGCTGATCATCATCTGACAAGCTGCCCCTGCTGCCGCCACCATCCTCATCTCCACGCGCTTCCCCATGAACTAACCCCGTCGATGCGAGATATGTTCGCTGCCAGGTGCCACACCAGGAAAAATTGCCACCCAGCTCCTGTACACAGGGTTAAGGTGATGTCGGGGTTTGCCTGCGATTTGCCTTTTTTGGGGTGCTGTGGTCAATCAAGCAAGAAGCCAATGTGATGACGAGTCTACCATGAGCCATGAGACAACTTGCCAAACAGAATTCCAGAGGCCCCTCGTCCATCCCATCTTCTGCTTAATTCCGTCACTTGTCGTAATATTATGTACTGTGTCTGACCTCAATCACCATGCCCTTCCAGATGTCCTCAAGGTTTGCGAAGCAGTAGAATGCTTTGCTGGCGAGCGCTAGGCGGCCTACATCCACCGCGCGTAGTACACCGCAGCTGAACAGCTCCAAGACAAGGGCATCGCTGAGCACTGAGAGGTCACCGAGACCTATGAGATGAGACGGGACGAGCGTGCGTATGTGCATCAACATGGATGTATGGTCGGCAGTGTGGGGTGGGAGGCACGTCGTGCCGGAGGTTAGGCAATTGCAGAATTCAAGGTCACGCCACACGCAGCAGACAAACATTATTGCAGTATAATTCATCATTTAATGGCGAATGCTCGGAGTTTTGGGTTTGCTTTGTAAGGAAATGACGGAAAGATGCGGCGCAGGATGTACAATACATTCCCATTTACACCCGGAAGATCTACATGCAGTCCACAAACTTACCTGAGTCTCGAATGTTAGGTCCACCACCTCGCATGTAATAGTTTCCCCATGGCTGTATGCCAGTCGGGTGTTCCATGGTCATAAAACGTTCGATGACAACGTGCCCAGTGTTTAAGGATTCACATATTCATTACAAAACATATATACAAATCTGTTTACAGTGCAGGTTGAGAACATATGTCAACGACGGTTTGAGGTGGTTGTCTCCGAAGCCTAGCATGACAAATTGTAGCTTAGATGCGGCATGAAGCGAAGCGAGTATAGCCTCTAAGCTAGGTTATGTACGGTAGCCGTACGGCTTGCTGTTCTTCCTGTTTTAAATTTGTCAGCTCCTTAGTTTCAGCATTCTGCCTTCACTACTGGAGCTTCTTTAAGCTCTCTTACTTTCTTCAAGACCCTACCGACTTCTTTCAAGATCTCAAATAGTTCAACGCGCTTCCTTCTTCGACGCGGACTACTTTATTCCTCGCCAGACAGCTAATCCCGGCAACAAGAGACAGCTGGAGCCGAAATAATGACAGGTACGCGTAGACGTAACGCCGAAGCGAACACCATGGAAGCCGAAGCTGGAGCTGGGGGATCAGGCCAGCATCAGGTGCTGCCACCAGCGACGCAGCAAGATCTAGACGCCGCAGCGGAGCTAGTCCAAAATACGGTAGATCCAATTTCTTTGCAACGACTCCTTCAGAATGTGCTGTCCGCAACACAAGCCAACGCTCAAACCGCTCCGATGCGCGAACGGCCAGCGCGAGGCCCAACGCCAGAAGCCATGCTCGTGGGAGATACCGATACCAGGCCATCTGCACGCGAACAGCTTGCGGCGATTCGGACTGAAGTGCAAGCTAACGACGCGCCCAAGTTGACGGTCCCACAGGAGCAGCGAGAACAACTCGACGAGGGCACCCTTATGCTCCTCGACGTCGCTATTAACGCACTCATGGCTGACGACCCCTTGCCAACCGTAGCCCTTGAATGCTTGATGATCGCTCAACGTCGACTCAAGTGCTACTCCGTAGCATTGGCCAAGGCTGGCCCAATGGCGAACGGCAATTTTGCGGCACCATACGAGATCTGGCACGGCAAGAGGCGTAACTTTGCTAAGCCCGATTTCAAGCCCGAGTCCATAGACAAGGGTGACGTTGAGAGCGCACTGGCCAAGAGTCGTAAATCAGGGACCGGAGATAAGGATGGTGGTAAGGCTAGGCAGGGCGGCCTTCGTGATTTCTTTGCCTATGGTCGCCAGCCCGACCGCAATCGTTATGATAGGTCGGAGAAGCGCACCAGCCGCAACCGTAGCCGCTCACGCAGCCCACTCAAGCGCTGACCTCGTACTCTCGTGCACCATGCCACATCCGTTTTTCACAAGCAGAGTTACCTGAGCATGGACGCCCTTTCGTGTAGTTCTAATGGATGGTTGCAGGGGTCGTCCTACACGGCGTTTAGCTTTGGGTGGCAGAACCTGACGTTGGACCTTTAGAGCCAGATCATGGCAATGTTGCCGAGCGGGCATGATTTCCCCTTCTGTAAGGACGGAGTTGCAAGTTTGAGCCTGGCTCAGGAGAGTGGTCTTCTTTTGTTTGCTGCCGCGCGTGTGCGCTCGAAGGCTGGGAAAGCCACGCTGGACTAGACCGTGTTGGTCCCGGATCATGGACCTGTGAGGCAGCGTGCCACCTGGGTTCCTTCCGCTTGTCATGCAGAGTTTTGGATAAGCTCTGCCACGCGGCGTCATGAGACGGACTGCGCCGATGGCGCCTGGACCTTATGCCATTGAGGGCATTTTGTTTTTGCCTGTCTTGGCCGCAAATTCGAAGCACTGTGTTTGTCCCCTAACTTCTTTCTTCTGATTCATTCATGCAGATAACGTGGCGGCCAAAGTAGTGGGGGCAATTCTGGTAGCCGCCGGTTTTAGAGCCCCAACCCATGCCACAGCCGTACCACGCACGGGAAAACCCCCAGCTAACCAGCACCTTGGCAAGCGCCCCACTTCAACCGCTGCAGAACTGGAGCGCCCACTGGCCAAGGACGCACGTCGGACCCAAGTGAACCCAGTTAGCTCTGGTGCACAACCACGCAGCACGCAAACCTCACAAGGTGAGAATTCAACCCCTCTGCCTGTTGACGCCCCGTTCGAAGCTACCCAGTCTGCTATCAAGAGCAGCAACAGGCCTTTGATGCGTGGCCGTCTTAAAGCTTGCAGCGCCGTGTGGAAAGCCGTCGTGGTTAACCAGCTCGTGCTTAGCTGGATCCTGCTTGGCTTCCCCTTGATGTGGCGCACGGGTCCACCTCTTAAACCGTACTGGGGTAAGAACCACCAGTCGGCCTACGACCATGAAGGCTTCGTTTCTGACACCATAGCTAGCCTCTTAGAGTCACGAACCATTCAGCCCTGCACCACTCGCCCCTTTATGACATGCCCCCTTGGCGTGGTAGAACAGAAAGGCAAATTCCGCCTAGTCTGGGACGGCCGTGAAGTTAACAAATATCTTCATGTCCCTGAGTTTCGATATGAGTCACTTGCCCAGATCCCAGGCTGGTTGGGACCCAACGACTACATGTTCACCCTTGATCTTAAGTCTGGTTACCACCACATGGACGTGCGGGAAGACGACTGGAAATACTTGGGCTTGGAGTGGCGTGGCCGGTTCTACGTTTTCACCCAGCTTCCATTTGGCCTTGCTTCTGCTTGCTGGGCATTCACGAAACTCACACGTGAGATCCTGAGGATCTGGCGTCGGAAAGGTTGGCGCTGCTCTGGCTACATTGACGATCAGATCCACGCCCACAAAGACCCCAAGATTCTTATGGCCCGGAGGGCCGAAGCTCTAGACTTGCTGGAACGCCTTGGTTTCCTCGTGAACGTCGAAAAATCAATGATGGGTGAGCCCCAGCAGTGTGTCCGGTACCTCGGCTTGCTCATAGACACAGCCAAAGGGGTCTTTATCGTGCCCGATGACAAGCGTGCCTTCCTCCTTGACTGCATTCACTCGTCACTCAGTCTAAGGCGCGTTAAAGCGAGAAAGCTGGCCTCAATCAAAGGCCAACTCATCTCTATGTCATGGGCTTTTGGGCAAGTTACGCGCCTCTACACCCGTGCCATAGGCCAGGTCATTGAATCACGAGTGTCCTGGGATACGCATGTTCGCCTGTCTGCTGATGCCATCGCTGAGCTTGAGTTTTGGCTGCGCAGCTTTGACCGTTTTAATGGAACCCGCGCCCTCTGGGAGCCTACTAAGGTGCACTCCATCATCTTTTGTGATGCCGCTGGGAAGTCCCCTCTAAGCCTAGGGGGGTGGGGGGCCTGGACGTTGATCAGCGGAGACATGGCTCAGGCTCGTGGTAACTGGGGAGCAACGATCAGCTCAATGGGGTCAACACCCCAAGAGCTACAAGCAGTGCTGTGCGCCCTGCAATCTTTCAATGGCCCAGCGGGCCTGCGGCATCAGGTGGTTCGAGTCATCACCGACAACCTTAACTGTGCGAACGTCATCAACAACGGATCAGCCAAAGCAGAGAACTCCTACCAGATAGCCTGCGAGATCTTCTGGTACTGCATCGCACAGGGCATCACACTGCAGGCGGAATGGCGGCCACGGGAGGAGAACACCTTGGCCGACTACCTATCGAAGCTGCACGACCGAGATGACTGGATGGTGAACCGTAAGGAGTTTCAGAGGCTGAACGCGCTGTGGGGGCCTTTCGACATTGACCTCTTCGCATCCCACACGAACCACCAACTACCCCGTTACTTCTCCCGGTTCTTCACCCCTGACACGGCTGGAGTCGATGCCTTCCGGTTCCACTGGGGTCGGAAGTGTTGGGCAAACCCCCCGTTCTGCCTGCTCCTGAAAGTCCTGAAGCATGCCGAGCTGTGCAAGGCACGCATCTGCCTCATTGTTCCTCTTTGGCCCACCCGTGACTGGTGGTCCGTCCTAACACAAGATGGAGCTTGGTTCGCCCCTTTCATTCACGATCTGCAGGAGTTAGGTAAAGCCCGAGACCTCTTCCTCCCAGGCTCTACTGGCAACGAAGTCCCTCGAGGGGCAGCAAACTGGCTCACCTTGGCGCTCCTGGTCGATTTCCAGAAGCCTTCCTCGCTCAGGCTCCCCGTGCCCGCCGACCCCTATGGCCCCTGCCCCACACAGGAATAGCGACCCGTGCCCAGACCCTGCTAGGCCAGATCCCCCTCGACGCAAACCCCATGATCAAGGGCCTCGCTCTAGATCTGGCCGCCCAAGCACCGGGTGCACGCGCCCGCAGTACACTAGCACAGTACAAGGAGCCATGGAGAGATTTCATCGAGTGGGCGGCCCTACTTCAGATCCAGGCGCAAGACATCTATGATATCAGGCCGGAGATAGTGGCCATGTACCTCATGTACGTTTTCCAGTCAGCCAAAATGGAAGAGGTGGGCCCTGGGCGGGTCTCTGTAGCCAGTGCCGCGATTGCTTGCCATTTCTTTTTGGCAGGGCGTGCCTCCCCCACAGACCACGCCGCTTGCACGCTTGTTCGCGACCTTAGCAAACGCACGTTGCGGGGTCAGAAGTTGCACCGAGAAAGCATGCAGCCCGAGCATGTGCGCTCACTTGCAGAGCACTTTGCTGGCCCAGCAGCCTCGCTGCCAGACCTGATGATGGTAACGGCCATCTCAGTCATGTTCGCCGGCTTTCTGAGGTTCAACGACCTTGCCCAGGTCTCGGTACGGCACGACCTGCTCGTTGTGTCTGAGTCACACATGGCCATCACGTTGCCCAAGTCCAAAACGGACCAGGAGGGTGTTGGGCATGTGGTGCGGATAGCGAGGGTAGGAGGCCCGGCCTGTCCAGTAGGCTTGACTGAGCGCCTGCTTTCTCTTGGCAAATACAACCGAGTTCCCAGGTTCCCGGGGGAGGATGTAGGGCCGCTGCTGCGCAGGGTCAAGTTCACGCCACGCGGGCACGAGCTACAACATGTTACCGGCACAGCCCGATCGCCAATCAGCAGCTTGAGTTACACTTCGTTCCGGGAGAAGCTGCAGGCGATGTGCAGCACCGCTGGCATAAATAATTCTGCAGTGGTGTAAGGCCCTTGGCAGACAGCGTCCGTTGCTTCAGCCCTAAGTCACCGCCAGCCTTTTCCGTACAGCAAGCCAGGGAGGCTATAGGACATAATTCAAGAAATAACCTACCTAAGTGTTAGGCAACAGGAACTCAAATCTATCTATGTTTTTTAATGCTGTCATATAAATGTTTTACTATTTACGAGCAATTCGTTTTGAGCGCCTGCATCGTGTCAGTCGGCTGGACCCAGCCCCTACGTTGAGCTTCGCCGCCTGACCTCGAAGGAATTATACATTAGTAGAAAAATAGTATGTTACGCGGTATATGTGTGCTTAGGTGACTGGAGGTCTCTTGAAATACGGATACGAGATCGCGCGCACATGTAGGTCCAACGGGATCATCGTGGGGCCTAGCCTCGCGTGCGGGGTCCTGGCCTTATGTGACATTTTTATACTTCTTCGCCTGATTTATGTCATTGCAGCTTCATTATTGCCTTCATTGCATCTCTTGCATCTAGGGAAACTGTGTTATATGCACCTACCGGCCTTGGTTTCCTTTGTCCGCAATGAGAATGAATCCTTTAGGAACTGGCTTTGTGCGAAACTTCAAATACGTACTGCTCCATGTTCTATAAGCTTTGTTTTGCCCTACAGGACCATGCGAGGAGAATTTCAGTAAGCGCAGCTTCAACAGTATACGTGGGGGTCTGGTGCGGATACAACATGCATGTAGCTTAACACTCGCTCGAAGAAGGAAACACGAGCGGGGAACACTGCGCATTGCAGGCACATTTCAGTGACGCTCACTTCGCGCACTCCATCATCCAGTGAAGGCAGCTCCCTGCATATCGCAGCAGTACACGGATCTGGCTGGGCAGCGGGTACACACGTGAGGCCCCTAAACAAGCAAGGTTTGACTGATTTGCACACCGTGAAGCGTATGTCCACCTGTTGGAACAGCACCACCTTCCGCCCACGCCGATCTTCTTCTGCCCCCAGGTTGCTTGGCGCTGCTAATTTCAAGCTACATACGGTTTCTATACGACACAATAGACCGGGCCTGTCTTCCTTGAATCGGATGTTCCCAGCATGAGTCTGCTGTGATTATTACCAGCTTCAAGGCAGCTGAGCGCCATAGCAGCACCTTAGACAAGACTGCCACGTCGCAAAGGAAACCGCCCGGCCTTCGCCACATTCTTTCTCATCTTCGACACGTTTACGCATTTGTGTCTATCATACTTAACAACAGTACCATCTGATTCTTACCCCAGTATCCGATGCTTTCATTCCGCGTTTGTTGATATTAACACTACTGCTCATGAAGTACGGATGTGAGGAATGATGTCCTGGTCAGCGCGGGATGGCCCCTCGGCTAACTAAGGATCCCAACGTGGAGGCACTCGCAACGGACGCAGCATCTGAGTCAGCGTCGGGCTCGTCCGGCAGCAGCGCCAGGGCGCCTCCGCCGTAGCCGACAGCCCCAACCAACCCGACGCTCGTGCCTGCCCTTGGACCCGGTGCAAGCTTCCTGACACCGACCTCCTCGTCCTCGCTTTCTGTGCTGTAGGCGTCCGCTGTCGCGACTGGTACTGGCGGGGGCGGCGGTGGAGCTGGATGCACTGCCGGCGGCCGCGGGGGAATTCCAGGAGTGACGGCCGTGGCAGCGGTGCCGCCAGCCATGGACGTGCGCCGTGAGCTGCCGCCCTTGGGAGTCATGGCGGGGAGCGAAGGCCGCACACGGCCCAAGCTGCTCTGGCGACTAGGTGCTGACGGTGACGCTTGCGACGCCAACCCTACCAGTTGTAACGGCGCCGCAATATCGCCCATGCGTCCCCATGGCTGCCACAGCGTTGAGCCCGACCCAGCCGCAGCAGTTGCGGCAACGGCGACACTGCCCGGCAGTGGGACCGTTCCCGGGTGTTTGGCACGGAATAGCTCCGGAGCCAGTAGCAGCCCCTCCAGCAGCAGCCGTTGCTGTGCCAGTTGCCGTGAGACGTGGCGGGCCAGCATGGCTGCGTGCGGTGCCAGTGGTGGCGCAGCCGCGAACGCGGCCTCGAGCGCCTGCAGCGCCAGGTCCACTCGGCGAGCAAGTTCATTGCAGACTACGAGGGCCGGCTTGGCAAGGGCCAGATCAGGCAGGTAGGTCAGCACTGCTAGCGGCTGCAATACAGCGGCCGCCAGCGGAGCTGCAGTATCAGTAGCGATAGCGGAGGCAGTGGGGGCGGCAGCCGTGGAGGCGGGGGATAAGGGGCTCATGGGGGGAGCGGGTTTGCCAGAGAACGAGGTTCTGGGTGTGGACGCTGAGGATCGGGTGCCGAGCCGAGGGGTGGCCGCCGACGCTGGTTGCACAGCTCCATGAGCGAGCGGCTGCGTCAGGGTCCTCACTGTTGCGGCCTGAAGGTGATGGGTTGCCAGAAGGCCGACCAGCGTGCGCGCCAGCGCCCGGGCAGGCGCGCCACCGTTATCGTCGCCACTTGGACCGCCACTGACGCCGGCCATGGCTTCCGGCAGCTGTTGTAGGTCCGTCGCCACCAGCACAAGCATTCCATTCTGTGACAGCCACTTAATCATGGATCCCGCGTCCGCCAACCGCCCGCCTGCCAGCACCGCCACGTCAGCTTCCTCAGCCATGCGCGCCGCTAGCTTGGCCTCACTAAGCGCCGCCAGGGGATCCGCCGCCAAAGCTGTCAGCAACCCCGATGGCGGTGGCGGCGGCGGCGCATCTTCGGCTGGTAATACTGAGCCCGCCATAGATGCGGATCCTCGTCGACTTGGGCCGATGCCCCCTTGAACTATTGCAGATGCCCGCGGCGTGGACGCTGTAGATGGCGCTGCGGACGGTGCCTTTGGTTGCGCAGCTCCAGCTGCTGTCAAGGCAGGATCGCCTTCAGTTGCAGGGCCAGCTGCGAAGTGGGGGTGGTAAAACTCGTCCGCGTGGCGCAGTGTCCATCCCAAGAGCTCGAGCGCCGCCGGCAGATGCGGCAGCGCTGTAGTGTCCATCGCCGCTGGTGGCGGTGACGCCGCCTGCGGGTCTGTACCTGGGGCTGCCGCAACGGCGGCAGCGGTCGCATTCAGACGAGCGATGTCAAGGTACAGGACTGCACGCCGTGGCTGCCAGGTGGTGAGGAGTGGTTGATTGAGAGGCGCGAGCGATGGCTCCCCTGGTCGAATGGTCTGGGCCGCCACTGCCGCCGGTACCGGCGCCGGGCCACCGATACGGAGGCTGCCCGTTGTCACAATCGTGAAGCTGATGCAGCTGGATACGTGCAGAGAAGAGCTGTAGCACGATCCGTTGCAGCTGCTGCTGCCGTTGCTAATGCTGAGGCTCTGTGGGGCCCCGGCGGCTGCTGGATCCTGAGGCCCGGAGGGGGGTATCAGCGCAGGCGGGCCTGCTGGGAGATGTTGTGGGTCGACTTGGTTGCGATCTGGCGGCGGTGGCGGTGCTGCCGGCGGAGCCATGTGCACCTGTACGACCAGCGGTGTCAATACCATTTGTGCCGCCAGCCAAAAGCACGACGTGACGGCGGTGGCGGCATGTGACGTTAGCTCGGTGGCGATCGCTGGCATGCAGTCCGCCAACACGGTCTCATCATACGAGCGGTTGGCACGCAACGACTCCAAGGTGGCCTTGGTGGCGTCAAGCACCCGATCGACCTCCCTGTGGCGCCCGAGGGCGAGCGCGTGAAGTCAAAAATAAAGGAAACGCCGCACACACCACATCCTGGGACACACCACATCGTGGGACGTCGAAGCAGAGATGGGTTGAGTGCGTTCCCTTGCTGGGTGGCTGCCCTATATGCCGTCTCAGTGAATGCCCTCATAATCGGCTAGTGATGATGCCTAACCAGGCATCGTGACCCAGCCGACCCAGCAGATGAGCAGTGTGCGCATATGATGCAGCCGAACGACGGTGTACGTTGTACCAGGAAGCACCCCTGACCACCCCTACACAAACAAAAACAATCCCTCGCCTTTGGCAGCCGGTGGAGTTGGTGCATGTCTTGCCTCAGACATGCGATTCGTACAGCCATACACCTGCTGGCTGGCTGCTATGGCAAGTGCCAGCGCACAGCGCAGGCCTGATATGGGCCTGCAGCACCTACTTGGCCGGACACTGCACTGGTAAAAGCCACGCGACGTTTAGACGGTTCGCTTGGCTAAAACGTTTGGCTTCATCAACCATCATTATTCCACGCTTCTTAAAAATTGAAGTCCACGTACACGCGTTCTCAGATTCGCACCTGCCCATCACCTCCAAGGCCAGAGCCACTGCCGCATGGCGCTGCCCGCATAGCAGTAGTGCGTGCCCCGCTGCCGCCACCGCCGCCGCCGACCATGCGGTACACATTACCCCGAGCTGCAGCCGCAGCCGCACGCTAGCCTTGGCCCAGGCGGCGACAGAGTGCGGGCTGGCGGCAATGGGTGCTGGCGCAGCGCGCGTCAAGGCGCCCACCAGCCATTGCAACGACCGCAATGCAGCGCTCAGCTGCGGGGCGGCGGCGGCGAAAGTACCATGCTGTGCGGGAGGTGGCGAGCCGGGTCCTGCAAAGTCGACGGGGTCGTACCTCACCACCTCGGAGTGCAATGGTATTAGGGTTCAGCTCTGCCCCGGGAAGCGGCTTCAAGGCGAGGGGGAAAAGTACCTTCGCTTCATGGCGCAGTGCATCCTTTCATTGGGAAACCGTCTCATCACGAATACAACAGGCCCCGCGACGGGGCTTATGGATTCTGGTCGCGTGTGAAGTTTTTCCATGGACGTGTGGCAATTGAACTGACCTGCATGGGGGGTTGGAGCAGCTACCGCCATTGTACCAGTCATCGCGGCCGCGGCATCTGCCTGTGCAGAGAGCTGCATCGTCAGCTGTGCCACCAAATGCATTCCAGCTGTCGACAGCCGGAGCGGCGGCGGTGACCCAACCGCCGCTGCGGTCGCACCCGCCAAAAGCTGCGCTCGCAGCGCCGCAACTGTCTCCTGCTCTGCCAGGCTGGCCGCGACGGCGGCCTGGCAGAGACCCGCCATGCCACCCACCAGCGCCGCTGTCACCGGCGCCGCAAGGGTTGCCAACCGCACCTGCGCGGCCTCCACCAGCGAAATGTCGTCTGACCCCGGCGCTGCCACCTGCTTGCGCAGCTCCTCAAACGCCTGCTCGGCGGCGGCGGCGGCGGCGTCAACAGAGGCGCGCAGCGCCATCTCGAGATCCCTGGCGGCGTCTGCCAAACCCCATGCCACAGGCGATGACTGGGATGCTGCCGGCGCAGTCGCCGCCTGCTGCTGCTGAGCCATTGGAGGCGGCGGCAGCAGCAGCGCCAATGGCGCTGACGCCGGCAGCAGCTCCGCAGCTGCCGCTCCGTGCGGCGCAAGGGCCTGCAACGCCGCCGACAGCGCCTGTAGCACATCCGCCAGGCTCTTGGCCTGGGGCCGTGTGGTAGTGACTGGTAGGCGGGCGACGGGGTCGTCGCTGCCGGCGGCCTCCGTGATGAAATGCCAGGCGACGGCTCCCAGGCGGTAGAGTTCCAGGCGCTGGCGGAAAAAGGCGGTAACTTCCGCCAAGGTCCTGGAGGCATGGAGTGGGCGCGGGTATGATGGCTGGGTAGTTTGGCCTGAAATGCGTTCCCCAACTGTTAATGGAGTCCTGAGATCCTATCTCCGCACATCGCGCATAGGGGCCCGGGTTCAGGATAAAAAGTTTCGTGCAGGGCTAACCCATGATTCTGCGCATAGCAGTCAGACGGGCTTCCTTATCCACCGCCCCATGTGCCAAGTCACCCTTCCGCCCGCATCTGTGAGGAACTGGCGCTTCGTCTGTGGCACCTTTTGCAACCGGAACGATGGGCCCCCCGCTGTACCTGGCCACGCGCGCCCGTGTCTGCTGCATATGCGCCCACGCAAAGGTGCCGTCCTGAGGGCTGGCGGTCTTGGCGGCTGCCACAATCACTTGGCAACTATTTAGACCCTCTGCCAGCTGCCGCTCCTTGAGCAATATTGCATCTGCGTGGCAGAGGGACATGGTCATTGAGGGACTGTGAAGATGTAAAGCAATGAAGGCATGATAACGGCGCAAGGAGCCGAGCTAACGCGCCTGGAGACTCACTGGTGCTTCTGAACTGAGCTACGGCAAAAGAAGCAAAAGAGGAGTAATAGCAATATCATAAATATTTATCGTTCGCGGCACCACAAGGGAACCTCATAACGGGCTGACGGAAGCGTTTCCTCCATCTGCACACATCCACCGACCTCACCCTCCGCTTGCCGGCCCAGTGCCTCTACGTCCGCTGCGGACACGTCATCATGCGCCGGCAAGGCCATCAGCCGACCCGCCGCACTCCCCACCGCTTCCCGCAGCTCCCGCAGCAGCCGATCCAAAACCAGCTCCTCAGCACCCAGCAGCGATAACCAGTGGAGCGGCGGCAACGCAGGAGCCCCAGCCCCGACCTTTGGCGCCCAGAATGAATTAATGGAGGGGTAGGGAAGGAGGATGTCGGGACACAGGCCGCAGGGTGCGGGAAGCAGCATGATATTTGATAAGCACAGGTGGTTTAGGGCACGAGGGTCTAAGGGGACCCAAGGCTGTTCCCCTTCGCTGACCGGTTCTCTGCTGGAAGATAGAGGGTCATCGTACATGATCCTTGGGAGCTACACACGCGTGGTATTAGCATTAGTTCTATTGGTTATTGCAGGTACGGCATATAAACGGTTGCTGCAACATAAATGGTGTGTGGGCACTGGTTTTGCTATGGGAGTACACGGGGACGAGAGTGGAGTGCGTTTCCTTGATGTAAACGCAAATCGTTGACTTTGTGTGTGGCGGGCGGGGAGAGCCTTCGTGGGGGAACACGGCGTGCGAGGTTTCCAGCTTTCGCCATCTAGAGAACGACCCATGGGTCGGTGCAGCGCCCCGGGACACTGATTAACAAAAAAAGAACGTCTCGTGCACGCTTTAATACACGCAACGGGCCGCCCAAGGCCACTACGAGACGTCGAGGCTTTGAAGGCCCCCTCTTCTCATACCCAACGGTATTGTACTCAGCGGTTAGTAATTCTGCTCCTCAACATCAGTAACAGTACCAGGTCTCGTCTATGCGCCATTACCCCACTATTCCTGAAGCGCCACCTGTCTCTCCCGCATTGCCCACCGCTTCTTTCTCGGCTATCTCATCACTGGATTGAGAGAGAGAGAGAGAGGGGGGGAGGGGAATTGACTCAACAAAACACAAATAAAATCACGCACCTGCAGCGCTGGCTGTAGCGCCGCCAGCAGTTGTTCCGAAACCTCCGGGTCACGTGCCAGCCTCGCCGTAATGCGCACCGTGGCCGCCAGCTTCTCACCGATAACTGTACGGCACGATAGTGTCCGGGTAGCAATATCATCCGATGGCTCGTACAGCCGTACCATGGGCTGGTCGCCCAATAGCAGCTTCACGTTGGCAAGCTCCAGACGGGCAAGAGTTGGGGAGCTCAGGGCGGCGGTGAGGGGCAGGGACGCAGTGGCCAGGGGCGCTGCACCGACCCATGGGTCCTCAGCCAGCTCCACGAGAACCTGCGGGTCCCGAAGAGGTCCGCATTATGCAAAGGGCTGGCATGCAGATAAACCAAGTGTCTGTTGTACGGCTAAGGCGAGGAAACAAGCATGGTTCACGAATATGATGTAAGGGAACTCACCATTTTCCAAGGAATACTAGAAGCAAGAGAATCAGCCCCGTAGCCAGGCGGGGGCCTTTCGCACATTGACGCTTGTCCATGGCTTCTACACACCCGCCTTGGTAACCCTGAATCCCCTAAGACCCACATCCCCGAAGTCTCCCTTGCCATCCAGATGCATGCAGGTTGAAACGAAGCGCTGAGGACAGGGTGCTGGTACAAGGAGCGCTGAGGAGAGGGAGCGCGCACGGGGATCATTTTTCCTCCTCCGTTTTTCTTCCCTCACACCGTCAGACCCACTCTCCACGTATTCCCATCCCTTTGTTCGCCGTCCCCTGCCTAGGTGCCTAACAAACTGCTGCCTTACCCTGCCTAGCGCCTTGAAGCTGGCTTTCCGCCGCGCCTCCACATCCGCAAGCCGCCATACCTGTTAATATCACATCGTCAAACGGCAGCAGTCCGTGATAACGACAACGGCATCAACCTCTTCTGAGCATAACGGCAAGGCCCAAGTGCAGCATAGCAGTGACCGTGCTGCATAGCAGCAGTGGATGCAATTATCACCATTATCACCAGACAGATAACACGACATATTAGATAACATGCAAGATAAGATCTTTGTATACTTTTCTCCCATGATGATATAGCATCGACATCAACTCGATGAACATGAGTTCATTCATTCGGTGTGAGCTCATCGAATTTTCCCATCGGCTCGCGATCGACCGAGGCCCCGGAAACGATAGCTCATGGACTCGGGGTTCCCCGCCATCTCATGGCCAGGCACGAAAATGGGAAGGGCACTAGCCGGAATGGAATGGCGCCCTTGCGACCCCATGTCCCAACCAACACACCAGTCGTGATAGATTTCACCCACCTGGTACGTATGGCCGTCAGTCCTCCCAATGAAAACCCGCAAGGCGCTCAGGTCGAAGAGGCCGCTGGCTCGGGCTGCATCAGCCTGCGGTGGGCCGAGGCCGGTAACGCCACCGCGTGATGTGATGGGGGAAGCTGGACTCATTTGAGGTAGGACCTTGCGGAGCTTAGGGCAGGGGATTATGCATATGCAAGGGGCAAACACAACATGGGATGCTGAGGGCATGGTTCGATGGCTGCCGCTTTGGGGCTTGCGGGCGTAGCACGGGCGCGGCTGAGCGGAATCCGAAGCCTTCCCTCAGGCAAATACTTCAAGAGCGCCGTGTCCAAGAGCACAGTAACTCCATCAGCACCGGTAGCAAGAGCAGCAACAGCTCTGCACTTGCAATTTCCTGTGAGGACAAGTTTCGTGTGATTCAGAGTTCACCGCCGCACCGCACCGCACCCCCAGCAGTCCCACCATTATTACTGGGTGGGTTTCATGTGCCGGCCGTGGTTTCCCGCCACACAGCCCAACCAGCCCACGTGATGAAAATGCCAATGCATGAGACAGTGGAGAGGAAACCCTAGGATCCGTAAGAAACACCTGTAAGCGGTGCAGGGCTTGTGTGTCGATGCAGAGCTCGTCGGGTCGCGGCTGCGGAATGCTGTCGGGCAGCTGCTGGCGCCAGGGGGCGCTCAGCAACTGGAAGGGCCTTATGGGCCGGCCTGCAGAAGCGCAAGCAATGGGATTGCGGGCAGGTGGAAGGTGGATTTCGGAAGGGGCCGGCCAGCAGGGATGGGGATGGGTGGGGATGGTGTTCACCTCACCAAACCCAGAAGTGGAACATGGGGGGTCTTGGGAAGGATGCGGTATGAATTATGTATTGTATAAAGTTATACGAAGCTGGCAAACGGGCAGTGGCTTCAAGAATGTGAGGACGATATGTCAGGATATGTCGAAGCAGAGGACGCGCCAAAGCTGGCCCCCTGGCGGCGAGGATCTAGGGTTTATTCAGAGGGGATAGGGCTAGGGCTGCAGGTGCAGGAGGCAATGAAGCTCCGAAGATCGCCGTGGCTATACAAACACACACACATACACACACGAACGCACGCACGCGCATGCACAGGTGGTGGTGAGGCCATCATGGAACTGTCATCCGCTGCAGGCTGCACACGCGAACACATCACCCCTGTGGTCTGCGCTCCAGGGTGGTCCCGAAATCTCGCCTATTGCCGGATCCGGGATATAGCGGCAGCGGAGGGAACTCACCCTCCTCATCTATGCAGTAGAGCTCCAGGGAAGGGCAGTTATACTCATCTCGTGAAGCAACCACCAGCACCCGCTCCAGCGTGCCATCCGCTACAGCAGTGACGCCATTTCCTCCTCCTCCTCCACCGCCGCCACCGCCTGCTGCGGCTGCGGCTGCTGTACTCGGGGTCGGCACCACCCGCGGGCATCCAAACGCGCCGACCACTGCAGATCGCAGATTCTGCAGCAGCACCCGCGCCGCACCGCCCGCCACTGCCGCCAACAGGCGCGTGTCATCCGGGAAATGCAGCCGAACGACGCACAGAAGCGGCAATTGCTGCGATCCAGACCCAGATTCGGGCGGGGACAACGCCAGGTGGGTGAGGCCGGGCAGTCCGGGGCAGGAGAGGCGCAGGAGCGCCCACAGCTCCGATGCGGGGAGGCCGACGGCGCCCGGGTGAAGTGTGGCATCTAAACAAGGGCGGAAGGGAGAAGTGGCGCGGAAACGGATTGCCGAAAGACGGCAACGTTGAGGCTCATTTTGGGACAACAAATTTGGGACTGGTTCAGAGGAGAAGACGTCGCACGCAGGGCGTTATGGCAACAGCATGCTTCGTTTCGAGCGACGACCAACGAAACGATACGAGGGCCCAAACCGACATAACATAAGCATAGGAATTAAGATGGATGCTTATATGGGTAGGCATGTATATGTGCGGGGTGGAGTTGATGGAGTACTTACGCAGCAATGTCAACACTGCTACCAACGCAGCCCCCTATACGCCGCTCACATGCGCTGCGACCACGCTGCTACCAATACTCATGATGACGAGCCGAGCCGACACTAACCATGGAGTAAAAGCTCCAGGATGTTGCCCCGGGGTCCAGACGGCGCCGCGGGAGTAAGCGGTGTGGACGCGATCTTGTCGCCACTGGTGCCAGCTGCAGGCCGCTCCTCGCTACTTGTATCGGTTTGGCTAGGGACCGCCTCCTGCTGCACCGGCTTCACTTCTACGGAGCTCGCCACTGAAGCAGCCCTACTGCCGCCGCCGTCACGGATACCCGGCCTCTCCGCCGCCGCCGCCACGTCGTCTGCGCTCCGCCGTTCCCGGTCGACTCCCAGCGGGCCGCCTCCGCCTCCGCCTCCGCCTACGTCCTCTGATGCCTCCACCGCCAATTCTCCGCCATTTGCCGCTACCGAAGCCGGCGGACGAGCAGCTTCATTTCCTTCCCCGGTCGCTATTGTAGCATCAGCGTCGACAAGGCTACCACCCCCGTCCCCGTCCCCGCCCCCGCCGCTGCCATCCTCGGACGGCCTGGCGCTGCTCCGGCCTGCCACACTCGCCGCCACGCTACCTGTGCGAGACTTCACAGGTGATCTCTCTTCTGCCGCTGCCGCCGCTACCTGGCCGACATTGCCGGATTTTTCAAACTGCAATGATCCCGCGACCGAGGCGGCGGCGGAATGGCGACCCGCAGGTCCGTTGGTTACGACGGCGTCAGGATCGCCAGATCCGGAATCCCCCGCACGGGATGGCCGACGGGAGCGCCTCAGGGCGGTTGCGGTTGCCACCGCCACGGCCGGTGGAGCTGGAGCTGGCGGCGGCGCGGGCTCGTGCTCAAGCCTCTGCTCACGGGTACCTACTTCCTGCCGTCCCTGTTCTATGATCGTCCAGCCGGGTTCTAGCGCCTCCGTCTGGTTCAGGGCGCGCAGTAACTCGTGGGCCTTATGCAACAGCTGCTTGAGGGAATTTGCCTGAGGTATTTGGTGTGTGTGTGGGGGGGGGGAAAGGGGGTGCGTAGCAAGTCATGAGAGCGTATTGTGTTTCGGGACATGCCGCATGTGGAATTAGGGCGAATGCGGGTCTCCACAACGCACTCATCTATGCGGTGAGGACAGGGAATCGGGGAAAGAGGAAGATAGTCACAACCAAGGAAATGAGGAGGACACCAGCAAGCGATGACGGAGAATAAGTAGCGGGAAAGGTTACACGGCGACCTCAGCCCACCCGATCCTCAGCCCACCCGATCCTCAGCCCTGTTCACACGCCCTTCCCTGCCTCGTCCCTTGTCCGCGTCACCGCTCCGGATGTCGCCCACACTGTGCCGGCTGCCAGGACCCCCCCGTTCATCACCGTGAGGTCCGTGAGAACACCATGAAGGTAGGTTCGCAGCGTAGCGCAGGTCTCCGCCGGGCTTGTGGGGATTCTTGCACGTCTTTTGGGATTCCTTCCGGGGCATGCCGGAAGCAACTCCAACACGGATTCAGCCGCCGTGTAGCAACCGTAGCCAGGCGGCCAAGAGGTCTGAGGAGCGCAAACCCCAACCCAGAGATCCCCTCTAATGACCCTGGACCCTTAGCTACCACCTGCCTGCGCCTCCGCCTGCGCCACTGCTGCCTGGCGCTGCAACAGCGCCTCCGCCTCCAGTGCGGCCTTCTGGCTGCGCAGTGCCGCCTCCGCCGCCACTCGGGCCGCCTCTGCCGCAGCGTCCCGTTCTATCAGCTGCTTCTTCAGGGCCTCCACCTCGCCCTCCAGTTGCATTATGGTCTATCACATCGCGAGGGCCGCGTATCCATGCACAGCCAGGAAAAGGAAATTATAGGCGCGAGGCCACAAAAGGGGGCCGCAGAGGTGATTTTCACTAAGTCAAAAACCCGTGTGATGCGCACCCGCCCATTGGGGTCTGGTCGCAGAAACATCCTAAGCTCCAGTCTTAGCCCTCAGGCGACGCCCTCTGAAGTTGAGTACTTACAAAGCGATTTTGGAAACTCATTTCTTGAGTCTGTGGCTACACAGCCTTTTATATCCGCAAAGCAGCCAGGTTGGCTGATGCCAGTGGCGACGCCCTTGCTGTTCCTGCTACTCCCTGCTACTCCCTACTAGTGCTCCCGTAATCCATATCCCGCACGCTCCCAGCCTCTTCGGCTAGGGCCTACAATTTCTACCATCAGGCCCGTAGGTCTACTTCTTATCACATCGCACGTTCGCAGCCCACACGTTAGACGAGTCAACTGCGGTGCCCGGCGTCGGCACCAACGCCATGGAATAGTAGTACACCGTCAGCTCCCAGACCAGGGTTCTTTCGACTAGGCGAGTTATTGGCCAGCCCACCTGCTGCCGCTGCTCGTCCAGCTGCTGGGCCTGTCGGGTCTGTTCCTCCTTCTCCGCCATCACCGTCTCCTTCTCCTCCGTCATCACCGCCAGCTGCTCCCGGTAGGCGGCTACCTCAGTGCTGGCGGAGGACAGCGCTTCCTGGGTGGTCCTTAACTCCGCCTGTGAGTGCAGGAGGAGAGGGTATTAAGAAGAACAGCGGATCCCTCCCTTACTCAGCTCAGCTCATCATACGCAAGCACTCACCAGCAGCCCATCTCGGTCGTCACCCAGCTGCTGCATCTCGTCCGCTGCCAACTGGTTCTGGGCCATTAACTCCGAAACCAGTTTCTCCGCCGCTGCCGCTGTCATTTGCTCCCGATTTTGAAACTGCCGCGCCTGTGTAGAGAGGCACAACGATGGCAGTGCAGGGCGCGGCGCGCAGGTTCTGAACGGGGCGGCTCTCTAGTAACAAGCTAGCAACCACCTCCGCTTTGTCAACCCGTTTCGCTTGCATTCCCGGAAAGCTCTCACCATGTCCCGCATGGACTTGAGCGCCGCGCTCTCCCCGCGCGCCGTGGGCTTATCCAGCAGCTGGACTTGCAGGTCTGCGCACATCTTCTTGAGGCGCTGGTTTTCCGTTGCAAGCAGGCGATTGGCGTTCTTGCGGTCCTCCAACATGTCGGTCAGTTCGCGGAGCTTGTCATTCAGGGCCTTCATGTCGCCTGGTGGATGAGGTCCAGGAGGATAGCATGCTCTGGGGTGTTTAACTTTCGGCACAAACACTCAAAGGCCGTGTGAAGCAAATGAATATTGAATATGCGTGGGTTCCATGATACCGGAGCTTAGGACTTGGGGAGTAAAGGATAATTCCCGGATGGCATAGCCCCTGTTGGTTGTAACGGCTGCATAACTGGACCGTTGTGGACACATGGAGACGGAGTCGCCCAAGTGACCCGATCTCGATATAAATGGATGTTCGTTTGACAGTGGACTGCCATGCATTTGTTTCAGAGTTGCAAGGCCGATGGATGCACATGGGCGCACCTTGCGTTGTCGAGCGAAACTGCTGCTCCTTTGCCAAATTCGTAAATCCATATTGCTCTTTCCGTAGCGCATCTTGCTGCTCCCTCTCCAACTTCAGGCCTGGAATTTCTAGCTGTCGTTAACATGTTACAGCCAAAATCGTTGACCGCAACAATCGCCTTACCGGGCCCTTTGATGGGATTTGCACGTCGCGACATTTCCAGCTAAGCCTGGGAGCAGCCCACGAGGGGGCCCCAGTTCGTCCGAGGAAACGACTTTTGCGCTACATTGAGCACGTCGAAGCGCGATAATCAGAGTTGAAACATATATGCTACAGCGCAAGAGTATTGAGCGTTTTAGGAGCACCTGCGCTGCTTTACATGCTTAGGATAGTGCCCGCTGGCGATTAACGGCACAGCCGCGTACAGTACCGTACAACATCGACGGAGGCTGGTAACCTCGCAATGTACCCAGTGCAAGACCATCAAAATGATAGCAACGGGAAGTTTGGCTGTTTAGAGGGACTTGGATCAGGTTTCCCGATTGCCGTAATGTATACACCACCCCTGTGGCAGCGGCGCCCACATCTAGTAACCCGCAAACCTTGCATTGTCGATACAACGCAGGGCGGCGGCGGCAGCTGCGCAGACGCAGCGCCTCCTCAGGCACGGACCCGACGCGTAAATCCATTCCCCCCCCGCCCCAGCCATCCAGCAGAGTGCCGCGCACAAAAGAGACTACCCGCAAGCATCTCAAAAAGCATACGCCTAACATATCAACATGCAATCATCGCCGCCAACGTCTTGCGGTAGACTCTGCGCACCGAGGCCGATTCATCTATACGCCAGGACATCACCTGGCCGAGCATGGACGAGCACGAGCAGATCGCAAACAATCCTCTGTGTCTTCCCCCTCATTCCCCCCCTCCCCCAACTCTCTCTCTTACTTACACAGCGAAGTCCTATTAGAAACACTGACACATAGAGCCAAGCCAGGACATTAACTTATTGCTTGCTCGCGCCTAGCGGCAAAGCAATCCTAGCTTTGAGAAATTTGGCAGACCGCCCTAATCTTACCAAATTTGACGCACGTATGACGGAAGCAACCAGCAATTAAGAGCACAATTGGAAAACTACAACCGCATTGCCTGATTTGGCCGACTTGAGCCTGTGGCCTTCTCAGCTCATTGTCCGAACCAATGTCCTAACTAGGCAAATCTTGTCCTGTCCTGTCCTGTCCTGTCCATAGAAACGTATTGTACAAAAATACAACATTCATTGCTTTCTTTAAGAAAAAACCTGCGACGGACCAACAACGGAGTGTGTATCAATCGGACTGCCAGGTCCTGGGATGACAGGCCCCCGATCGTGCGCGCGCCACCAAGCCCTGACCACCTTCATGCACACACCTGCACACGCGGTTCAGCCTCAGCTATCCTTCGTGCTGCTGCCAAGCCTCCCCCTCCCTCGTCCCAACGTATCTGATCAAACAGTTCCAGGTCACCACCTCCAAGCCGGGATGTTCCTGCATATCCCAAAACGGGAGATGTCGTGATGGGACCCACCCACATGCCCCTCCATCGCGAGACAAGCCTGCACGCATGTGATGAGATGTGTGACACTCTTCAGACCACGCAAAAAGACGGGCGGCGCACACATGACCCACGCGCCCGCAACTCCAATCTGAAAAACAAATAACCGCCTTTCAATGCGCCCTCGCCAGTCGCCACCATCACTGCCTCGCCCCTGCCCACCCCACCTACCCCACCCACACACCTCAAGCAACTGTTCTACCCCCTACCGGCTACCCCAACGGTAGCGGTGAAGCCCGTAATGGCGGGGCCCCGCCGCGGGCCCCCCCCTGGCCCAGCCCCGGCCTCGACCCCGGCCCCCGAGCCGCGTGTCCCGGCCCCGGTTCCTGGGCCTCGCCGGGGCCCACAGCTGCTCCCGCCCGCCGCCGGGGCGCTGATTCAATCATGGCACCGTCCTCCGAGTAGCTCCGGCTGGGCATGAGGCAGCACTCGCGAGGCACATGCTCGCACATGACCGGCCAATCGGACATCTCAAGCGGGATGACGAAGTGCACATGCTGCTGCAGGTTCGTGGTGGTGACGGTGGTGACGGTGGCGGCGGTGGCGGCGGTGGCGGCGGTGGCGGTGCAGCCGGGCGCCTGGTGCCTACTCGCGGCGGTGGGCGGCGCGGGTCTAACCCGCTGCGCTGCCTTCTTAGAAGCCTTGTGCTCCTCCGCGGTCAGGGCCGCCAAGCTGAGCTGGCCGTTCTCATTAATGTGGGCCTGCGGCCAACGGTTCCCGGCCGCGCAAGACCGTCCAGGACAAGCCGACGGCGTCAGCCACACGCAGGTGGTGGTGCGGGGCGACAAGATGTGATACTACCGATAATATAAAAGCAATGAAGGACACCCTAAAGAAGCCAAACCAGGAAATGATGTAATAGGCCAAGAGCAAGGCCCCGTTGTTGGCAGCCACGTTCACATGCATGGCACGAGGCTTTGCCTTCGCCGAGCGGAGATCCCCCCTTTGCTTAGCATCAACATTCCCTTTCCTCTCCTCGCGGCTGAACGCCTCCTCCGCCTGAGTCCCAACCCCAGGAGCGCCCCATGCTCCGCCAAACGTGCAATCCCCCTGACACCCGCGGCTAGAATCCCTTGGCCTGCCATGCATGTCGGCGCCGTGACACGAGCCACACAGCCACCCACCAGAAGGAGGCTTTGTGCCAGCAGGTGACCCACGGCGTGGTTATTTTCCACCGTCTGCGCGAATCCTGAGTGATCGAGGATGACTTCCACGAACGGCCGGAAAGCTGTGGCGGGCAGCCGAAGCCCCGTCGGCATGTCCACCATTGTGACGTCCGCAGCCGCAGCCGAACCTTCACCCGCCGCCGCAGCGGCAACGGCATCGCTGCGGACCTTACGTAGGCGCTGCAAGACCTCCTCCATCACGTGCACGGTGAAGGAGTCCTTCTGACTGTCATCTGCCGGGGACAACACCATGTGGGTTTGGGTTTGGGTTTGGGTTTGGGTGTGGGGTCGGACGGACGCAGATGAACAATGCGAAGACAATGAAGACGCGATGACAGACTTCGCAATGCACGTGAGAGGTGTGGTTGCGCACGTGAGAGGATATAGATAAGTAATAGATCCGGAAACCCACGGGCGGTTTGCATGTGTATGTGTGTATGTGTATGTGTGTATGTGCGTGTGCGTGTGTGTGTGTATGTGTGTGCGTATGTATGTGTGTGTGTGTGTGAATCTAAGCCTAACAAACACACGTTCGGAATAAGTCCTCGCATGAGGCCTTGCACGTGAGCCAGCGCAGTCGGCTAAGAGACCAGAGACCAAGCTGGCAAACGAATGTCGGCCTTTCCAAATACTTGAAGCTAACGAAGCCGCTGTCCATCATCACGATGTGCTAGGCATTGTGGCCACCCCTGGAGAGTAGCACTCACGGAGCGGGCGAGCGGACCACAGCCCAAAGGCCCGGATGACATAAACCTCTAACCGCGCCGATCTTCAGACCTCTCGTCCGCTAAACCCTTCGCTTGCTGCTCCCGGCTGGCCCCTCCCCATTCTGCCGCCCGCCCCCTTTTTTCTCTTTTCTCCAATACCGATCTGTTGCACTGTTGCCTCCCTCCCATTTGAAACGAACGATGATGTCGCTATGTGTTGAGGTGTGGGCCGCAACAACGTGAGGAACCTCCACTCACCCTGGCCTGCTTCGTATTCCTCCGGCCGTGTGACCGCCGCCACCTGCTCCGGCTTCCGTCGCTGCGCCGCGGCCTTGCGCTGCTTGGGCTGTGTGTTCATTGGTCCCAGCATCACAGAAGCGCCCCGGGCCGGGTGAAACAGCTTGGCCGCCAAGGAGTTGAGCCGCGTCCAGTTGATCCCCCTGTCGCTAGCGCGGCCGGGCACCAGCGGGAAAGCCACGCGCAGCACCCTCACTAGATCCTCTGGGGTGCGCTGATCCATACGTTCTAGCCGGGAAGAGGCTTCCAGCACGATGCCTGAGAGCTTGTGGTGCTGCACAGCGTCGCGGGCGGCCTGCGCACCATCTTGGATGTCTTCAAGGGTAACATTGTGCTGCTGCATCACGTCCAAGAAGCGCAGGCTGGAGTCGCGGTCCAAGCCCCCCAGGTCGTTGCGCGCATCCAGATCACGATCCTGCGAGTGTAGCCGCCGCCAAGTCGCGTGGCGGGTTTTGGCACGTTCACCTCTGGCGGCGCCGCCGGCACCACTGCCTGGCGGTTGCCTGGCTCGCGCCCGACCGTTCTCCGGGACTCGGTTCCCGCTCGTTCCGCCGGCAACTCCAGCATCGGCAGTGCCGCCCTCACCCCCGTTGCCACTGCCACCAAGATTAGCAGGCCTGCTTCCGCCTGCTGTTCCGCCGCGGGCTTCAGCGCTTGCGCTGGGAGGGCGTTTCATGCCGGGGCACGTTGCGCCGGTGGTGCTGCCTGAAGCACGGACCACACCACTGCCCAGAGGGGTCTGTGCTGTGCTGTGCACTGCTGCTGTTGCTGCTTCCCGGCGATCAGGAGCGGCGCCTGCAGCTGAACCCTGGCGGCCCGTACGGTTGGCTGCCGTCGTGGCTGGTGGGTGTGGCGATGGGCTGCCGGCCGGCTGGGCTTGACTCCTAACATTAGGCCTAGCGAACGCAGTAATCAATAGCTGCTTTGAGGATGTTACAGGTATGTTGCGTGCGCGCGGCACGGAAGGAGCATGCGCTGGTACGGGCGTGGGTAAGGCCGCGGCCGCAGGTGGCGTGGGGACGGAGCTAGGCTCGGCATGGGTCTGACGGCGAGAATTCATGCTCTTTGAATGCTGTACGGCAGTACCGCGGCCGCAGCCAGTATTAACCTTACAGCTTGATTTGCCGATGGCAGCGACTGCAGGCGCATCATCGCAGAGGTCTATTACCACATGTGCAAGTCGTGTGCCGCCTTGGGGTACAGACCCCGTCTTAGCTACTCCAAACGAGAAGCAAGCATCTTCAATCTTCACATTGGGACCATGTCTGCGCCGCTTCGCAGGCGGCGGCGCCTGCACGTCGTCATCGCCAGTGAGGTCGATGACATAAACCATGGTTCTCTCCTCTCGTCTAGGTCTCAACATCCAGATGACCCAACATTTCATTATATGCACCTAATATACAGGTCATTATTACAAAAATCCGGGTATCGGATCTCTGCGTGTATCAGGGCATCATCCATTCCCGCATCTTTTAGTGACGACCCGTCTCTGTGGAGTAAGGCAAGGTTACGAAACATATACAGCGCATATGCAGCTCATAGCGTAATTAGATGCAAGGAATGGGTGCAGTTTCGACATTTGCTTTACGGCTGCACGACTTAACAGAAACTTGCATGCTACGCAACATGCGGACGCGTAAGGCCACTCACCATGCATATGGTGAATTGGACTTCCACAGCTACTGGTATGAAATATATACTATTTTGAATAGGCATCTTTACCACTTGAACGTTGTGGGACTCTAGCGTGTTTACGCTTCGTATGGCAAGCGCAAGAGCGCGAAGTGGCACAATAAGCAAGACCGACATGGTTAGACCGAAAAATAAATTGATGGATCCTCCGTCATAGAACGCTTCCGCGTTAGACTGAACCCGATCGCGCTGGGTTCTTGGTTGTGCAGGAGGCGAGCCGCTTAGTTTTCGTTTTTGTGAAGGATGTAAGGCCGAAGCGGTAAGGAAGCTAGCCAAAATAATACTAGTCAACGACTGCAAGTTGACGGTGAAGGTGGTTGCAGGAAAGTCGCGGTCCCGGTCCCGGACGGGTACACTTGGCAGGACTTCATTCAGCAGGTCAAGAGCAAGTTAAAGATATCAGGCGTGAGCGAGGTGTTCCTAGCTTCGGTGAGTGGTGTTGCGGCCTGTTGCGAAACGGGCAACCCAACTTGCCATGGATCGTCCAGCAAGTAATGCACCGCTCTTGCGTTTGCCACAGAGCGGTCAAAAGGTAACGAGTCTTGATGAACTACAAGACATCGACGAATTATGCGTTGTCGAGGTGAGCGTCGTTGTTCGTGGGAAGAAAGCAGGGGTGACTAGTGCGCGGGGTCGCTAGTCGGGGGAGGACCAGGGACGGCGGGGGGCAACGGGGGTGGAAGCCTGTCTATGAAATCTTAATCCTGGAACCCAGGGCAAGGGTAAGGCCTGGCCGAGATTAATGTCTTGGGTAGAAGGACGCTGGGGAATGCCATTCCTTCTGAACGCCTTTCTCCCTTGCCTTCCGTTCAACTTCTGGGCACAGGGCGCTGCTCCCCATGCAAGCAATGGCTCAATGCCCTTGGCTAGTGAAGCTGCGTTACGCTCTGGTGAGACCCGCCCTGCACAATGATGGAAGCAATCAGCAATAGTGTTAAACCGCAGAATGTCCCAGATCCGGAATTCAGATAGGCTCAGGCACTTAACATCAACCAGCAACCCGACAACCACATTATGCCCGGATCATGCACGTGCCCTATTATGGGCAACTCACCTGCGTCCGTCCAGTAGCTAATTGAAGTCATAGATGCGTGGTACTGCACGCCAGGCGAGAAACGTCCATGGCCTCTGGCCTTGTGCACTAGGCCCGAAGCTGTCTGCGAGCATCCCGAGTGTCCCCCTAGTTATGCACGGTCGGCTCGCTCGAGCGTTATGTTGAGAGCCACTTCGGACCCCGTCCCCTCCTTTCCACCTGTATGGACCCCCGTCCCTCTTTTCCACCTGTATGGACCCCCATCCGCCCTACAGGGATAGTCCCCTCTACATCAGAAATACACCCCCAGGCAGCGCAACAGTCAGAACCTCGAGCGCAGGTGGGTAGCGGACCGACGAACAGATGGATCGGCGGTAGAGGGGGTTGGGCCAGGCCCAGGGCCATGCAGCATCCGGCGCTTGAGGCAAAAGGTAACACTTGCTTGGCCGAACCCGTCCCGCCGTGACGTGGACGTATAAGATCTGGTTGTTTTCTGATCAAACGGCGGGGTTCGAAGGACCGGGCTTGGGGCTCGCGTAATCCGACGGGGCATCGCCGCACGCGGTTGCCGTGTTGTGTCGCTCACGTTATATTGCATCTAGTGCAAGTTCCATATCTTATGAAGCTGTCTGCCCCCAGCCAGGGCATATTGATCAGCAACATCAAATCTCGTGACGTACAACTAGTTACGTCATCTTGCGGTAATATCTTACACCCTAGCAACGCGAAAAAACAATAACCGGTTCAGCTACGGGCTGGATCTTCTAAGGCCCAGGCCCGGGCTGGGCTTGCTTGACCTCGTCCACAGCTATCAGCATCACCACAACGATCATATGGCGCTCACCAACCTTACCACCGCCACCATGTTGATGCGTCGTTGTGTCACGACTGCTGGCCGCACAGCTGCTGGTGGACAGCAGCAAGCGTAAGGGCGTTGCAGCGGACGGCGGCGGTTCCACGGGCATCGTGGTGGACGATAAGAAGTACGCCAGGCGGCCGCCCGCTTGGAAGCGCACGGTGCAGCGTCTTTTCCCGTCGCTCTTCCAACCAGGATTACCCGTCACCTCCAAGTGCGTAGAGGGTTCTGATACTGGGGAGGCGCTACGGGGGAGGCGCTACGGGGGAAGGGAGAGCCTGATGCTTATGTGTATGGACATTTGCGACATGTGTAGCACGTGGGCGAGTGAGGACAGGGACCGTCCAGCAATATGCTGCATGAAGCTGATGATGCCAGGGGTTGCAAGTCATTAGTAGCAGCCGTAGGAGCTGCTGACGAGGAACCTACGGGCGAGGTGCCGAGGGCCCTCGGTGCTTGCCTATGAGCGGGGCAACTGGTGGTTGTTGTTAGCCACCCTCCCTTGTGTGTGGAGCCACGTGGAGGAGGGGAATAGGTGCGGAAGGCTCGAGAGTCCCTCAAAAACAAGTTGAAACATGATAGCCGTCGCAATCGGGAGGGGTTGGACCGACAGCTCGAGGCACCCCTTCCCTCCAGGGGTGCGCAACCCACACTCGTATTCCATCTACATATGGGAGCTTGGTGGGGAATGGTCTTCCTTGCATGCACGCTCATATTTCCCGCAGCAGAAGCAGGAGCGGCAGTACACACGGGCCCCGGCAATTGGGGCGTGCGAGCCCTTCACCTCAGGCAGGTGTCCTGCCGCCCTGCTGTGAAGGCGACTCCTGTTATTCCCAATTCCGCAGCTCTCTACAGCAAGACAAGACACGGTGATTGTCTTCACTACACCGTGACTTTCGCCATCCTGGCCACCATATGGTTCAACTGCGTGCAGGGACGCCGCCGTGGCGGAGGAACGCCCTTCCGTGCCTGGAGCCCGGCGACCGCGGCGGCGGCGCGGCGGGATGTCCACCCGCGACATCCTGATGCTGCTTGCGATTTGTTGCTGCCTGGCGACCCTCTTCTGGTTCATGCGCTCTAACGTGAAGCTGTCATAAGCGTAACCTCGTCGACGGAGGAGTATGGGTCAGTTTGAGAACGGGTAGATGCGGCGCGGGGTGGCGGCTCTGCACCGCATACCCGTCAACCACAACACGCCCGCGTGGGCTTCCACCATAGGCTCGAAGCCCGCGTTTCTGCGGCTACCTTGGGGTGGAAATGAACACAGGAGCAGTATGATGATGATCTGCTGCTCAAATAGTTTCAGAAGGGCTGTCCTGATGCCTTTAGATCGCCATGCAATTGTGGCGGCTGTGCGTGGCTTCCACCCATGAAGGAATGTAGTACAGGCGATTGATTTCACATATAGTGAAGTACGGCTTGGGGAGGTGCTGGCTGGCTGGAGCCAAGGAAACCGTAATATGTATGTCGGGTCTCGCTAACGGAATGCTAAAAAGGTATAGTGAGGGCCAATGGAAGGGCCGGCGTGTACAGAAGATCATTTATCCCAAGGGACCAGGCGCTGGCCACATCGCTCCTGTGGGGCGCGGTGAGTGCTGTGGCCAGTTACGTAGGGAGCACTAGGATTGTCAGTAAGCTTGTGCGGCACTGTCAGGGCTGCGGGGTGCGCAGACTGCACCACAAGTGTTGGGGCAAGCGCGCCATATCGTTTTATTGTGACGTTTGGGCGGTGCTCTGCGGATTCTTTTGCAGCATTTGCGGGTCCTGGTCGGGTATTGTGCGTAACAGACGGAACCTGACGGGTGGACAATGCGGAGATCGACAGCGTGTTTGGCCTGCTTTCGTCGCATCGAGAGCAGGGGACATTGGCTGCGCCAGCTCGTCGAGATGCTTTGGTGGTGACCAAAACGACCAGAGCATAGCCGGTGACATGTGCGTACAAGCCGGCTCGAATGGAAGAAGGCCTTCCGTGTTTAAAAGCGGTCTGTCTGTCCGGGGTGACGATGCACCTGCTCATCATTCGACCTCCCATCAGAGCTGCGCGTCTGATTTTGACGTCCTGGTCGTGAGGTCGAGCACTATTAGATGCAGCAAGGCGAGCCCTAGAGGCGTCCCTACGGCGTTAAGTGCGAGAGGGTGTGCAGCGCGGAGGCCAGTTCCAATGCGCGTTACATTGGCAATGTAGGCTTGGGGCCTGTTGGCTCGGGTTCGCTGCTCCGAACACTATGGTTCTACTTTCAAGCCTCGGTGCCGCAATCTGTTGCCGCGCATGGATGCGTCCCAGATGACCTCGATGTAGACGGCGGCCATAGGGGGCGGCTTCTGCCGTGTCGTCTTCCTCTTGTCGTGTGTGAGCGACTTGTTGACTGGGCGGGAACATCGAGACATCATGATGGACCAGTTGTTTTGTCGGAGGCTGGTTCCAATGCAGCATATTGTTCTGCTGGTTTAAGTCGTGCAACCCCTTTGGATCGACCCTCGAGTGGTTGAGTACAGTTCAGGGGCTGCGGTGGTGTTCGCTACGACCGAGCAAGTGGACGATAGCTTATAAGGGCCGCGGTGACGAGAGGCACGAGGTGGCAGGGTGAGGATAGAACCGCTTAGGACGGGCAATTCAGCCCCCAGCAGCACTAGAAACGCTGCAAAGAATATGGGGTCGGGGGCCAATTTTTAATTTGTTTGCTTCTCGCGATTACGGACATACTTCGGCCACAGCCTGCACCAGTTCGTCCTAGGACGTTAAGTGGTCACAACAGGCCACATAGGGATGGATCCACAGCGTTTCGTGACAAAAGAGGATGTAACCAGTAACGGGTGCAGCCTGAGCTCTGGTTGTGTAATCCGAGCGTCCTATTTGGTGGACGGCGAGAAGGATAGTCATGGCCTCCGCACACCGGCTTACAGAAAAAAGAAACATCATCCATTCAAGATAGTATGCCCATTACTTGACATGATCCTCAAGTATAGCCAATCGTGCGAGTTATTAGGGCAAAGTGCTTGTAGATTGCATGATTTAAGACGTGCCTAAGGTGGCCTGCATGGCATCAGGAGACAGCTTGTCAGCGGGCTACCCGAGCATGCGGTGGGATGCAGCCACACATATCACATGGCCCAGGGCACTGAGCCTTTGCGCCCCATGTCAATTGACGAACGGTACACTGCTTTTGGGGCGAGCTGACGGGCTTACCATTGAAGCTTCGCGCTTCAATAATGCTGCAGCAGTGGCAACGGCCAGAGCCACCGCCCAGCCTATGATCCATCACCCCACAAGTAACTGGCCGTATTATATGCATACACATGTCTCCGGTTGTGCAGAGCCGTACCCCTGCAGCATCCTGCCCCAACTACTCCCGCTGGTCAAGCACACACGGCGCGCACCATTCCTCAAATTCCCCCCTCCTTGACTCGCGCAACGTGGTCGAAGCACATTATGTCTGCGCTAGTCCCCCGACTACCAAAGCCTTCCGGTTAGGCAAAACGACACGGACAGCGCTCCGCTAAAAATCACATTTTCATATCACATTTCAAGGGCAAGCCACAATCACCGCATTCGACCGCTGGAACCTCTTGGTGGGCAGAATCTACGAAGATCGTTCTGGTCTGACCGGACCGGACCAGTCTGGCCGTCTGTGGCCGGACCAGTCGGTCGGTCGGTAGATGTATTGCACGCAGGCGCGCATGCCTATATGAGCGGGGTTGGTGAAGGACCCCGTTACCTGTGGGGTCGCAGGGGTCGCCGTGCTGTCATGTATCGCCACGCACATCCTTACACGGACACCTGCCTACAGCATTTCAGGACCTCCGTGTGATGCTTTACCGGTCCGCCGGCCCAGAAGCTAAATCATGTCCTCCATACCATCCGCCTCCCGTCTACACTGCACAAAGGTAGGTAGGTCAGCGCGACGGGAGCACAGGCCCGCGGCCCCCTGCCACAACGTTTACTTCCCTTCCCCGGGTCACCGCCGCCGTGGCAACCCTCCTCGCCGTTCGCCACTGTGCTGACTCCTCCGGCTTAGACGATCATCGTTGGTCGCGTGCCCAGCGACGTGTTGGCCTTGGCGGTGGCCTTGCCAACCTTTTCGTAAAGGTACGTTTCGAAATCCATCGGAACGATCTGGAATCGCGCTGACTCGGGGTTGAACTCAGGCGTCTCGATGAAGTTGAGGAAGAGGGAAGATATCCGCTTCCGAAGCCCCTCCAGCACCTTGGGGCTGCGGCCGCGGTTGAGCAGATCGGCCTCACGGTCAATGAGGTCGACAATCTCACGCGTCAGGTCGCAATCAAACTCCTTGACCGTCCATTTCACGTGGAGCAGCACGTCCAGTCGCTCGTCAACCGTCAGCAGCGGTAGGTTGAGGCCTGGTAGGGCAAAGAGGAAGCGGAGCGTGTCAGAGAAGGAATAAAACATATGGGTTCTTAAAAATCTTCGGCTGGCTTCAGCTCGGGTCCCGATATATAACTCGCATACATATGACATTCACATTTTGGCGCAGGAAGCTTTTGGAGAGTTGATGGCATGTTATGTACATGCCAAGTGTGCCTTTCCACCCATGCCATAGCCTAGGACAAAACAAAGGGTAATGAAACCGTGATTGCTCAGGAGGCGATGTGGACTGCATTTTACCGGCCCGGGGCGCTGCATGCCCGGCCTCGGCAATAGACGCACCGTTATAGAGCTGCTGCAACTCTTTCGCTCGCGTTGTGAAGGGCGTGTGCACGTCCACCTTGCCGCCGTTGCGCAACGCAAACTTCTTTGGCCGCGACATCTCACTGAGCGTATGCTGGATGCGCGCCTCCTTGTTCTCTTGATTAGCGTTGATCTTGAGCCGATCGATGGTCTGTTATGTGGGGTACCGACGGGGGAGTGTTGGACCGCGGTAAAGTCTCCGGGATCAGCTTCTTTCCAACACGGGATCGTTCCACCCTTTCACCCAACAAAGTACTGGCGACAGATTGCCATTGGCAGAAGGACAGGTGGAAGCAGGAATGAAGCCGCAGAGAGGAATGGGAAGATTCAAGGAAGGACGGATCTGGGCTAGGGTAGGATCATGCGGGAAAATTGGACTGCGGAGGCCCGCCTCCCACTCTCCGGCTGAACGCGTTCCGTCAGCGCATCAAAGTCTGCCTTCTTGTACCTCCTGAAGCATCCAACAAATGCTGATTAGGATACGCTATCCCTTAATGAGTGATAACTCCCCCTGAGTGAGCGCCTCGAATAACCGGCCAAAAGACACCTCCTCGCCCTATCACCTTCAAAACAACGGCTCAGGCCCAGGCCGGCGGCCGGCAGGTGAAGGCGGGCCTTTGTGACACACTTCAGAATCCCGCACGCTCACACGAAGGTATGACAGTCATTCCGCATCATCGCCCTCCTGGACACTCTTTGCTGTTTCGACACATGCACACCGAATCCCTGGTGGGAGCGCGCCATACACACTGTACACCCGCACCTGCAGCAGCTTGGTCTCCTTGTGCAGCAGTTGCTGCAGGACCTGCTGCTCCTGTTCCTTGGGCAGACCCGCCTCCTTAATCTTGCGGGTCTCCTGCAGCCGCCAAGCCTCCAGCTCATTGTACAGCACCTCAAAGTCGGCGGCCGTACGCGGGTGCATACGGCGCTGGATCTCGCGCCGCCGGTGCTCCTCCGCCTCCGTCTGCGCGGCCAGCTCCTGATCGCGCAGGAAGGCCTCTCGTTCCGCCTTCTTGCGGCGCAGGTATGCGGCGCGGCGGCGTCCCATCCAGCCTCGCACCCAGCGCTGGATGCAGCGGGTGGCAGCCAGCACTATGGCATCGCGCTCATCCGCTGTCTGGTAGCGGCCCGGAGTGACTTCCCTGTCGAGGTGTTTTGCGCCGGCGGGAGACGCGTGCCAATGATTGGTTCAGAGAAGGACGGCTCCCATGCCGGCGGGCCAGCGGTGGTGACGGCGGTGATAGTCATAGCGAATCATGCCGGGGCTAGGAGTTTGCGTGTGTCACATACCAAAACGCGCTGCCCATACATCCGTTTCCGTCAAAGGAAATGTCCTGTATCGTCTGATGGATGGAAGTAAGGAGAGATTGACTATCGCCACGAGCGGCCGTGGCCGGCAAGAAGGGCTATCCCCGGTGCAGTGCAACACGGGTGTTCGCTTGTGCAAAACAACCTGTGGAAAGAAGAATCAATAATCCTGGGTGCAGCCAGCCCCGCACGGCCACCTAGCCCGCCGCTGAAAGATTTAAACCCATCGCCCACTGAACCTCCTTTCCATGGTAGGTGCACCCACCTGTCATACGTCACATCCAGCAACACCCCCGGCCGCATCATCTGTGTCGCCTGCTCCCGCACTGTCTGCTGGCTGTGCTGCTTCACCTTAACGGTCTGTGTCTCCCGACTCAGTTTGCGGTCCGCCTCACTGTACTTGGGAGCCCGCGGCGTCTGCGTCACAGCGTGGTGGTACACCGCCCCCGTGCGTTTGTTGCGGAAGCCGCCCAGGTAGGTCTTGTTCTCGCACTGAGTCAGGTCCATCAGCACACGCACTAGACGGTGGGGCATGCCCGGGCCCTGCTCTACTTCCACCTCGATGGCCTGGGTTCAGAGACAGATGGGAGGACGTTTCATCTGGGCGTATGAAATCATGACTGGGTTAGGATTATGCAATGGTGGGATTGTGGGTGGCTTGGTGGCTGATGGTGACGGGGACAGGGTACAGTTCCCGCTTCTTGAGAAGGTAGGTCTCATAGCAGCTCTCATGCGCCGATCCATTCCGGTAGGGCCAATGAGCGTGATGGTAAAAGCTGACGTGCGCGTGTGGGCAGAAGGTTTTTCCACAGCAAGTGGCTAAACCATGGCGGCGGGCGATGTTTGAATGTTCACTTATGAGAGGCCCGGCGGGTTATAAGGGGTTTGGGGTGGTTCCGGAGGTACGTGACCGGAGATGGGGCTGCCCGGCCAATACGTACTCCTGTACCGCGTCCGGCGCCGCGCAGCGCCGTTACAGGGGCACATGCATTAGACCTCCCTTTTGGGGACAATGAGACAACCTGGACCTGTCGCATGACCCTCGGCGAGACCACTTCAATCGCGCTTCTTTCCGTGAAGGCGTTTTTAAGAAGCGCGATAGAAAAGCACCTTCGAGCGCTGACACAGTGACAGATTCGTCCTCCTGGGTTAACTATAAAAGCACCCACGTGGCAATCTGTCACAAAACCACGATGAAAGGTATCCGCCAGTATGGAAATTGCAATAGCACCTCCTCACCCGCCTAACAGCTGGTGGCTACTACAGCGCAGTGCAATTTCACCCGCTGCAGAAACCTCTTTTTGCCTTTCCATCTACCATCAGCAGTGCGCCGAGGCAAGCCGAGGCATTCAACGACCACCACCCCCCTCCTAACGGCCTGTCTGCCCTGGCTGCGTCGTCCCCTGGACTGCCCGGTCCCATTCCCAGTCCTCTCGGCGATGCAGCTTCCCCCAAGCAGCAGCTTGTGCATTTTCGCTGCTTCGAGCTTTGCACGATAAGGGGGATACTAGCTAAGCAGGACTCCGTGTAGGCATGCCCAACGGTCGCTGCACAACCTCCTCTGCTCGCTAGCCCGTGGCCGCGGGGACGAAGATGGCACTGCCGCCGCCAGAAACCAGCAGCGGCTGCAATCCAGCTGCCGCGGCGACAGCCCCATGTCGAGCTGCTGTGTGGCCGCGGCCAATGTGTGCGGCAGTTAAACGCACTTTCGAGCTGCTGCGTGCTGGCTTCGTGAAAGCCGACCAGTTGATCCATGCCTCGGACTTATCGTAACGAGGTGGAAGTGCCGCATCTATTTACAACCTCTGGCCCCAAACCTTATGCATCCCTCAGCTCTCTCCACGCGCGCGTTTTGAGAGCCATACATCTGCGCTTCTCCGTCCAAGACCTCGTGCTCTTTGGTCACCAAGACGTCATCGTGGGAACGTTACCTCATAGGATATAGTGGTCATGCCCTGTTGTGCTTCGCCGTCGCAATGCCAGTCCGGTAACCGGCCGTGGCGGGCTGACCGTTTGCTTACTTGCTGAATCTCCTTCCCGTTTCCCTCCGTCTGCATTTCTCCGAAGCCCTATGTTCCTTATCCGTGTCCCCGTCACGCCGTACCTTGAGCCCCGGTGCGATATACCGGTCAATGATGGCGGGGTGCAATGGCCGGTCTTCGGGAATGGTTGGACCAAACGCCAGTGGAGGCGGTGGCTGGATTGCAACCGTTGCTGGCGGCGGTAGGGGCTGATGCGGCACAGAGGATGCACTGCCGGGCCGCGAGCCACGCGCGGAGAGCGGGTGCTGGGACGTGTTCAGGCCGACGCTGTCAGGGGTGATGAGAGAGGCAGAAATGGGGCGGCTGTTGGGAGGGGAGGCATGTCGTGCTATACCGGACCCTGGTCGTGCAGAGCTCGGCCGAGCAGAGCCCGGGCGGCCGGAGGAGATCTGCGTGCCGGATGCGGGACGGGAGGTGGAGGCCGCAGGCGGTTCGTCGCCAGCGTCAGCGAGATCGCGCTCCGGCAGTTCCTCTCTGTCCCCAGGTTCGAGCTGCTCTTCACGCCCGAGGGGCTGGTCATACGCAGCTCCAGCATCAATGCCGGCGGGCACGTCCACCCCGGATTCGGGAGCCCCGTTGTAGCCATCATCTAGATCTTCGGGCCGGGCTGATGCTCCATCGAGTGGGTCCACTGCATCGACTGCTTGCGGCACCTGCGCATACTCGCCATCCTACGAAGGGGCACGAAGGTGTGAGGGAGGGGAGGACCTGAGCAGATTGCCAGGTTAAGTGTGAAGTATTAAGAAATAAGACAGTCCTTACCTCGTCGCCGTAGTCGCCTGTTTGTGATTGCGCTTCCCGACCTGTGTAGGATGAAATGACGTCCGGCTGTTCCGATGGATGAGTTGTGTTAGAGCCCTCCTCCGCGTGCTGCGTAAGAGGATCAACTCCGCTGATTGCGTCGAGTCCATTATCTAATTCTGATGGCGACGGCATTTCTGAGCCAACGAATGACGCGAAATGAGACCATATGGTCACTTGCGACATACCATTCTGTTGCCACAGCAATCGTTGAAATCATACTTACCATTCCGGTCATCGGCATCCCCGTATGCTTGTTCCGCTTCTCCTTCACCAAGCCCAGCCTCTGGGTCGCTCATGGTGACACTATGGCAAGACCTAAATTTGCGAGGCTTCTAAATTTAGATGTATTATAGCTTTACACGTTTTCCAAAGCGACGAAACTACAATTGCAACATGTCGTCTACACAACCGTTTCTAAGGCCGTACTTTCGCACGGCAAATCCACATTTCATTCATCGGATACGCCCATCCTGTTGCATCGGGCTTGGCTCTAAAAGGTCTTCATCGAAGCCAGCCATCGCACTACGTCCGGCCAACTCGGACCCACCGCCGCCCTTGCTGCCCATGACAAACGTCGCACCCGCCGAGCAATACCCACCCACAGCCTTCGGGATCCAAATGCTACACGTCGCATCTCCAATTTGACCCGAAGGCTGCCACCCTGACGTCGCACTCCCGCGCAGCGGCGCAGCCCATGCGACTACCGTCAGGCTCAGACATCTCAACATCGTCACCACCAACCTGGGCCTGGGCCTGCACCGCGCTGGCCCACCGCTGCTCCTCGTGCACCTGCCCCACCTCTTGGTCTTCCTCCTCCGCTGCACCGTACCCTGTGACCGCCGTACTGTACGTCGCCGCCGCCGCTTCGATGTGTGTAGTCGAGGTTGCCACATGCACCTCACCAACTGGCCACACACCGTGAACTTGTACGAGCAGCACTGTGACATTGTCGTATGCCGTGCGCTCGCTGACGCAGGCTTCCATGCACAGCTGCGCGCAGATGGTATTGGCCTCCAGACCCGCCTCCAGCCTCTCCATAACAAACGCATGAACCTAGGCGGATCACACCAACATCAACAAACAATAACGAACAACAACAATTTCATCCGGCCAGAAGTGGCGGCGATGTATTTGATGTGCATCCTGCAGGTCAAGGGGGATGCGGTAGGCCCAGGGAGGGTATCCGATGCCAGTGCGGCTCTAGCTTGCCACTTCGTTCTCGCGGGCCGTCCTTCCCCACGGATCACCCAGCATGTACCCTCGTACGGGACCTCAGCAGGCGCACAGCACGGGGCAAGAAGCTTGCAAAAAAGCATGCAGACCCAGCACGTCAGGGCATTTGCACTTCGGTTTGCTGGCCCCCCGGCGCTTCTGCCTGACCTGATGATGGTCACAGCCATCTCCGTCATGTTCGCGGGGTTCCTGAGGCTTAATGACCTAGCCAAAGTCTCTGTACGGCAGGTCTTGCTTGTACTGCAAAGCTCGCGCGTAGTCATCACCTTGCCAAAATCTAAAACCGACCAAGAGAATAAAGGCCAGTTGCTGTTCATTCCCAGTGTGTGGGGGCCCTGCCTATCCTGTCGGACTGACTGAGCGGCTTGCTTCTGTCGCTACTGGGCAACCTTTCCCTGCGGAGGATGTCGGTCCCTTGCTGTGCAGGGTCAAAGCGTCAGCCAAAGGCTACGAGCTACAGCAGAAGACCAGCCCATTGCACTCCCCGATACCCAACCTCAGCTACACTTCTTTCCGGGAGAAGCTATCAAGCTATGAGCAGCACTGTGGGCATCCAGCGTCGCATCAATGGGCCGCACTCAATGCGCATTGGCGGCAACAGTGCAGCAGCGTCACGAGGAGTGCTAGAAGAAGCAAGGGAAGCTCATGGTCATTGGAAGTCGGACGTGGTGGTGCCAACTACATACGAGGCTGGACAACGAAGCACGCAGGGTTGGCAACCACTCGCAGCCTAGTCCTCGCCTGAGTATTGGGCTGCCTGACGAGGGCACTCCTGCTATCTCTTCTGTCTGCAGTAGTATAAGGACACTTGGCAGCCCGGCCCATGTCTGTGCCCAGCTTGTCCAAGCATCACTAGACTTAGCAAGCCATATTACGGCTTTAGGTAAGCAATTGCAGCTTAGATGCGGCATGAGTGAAGCAAATATAGCTTCTTAGCTGAGTTATGTACGGTAGCCGTACGGCTTGCTGTTTTTGTCTATTTAAGACAGCTCCATAATTCCGGCCGTCTGCCTTTTGCTATTGGAGCTTGTTACTGCTCTAATTTTCTTCCGCCTGCCCCAGTCTTTCACCATTATGTATTCCGGGCTCGGCCCAGCAAACCTAAGAACAAGAGGGAGAGGTGTCAAGGGGAAACACTGGCGCCACTCAGGCCGCCGGAATAGCCCCCAGAAGACGCAGTCTCACTCAGCAGTCGGTTGCCGGACCAGCACGGCCTTGCATTACTATAGTGCTCTAGAAAGTGCTCCCCCCGTCTAAAGCTTCCCTGGACAGATGGTGGTATGCGTGTCGCTGACGGACAAAGGTTTGCCCTTGGGGCAGGTGTCCAGTGAAACCCAGTTACTTATGCTGCGTCTGGTTGTTTTGTGCAGCGTGCGCATGCATCTTTTAGGCCATTCTGGTGTGGCCGCAGCCAGACTGCGCCTTTGGGCACCCCATTTCGTGCGCCTCATGTTGCTAAGAGCAGTTCTGGCCCTGCAGTAGTGTACGGCACCTTGGCAGACCTAAATTGCAAGACTATACACGTTTTCCAAAGCGACGAAACTACAATTGCAACATGTCGTCTACACAACCGTTACTAAGGCCGTACTTTCGCACGGCAAATCCACATTTCATTCATCGGATACGCCCATCTTGTTGCATCGGGCTTGGCTCTAAAAGGTCTTCATCGAAGCCAGCCATCGCACTACGTCCGGCCAACTCGGACTCACCGCCGCCCTTGCTGCCCATGACAAACGTCGCACCCGCCGAGCAATACCCACCCACAGCCTTCGGGATCCAAATGCTACACGTCGCATCTCCAATTTGACCCGAAGGCTGCTCATCCCTCGCTGCCACCCTGACGTCGCACTCCCGCGCAGCGGCGCAGCCCATGCGACTACCGTCAGGCTCAGACATCTCAACATCGTCACCACCAACCTGGGCCTGGGGCTCCGGCCCCACCGCGCCGGCCCACCGCTGCTCCTCGTCCACCTGCCCCACCTCTACTTCCACAATTACTTGGTCTTCCTCCTCCGCTGCACCGTACCCTGTGACCGCCGTACTGTACGTCGCCGCCGCCGCTTCGATGTGTGTAGTCGAGGTTGCCACATGCACCTCACCAACTGGCCGCACACCGTGAACTTGTACGAGCAGCACTGTGACATTGTCGTATGCCGTGCGCTCGCTGACGCAGGCTTCCACGCACAGCTGCGCGCAGATGGTGTTGGCCTCCAGACCCGCCTCCAGCCTCTCCATAACAAACGCATGAACCTAGGCGGATCACACCAACATCAACAAACAATAACGAACAAGATCAACACAAGACAACAAGATCAAGAACAAGAACAAGATCAACACAAGTTATCACATCATCAGGGAACTGGGTCACGCTCTTAGGGTTCCCGCATGAGAGTCTTAGGGCTTCAGGCCCTAACGGTAGGGTTATTGGACCCAGGATAATATGGGACCTAGAGAAATAGGGTTCCTTTGGAAAGATTCAGACCATCTCCAGACAAGTCGGGGTGTGAACGCCAGGATAAGTGCCGAACAAGAATACGTAATACGGCACATGGGTTGCCGGTGGCTGTGCTGACTTCAACATCCACAACGCTTGAACACTTAGGATGGCAACATGACATATCCTGGCGTTCACACCCCGACTTGTCTGGAGATGGTCTGAATCTTTCCAAAGGAACCCTATTTCTCTAGGTCCCATATTATCCTGGGTCCAATAACCCTACCGTTAGGGCCTGAAGCCCTAAGACTCTCATGCGGGAACCCTAAGAGCGTGACCCAGTTCCATACATGGATCGCTAATCAACAAGGGATGACCGGCGTTCGTCACCTCCTGCCTCGTTGTGCGGCAGTGCAACTGGCAGTGAAATCGGGGTCGGTTGTCGGGGCTGCTAGCCGGGACAACGGCATCTAGTCGGCATGATGGGTCTCCACTGGACCCCAGCGTCCCCCGCCGCTCGGCAGCTGCCAGTCGGGGGGTCTGCCGCCCTCTCCACAAATCCCCCCGGCCCACCCACATATGACCTGAAAAAGCTCCCGGGCTGCTCTCCTGGGAACCGTAACTCACCGCCTCAGTGTCCATCACGTTCCACAGACCATCACTTGCCAGCAGCAAATAGCAGCCGCTGTTGTTGACCCCGCCATTTCGGGCCCCGCCAGGGTCGACGACGCCATCACCTTGACCGGCACCCCCATCGCTTCGACTGGCGCTCCCTCCGCCGCCGCCACCGTCACCGCGATTGCCACTGCCCACGGCAGCAGTATCCTCACTGCAGGGCCTGCTGCTTCCTGCAAAACCGCCGCTGGGACCCGCCTCCCCGGGATCCCCGCCAGCCTCACCTCCAGCCTTACATAACCCGCCAGAACCACCACTTACGCCCCGTGGGTCGGTGCGGTGCTCCGCGCCGTACGATGCGGATCCAGGCCCATGTGGCCCTTCGTGTCCAGGACCGCCATAGCCACCGTCCCCGCGCGCGCCTCCGCAGAGTGGTGGTCCGGGCGCGGACAGGTTCGGTGGCGTGCTTCCGGCCGGGTGCGTGTGCATCGGTTGATGATGTGGATCAGGCGCCAGCTGCACGTGCATGACAGTGGGGTCAGCGGTGACGGCCTGCAGGTGGGGTGGCAGCCCAGCTGCCTGCTTCATGTCGGCGTCGCCCAGGGCCCGGGACATGTCCAACTCGCCACATACACGGCCGCTGGCTGATACCCAGCAGCCCGCCTTTTCCCCGGGGATGCGGAGGGGGGTGAGGGAAGGACGGGAGTGAGGGTACGTACGTGAACGCGATCAAACAAAAGGTTTCCCATAGGAGGCAGTTGTGGGGAAAGGGCGGGGGAGGGACAGGGGGGACCGAATGAAGGTGCGCAGGTTGAGGAGGGCGGGAAAGGGGTGTATGGGGGCCGGGGGCGGGGCATACGTAGGAGGAGGGTGTTTTCAGAATCAGGGCTTGGGAGAGCACGCGGGGCTCCAGGAGGGTCAAGTCGCATGAGCCTCAAGTAGTATACTTAGGGTTACTACGTGACCCTAATGAACCCTCAGATTACGTAAAAGAGCCAAAAAAGGGTTTTCTGCGCCTTGCAACCCCGACCCCCCTCCTTTGCTGTTCTCACTCGCACCACCCGCTCTCGTTCGGCGGCATCGTTGCCTTTGTGATCCAAACTCATGACCATCACTCCTCCGGCGCGGGAGCCCAGGATACACCTGAGAGGAATAGGGAAGAGGAGAGGACGGGAGGCTAGCGAATAACGGGGTGCGCATGGAATGTGTTGGCCGAGGTCGAGTACAAGTACTTTATAAACAGGCGAACAAACTCCCCATCCTTCCCCACTTCATCCACCCGTCCTTCCTCCCCGAGCGCAGGTCAAAAGAGGCCGAAAGGGGGTTTGGCACGAGATGCTGCACGGCGCTCGTCTGGCCACAATGCGTTACCGCATTGTGCTGCCTCCTTAGTACACACAGTGGAGTAAGAGAATTCCTGCCAGGTGAAACGTTTGGTGATGGCAGCTCCGAAACCTTCTGTCATGGCAAGGAAACCAACGGTACCTCCCACCTGCTGTCTCCGACTCCCGCAACCGTGATTCCGCTCCGCCCCACTAGCGCCACGCTCGCAGTGGACCCCGCAGGGGGACCCAAGTACGGTCCGTCGGGGGTGCGCCTACGGGCAAGTCACGGCGGCCGAGCTCTCACGGTCCGGGGGTCAGGACCCGCAATCGTCTCACACGCACACGCACAGCTCATACCACCACACCTCGTGACGTGACACGGCACGCGCCCGCATTTCATTACGGGTTTTGAACTTCTGAATCGATGCCCCACGCGGCTGCGAAATGGAAAGGAAATGATGAAAAATGAGGTTTATGTGCCATGCAGCACAAAACAAACAGTGTCAAAAGTCCCCAACGCGCATCTCGGAGCCGTGGCGTACGTACCGACCGCACTGACGTACCAAATCTCGCTGCTGCTCAGTCCGTCGCCCGCACGGATGCGAGCACATCGCCGTGCAACCGCCCTTCGCGACACACCTTACCTGCCGTATGCCTCCGGCTGAACCGCCAGTGCTCCAGGATTCGCTAGCGACATGAGCTCCCAGGCATGCGCCTCATCAGCCAGCTGGCTGTCCAGGGACAGGAACGCCTCCCGCAGGGCGGCGTGGCGACGCCGGGGACTGCCTTCACCGCCGCCACCGTCTCCATCCGACCCATCACCCTGACGAGGCCCAGGAGGGCCCCCCTTCGGCGTACTGGGACCCGAGCACTGAGGACCGGCGGCATATTGGCCGGTTGTTTGGGTCACATCGTTTCCGTTCCCTCCGTTGCTGCCGGCAGTGTTGGCGGTGGTGGTGGTTGTGGTGGTGTTGGCGGGGGCGGTGGTGGCGGTGGTGGCGGTGGTGGCGGCAGTGGCAATGGTGGTGCTCGTTGTTGTTGTTGTTGTTGTTGATGTGGTGGTGGTGGTGGTGGTCATGGGTTCGGTCACATGCTCCGTCGTGAAGGCTGTACGGGCCGAGGGCGCCTCCCGGATGGCACGGCCCTAGGCACGGGCAGTCACCGCGGCAATATGGGGAAGGAGGGATATGAGGAATGAAGCGCTGGACATCGTTACCTAGTATGGGCCAGGGCCCACAGGTCGAGCGTGTGAGGGATATATCCCATCAGTGCATCGCAGCAGGCAAGCTAAGCTCCTCTTCCTCACGGCTCCTGTCTTAGTAGGAGGCCCCCGCCCGGTATCGGCGCATGCCCGACCCAAATTCATTAGCCACATGGCTTGGGCTTGCACGCCCTCCATGTGATCTTCGAACAACGAAACTCCGAACATTCTAGAAGGACAGGTCCTAAGGAATGGAGAAGGATCAAATCATCTCCGATACCCACATCGCCACCTCTCATTTCCCCAACCTATTCTTCCACACATACAGCACCAATAAAAAGCCAAGCAGTAAGAAAATAAATTAATCAATTTTAAAAAAGTAGAAGCACGGGGCCTTCGTACCATATGGAGGGCGCTATACCGGGCCACCTCTGCGCCGCCATGCCCGTCGTAAAGCGCGAATAACGACACGCCGTACGGTTCGTGCAGCGGCACCTCGGCGGCGTACGTGTCCTCCTGTAAGACAGATGCAAGTCAGCAGCGGCCGCAAAACAACAGCAGCAGCAGTTGAAAATTCAAAAATCGCCCCAGAAGGATAACAGGGGAAGAGAGGCAGAGATACGACACCGTTGTTTCTTAGAAAGTTCCAGCAAATCGGGCCAGCAAGTGATGTGGGTCCCGGTCAGGTTCCCTGAGATTGCTCAGGGTGAGGCGATGAAGGGTGATACAGGATTTCAGCAACTTACGTACCATCGCTACGCGCCAGCCGCGGCTACTAGCCACTGCGTACGACAGGTGGTGGGCGGGCAGGTGCCGGTGCTGGGTGAACTGCGGGGAGGGGAGACGCGGGTTTCAGCAGGGGAGCGGAGCAGCCCCGGGAAGCCCGGCGGGTTAGAACACACACACACACACACACACACACAAACAGCCACCCGGGCATCAGAAGCTACGCATGTAGGGAGGAACGGGCCCAAATGGGCAGAGCCTGCAAGAGTGGTGTACGGATTGTTTCCATGGGTTTCGAAAATAGCAACTCCGAAGTAGTTGAGCGGAATGTGCGGAACGACAGCGCTTCCGGTTCTCATGGCTTCACCTAGAATGAGACCCGAATTGCAAGTGCTTACCACGCCAAGGGCGCTGCACAACCTCTTAAGCGCCATAGCACAACGAGATTGCGGTGTGGCGTCGGCAGCTGCCTTATGCCGCTTGGCCTCGCGAGCTTCGCCCATCTGACCGGCGTCGGCAGTGGGATCCTCTGGCAAAGGCGGCGACTGCTCATTCGCTATCTCAGAAGCTTTGTGCATATGCCGCGCGCCATTGTAGTAACACATGCGCAAAAGATGCAAAACATTTGCGTGGGGTAAATTGAATTTTGATGCGACGGAGCTGGCGTGCGATGTCGCTGGTTGCTTCCGAAGCTGAGCTGTCGTTGTCGACGCTGAACACGCGGAGGCCGTTGTTGACGATACTGTCCCGGCCCCTGCTGCGGCAGTGGCTTGCAGATTACCACGTTTGACGGCTTCCGAAGCTATCGAGGCGGTCCAAGGATCTATAACCAAGGTAGCATTACATTCTGTTTCAGGCGGTACCGAAGCCATCGAATTAGAGCCCTGTCCAAAACAAACAACTGTTATTGACTGAATATCATTTAGGCCAACGCTAATTAATAAAATTCTACGATTTTACAACTTGCTAAACGAAGTTTGTGATGAAAGGTGTTCGTTGGTAATTTTCAAAAATGGAAGGACTTGATTGGCAAAGTTTTTGGCTTCCCGATCAATGCAAGATTATCTGTGAATATTGTAGTCATTTCACGGCGTAAACGCGAAATCGGACACCATTGATCTTGGTAGTCCCATGGGTCGCGTTCCGTCAGCAGGCCACGCTGATACACCATGAGCTTTTCTCACCAAGGCAGTTTCCCCGTGCTGATGCTTTTACGGGTAAACTCGTCGCCTTTCCAATACCGAAAGGATGTATTCCTACGATACCGACCTCTGGAAGTTACTAACATCACGGCGTCTAGTGTAGACGCTTCGATTTAATGGTCTCCGTCATCCGAACATCCTTGGCGATCTTAAAGAGTGGTTTGAGCTTTCGAAACAAGAAGCACAAGTCAATTTGCGACATTTTGCACATGGGATCCTATTAATCCTTATGGTCAGGGTTTCGGGTCGTCGAAAGCGAAAACGCGCGCCAATTTTATCGTGCGCCCTTGCCCGTGATGTAAGGGCTTTAAACCACCGGAGCGCGTTAGACCTTTGTAGGCGACGTCCTTGGCCTTCAACATGGCGATGGACTGACTGCCAGACCGCTGTCGTTTTTTAACTTTTATTACCTTCCGACGGACTCCTGGTCTTTCCCTGCGACAGCAGGTGCGACCTTCACGCATGCCAACGCAGACAAGTGCCAACAGCAAATTGTTTTGGAAAAGACTTTATTACGGCGCATTTAGCGAGCTCTGAACCCTACATCGCACGTTCGCAACCGATGTCGACTGACAGCAGCATATCACGACGCATCACGTACATGGCGCGAATCGGAGCAGATTCTATTCGGGCGCGAATTTGGTATTTGTGCAGCATCCTTTGGTAACTCCAACAGCAGAAACACGTACTAAGAAGGAACGCTAGCTTCTTACGCAATGTTCGCAATCATACAGAACCAATTTGTGCTGGATCATGGTAAGTTGAACTCAACTACATGCACCGAGCCGCGCCTCAGCCTGCCTCGCCGCCCAAAGCCCATGATCGCACACAGCGCACACAGTGCACACAGCGCATAAATCTTAGTGGCCATATGGTCCACCCTCCTGTCGATCGGTTTCTCTATCATTCGATATGCCTTTAGAGATGCAAAGAAAAGGCTAGCGAATGAGCGGTTAGCTGCTCGGGCCGGCCGCCTCGCGGTTGGAAGCCCCTACGGCGACCACCGCGTGTATGTCTCCATTATTATACCCCATGAAATCGCACTCACGTCCACCACACCAACTTATATTGCTCCAAACTTGCATGAACAGCACCAACAGTACAAAATGGTGCGAAATCGAACAATAGAAGACAATACACGCAATCCGGCATGCAACATGAACAATACGGAATATACGAGGCAGCACACAGGGAGCACCGCCATTTGTACCGTGCGGACTGACCTCTTCGCTTAGGTTGATCCCGCGGCTGAACCCGAACAGAATGTGCAGAATTAACTGAATGAACTGATAACATGTGAACTTTAAAGATTACGCGCATTTAACCGGCAACAGTTAAAACTCGCTTGGCGCGTAAAAGTGATCCACGGGAAGGCGTGTCGCGCCATTAGATGGACCGAGATGGGCTGTACCTCAACTCTGTAGCTATCACCCTTCTTACTCTCATGTGAAGGTATTTCGTAATTTCTGCTACTCATGTCATATACAGGAAGCTGCACTGAGCGCGCGGATCAGGGCGGGCCCCGCAGTTTCAACTGTAACGTAACCGGACCCAACGACGCGATGCGACGGGAAGGGCGAGAGATCCTGCAGTCGTCGTACTGGCCCGCGGTCGTCCCATCGCCACCTTCCTCCCTTCTTCCTCCTCCTCTTCTAAAAGATATCGCTGGTCTTCCACTCAGCTCCATTCCTTAGCTGCTACGCCTCGCTGCCGGAGCCCCCCCTTGTTGCAATCGATGGCTCAGAGAGGAAGGGCGGCGACAACGGGCGAGGGCGCGCCCCCCTCAAACAACCCCCCTTCCCCTCCACAGCATTGCAGCCCCACACCCCGCTAACCTTCAGGTCACGCAATAGCTCCCACCACATCAAGCCCGTGCTTACTCCGCATATAGCTGCCTAATTAGGAGCCGTCGGTGAGCGGCGCGTCCTCCGCGCGGCTCCAGGTGCTTTCCATCTCGTAGGCGTGCAGGTCGTCCAGCGTGCAGCTGCCGCCCACTGACCACACCTCGATACCGGGGTCGGGACTTTCACAGGGCTGTGTGTGAGTGTGCGCGGGTGGATGTCCCCGGTACACCCGGGTTGTGAGCACCTGGCCGGTGCCAGTGAAGACCTCGAGACAGGAGGCGTCCAGGAACAGCCGCAGCCGCAGAGGGGCACCGGGGGCCAGGTCCAGATCACCGCCTGGAGAGGGATGAGGGCCGGGAAAGGATCAGGAAGGGCGAAAATACTTTCACGTGAACTAGATGGCAGCCGCCGAGGCCGTGAATAGATGCCGAAAATGCAACAATTTTTGGAACCGTTACGACGTACCGTACCGGCCTTTTTGCCTTGGTATTGTGAAAAGCGTTCGTTGGATGCTGTGAAGGAGGGAACCGATATCGGACTGCTGACTGCTGGTGCCGCCATGCACGTGCAACCCCCGATCCTCCATGATTGGAAGTACGCGCCGAGTACGACCCACCAGCCGAAGAACTAGACCCGAGCTGGCTCGACGACCCGCGACCCAGCCGAACAAAGCACACGGTCCCACGCGAACTCACCTGAGAGACAATGGCGGCGGTAGCAGCACCGATGGCGGCGGTAGCAGCACCCCATATGGCAAGCAGGAAAAGAGTAAGCACGGGATGCGGATTGGCTCATGTACGACAAGACCAAAAATGATGCACCCGAGGAAACCGCGCTGCCGAGGTTCGAGAAAGCAATGGAAGTCATGTCACATGACTCGCAAAGCAGGCACGAGTTCATGAGAGGGGAGGGGAGGGAGAGGACAAGGTAAGGGGAGGGAAAGGGGCAACAGAAGCAGCAGAAATCGACAGGTGACCGGTTTATTCAGGTAAGGTAAGGGTACACTGTCGATTGCATCTAAAAGCAGCCTTCCGAAAAAGCTTAGAAGAAGCTTCTAACCTTCATGTGTACTTCACACAGGCATCGGTGAGGTTTCAAAGCTCCTTTTCTAAGGCTTCTTCGTTATGGTGATGGCAGTGGCGCATGGGTTTGCCGCAACCCCGGCAACCCCGGGCCACGTAGTTCATGGCTCCTGCACCACCTGCCGTACACACACACGCACGCTCACCCACCCGCCTCATCCCTCCTCATGCGAATCCAGTCCTCCACCAGTGGGTTCATGTCGGGGTCGGGGATGAAGTCCGGATCCCTGAGTGTTGGGGGAGTCGGATCGGACGGCACCATTGGGGGCATGGATTGGGAGGTGTACTTGGGCTCAGGCTGGTGACAGCGACCCCTTCCCTTCCGTTCCATTCCGTCACTGCCCAGGCTTCTTAAAGAGCTCGAGGTGACGGGGCTGGGTCAGATATGCTCAGGATTCGGAGCAGGCCAACTGCGTACTGCCAACCAACACCCACCTGATGACATCATAATCCATGTTTTCCTCCTCGTCCAGCTCGTCCAACCCCACCGCGTTGGCATCACCGTTGATGTCGGCGCCACCGCCATTCCGGTCCGCACTGGCACCACCGCTGTCGGGGCTGCCGGTGGCGGCGGCGACGGACTCACCACCAACAACTGATCCGCCGCTGCCTCCACCCGGCTGCCCGCTCCCACACCCGTCCCCAACCGCACCCTCGTTCGCACTTCCTCTGCCGTCGCTCTTGACGTTGCGGGTCAGGTCATCCGGGTCGCACTTCATTTCGGCGGGCAGAAGGTCGGTTTCCACCTCCGGCAACCCAAATGCTGTGTCTGTGGGTCCTGCAGTGCGGTGCAGTGCGGTGCAGTGCGGTGCGGTGCGGTGCTTGACAGTCGTGTTATCGCCGCAGCTGTAAAGGGGAAGCAGTGAAGTGGGGGCTGGGGTGAGGTGGGACTGGAGACTTACCGGAGGAGGTGGGGTAAGTAGCCGTCACGAAACAAGGGGAGAAAGCCGCGTGCCTCCCCCCCTGCTGCTGCTGCTGCTGCTGCTGCGTCCTCAGTGCGGAGGCGCCCCTCCACAGCGCCTGGCGACTGGGATGCATCGCCTCGAACACGACGTACAGCCGCCGGCTCCTCCATTCGTACACCAGGGCGGCGGCGCCGCGGCTCTTTGGTCTCCAGCTGTGCAGCAGCACCGCCGTCCGCTGGGCGCTGCCGGGGCTGCAAGGCAGGGGAGACGAGAACGTGCGATTCGAAGGTTGGGAGTAGGGGCCAGTTCGGGGAGGGGGCTGAGGGGTGGAGGGATCAGGAACGCATGGATAGCGCTCAATGCACTGGATGCGATTCCGTCTGTTTTGACTCCAGGGTTGGTAAGCACTCACTGGTCGCCTGGTAGATCACCGCTCCATCCATCACCTGCCGCCGTCAACATACATTGATGACCCATGCTCCATTGCTGAACCCCCCGCTCCTCCGCGCCCCTCCTGCCCTCACCTCACCTGACCGCCAGCTCGATGTCCAGGTGCAATCCGCGCACCCCGCTGAGACGCCACGGCGACCCATGGGTCAATGTAACCTGGCTCACGTGTACAGCCACGTCACTGCGCAGAGCCGTCAGCTCCGGCAAGGGAAGCTGCAGCCAGGGTGCGGGAGGCGGAAGGCAGAGGGTCGCACCTGAGCTGCCGCATCATGGCCCCCCCTTGTCCTCTTTCCCTCTCAGGACACATATTGCTGGGAGGGCAGCTCGTGCCACCCTCTCCCCTCTTTCCCTCTCACCATGTGCCACGCTGGGACCACCAGTCCCCACTCCAAACCCGCCTCCCAGCCCCCCGCCCGCCCACCTGGAAGAGCTTCTCCCCCCGGAGATACAGCGCCCGGGGCAGAGACACACAACCCGCGTAGCTGTACTTGTTGCAGAGGCAGGGAGGGGCGGGCACGTTCCGCAGCTCCTTCATGTAGCCCCACAAGATGTGGCGACCCTGCAGTCGGTTCATAGGATGCCGCACGGACGGAGATGGGGTGTGTCTGTGCGTGCGTGTGTGCGTGTGTGCGTGTGTGTGCGTGTGTGTGCGTGTGTGTGCGTGTGTGCGTGTGTGCGTGTGTGCGCGTGTGTGCGTGTGTGCGCGTGTGTGCGTGTGTGCGCGTGTGTGCGTGTGTGTGCGTGTGTGCGTGTGTGTTTTGGCCGCTGCCTAAGTCAGGCAAGAGCTTCTACCAGGTCGCATGTATGTACAGCTGAGACAAACGAAAGCCCTCTTGCGTTTGGTCCATGTGGTGTGCACATGGGGTTAGGCGCATTTCTCGCTCCACAGAATGTCAACGGCAACAAAACGTGAGTTGACTCTGTGAGCACAGTAGCTTGGTAAGATAGCAGGATTTCATCAAGGACGTTGCCAAACAAATGTCACTGCGTTTCAATCTAGGCGCTACTAACCGCCTCTCTGGCGTGGCAAGACCTCACTCCTCACATCAGCAACATTCAGACTGTATGTACGACATTTTAAAATCATTACAGTTTGGCGTGGGACGATAGTCGTACCTTCGGGTCCTTGAAGCACGTGGGCGCGTATAGCACATTGCCCAGGTCCAGCTTGCGCGGCCGACCGCCGTCCTCCGCACCCTGCATGTCGTACTTGGCCGCCGTACTGTCGTATTCACTGAGCCAGTAGATGATGGAATAAGTGCAGGCATCGGGTGCACAACAGAAAAACCAGCGCCGAGACGGCGGCAGCGTCGGAGCGTGCGCATGACTGCTGGCGGAGTCGACGTCGCCGTGAAGCGGCAAGCAGCTGGCGGCGGCGGCGGCGGCCGAGTACGATGCACGTGGCGGTAGCAACGGCTGGGCCTTATGGTAACGCATGGTGATGGGCCCTGGAAGCGGCTCTACGTCCATGTCGGGCTCTGCAACGGCGGAATGACCCATCACACCTGGGCTGTAGCTGAGCTTTCCGTCGCCGCCGCCCCTGGCAGCGGCAGCTGAGCCACCGCCGTTACCGCCACTGAGGCCCGAGGATTCCGAAAGCACAGCGGCTGCTGCCTCCACCGCCGCCGCCGCCGCCCGCACCCGCACCCGGGCCCGGTGCGCCTCCATGACCTGTTTGACCATGGAGTGCAAGTCCTGGAGTACGGCACGGTCGGCGGCGGCCGAGGCAGGGACGGTGGCGGAGGCGGTGAGTATGGAGCTGGTCAAGCTACCGTTGCGGACGAAGGAGGAGCGCCGCCGGGCGGGTGTAGTGGGTGTAGTGGGTGTAGTCGTATCGGGGGGCCGTCCGGTTGGAGATGCGGCAGGTGCATGGCCGTCAGGCAGCGGCCGAAGCGGCGGCAGATCGGCTCGGGGCGCCACGACGTGCTGGCCGCCGCTTATGGTCTGTACGGACGGTGCCTCTACGCTGGTCGCGCTAGAGAGAGGCTCGACTGTGACCTGGATGGTGGCAGTGGCTGAATTGCCGTCATGATCGCGGTTCGTGACCGTGGCAGTCGCGGTGGTTAGGCTACCGGCGGCGACGGCGGCTGCCTCCACGCTCGGGGCACAGGTGCCGCTGAACGCATTAACGCCGCCACCGCCGCCGCCACCAGCAATGCTAGCAGTGGCGGCGGCGGTGACGGCGGAAGGGGTGGCGGCGCGCGTGACCGTGATGGTAACTGTAGACGCGTCAGCTGCACTACCGCCATTTGCGAATGGAGCGGCGGCGGCGGTGATACTAATGCCAATGCCGCCGCCGCTGGCGGCGCCCGCCACCGCTTGCAACGCCAGTTCGCTGCCGGGTGGCCGTGCAGCCCCTCCGACGACAAGGTCCGGCGGGACGGCGGCGACAGGGCTGCTTGCCGCAAAGCCAGCTGCGGCGGCGGAGGCCGACGCGGCCATGGCAGCGGTGTTGGTGGTAGCAGCGGCGTACGGCATAACGGGCGAGACTGACGTCACAACTTGAAGCAGAGTATCGACGAGCCCTAATGCCAAAGCGCTGCGATCGGGCAGAAGTGGCGGCAAGGCTGCGGTGGGCTGCGAGCCTGCAGATACGGCGTGAGAGGGTACGGCGGTGTCGGCGCTGGCGTGGGCGCCGCTGCTCTGTGGATCGCCCTCCCGCCCCTGACGGCCGACAGCGGATACACCCGGAACGCCGCCGGAGCCCTCAACGCCAACCACGCTTCGCTCCTCGCCACCGCCGCCACCGCCGCCACCGCCGCCACCGCCGCCCCTGCCACCGTCGACCCCTTCACTGCGTAAACCCACATCAGTGTCGCCTTCCTCTGCCGATGACGCCGGCCCAGCAGCATCGGCAGCTGCCGCCGGCGAATCCACGCGTGGCGGCACCCCGGGCGGCTTCGCCCCGGCTCTCCGCCGCCGCTCATCAGAATGTGCACTCGACTCGGCAGGCTGGGCCGATGCCACCGGTGCCGCTGGTGGCGGAGGTTCCGCTGCAGACACCGCCGCCAAGTCCGTCGTGGGCAGCACGTGGGCGCACAGCGGCAGCGGCTGCAGCTGCACCAGGAAGGGGCACTCCCAACAGATACCGGTGCCGGGGTTGGGCCAGCTGCACAAGTGGCCCACAAAGCGCCAGCCTGAGAGAGCGGACGGCGGGCAGTCCAGCGGTGCGGACTGGGCTTCTTAGAAGGCTCATGTTATTGCATCTTGCGACACTCCACCTCGGGCCGTCCCGGCAGATGCTTCGAGGCACCGAGACCGTGATCGCCGGGCAAGGCGGTGAAGCTTTCCCCCTTACCCAGCCCCTTCACATGTATCATATGCGTACGTATATATATATATATATATATATGTGCATTGCGTGCATGTGTATGTGTACGTGCATGTGGCGACATGAGTTTCGCGTGCCCACCCACACCCCGGTAGCCCCCCGCCTCCCCAGGTGAGGGAAGAGAGCGAAATCGGAACTGCCCACCTCTTGTGATGTCCTGCGTTCGATACACCAGTGCCGTACCGCCCCCTCCCTTGATCCCGCTGCCTATGAGCATCGTCCACTCGCGGCCCCGTCCATCGCCCTGCTCCACGAACCATGGGTCGCGCCACGCAGTGAGCTGCCCCGTGTGCGGCAGCTCCATCAGCGGCATGGGAACCTTGCGCCAACGGACCAAGAGCTCGTCATCTGCGAGGGGAAGGGGAAGGGGAACAGCTCGTCCCATTGGTGTCAATCAAGGTGGCGAGTAAAACGAATGTGCAGAATCCAAAGGTGAGAGAGGTGCGCCATGTGGGGCCGATGAAACCCAAAGGGAGGGGGAAGGGGAAGGGGAAGGGGAAGGGAAAGGGGAGCGCGCATCAATAACCCGGCCTGACCACCACCCTCTGCCCCATTCCCCGCGTCCCACATTCCTGTCATCCGCTCCCTCCTGAGCGGCACGTACCTGGCTCGCAGATGGCGCAGCACTGCGTCTCGATGTGTTTTAGCCCCATGTCGTGGCTGGGGGGCGGGTGCGGCAGCGCCACCTCCCGATTGGTGCGGAGGCGGGCGGCGGTGTAGAAACACACGGGGATGCCGGACTGGGGCTCGAGCTGGGGACGGGGTGTGCGGGGAGAAGGAGTAAGAAACCCTAAGCAACCAAGGCAGGTAGTTAGGTGGGTAGGCAGGGTAGGTGGTTATTCGGTAGTTGGTGTAAGTTCAGTGGTTAGGTAAATAGGTGGTTGGGTAGTTAGGTTTAATATTGGGTAGTATGTTTGTGGGGATCTTGGTTCGTCTGGAACTCGTTCAGTAGCACTTTTTCTCGTCAGGCTTGCCGTGGAGAGTGGACTCACAACAGCATGCCGACGTCGTACTGCACATGCATCTAATTGGGTGTGGGTATGAGTCGTACGCTGGAGCGAACCCGCCCACAGCTCGCCGGTAAACCCATACCTGAATGGATCCGGAGAAGCAGCCGTCGGCGTCGATACCCCCTGAAGTGGGCACCAGCGCCATGGGCAGCCGCTCCCAATGCGCTAGGTCGTACGACAGTACGTGGTCCCACGACATGCCCCAGTACCATTGACACGTGCCTGGGCGTGTCTGGTAAAATCTGTACGGCATCACGGCGGTGTACGGTGTTACAGAGGCGGTGGGCTGTGTTGAAGCAGCCCACAGCCTCCCTGGCGAAAAGCGGGGGATAGCAGCTCGTTGTCATCGTTGATCTGAACATAAGGAGTTGCTGCATGCGTGAGGAGGACTTGTTCTGATTGAGGACAGGCTGAGGCTGCGGGGGAACGGCCGATCCCAGCGCACTGGAACAGCGGTGTTTGCAGCTCCGGGTTTCAGCTGCAGGTCGGTGTGTCAGCTCTAATCGGAAAATGGTTGGTCCGGTTTTTCAGGTTTAAGCACGCCTGCTCTCCATCCTAGTGTGGACATGGACCAGAGCCCGCAAAACCCATTTCCGAGTCCCGCCCCTCCCGCTCCCATCTCCCGCCCCGCTCCCTTACCCCCCTTTCGCTCCCCTCCCTTTTTGACCTCCTCTCCTCAACAACCAACCGTCGGCTCACAAGTGATATCGCCCCCTGTAGAAGATGGGGCCATTGGGGTCGGAGCCCCAACCGCTAATTGGCATCACGTGGAACACAGGCTTGAGGCTGTCAGCAGAAGCCGGCGGCTGCAGCCCCGTCCTCTCCGCCCTTGCCGCCTTGACCGCCGGTCGCCATGCGTCCTCCGCGGTCCTCGGTGGTGATACGGTGGCGCCGACAGCGGGCTGCGGGAAGGCAATATCGCCTTCGCTTGCTGGGCGCTGCTGTGCAGCCAGACTAGCCTCGAGCCACATGTTCTGCTCACTGCTACTTGGGTCATGAACAGCGGAGTAGAATGGAACGGAGAAAGTGGCGAGGCTAGCATCTTGGGCTGCGAAGGGTGATACAACCTCGCACCGCTGTGTCGCGCACAGTCCTCGAGCCCCAGGAGGACCGCCCTTCTTAATCGCTATCATCTGACCGAAAAACGTCGAGCATTAGTATGGGAGAGGACTTTTATCGGAAAGCCTTTGATGAACGAGAAAAGAACCAGATACCATGACAAAGGGCGTGAGACCCATACGTAAAAAGCGGCAAGCAGAACCCAAAGTGGAGTAAGTAGTTAGTCCGACGCTGTCTAGTTTAGTAGACACACAAAAGAGTTAGTATGTCTGGAATAATTGCTCTTTGTGAGAGTGATGGTGTTCGCGGCAGAGTAACGCGCGACGCTGCGCATGTTGCCTCAACCGCGGTGACGGGCGAGCCTCCAAACTCCTCCAAATGTCTGGAACCTCCTTCCGCTGCTCCGGCGCCGCCTATGTGTTGCTCCAATTTCGCCCAAAATTATGTCATTTTATTTCCTATACGTGGCCTTTTAATAAGACAAAAATGTTCATGTGGGATTTTAAAGTTTCGGCACCCGTTTCGTTGGGTTATGTCCAAAGTGCTGCGGCATTGCTATCCAACGTCCAAGCCTAGGAGACACAACCTGTTAATTTACAAAGTTTCAAATGTGAAAAATAAATTTCGTTGCGGGCTTCCCAACCCTCCCGACGGCAGCGGTTCTTCAAGCGATACGGTGCTCTGTGAACTACTGTTGCTGGGGTGACCTACGGGTCTGTGTTATTCTGTCTACCAGTACAACGTGCGCTCTGCGGATTTCGAGATTCATGGCAACTGAATATGATTCAAACTATCCTTAGACATGCAAGATCATGTGAGTCTTACTGTGGCCGGGGTAGGAGCTTGCGATCCCGGTCTGTCCATAGCGGGCCGTAGCCGGCTTTTGCGTTCTGACGCTTTGGTTACCACCTGTTACCGCGTAATGCTCCTTGCCCACTAAAATGCTTCAAATTTTTACCCACATAGCTTGTCGTAGCTTAATTGGATACAGACACCCGATTTTTTTGGATATTTGTGGTAGCTTCCTGGCTTCATGCCTGTACGATGAGTTATGCTGGCTTTGACCCCAAGCTACTATAGGCTTCGATAACCCGTTTTAATGATTGAAATAATGTCAGGCTTTCTACTGTGCTATATAATTGGATAAGCAAGGCTTCCTGCACGCTTTGAATACTATGTTACCAGCTGTAGCTCTGACCAGATCTGATAGAACTAAAACCCTGGAAATAAATATGTTTTTAACACATGCTAGATTTGCGACTTAAGGTGTTGACACCCCAAAACGACCTGCGAAAAGAACTCTGCCCTGTTGTTCCCGTTTCGTGATGGCATCAACTTATTAAAGTACACAGAGTACAAAAATTTATTAAGCGATTTCGCTATTCCATCTGCGTCTTGCTTTTTTTGGTTTTCGGAACTTATGTCGGTTGACCGCCGAACGAAGACACATAATCCTGAGGTCCTCTGGCAAAGATACAATGTGAAAATAAATGTTGCGCCGTTGACTGGTGAGCCTTCAAAGCTGGGCTTCCATGCGCAGACGTCGCGATAGGATAGACTATTTTCCTGGGGGTGGGAGCCGATTGGCATATGGTTCTCCGTCCGAGCAGCGATGTAGTTTACCTTCTGCGCACGCGAACCTGCGGCCATTGAAAGATCATGTCCTTGTGTTCAGATTAGCTAAGAAAATAATATTAAGTGCCAACGAAATGGACCCTAGAGCCACTTTGGGCTCTGTGGAGATTATTAAGCCTTCCCTAACAGCCCTAAGCCACGATATAGCAACGTGCTATGGCTGTAACCGCCCGAAGCAGGTGAAAGTTAGGAGCCACAATTCCTTGGAAAATGAGGGGCGAGGTGGTCAGACATGGCCCAGTGAACGCCGATTGTTCAGGAGTTCGTTAGTCCTTAAGAGATGAAATGGCACATACAACTGCAAAATAAGGTGATGACATTTTTCCATTGAAGCCTGGCAATAAATGAACAACCAAGATATCTGAGACCATACCATCCGTGCAGGTCACGGCGTCCGTATTCCTGTATGAAGATCTCGACATGAAGACGTATTCACGCAGCCACGGCGCCACCTGTTCACATGCGGCGTAATACATTTGGATTCAACATTGGCGACTGTTTTATATACCCTCAATTGGACGCTTTTTTTGTTAAAACACGTGTGGCGAATTGAAAATAGGATAGCACATCCCGTTGTTCCTTATGATGACCGGGTATCGGCTGCACATACACAAATCCAAAGACCTAACGTCACCTCCGTCACGACAATCTCATAGTACAAATCGCACGGCCTAAATCACATTCCGCATTAGATACAAAAGCACAGGCGCCATGATGGAGTTAAGTAGCAAGTATAGGCACGCATTCCCGAGATGCGAGCTCTATGTCCAGTCATGGCAACGTGTGCCCCCTTACTCCGTTTTATATACGACAGCTAGTACCGACACCACAATGTTCCTTCCTCAGGAGCTATACGTTTCTGACAAACATGTATGTGTTGTCATGCGTGCTCATTGCTGCATCACATCATTATATAATCACAACGCATCAAGCTCTGGTACACGCCGAACAGCAGCGCTCGGCCCCGCCGTCACCGCGTCCTCATCGCCACCTTGGGCAGCGCCACTACTTTCGCCCGGGCCTTTCTCCCGCAGCATGAAAGTCAGCGCTGCTACCAGGGGCGGATGTTCTTCCCAAGGCTGTGGAGGCTGTGTTTGCGGCACTTCGGAAGGCACAGCCTCTTTTCCTTGCTCCGGAAGCTTCCATAACGAGACGGTTGGAGTACAGGCTGTACAGGCAACCGGCCCGACGGGCGATGGGAAGTCGCAAGGAGAACAGGCCCCGGCACTGCTAAGCTGCCGTGACAGCTCGCCCGCGTCAAGGTCAGGTGAGGTTCGCAGCTTGGGTCCGCGGTTAGTAGAGCAATTGGCGGGCGGCGATGCGGTAGGTGGCGGGTGACCAGGAGAGGTGTGCATAGGGGGCCCAGAGGGCGAGGATGGCGCGTCGGGCCGAGAAACTCGTGGGTCGTTTGGCACCCGTTGATTGTAACGCGGGTTGTGCGAGGACACCGTGACTTGTGGTGACCTGTATGGCAAGAGACAATACGGGGGAAGGAGGACACGCTGTTATGCACCACGTATAATCTCTTCATCAAGATGTCTGACACAACCTAGTGTGATGCTTTGTACCCAAAGGTGCATTTAACTCTCACAAGAGGCAAGACAGCTAAATAAATCTTTCCCGTTCATCAGGACTAATACAATATGTTGGTTGAAAGCATGTTGCTTAACGTGCCCACTCCTTGCGCACCTCGCGCCGACTGAAAGTTCTTCAGCCGCCATGACGCTGTCGGATTCATAAGCCCACTGCTCTGAAACCCCCGTCTCGCCCGACAGGAGCAAGGCTTGGTAAATCTCCGCGGCCGCAGCGAAACTCTCATTAATGAGCTCCTGGTGGCGCTGCGGAGATGCCGAGGTAACGCCGGCGCCGTTGGCGCCGCCGCCGCCACTTGAACGATGACCCAAGAACGAACTCACCATCCTGGCCGCAAGGGATCAGCACCCAGTCAAATTACTGCCACTTCAAACTAGAGGAGCACGTGCCCTGGCATCCATCGTGCTATCATTTAGGCCCCGGCTGAAGGGGTTGAACCCATATTTTCAACGGTATTAAGAAACAACATAATGGACCACTAATGCGTCGCAATCAATACATAAAATTAGCCGCAATTGAGCTGCATGCAGCCGACAAGCACGTAAAATGCAACATTCTGTGCTTCAGGCCTCGCACCGGCAGACACAAAGGTTGAGGAGCCGTGTTTGATAATGTGTTTTTACCACTAAAAGACCTGCAACCCTCACCTGCTTGCGCTTGGCGTGCGTGCAGTATAAGTCACGCTACGGCTGGTTCCATGCTCGATAGCGAATCGGCTCTGGCTGGGGCTGCCATCGCAGCCCCGACGCGGCGATGGTGATCGTGCCGCTGAACCAAAAGCTGCCTCATGGCGCCCCGACGATGTCAGTTGGAGCGCCTCCACAGTCGGCCTGGGAGACGGCAGCGCGCTGTTGCAATGGCTGCGGTGCGTCCCGTTAGCTGGCGGTAGCGGAGAAGAGGCTTCGCAGTTCATGCTTGCGGTCCCGCCAGTGCCGAAGTTGGTGCCTTCAGGGGAAGTCCTGAAGGCAGCGGCAGCGGAAGTTTGGGAAGGGGATGCGTCCTGGCGAAGTGCCGGGCTGCGGGGCGTATGGACTGAGCGACCGGGCGAGGTACCATGATGGAAGGTACGTCCGCCGGTGGCTCTCATGTGTGGGCTTCCGGGAGGGGCCTGCAGACAGGACAGCACGGATTTTACCGCGACGGCAATGGTTATTCGTACATTTCTTACGAGAGTAAGGAAGTAAGGAGCTTACTCACACGAGTTGCCGAAGCAGTCACCTTCAAGATTGTATTGGTATAGACTGTTATATAGGTACAATACCCTCGATTTGGCTCCATGAATGCCTATGGCTTCTTTTGCTACGTTAAGCAATCAAGAAGCGGCGCGGAATCGTTCAACGAAATTTGCAGCCCTATAGTCGGAGGCCCAAACGGACTAGTCGGACTAGTCGGAGGCCCAAACGTTTATCTTACCCGTGGTGATGGTGGCAAGCTACAAACGCTGTTATCCAATCGCCCGGATGCCATAGACAACCGTATTGACGGCAGCGAATGCTCAGCTGACGTCCCTTCGCCTCCAGCGCACGTCCCCTTCTGACGGAAGCGGTTGGCGGCATGTGCGGCGGCGGTGATGAGGCCCACTAGCACCAACGTTCCAACCGAACTTGCGCCTGTTGGCCAAGACAGCGCAGTAGGAGACACGGCGAAGGATGGGATTTATGCCTTCTACCGGCCTCCGAACACCAAGCCCGCACTCCGGCACACACGAGCACATATAAAACGTGCTGCAATTTCCTGGGGTGCATCACTTTGGAGCTCATTCGGGGTGGAGTACACCAAGGTAGATTCCTTGTCACGTCCCGCTACAAAGGCTCGCAAAGGGCCCGCAAAGTGGCTGCATATCCAGGCTCACACCTACCAGCCGCAGCCCACAGGAGCACGCTTGCAGCTGCGGGGCCTTGCGAATTGCTGTTGTCCAAACATGGCGCACCCAGTTGAGTCGCGTCGGCCTCCAAATGCAACCCGACAGACCCGCTCACTTCGGTAGCATACGCAGGAGAGGTCGCGTCTGAGAGAACGCCAGATATGGGTGGAGAGGCGGATGGTGGCGATAAGGATGGGGAGAGAACGCTTGTGGTGCTCGATATGTTGGAAGCAACGTTATCACTGCCAGGCTCGAGACGGAAGGGTACATATCCACAGACGGCCTTGTTCGAGCTGAGGCCCAGGTACCTGAGAAGCGGATCCAGGAGCATATGTGACTAGAGATGGACAAAGATCGTGCAGAACTTTAATCAGTGCCTACAAAAAATGATGGCTCCATTCACCTTAACTACGGGTTGGCTGTGGCGGCAAGTGCACGACGTCTACAGTCCAAATATCCATGAATATCCAACATACGAATTACCAGCACCGACTATTTGACGCTCGCCAACTGCAGCTGAGGATCTGGGGCTGCCGGCACCCGCCGCCACGCAGTCTGCCATTGGGCCTACCTGAGGTTGGTCATACCTTGCACCCAGCTGACCGGCACCGAACCCTCCAGCAGGTTGTCCTTAAGGCTGAGCTCCTGCAGCTCCCGCAGTCGGTCCCACTGCGTCGGCAGGCTGCCGCTTAGGCTGTTACCATCAGCCGTCAAGCAGCGCAGGACTACAAGCCCGTTGCTGTTGGTGCGGCTATCATCGCCGGCCCACGCCGCGGGTAGGGAGCCGTTGAGGCTATTGCCGTCAACGTGACTGGTGGGGTTCCAATGAAATGTGGATTTTTCAATTAAGACGGCGCATTACATTCATGTTTTGTCGCGATGGGTAAGGTTTGGGTTTTAGGGTTGTCATGGTTAGGGTTTTCTTTTAGGGTTTGTCGTCATGTATTGTCGCGAAAAGCGATGTATTGTCGCGACCATTCTAATATGTTGGTGCCCGTGATGGTGCAGCGCCGCGCATTAATTACCGACTCATGTACCATGTGTCCGTTAGATATTGGACATTTTGTACATGGCTCCACGGACGGCATCATTCCAAAACATTCAGCAATACGTCATACAAATCTTCCTAGGTGTACACACATCCTACGCGGCAGTGCTGCAGCTCATCAGCTGATTGCAAGCCACAAGCTAGTTGTCCGACAGGAAACACGCAGTGTGCGAGTCGAGAACCCACATCTGACGGATGTTCGTCATGCCGTTGCCCCAGGCACCGGGCAGGGAGCCTCGCAGCGCGTTGTGCGACACGTCGAGGTAAGAAAGATCATGTAGCGCACTCCAGGCGCCAGGCAGGGGGCCGCCAATGTTATTTCGAGAGACGGACAGGACGTTAAGGCGCCCCAGCAGCGCCCAGCTCTCGGGCAGCGTGCCTGTCAAGGGCAAATAGAAAAGGAACACCGTGTTAACAGTTCACGGAACAGACCACAGTCCACAGTCCACGAAAAACCACCTCACCTGTCAGGCTGTTCCCGTCAAGCCTGAGCTGCTTTAAGCTGCTCTCCAGCAGCGCCAGCTGGGCGGGAAGTGAGCCCTGTAGCCCCATGTCTCGCAGATCCAGCCCCACCACGCCGCCCGTGGCCCCATCGCAAATAACCCCGTTCCAGGGCTCTGCCGTGCCGCAAGGATCCGTGCCGGCGACCCAGGTCGCCAGGGTGCCCCGTGGGTCGGTCAACAAGCCGCGGATGCCTTGAAGTAGGCCGGCTGCGAGAAAGCGACGTTAAGGCATTGTAAAATCGCCCGGCACACAGCCACGCGGTTTCGTAATGTTCACGGCGATAGGTCGCATCCATGTAATCATGGTACCGGTAATGGTGGCTTGCATTAAACTCCAGGCCTCATAACGCCACAACGCAAGGAGAGGATGAATCGAATGATCCAACTTCATTGAATCCATTGTAATAGATGCAAATAAAAACATCACACGGACCTGTATGCGCCCAGGGGCATTCCTGCAGCAGAGCTGTCCCGCTGATGGCGGCAGCTAGGGCTGCGGCCTCGCTTGTCACGTCGCCACCGTTTCTGCCGGGACTGGCTTTGCTTGCGCTACCATTTTTGCCGTCGTCATTTCCGCTACCGGTTTCAACAGGCAGCAACGCAATGTGCCCACTAAACATCACGTGGGGCAGCGGGCCGCACAATGGTGCGTTGCCAGTCAGATTCAGTCCCGCCAGGCCGTGTAGCGCTCCCCAAGCCTCAGGTACAGTCCCAGACAACGAATTGGAGTGGAGGCTCCTGTGAAAATGCCCGTGGCAAGCGGAAAAATGGTCATCGGTGCCGAAAAATGGGGATGATTGGAGTTCTGGGGACAGGGGAGCTGGGAGCCCACCAATAAAGCCACGAGAAACCAGCCTGCAAAATATGTTAATTAACGTGGCGGTCCGTGACTGCGGTAATAGGTTGTCAAAATCAGCTGTGTTGCACAGGCACCGGCCATTGCCATTGTACATTGTTTGGTATATATGCACCCGTGAAACTCACATGTGCTGCAGGGACTGCAGTTGCGACCAGGAGGGCGGCAGTGTGCCCCGTAAGGAATTCTGACTCAGATCCAGCCGCCGAAGCTGAGTCAGGCCGTTTCCGCCAGTGCCAATACCATTGCCAGCACCTCTGCCCGCCGGCGCCCATCCTTTTGGGAGTGTGCCGGAGATGTTGTTCGCGGATAGGTCCCTAACGGGGCGCGAAGGTTAGGTTGCGTGTGGTGCGATCCAAGTGAAACCAGCTTGATGTGAGGTCGAGGCGGAATCCTGCAATCCTTTTTGGTGCACGTAGCCCTACACTGTAATTTTTCCTACAACCATGACAGCCGCACCTAGCCCAGATCAGACCGAGTACTAGTATATTCGTTGACCGGATCTGGATTCCAAATCATTATCCACAGCAACACTTCCGCTCCATCCCCAAATGTGCCCCTACGAGCCGCCTTCTTAACGCACATTTGGACGAGCCGCGGCAGAGAGGCATATTCTGACGGTAGGGTGCCCACGAGACCGGTGTTTTGGAGAGCCAGTGAACGAAGGAACCCTAGGCGGCTCCAAGATGCTGGAAGGCTGCTGCTTGACACGCCTGCAACGTACCCGTAGAAAGTTCAATGGCTTCTACGGCTAATCAGCATCAATACTGTAAAAAACATGTTGCAACGCAATATGACTGCAGCTGGAACAATGGGATCGACGTGACAAACATGACCAAGTGCCGGAGCCTGATGGCCTCACCCAAACTGCCGCCGCAGAGCTGTGGGTTATGACTGACATCAAGGTCTTGCAATGACACGAGCCCTCCCCCCCATGACGCTGGCAAACAACCGCCTGCGTGCATGGCAAAGCGGGTTGTGTTACCAGAAGTAGGAACTACTTAATGAAACAGGCAGGGGTACCGGCCACGTGCGGAGCCTCGTGCGAAACGGGATGTTGCCGGGACAGTTGGGCCAACTACTGTTTATTGCCAATCCATACCGACACAACCCCTTTGCCCGATAAAAAACGCTTGCGCGGCACGCTTTGACACCTGACAAATGGTTGTCCCTCAGTCGTAGCTCTCGGAGGCTTCGTAAACCTGCCCACATGCCTGGCAGTGGGCCCGTCAATAGGTTGGTGTCCATAGCCTGTTCGGCAGGTGGCGATCGCCAGGACTTCTAGTTGTGCAGTAATAGGTGACGCGGTGTCGCACGAACAAATAAGCGCATAAACATATGTTGCGAGTTCGTTTCAGCTACTGACCAGCACCTCCAGATCCTCCAGTGCACTCCATTCAGGCGGTATTGTGCCCCAGAGCGTGTTGTTTGACAAAATGCTGCAAGCGGTTCAGACAGGTCTTCAGGTCAAAAGTATCGACGTTCAAAAATGGAATTCTGTGGGATCTACGGAGAGCGGTATAATACGCCCGGCAGCACAGGAATCGGAAGCACAGGAATCGGAACAAATCCTGCACATGGTGCAGCAACGGTAGAAGCCGATTTCGGCCCGACCCACATCGATGTCAAGCCAGAGAGCGATGTAATTGTTGCTGGAAGTGTCCCAGCGAGACCTTTGCTGCTGAAATCCAATCCAATGACGTTGCCGACAGTGTCGCACGCGATGCCCGCCCACGTCGAATTTCCGCACGGCGGGCTTTTAACGTCCCATACCTCCAAAAGACTGGGATGGTCGCCTTCAAGAACTTGGCGCACAAGCGACAGAACACCTACAAACACTCAACGGAAAGCTTCAGTGGGCACCTTCAAGTAATTCCGTACTTGCGTAGCAAGGTGCCCCGCCTGGAAGGTCCCCTGATTGTACAGCAATAAATTGTAGTAATCCCAACACAAAGAAAGCAGAGCGAACTTGATGTGAGGGCCAAGGCACAAACGTCGCGGGTTGGCGTAGGAACATGTCTTCCGTCAGCCCGTGGTCGCAGTGTTGTAAGGTAAGGCACTTTTAAAGACAATTCCTGCATCTGATTTACAACAAATTACATACAGAAGTAGTTGTCCTCACTGCCCTTTACAGGAAGTAAATTCTGACTAATGTTCGCGCCATGGTTTCGGGGCGAAGGGAAAGCCACAGGGATACTCCTAGATCGACCTGGATCGACGCATTTTTATAACCCAATGAATCTACAACAAAGCCGAGAGGTTAATTAGTCCTGCGTTCCTCACGACCATAACCATGTGCAAATAGTGTACTGTAGTGTACTGCAAACCTACTCACAAGCCCGAAGGAAAGCATGCACACAGTAGTCTCCTGTAACCTCAACCTCGTATTCCGTAGGGTTATTACGAGAAGAATCATAGCTGCAACGGAGTTACTACTTGTAAAACCTGCGTACGGCTCTGGGTGCGTCCTTCGGGATAGCTGTCTCATTCTTCTCAGCCGCCTCCTTCCGACGAGCGGCCTGTGCAAAAGGAACGTACAGAACGGAGTATTGAGGACAGTGCTTCATTCTTATCTGTCTTTTCATTGCCCTCGCATCTCCCTGCAACACCGATGTGCCCGACAACCTGCCCTGCAAATATTCCTTTCCATGCACGAAGCAATTTCCGCTCACCTCCTCCTTCTGTCGTTCCTTGATGGCTGGCTTGCGATCCTCGATAATGTTGTTCTGCTTCTTGCGGTGTCGCCGGCTGGGTTTGTTCTTGCCCTTCATCTTGTCCTTGGCCTCCGCCTCTCGCCGCATCGCAACCAGTCGCGCCGTGTTAGCGGCGGCCTCCTCCTCCCGCCGCTGTCGCGCCACATCGGCGGGCTCTTTACGTACCCTGAAAAGTATCAAACATAGAAAGTGAGCATGCAGGCGCCACAGTTCTCAACTGGACAGTAGGGTCCGGCAGATTTCGTGAGCGGACCATAATACGATGCGGTTAATGCAGGAACAGGAAAAAGTACTCAAAATGACACATTAACGGTAAGCCATGGAGTTGCATGACGGCGGTTAAGGCTGTGGACGGAGCATGGACAGCCGCAGTCATGTTCAAAAATCCATGGCGCTGGCGGCGCTATGGAAGACGTTGACGGCCTCTGGGTAAGGTCAAGGGGTGGCTGCTGGCTAACGTGATCAATACACAATATGCAGTACCGTTTTCACAGGGTGCAATATGGATCAGGTGAATATACCACCCTAATGGTCTAATTGCTTCGAGTGCACCTCGTGGGCGCTGCTCTCTGATCGCTGCGGCTCACACCTGCCAATAATGTCGGGGTCCAGCACTATCGAGTCCGGTTGCAGCTTGTCTAGCAACGCCGCCACCTCCTGGTGTTGTCGCGCCTTAACAGTCTGGAAGGGATTCGCTACAAACGAGTCAAAGTTCGGCTCGCCAGCGCCTGTTTAGGTGCAAGCAGTATAAGACGTGGGGCGCACCGTCAGTATTTGTTGATATGCCATGGACGCGGACACCGAACACCTAACTGGCCCAGTACGGGGGTCCGATAAATGCACTTCCACGCAGGATATGTTATTTCAGAAATACACAGCTGTAGAATGTCAACCGGCCATCGACCCACCCATCGAACCAATCAAATTCCTAAGGGCAAGCCAATAAATCGCCCAGCCTTCCAGCTTCCCGGTCACCCAGGAAGGAGCTTACCCGGGACGAGTATTGTGCTGATGCCGGCAGAATGTCCTATCCCAAGCACATCCTCGTACGGGCAGAATCGAAACGCCTCCATCACGCCCGGCAGGTTGTGATTTAAGTAGGGCGACTTTGCCTTGTTGCGCAGTGCATCTTGCCATATCTACGCCAGTATATTAGGCAGGCAGCAAGGACAAAGGGCACGCATACATACTCGTTTGCAAGAAACCATGGGACGGTCGCCCGGCAGAGCAAGCTTTTAACACGCCACTATAAAGCCAGAACTCACTGGCGCAAAGACCCTGCACTCCGCTACCCGCAGCCTTTGGTGGCTCACCTGCAACTTGCGGCCGTAGCCCACTGCCAGCAACCCGCGTTGACTGATATCCATGCTGGTCACGGGCGCGTGGCTGTAGTAGGTGTGCATGGGCCGCAGCATGCGCACATCCCACACCTTGATCTGCGAGTCCATCCCCGCTGTGGCCATGTATGTCCCGCTAGGATCCACCGCCAGCGCATTCACAGGGCCCTGCGCAAGCCGAGGGAAAGGTTGCAGGGACTTGCCCGAGCGGAGCCGCCATGCATATCCCTGCACCTATGAGGCCTGAGGCGCCAACGGTAGCCATGTTCCATGCATGACGGGCGCAAAGACCAGGTGGGAAGCGCCTACCAGCTGGCAGCTATGCACTCACCGTGTGGCACAACATCTTGACGGCGGCTGTGGTCAGATTGGGTGTCCACATGGTGACACAGCCGCGCGCATGGCCCAGCATTATGACGCCATTGTAAGGATTGTGGCGCATCACGCTGCAGGGCCCCAAGTGCGTCTTGTGTTGTGCTACGATGTGGCCCGTGCTGGTGTCCTGGTATCGGAGCACGCCTGCGCACAGAAGTTCCCCGCAGCAATAGGAGAACCGGCAGGTAGGAAAGCAGGACAACCGCGACGTATTACCGTAGGTAAATTCACACCAGTCGCGCCACACATCCCTTGATTAAATTTCAGGGCAGTGGAGTGCTGGTCTGATAGAATCGTTTTGCATAGTTCAACCTTCCGCCATTCATGAATTCGACCATCATCAGTGTTGTTCCCCCGTCCGCCTTAGGACTATGTGGCGATCCCATCGTTAGAACAGCGCGGAATCGTACCCACCATATTCTCCGATGGACGTCAGCAAGAAGTGATGCGGCAGGAAGTCTAGAGCATTCACTAGGGTATGGTCTTGGAGGCAGTGCACCTCCAACCCACGCTTATCATACACGTAGACGTATTTCTTCTGCGCCGCCGCGAAAAAGGTCTCGTTGTGCAGAAAGACAACGTCGCGGACCGCCTCCCGGACCTGCACGTTACGTTATTACGGCGCTATTCAGGTATCTTACAGCCGGGATCCCTCCGGGAATAGGGTTCCGCCGGATCCCGCCTTTCCTCCGGAAAATGGATCTAACCTTTGGATGATGACTCCTCCGCCCACAAGGTCCCACACGAATCCTAAAGTTTAAATACACGCTTTCCGGTTTATCCTCCAGGCCGCGCCCCCCAACACCTTGTACTTCGTTCATCCTACAATGAAGCATGCAGGGCCCCCATCCTGCAACCTAACCACCCAAATCATTATCCTCACCAACAGCGCTACCTGCGCACTCTCTGCATGGCATACTGTTTGCAGCTGCTTTAACATCCAGGCAGGCGCGCGGGCGGGCTTCCCTCCCAGACCCAATGATGTTGCACACCTTTGTCGCCTTACGTCCTACCTGGACCTCGCACACGAGATGTGCCCGCTGCCAGTCCATGATCGCAAGATGGCCCAGACTGCCACCCAACAGCATGAACCGGCCGTTGCGTGTAAAGCTGAGTTTGTACGGCCCCAACTCCGGCAGCGACAAGTCAAACACCTTGCGTGCTGCCGTCACATCCACGGCCTGCACAATATCCTCCTGCTTGAACTTCCATGTGCGTTCAATGCCTGAGCCGGGTTTGGGTTGGGAAATGGCGTCCTAGATGGGTATGGTTCCAAGATCCGTGTCAAACATGGGATCCACGAAGACCACGAGCACTTGGCACATCGGGAAAAAAATAAAAACCCAGTGGTCCAAACTTTACGTCACACTTTCCCCTTTCGCCAAAACCCAATCCATGGTCCAAACATCCAACTTGCATGGCCGTTCATTACAAGGTTAAAGGCCCATCCCTGGACCAAGGTTGACTTCCACGCACCTTCCGCCTCCAGCGTCCCCGCTGTGGCCGGCAGCAGCCATTCGTTGACCTGTATTGCCTTCTTCCGTGAGCTGTTAAACACGGCCTCCGCCCGCCTTAGCTTCCCTTTCAGTTTTTTGTCGGTGATGGACTTTAGGTTCACAGCGGGGCCCCGTTTCAACCGCTTGGCAGTCTCCGTCGCATCTGGGTCACGCACATTTTTTCTGCAAGCACGTAACCCAATAACGCATAGGAACTGAGACGTAAGGGCCCACGCGTTGAATGGAAAGAATCCTGGGGAGTCCAACGAACTAGAACCAGCTTTGTGTACTGGTGATGGCGTCGAGTCCTGTTAGCAGGCGTTCGACACGAACCCTATCCGCGGGTATTCCAGGCAGGTTGTGCACAAGTGCATGAGCGTGACCTAGCGGTGCTTTTCGACAGCTGGACGCCATGCTGTCCGGGGCGTTCCGTACTGCTTTGCCGCAATTGAATACGAAATTCAGCCGTACTTTGCCAGCAGTGTCCACGGCGATACAAACTGCCCTTCCCCAAGTTACACACCGTAGCCATCAATGGGGTTCGAAAGACTAGTTTAGTGGACCCAATAACGGTCAGCTCCCAAACCCGAAGCCTCTCTCCGCACAGCACGTACACTACTGCCGAGTCTCCACAAGGCGATGATGAAGGTCATGCAAGGGGTCTTCGGAGCGCAAATGGGCACCTACCTTTTCTTACTTGATTTCCGCGCTTCCCCCGGGGTTGGAGGCTCGCCTTCCGCCATCGCCGGCTGCTAGTAGCCGCCGCGCACAGAAAGTTCTACTCAAGCTGTAAGCCACAAAATCCAATTTATCCACTTGATGCACAACTTTGCCAGTGGGCAACGCGCCCAACCAAACGTCGCCGCCGCGACGCAGTGTTTAACCGTCAGGCTAGCTTCTATTTTATGTTACAGTGAAAACAACTGTCTAGAATTTGCAAACAATCACATTAATGCATTGCACATGTCTTGAACTTGGGGAATTGGGTGAAGTACTGTAAAACAGACTATGATCAGAGCTCGGCATGTACTTCCGAATTCATAATCTGCTGCTAAAGAATAATCTTGCATGTTAATCCACTTTAATGTTACCACTTTACAAGCATTAGAACGTTGGAGCTTCTCAGTACGCGAACTTAGGCTCAGGCTAACTACCTTAGCGGGATGTCTATAGATCCTGAGACTGTTCGAAAGGCTTTGCAGAAGGAGGCAGAAGCGTATCGAGGCCACCAAGCAGGTTCGCAGTGTTTGCTCACCGACCTGCTCCGTTCTTGGCTTCCTTCTGCTGACTCCAAACTGCTGGATATGACAGAACTCTCAAAATTAGCAACAACTAAGCGTGATCTGACAGCCCGGCATCAGGAGACTGAAACAGTGCTCGACGTAGGTGTGGTGTTTTGGCGGGTGCTTCCGTAAGGCCATGCGCGTGCTAACGGGGATAGAGTAAGCTCAACGTCAGGAAATGGTGCAGGAGCTGAAGCTACTGGACGACGATGCGAATGTCTTCAAGGCCGTCGGGCCTGTACTGGTCAAGCAGGATCTCATGGAGGCCCGTGCAAATGTGACCAACCGCCTCGAGTTCATTAAAAAAGATATTGAGCGGTTAGACAACCAGATCAAGGGTGTCGAGAGCAAGATGCTGGACCGCGAGAGGGAGGTGCGTACGGCACACAGGGCGAAGGCTGAGGGGCTGAGAAGGTTACATACACTGCTGCGTCCAACCATGCCATCAAGAGTTGGAGGATACACAATATGTCCGCCAATTACACTGTCCCAAGCCGTGGAGCTCTTCAGGTCACTCTCTAGGCAGCCAAATACTTCTTGCATTTTCTCATTTTGGCTGCAGATTATGAAGCTCCAAAAAAAGCTGCAAGGCGCAGGTGGAGGTGCACCGTGAGGATGCCATGTGCCAGTGAAGGGGCGCCATATCGAGGAGGCTGTTGGCATACATAAGCACGAACAGTTAAAACCTCCCGCGCTGCCTGTTGCGGCCATTTATGGTATTAGACATTGGAAAGGCGGCCATGCTAGCGGCGAATGGTGCGGCAGTAGGCGGAAGGTTGGCACAGCGTTTTTGGTCGTTTTCGTTATCGGTTTGGACAGCTTGCTTGTTCCGAACTTCCGATTTCGGAACGCAGTTTGCTTGCTTCATGCGGTCGGTGTGCTAATATTGCAAAAATGGCTTATGCGGTGTGCTCACGTCCAGGCGTGCGGCTTCTATCGGATATTTTTACCGAAGTGTCGTACGTTTTGGAGCGGAATTGGCGCACGAAAGGACATTGGCTGAGAACTTGGCCAATTTATTGCATACACGAATGCGTCCACCATAGGTGCCTCAGGCCTGCTGCTTTCTTGGGTACTGAATACCATTTAGGAAAATGATGTCATTGGCATCTGTGCCCAGCATGCCAGACCTCCAGGTTTGTATGAATAGATTGTAAAAGTCCCTACCGGATACATATTGAATTATCTTATCTGTGCGCGGTTGTGCAGCTGCGCATGAGCAAGAAAATTGCCCAGTTGACAAAGGCAAGTCCTTGTAGCCCTCCACATTCGCTCGGCAGTTCGGTTAAGGAAATCTATTGCGCAGGTTATCTATCATCTTAACAATAAGAATGAAGACAACGAACTTGACCTTGCGGAGCTGGCAGAGCAGTATGAAACAGAAATAGAGCAAATATTGAAGGATACAGCAGACAAAATAAACCATTTTAAAGCACAGCTTGACGCCGCTAATGATGCTGCACGGATTGCGGAGCTGACGAAGGTGGGCCATGTCCGGGCCGCGGAAATAATGACGTAGAGGGCCATCGAAACCCTGCTTACTCTTCCATGCAGCAAATTGAGGCAAAGTACGATGATGAGAGGAGGCGCTGTATCACGGAAATCGAGTCCATACGCAAGGTAGGTCACGTGGACTCCTGCAGTGACTTCCCACCGCTCACCGAACACCCTTGCACCCGTTGTATTCCCTCGATGGCCTCCTCCTTGTTTTCAAAAGTGGCGCAATTCATCGCACCGCCGCCGAAGTTAATTTTAAAGCTGTGTAAAACCACTCACCCATTGCCCTGAACTTTCGCGCTGCAGAGGGCTGCGGAAAAGGAGGCGGCCATCCAGAAGGCAGCTAACAAACAGATCGAGGGGCTGCAAGCCCAGGTAGAAGAGCTGCGCAGGCAGCTTCAAGCACGCATCAAGGAGGTCAATGACATGTCATCGAATGCTAACGCTAGCAGTCAGGTGCGTGGCCCCAGCAAGGGCGGCAGTGACCAGTGGGCAATCAGCCATCAGCCATCTGCGTACTCAGGCCATACGCCAAATGCGTCCTTGACTGATCCCAGTCTGCGACACGCGGACCCACTTGCATATATGGGGAGGGTCTGGATGGGCATGCGTGGAATCTTATTATCCCCAGGGTGGCTAACCTGAAGCATCTAGGGTGATACCTATGATGTCCCTGCTTCAACGCGGCTGCAAGACTTCAAAGCGTTGAGGAGTGCAAAACGCAGGTTGGGGAGGCTGGTGATGTTTAGGTTGAAGTGAAGCCCAGCAGAAGGGTCTTGACTGTTTCCACGGCTTTGACCCAGCGCACTTACACTAGACCTCCCCCGACACCCGCATGGGCTCTGCAGGAGTTGCAGGCGGCGCTGGCTCGCGCCCGTCAAGAGACGGAAGAGGCAATTCAGACACATAACAAAAAATATAACGACATGCTGGCAGAGCGTATGCGTAAAGAGGACGCACTGAGCGAGCAGCTGGAGGCGCTTCGCCGGCAGCTGGAGGCGGCCAACCGAGCACGGGATCAGCTGGAGGCGTCTAGCACTGAGGCGCGTGCTCGCTGGGACCAGGAGAGGGCGGCACTGGCGGAGGAACGCAAGGTGTGTGTGTGGGGGGGTGTTGCAGAACAAGACCTGGGGCGCCGCGGCGGCAGATGACGGCATGAGGGATGAGGGAAGGACTATACACAAAGAGGGCTTCAGCGGACCCAATAGGGCCACACAGGTCTAAGGACGACTGCACCGGTGCCCTAGGCCGTAGGATTTTGCTTGTCAGCACGAAATGGAATTTTCCACCCCGGTTATGCTTCAGGCTGGCGACGCGAGCTGGAAAGGGAAGGTAGAAGCACTGGTGGAGGAGGTGCAACGGGAAAAGGCGGCGGGGAAGGAGGCAGCCAAGCGCGCGGCGGACGCGGCTGCGGCGGCAGAGGCGGCAGCAGCGGAGCGGATTAAGCAGCTAGAGGGTTCAATGGCGGGGCTGGAGGCGGAGCTGCGGGGCAAGACAGCAGAGGCGGCCAGGCAGGTGTTGACTAAGCTGCCTGATAGAGCAGTTGAATGCTGTGGAGGGAGTCATTTTTAAGCAGCGGAGAAGGTGTTAGTCGGCGCTACCGGCGTTAATAGCTGCCTGCCTGGTGTATTTGTTGTGGAATTCAGCGTGTTGGTAGCGTCGGCACAGGAGTTCATGCTTGCTTCTTGTCTGACGCTTGTGTGGCATGTCCATGTAGGTTACAAGAGGAACTGGAAGCGCTGCGGTCCAGCAGCTCTGTGAAGATCGCGTCACTTGAGGAGCAGCTAGCAGCGGCACGGGCCCAGATAGAGGCGGTGGCTGCAGGCGCAGCTGGCGACAAGCAGACCTTCTCAGCGGCAGCCGCGGCGGCACAGGCGGAGCAGCAGCGGCTAGCGGCAGCCCTGAGCAAGACGGAGGGCGAATTGACGGAGGCGTTGAGCCAGCTTAAAGCGGCCTCGGTGCGATGGGGTCCCGTGCATTTTAGCCAAAGTACGGGGAGGGATGTCCGCCGCCCAATAAACGTCCCGATGGAGGCTGGGAGACGCAAAGTCGTGCAACGAAATGTCTTGGGCATAGGTTTGGGCAAAGCGAGGTGCGAGCTTGGAAAAACAACACGGCGGCTGTAAATGCAGGGTCTGCGGAGAAGAAGGGACGTGGGCGTGGCTGGGCTTTGTGGCGAGAAAGGCGGCGGCACAGAAGTCCCCGTTAGCACAAGGCCCTTGTAGTCGTGAGTCCGCTCTGCACAAATTCGGCTTACTGTAGCGCCTGCAGCACTGTGCCATCTCCTTCAGCATAGAACTGCCATCGATCTAGTTCCACTGCCTTGCGGTTGCGGACACAGGCCGAGGCGGACAGCCTGAAGCAGCAGCTAACCAAAGCGCGAGTTGACGGGGACGCGGTGACGGGGCAGCTCCGGAGCCGCGTTGCAACTCTTGAGGACGAGCTCAAGCGCGCCATTGCCATGGGTCAGAGCGACGCGCAAGACGCCATAAATAAGGTAATGCAGCCGCCGCCGTAGGTGCACTGATGTGTTCCTGAGACTTGTCGGCTTCCTGGACGAGGCCGGTGATATGGCTCCCGTCAACATATCGACGCGGAAGATGAGATCTTAGCGCGCCCAAGAAGGAGATCTCTCCCTGCGGATCAGTTTGCCAGATCATGGCAGCCTCGGCAAGATCTAGATAGGTAGATAGATAGATAGATAGATAGATAGATAGATAGATAGATAGATAGATAGATAGATAGATAGATAGATAGATAGATAGATAGATAGATAGATAGGTAGGTAGGTAGGTAGGTAGGTAGGTAGCTACCGGCAGACACATTCGAGGTCGGGTCTCTTGTTCCCTCATCTTTGGGACTTCTTGTCATTGCTGGAAACGTATTACCTGCTGCATGCGAAGGGTAATCGCAGTAAGGATGATTGGTTTTGGAATTCGTTTCATTTCATCACGCAGACGCGGGAACAGTACGAGAAGAAGTTGGCAGACGCGGCGGAGGCAGCCAAGAAGGCGCTCGAGGCGGCGCAGCAGGAGCGAGCTCAGCTGTTGGAGCAGGCACGCAAGGACGCGGCGCTGCGGCTGGCGGGGGCAGAAGGCTCGGCCAAGAGCCAGCTCGATGAACTGCGGAAAAAGTGGGTTGCGTGGCACAGCTAGATTGCACTGCTTAAGGAGACTGCGACTGAGGATGAGCCGGCGGATGCGATTAACCCAAATACGAATGCCCCTACGCCCCTACTATATCCGGGGCACTCCATCTTCCGTGTGCTTCTGTGTGTGATTAGGGGGCGAGGGAAATATGGGATTCTGAAGAGTCGTTTCCATTATGTGGTGATGAACGGAGTTCCGGGCCACACCCGTGACGGCTTGTCGTGGGGTTGCCCTGGGTTGCGACGGCTATCGTAAGGTACCTTAAGCGTTTAGGCTAACGATCGCGTCTGGTCGCAGTGATGGATTAGCATTTTCGCAACGACTTCCGAAACTTGGAGGCCGCTATTGAAAAGGCGGCTTCGGATCAGTGAGAGAAACGTCAGTGTGGTATAGATTATTGCAGCGGTGTCGATCAGCCACAAATTAAGTGTCATACGTTTGACACGTGTGACGGGATCTGTTATCTGTTTAGCGCATAACGCGACGGTTATTCATTTGGACAGGCTGGAACAGGAGCGCGCCGCCGCGGTGTCCAGCCTGGAGGCGGCTCACGCCAAAGCGCAGGCGGAGGCAGAGGCGGCACGACAGGACTTACAGCGGCGGCTGGCGGCAGCAGAGGGACAAGCAGCCGATCAGCGGCGGGCCAAGGAAGCGTTGGCGGCTGAGCTAGCGGAGCTCAAGCAGAAGCTGGACGTAACAGGCAAGGACGCAAGCGCCGCCAAGGTGAGTCCTCAGGCGGACCGGCGGATGGCCGTCAGGATGTGTTGCACCAGCCTCCAGTTTGCACAGGAAAGCTAACACCGCCCTAATCTGCATTCGCCAATAAGGTCGACACCAATACCCGACCCGCAGGACCAGCTGGAGGCGCAGGTGCGCACCCTGACTTCCAGCGAGGCCAAGCTCAAGGACGACCTGGCCAAGACCAAGACGGCGCTAACGACGGCCGAGGCTCAAGCCGCGGATCGGCTGAAGCAGCTCACGGCTCTCAAGGCGGAGCTGGAGACTGCCAACAAAAAGGTATGGCATCAGATGGGGTGACAGATGCGTATTCGCGGTCAAGTGTCCTGAGCCCGACCCCGTCCCCCCCGCGCAACTGCTTAGTGCAAGCCAGCCGCCAACAAGGAAAAGAACATGTGGCATTGTGGGGTGAGGCTCTGTGGTTCGGCACAAGATGCACGCTTGCCGTTGTGTGTTACGAGCTGAGCTGCTGGCACGTGCGAACGCCGTCCCGCAGGCTGCGGAGGACAAGCTGTCCTCTTCGGAGCTCCTGTCTTCTGAGGTGGCCCGCTTGAAGGCCGAAGCCGAGTCGCGGCTGCGGCAAGTGCGCATGGAAGCGGATGCGCGACTGTCTTCGGAGCTGTCATCGCTGCGCGCGCAGCTCACAGCAGCGGGTGGGGCGGCCGAGGCGGCGCTGCGTGCTCAGATGGACGACCAACGGCGGCGTCTGGAGGCAGATGTGGAGGCGCAACGTAAGCGAGTGGAGGCGGAAATGGAGGCGCTCAAGGCGGCTCACTCGAAGGTGAGGGACGTTGCTGGGTGCCATTCGCTCAGTGTGGGCATAGGCTGCCTTCGTAGAAATAAAACGGCCAAAGGTGGGGGACCTTGTCTTGTCAGCTGCTGCATGTTAAGACGTACCTGAGTGGTATGCTTGAGGTTGTGGCATTGACATCGGCATTTGGGCATGCATGCGTTTCTGAGGATACGACATGGCCATATTGTGGTCCGCAATCTCGGGGATGGAATTGGGGTGGTTCTGGAGCCATCGTGTAATGCGGGAAGTGATAATGGATGGCCCTACCGACACGCCAGGAGCTCGAGGACCTTCGGAAAGAGCACGAGGCCGAGATGGAGAAGCTGCTCCTCTCCAACGCCGACGCGTTGGCATCGGCATCGGCCACCGCCGCGGCCAACCAGGCGTCCATCGAGGAGAGACTGCGCGCTGAAATGGCGGCAGCGGTGGCGGAGGCGGAGGCGCGTGGGCATGATGCTACGGAGGCGCTGCGGCGGGGTATGACGGCAGAGCGTGAACGTGCACTTGAGGGGGCGGAGGCGCAGTACAAGGAGGCCCTGGAGCGCGCGGCGGCTGAGGCAACAGCGGAGCGGGAGCGGCTGGAGGCGCGTCATGCGGGCGTGGTGAAAGCGCTGACGGATCAGAGGACACAGGAGCTGGAGGCGGCAGCAAAGGTGACTGCGAGGTCCGCCCCGGTTGGGCTGCGCCGGGCTGGGCCGGCCGGCTCAGGTCCTCTCCATCCCATTTTCAGCAGCTGCCGCGCCCTGCCGCATTTCCCCGCCCGGGACTGTGCTACCGCCTGTGCATGTGGTTTGACGCCGGCCGCTCTAAGCCCGCTTGCATGCCTGAGAGACGGATGAAATGAAAGATGCACCGCGTCCCGCTTTCTTTCCACAGGCCCAGGAAGCCGCCCTGGCCGCCGCCGCCAAGCGGCAGGAGGACGCCCTCGCGACAGCCCGCACCGCTCATGCCGCCGAGCTGGCGGCGGCGCGAGGTCAGCTGGAGCGCGCAGACCGCGCCACGGCGGAGGCGGCGAAGCGCTCTGCAGCCATTGAGGCCGAGCGGATGGCACTCTCCCAGAAGGTGGATCAGCTGACAGCTGCTCTAGCCGCCAAGGCCGGGGAGATGACGGATACGGTGTTTAAAATAAAGCAGGACGCAGCTGCAGAGCGTGACGCGCTGCTGCGATCCTACAAAGCCGACAAGGAGGCCCTGGTGGCAGAGAGCGAACAGCTGGCATCGCAGCTTCGGCAGCAGTTAGCGGCGGCAGAGGCTGATGCCGCGGAGCGGCTCGCTGCAATAGAGGCATCTTACAGCGAGCTGCAGCTGCGATTTGACGCGCGTGAGTCCCGCGAGGAGGACGTCCGGCGCATCGGGGAGCTGGAAGCGGCTGTGCGGAAGCTGGAAGAGCTGGTGCGCAGCTCGGAGGAGCGCATGGCGCAGCTGCGTGCGGAGTTACTGCTGCGGGAGGAGAACTACAACAAGCACTTCAAGAACGGCGGCGCGGGGGAGAAGGTTCTCAACGTTGACTCGGCGCTGCACGCCAAGAACGACGTGGTGGACTGGATGCTGGGCAATAAAAACAAGGGCAAGGCGTCGGGACGCGACGGCGGCAGTGGGCGAAAGTGACGGGGCCGGGACCACGCTTGTCATGTTGTTAACTAATGGTCGGAAGGAGCTCGGAAATAGTAACGCAAAACGGAAACGTCGTTTACGCTCGTGTGGGAGACTGGTTATGAGGGGGTTGGACCACGATAGGCCGCAAGGAGGGGGACATACGGGAGCACAGGGCAGGGCTGGTCGCATTCATTTACGGGATCACGCGTGCTTGCGTGTTTGCGTGCATGCATGCGCTGCTGCATTACGGAACGGCTGCTAAGCGGGGGCATTACTGAAGCTGCAGGTATATATTAGGATGCGCCTTTGCAGTGCATTCAGCAGTTAGGGGACCTCTTCTCATGGCCAGCAGCGATGTGCGACGCTGGTCTTTCAGGGGTTCTACCCGATGGCAGCTGTCCAGGCAAGAAAAATCACCGTCGAAGGCATTTTCCCTATGCGGGTGATAGTGAAAGATGTACAGAATCCATCCATGGGAATGCAGCTGTTGTGATTCGCGTTGAGGCACAATCTTTTTCTTGTTGCAAGGGTTAGCAGGGGCTGCTGAGGAAATGCCAGCCCAAACAACGGACGGTAGAATCTCGTCGGATGCGCTGCGGTAGAAAAGGATAACTTCGCTTGCTCAAATAAAAACCAATACCGGTACATATCATATACCAATGCCCAAGGCTTTGCGATTTGGTTCGATATGCTTGCATCCTCGCCTTTGCTTGTTAATATCCGTTTCCCTAGTCAGAGAGGAGAGTACTTCTCCAAAATGCGCGATATGCATAGACATGTTGGTTCATCCCAGGGATCATGACCCCTGGTTCATGAAGTGTGCGTGCGTGCGTTCCCACGCCGTCCAAGTATCACTCTAGATCTGTTGATAAATCCGAGCAGGACATCTTACTGTAAGGATCTGTCTGCGTGGAGACCTCCACAGCATTCTCTGGTGGACTGTCCATCGCAAGATACACTAGGCATGCACTGTTGGACTTAGGGTTCCAGATCTATCGAAATACAGCTTAATACGTGCTGGGGGCATACGCAAGTTTAATGAAGTCTACTATTTTAGGGTTTGGAGTTTTAATAGCTGTACTTCGTCAATCGCTGTGCATTTTGAGACCCACGGTTCATTGCAGTGTCGGCCAACAGCTTTCGACAGGAAGGCCTAGAGTCCAACCGTAGCTTCCAGCCGTGTATCGCCAATCTCCTCTTTTCGAGGAGAGCTATGCATACATTCGATCTTGCGATCTATGCTGTCTGCAGCGGACTAATTCATTGCTTTACGACCCCTCCAGTCTCGGTCAGGCTTTGACTGAAATGATTTAAAGGGGCCTCCTCAGTTGCAATTAAAGTGTAACCAGACTCATTAGAGATAGCTTATCAAGGCAAATGTCCGCATCCGACGCTGTACGACACTGCACGGGACACTCAAATCATTGAGCGCATGGAACAACTCATTTCCGTCTCACATTTCCTGTGGCACTTCATGTTCAGCTCAGCGACTGGTTCTGCAGCAGGAAGATATTAGCAGGTGCTTGCGCATGTATTAGCACTGAGCTTCAGTGCGAAGCAATCTACCTGGTTATCCAAGGAACGCCAAACAGGACTTCCCGCGGCTCAAGTTTCGCCGCGTGCCGCAGTGGTCGTTACAACCGAGACGAGGATCATGATCGTTGCTCAGCTGCACAATATTTTGCAGTGAGCTTCAGCCCGTGTCATCTTTCCTGCTTCGTAAGCACCTGTCGGCGCTGTCCTGAAATATATTAAATGGCGCACCAACAAGAGCTACAAAGAGATTACTTTCAACAACTCAACTACAAGCACCGGGCGCCTCAACTTCCTCCCCTCTCGCGCCGCGCCAGCGGCAATGGAGCCACTAGCAGCCGGGCATTCGACGGCGCCGCGCTCCCTTGGCTGACCGATCGCGAGACGATGCGGCAGCTGGTGGACGCCGCGGAGGGTCTCTTCACGCCCTGCCCTCAGTGCCACGACCTGCACAACGGCTCCCGGGACAGCCATGTCTCGTTCCTGGATGTGGACGACCCCTTCGGCCGGGCCTACTGCCATTTCTGCCGCCCCGTCAGCGCAGGTGCCAGGGTGGTGCAGGTCCGGCGGAACACCTACCACGACGGTGAGTAAGTGAGATGACAGATGTGAGTGGCTGACATCACGTGCTCGCCTGCATGGGGCGTGCAGGGATGTGTTTGTTACCTGTACGACTACATTACACGGGCGCATTCAGCAATGCCGATGCGTGTGCAATACTTTGGTTCTACAATTTGGCGAAGGTAAATTGGTCATATTACGGCGACCAGATGCTTGCCCTTCACTTAAAATATCTTTAAATATCGCAAAGCAGTAGTGAATGACCCACTGAATGTGGTTTCTTTGAAGTACAGAAGAAAATGGTTGATTGCCGATTGTCGATCTGGGTTCCACTTTATGCCGTACAAAGTAAACATAAATTCGTAGCCTAGTCCTGGTACTGATAACAACAAAGACATAGATTGATAAAGCATTTCTGCTTTTTTCCGGGCTGGGTTTTGGCGGCTGAAGACGGGGTGATGCCCGGGTGACCCGTGGGTCATGGCAACTTCATTGAACCGACAAAGAGAGCAAGACCACGACCTGCTGCGCGTCCTTCATCCAGCCATATCAGCTTATCTCGAAACCCGTAACGTTATTTTGTGACCAAATCGCCAATCGCTGGGTCGCCACTGCCCTGTAGTGATGCGCATCGGCGACATGAGCATGCTGTACGACATTAGTGGAATCCAGCAATACACCATCAATAATGGCAAGGTCATCTTCCTGCGACCGAGGCCCCAGATGCCCAAGTGAGGGGGGAGAGGACCGAAGGGTGCGCGCGTCGGGGTACTGTACAAATCTTGGCTAGCCCGCGTACGGCGTCTACGATAACATATCAGTACAGTGGTATGGCTGTTCAGGAAACCCCTGACCTTAGCGGTCTGCAAAGTAGGTTGCCTGGAAACCACGTGAAAATCGCGCATTGTGAGAAGCCAAGCTTGATTTCGATAATCTGGCTTTGCTCGTTAACGAAATGTTTGTTACTTACCCTCGCGCAACCGTTGCCGTACTTAGCGTCCAACGCACTTACAACGGCCCAACCCACTTACAAACCCCTAATTCTCGGACCACTGCTGCGCTCCCTCCAGGCACGGCTACGTGCCAAATTGCTACTACTGTCATCGTTCCTTGATGGATAACAGCAGCAGGTTCTGCTCGCTGGAGTGCAAATTGAACAAGGAGGACGGCTTGGCCCCCCTGACTCCGGCGGAGATCCTGGCCGTGGGCGACAACCGGAAGGTGAAGATCCCCCGGCGCCTGGCCGAACAGCAGCGGTACGAGACAGAGCAGGGCGAGCAGGAGGGACAGCAGCGACGCGAGAATGGCATCACGACCTTCCGCGACAGCAGCAACGGCGGTGATGCAGCGCAAGCAGCGGGACCCGACACTGGCGATTGGGACGAGAATGATGGCGGCGTTGCAGTGGCTGTGATGGCGGGCGTGGCTGGCGGTCCGTGGCTAGGCGGCCGCCTGACGCCCTTGTTTGGCGTCACAACAGAGTGCAGCCCGGGGGAGGGGTCCGCCGCCGCCGCCAGGGCCGCCGGGGCCGCACGCCACCGACCTCCGCGCCCGCCGTCCCTGTACGGCGGACCGCCTCCTGAGTCTTTTTGTGGCGGCGCCGCTCCGTCCCTGCGGCAGGAGGGTAACGGCCGACCGCAACGACAGCGCCAACCTCCGGAGCGAATAAGCAACCTACCAGCATCTAACCGCCCTGGCGGCGTGTCCTTAACGGCAGCGGCAGCGGCAGCGGCAGCGGTGCCCACTCTCGATAGACGGTCGCAAGTCCTTGCTGCGGCTGGCGGCATCGAAGATGCGGCGGTGGCAGCGGCGGCAGCGGCGGCAGCGAGGCAGCGGCAACCTACCAGGCATTCAGCACTGGCCCGCGCCAGCAGTGCACCCCCTTTACGATGGATTCCTGGGGGTGAGCCTCCTAGCAGTGGAGACGGAGCTGCGGCCAAGGTCAGCGCCTCCCTGGACTCTTCCCAACCTCAGATTCCACAGTCAGCGGCGGCGGCGGCTTCGGCGCGGAACGCGGGCCTCGGTGATTATATGCTATCCCTATTACGTACTAAGTACTGCAGAGCAGCTACGGGGGACGCTGATGCAAGTGGGGGCGCGTCGGCGGCGGCGCAGCCGCGGCCGCCAATGCCTGCGGTGGACGCATCGGCGGCGTCCGCCTTGGGACCGGAGGAGGCGGCGGCGGTGATGACAGCAGCGCTGCCACCACTATTGCAGTCGGAGGCCCCTGTGGTGAACTTGCCGCGGAGAATCCGTCGGGTGTCTGCTGGCCCTGGGCCGCCGACGAGGCTGCCGATGCCATCTGGCAGCCATTCCTTCGCTGGCCTGCTGCCACTTTGGGCTGAGACGAATGCTGCTGTGGGCGCGAAGCGCCGATGCGTAAGCATCGATCTTGGAGTTGCCGCAGCTGATGGTGCGACGCTGGGTGGCGGCGGCAGTGGCGGCGGTAGCGGTAGCGGCAGCGGCGGGGGCGGCCAACCAGAAGTGACGTCACCGCTGCGGCGCCATTTCAGAGGCCGCGAAGCGGTGGTCACAGTCTCAGCGGACGAGCTGACGGCGCGTATGGCACTGCTCAGCCCGACGCGCATCGCTCGTCGAAATTCCACTACGGCCACCTGTAACACCAGCGGCGACGCTCCCAGCGGCGGCCATCCCAGTACGGCCTCAGGCGTTGAGCTCGACCTAGGCACAGCGGCAAAGCTTTTGGCTTCACTTGTGCCAGTAAGGCCAGGGGCCGACGGCGGCAGCAGCGGCGGCAGCGGAATTGCCACCGCAAGCATGGTGGCTGTCACTTCCGGGACGGAAGCCTTTGTGGCCCGGTCAATTGCCATTGAGCTGGACGCTGACGCCGGAACTGGCGTTGATGTACGACGCGTCAAACCCCGCAAAGGCCGGCCGCAGCAGGCAGCGATGTGATGGAGCATCTTCTTCCGACTGTTTGTCTGTCTGTTTGTCTGTCTGTCTATCCGTCTGTGGGCCCCACGCCATTTCGGTTGTGGCTGCAAAACTCTCTTTGGACTGATCCAATGTGTTTGGCTCAACCGGGCCATACCACAATCTCTTATGTACGTGCTGTGTGCGCACGCATGACCATATCACGACGTGTATGTATCAGGCTGTACGTCCTGGGGGCCGACGTGTTGCTGATGAGCAGCGGGGTCCCGCTTGTTGGGCGCGAACACATGCTACTTAACTTAAAAACAAAAACCTTATGAAAATCTTATTTTACCCGCTGTAAGCGAACAGTGGGGAGAGTTGTTGGGCGCGGAGGAGTTAACCGCGGGGTCGGCAAATGCACGTACGTACAGACGGGCATATTTGGCGGCGACGTGGGAAGGGCGCCTTCGCGTTTTAAAAGAGGACAAATGGCGGGAAGTCTTCTCCGGCTTCCTGGAAACCGCAAATATTGAACAGCCAAGCACGTGTGTCTGTATTTGTATATGTACCGTCAGTATAATTGACGACACAGCTGGGTTAGGATGTACGACAGGGTACGGGAACGTACGAGCGGTGAAATAAAATCGAGCGAGACGAGTCTTTGTAGGAGGAGAGAAGTTTGCATGCAGGCGAATGGTATAATTGCTTTGCATGCATCAGCCAACGAGGCAAATGCGCAGGCACCCAGGCAGACAGGCAAGTAGGCCGGCAGGCAGCCCGAACGCGGGCGCGAGAGAGGTTGAGTATATTCGCAAAAGTGAAGCGGCGGTTGAATTTAACACGCTGGCCCGCACTTACCTCCACATTGGATCAGGCTGTACGATGCAGCGAGGCCATGTAGAGAAACCGAACCCGGGCGGTAGCGAATGATGCGGTGCTTTCACATACATACATGGATGATGCTGATCACTCTGACGAGCATAGGATAGTATTTGTTCCGCATTCCGCACTAAAGTAGTGGATGGATGGTCAAGGCGGTCGCTAAGGCCCCAGTGAATGGGTTTGTTCCTTCTAATCGTGCCTGATTGCGATCGACTCCTGGTCTGCAAGCCATACCGTGGTCACACAGTGACTATGAAACGAGCACGCCCTGGTCGGGTCCATTCGTGTCGTACCGGTTGCGGTTCGTTTCAATGGCCAGCGGCTTTTACTACAGCTCGCTGAGCAGCAGTATCTGTAGGGTTCGCACGTTCCGAGTTGCCTTGACAAAAATATTAATGTCCACACAGACGTACACAAGAGGGTAAATACGACTTACGAAAGGGAAGAAAGAACTCGGCCCCGACCACCTGCCGGGGTTTTGCCTCCTCCATTCCCTCGGGACCGGTCGTACCTGCTAAATGGGACCTAACCCGTACTCGCTGTTACCCCATTTAAATTATGGGGCTATGGCGGCAAGTGAGTATCCCGCACCAAGACACTATCGGTGACACGCTGATGGGATTAGTAAATCGGATCGCACACCGAGACACACATCGGATCGCACCACGACATCCAGCACACCCTCATTTCCAGCACTTATAGCAGTGAGCCTTTGCAGACAAAGCGGCAACTCGCCGACTGCCCGCCATCGCAGCCTTCTGTTCCGCAGTGAACAAGGTCCAAAATGAATACGTCGGAAAACATATCTATCCAGAACCGCCCTGCTGGGTATACATCCGGAAGCAAGGCCGTTCGCCCCTAGTGCCCTCCTCTTGCCCTCCGCCAGACCCTCGTCTTTCCAAGCCCTCCGGTAATGGAATGTACTAGCTGCCCAGACTCAGTAGCGACGGTTCATTTACCACCAGATCGTTTTCACGCGGTGGCGGAAGCCGCTGCGGCTGGCCTGCCACCTTCTGTCCCATCTGCGCGCTCTCGTCTTTGCTCTTCCTCCTTCCGCAGCCTCTCAATCTCCGCCAAGATGCGCTCATCTTCAGCATACCTCACTATCCCTCCCCTATACAACACAGTACCCATCGCCGCCCCCAGCAGCCACATCGCCACCGCCACCGCCTTCATCACTAGCTGCCCCGAAACCCACAGCGCAGCGGCGCCGAGGATTAGCGACAGGAAGAAGGCGCTGAAGGCGGCGGCGGCGGTCGGGGAGGTGCGCTGCAGGCCCACCTGGTCCATCCCTGGAGAGTGGGCCGGGAGATTTGAATTGCAGCGCGGGCGAGAGATGGCACGGCGGAGGAAGTCGTTGGTGGAAATGCGCCGGAGGGCCATGAATGGGTTTTTCATTGCGGTATTTCTTACTCATGCAGACCCTCACGGCAGGTTGTTAAAAGTCTTGGAAAGGGAAGACAGCATAACGGGGGGACGAGGAAAGCAGTGGAACTGAGGAACTGAGGAACTGAGGAACTGAGGAGGTGAGGAGGTGAGGAAAGGAGGAAGAATAGGAAGAGCACGAGGTGGACTAGAGGAGGTGAGGAAGGGGTAGGTTGCGCCGAACCCTCCGTTTTTCGACATTCCCTCCAGCTCACCATCACCTGCATGCAGGCCGACTCAATCTCCCACCTCGTCCCGCAGATTACCCGGAAAAAGCAATGTGAGCTGCCCTCCCCACTCCCACCCTAATCCTCGCACGTGGAGCTGCCCTGTTACGCGCCGTGATGAGGTCTGACACCCGCCGCTGTCAGGGTCCGTATCCCTGCAGGTTACCTCATGGATCATAGCGCATGGATTCGTGTGGACTCCCCAACCCTATCCCCCCTAGACCTCCACTGACGTCCATACCTGCAGCATCTGCGGCTCCGCCCCTTGTAAACACGAAAAGCGAGCCCCGGCGTCCCTTGCCCAGCCTGATCCGCTCGTCCAGGTAGGTTGTGGTCAGGCCCACGATGCTGGGGTTGCCTGGGGCAGAGAACGGGAACGGGGGTGGGGAGATCAGCGTCGATTGGGTCCGCCTGGCGCGAGAATGCGCCGGAAAAACCAATGGAGCAACCAGCGGCAGCACCGAGGGTGTTGTTCTAATATTGAAAATGTAAACAGCGGAAACGCGCAGAGACGCACGCCGTCCACAGTTTGCCCCCAGCAGCATCCCAGCATTGTAAGCTCTCGACCAACCGGCGTTCTTGCTAACGCGCGTGTGCGTAATATGCGCATTACAAGAATATACATGAACACATGTACTTCTTTGCGATCTTCTCGCCTACGTTTTCCTTGGTTTCTAGCTGCCAAATCCTAGTGTTCCCATCAGCCGAACACTCCCCCACAAACACAACCAAAACCTCCCGACACCCGCCCGCTCGCCATGCGCACCGAGCTTCAGATGAAGATTGTTGGCAATGCTCAGGACGGGCGGCTCAAAGACCACTTGCACCGTGTCCCCGTTCTCCCCTTCGGGTCGCACTCGCCCCCTCAAACCCACGCTGCCAGGAAGGAAGCCGAACAGCCGGAACTCAATCTGCAGGGCAAGGGCACCATGGACTGGGTGCTGTAGCGTGAGTGGCCGAGGAACAAGGCTGGCCTGTGTCCCTTAAGGCTGGAAGACGCCCACCAGCAAGCAAGGCTTCCAGTGCTGCGGTGTAATAGGCATCAATCTCCGAACATGCTGCGTGAGGAATATTACCATGGAGCCGTACGTTTTCAATTGGCGACGCCTATACCGCCCCATACAGCAGACAGGCCTTTGCCCAGCCACTTGGCGCTATAGATGCCCCGTACATGCCCAGACTAATCTGGTTGCATCCCAGACACCAACCTCATCCCAACCCGCAAACCTTGTTGGTGGCGATGTCAGGCTTCAGGACGCTCTGGAACAAACCAGTGGTGCGGAAGAGCGCCCGACCGATGCGACCACGGAATCGGCCACCAGCGGCTATATAGCCAGCGCGTAGCGGGGAGGTATGCATGTAGGTTCAGGAAACGGGGGGAAAAGGGTTTAGGAAACCCGGGGCCATCCTCACAACCCAGCAACACAAGCTCCCTGGAGCCCTTCAGGTCGGGATACGTGCAACAGCATTAACCCGAGCAGGACTAAGGACCTCGTAACCCGGCTGCACTTTCTGCACATCTTTCCTGTCCCCAACCAGAGGCAGGTCTTCTTCCATTCCGAACCTTATCGGAAGTTGTTAATACTGGCTCCGACGCCCCCACTCCCCTAATGCTCATTTTGCCCCGACACCACACTGCAGCCACAGAACCCAAATGCAGCTAAGCCACGGCTCATCGAGGCCTGCAGGACGCCCCAACGCCGGCCCTTCCGCGTCCGTCGAGCAGGTCAACGCCCAATCAATAGCCTCCCGCGCCTTCAATGGTGAGCACCAAGTAGCCCATTTGTCTGGGTCATGTTCCGGTGTTTGCCATCCCAAATCAGCACCGAACCAAAGCAACGGTCTTGCAATACGCACGAGCTTAGAAGACCAAAGGCCACTATTCGATGTGTCCCCGGTGACAAGAAGTAGCGCTCCTAAAAAACCACCTTTAAGGCTACCTAACTTACTGACTGACATTGACTAACTTTCCCTCCCATACCGCCACTCCTCGCCACCCCTTCCCCCCGCCTCCGTAAACCGCTGCGCCACACTGCCGAATACTGACGTTCTCCTTCCGTCTGTTTCTTGCCGACCGAGGAATATGCCACGTTGTAGTTGCCCCACAACAGCGGGTTGTCCAAAGGCCGGGGCTGTTGAGCCGACCCCAGGGTCTCCAGACGGAGCAGCAAGGAGTCCACACGGGCGCGAAGCTCTGGGCTAGCCTGCAGCCCGCTGTCTGCGCGTTTCAAAGTGACGGCACTATCATTGTGAAAGCGGCAGCGACGGTGGCAGAGGAATGCGGTCACCGATAGGTCGAGTAGGCAGTGGCAGTGCTCGTGAAACGAAGAGGTTGAAAATGCACCATGACCAGCGTTAGGGGAACGACACTGGGACGCAGTAGCAGCAGTAGTAATAGCAGCGGTAGTAGTACTCCCGCATATACACATACATGGAAGAGCGGTCAGTGCACCATTCACTCCAGACTGACATCGCTGTTACATATTTCAAATCAAATCCCGCGTGGGTGTTTGCCACAGATACGTGGTGGCGTTTTTCAAGAGGTACGGATTGCGGCCCGACATAAGTGAACTTGTCACAACACAAGTTAACCCTGAACCCTAACACTCTTCGGTGCGGCCTACGCACCCGTATCTTTAATGGCTTCCAAGACCTCGTCCACGATTTGCCGTGCTTCATCGTCTGAATTGGAAGCGGCAGGCTCCGTTCCGCCCGGATTTACAGTGGCATGGGACTTTGAGTTATTGGCTATCTCTGTGGCGACGGACTCGGATAAATCACCGCTCGTGCGGCGGACTAACGTGTTGTTGCGCGAGCGATGAGCCACCCGTGGCAACCTAGCGTATAGCTTCGCACGTACAGGCAAAAAAGGCTTGTACGAAGCCATCGGCATCATATGATTGCATGGTGTCAGGCTTAACATGCTCATTTGTGCGGTAACGGTCAAAGCCTCGAAATCAGCGATGGGTAAGCCCCTCCGTCGACCACAAGCTGTAAGTACAGGTCTATCCTGCTAGTGCAGCATTATCCCTGGCGTCAAAAGCGAAACTATTATCTGAAGCATGAATGTGACAGATTTTTGTATATCTCGTCCAGATGTTTCGGAGCTTTTCATAAAAGCAGATGACTTGCCTTGTAGATAATGACTAGTAGGGTGGTATTCCTAAGTGACTAGATATTCCATCGTTACATAAAATATTTGTATCCTGTATTTATGGGTGGCAACTGGCTAATAAGCCATACATAAAACCATGAAACCCGGTTTTGGGGCAAAGAAGAACAAGAAAAAGAAGCAAAAGAAGCCTAAGTCCAAGCAGGATGCTGATGCGACTATGGCGGATGCCGGAAACATGCCGTCGGAGGACGGGATCGACAGAGACGTGTCAAATGATGCTAGCGTGGCGACGGGGCTATCGGCGAAGGAGCGTCAAAAAAATAAGATTGAGCTAAAGCGGGCGCTGAAGGTTAAAGTTGCAAAATTGAAGCAGGCCAGGTAACGGCGACATGGGGTGGCGGCGGCTGCTGGAAGTTGCCAAGCTCCTTGCACGCGATCACGCCAGCTCACCCGTGCGGTAACCTTGAGGGCTTCAACTTGCGACTTCATAAGATATCGCAGTTACATCTAAATTGGTGGTTATGTTGCAAGTTGTGGCCGACTCCGCCGGATGTTCGCAGTAACTTAACACACATAACTACATACTGTCGGTGCTTACATGCCGCGACACCGCATTTTCGCCATAACTTGAAGCCATTCCTCCGGGGCCTTGCATTCGCAGGGCCAAGCTCACAAAGGTGCCCGGCAACAAGGTACAACGGAAGGAGGTCTCAGAAGCAAAGCAAGCGGCCCTATTAGAGCTGCAAGAGCTTCAAAAAGATAAGACGCAGAAGAAGGCCAGCAAGAAAAAGAAAAAGAACAAGAAGAGCGCGAGTGGTGCTGCCGGCGGTGAAGGTCAACCGTCGGCCGAGGGAGCTGCAGCGATGGAGGCTGATTAAGCGCAGCTTCAAGCAAAACTGATCACATTCCATGGCACCACGAGCGCCTTTTGAACTGCTCTTTTGCAACCCGGCTTGTTTGGTGGAAAGGTCTCGTGATTTGATTGCCGATGCACCATTATCCGGTACGACCTACGATGCCATGCCTAAGAGCGACGAATGAAGTGCAAGGAAAGGGCCGGGCAAGCACACAGACTTGTATGCCGCTTACCTAATTATGACTTCCTCGCCTGCTAGTTGTCCAGGCACCGTTGGCCTTGCGGCAGATGTATGATAAACGGCTGTGATAATGCACGGTTTTCATGGGGTTTTGTGATGACTTGGTGACAATTCCATTTTAAACTCCGCTTCGTTATTCCGAGTCCGGATGGATTGACGCAGCGGCCAGGTAAACTACATCCAGCAGGTGTGCCTGGCCCTTGAGTGGGTTGTGTGGGATTGGGCCGGGCTGTCCACGAGGACGCCAGTAAGGACGTACAGTGTCTTTGGCAAGGTGATACTCCATTTCATTGAACGAGTGTGGTATGGGAGCTGCCACTGTACGGGGAGGAAAGCTTTACGTTTGGCCGGCGGGCATCCCTATTCGCATGTAGCTGGGGCAGATTGCCTGTTCCAGCACGTGCTATGACGAACCTTCACGACGCGGCTGGGGGCCAAGACACGAAAGCCGCAGTTCCGCACCGTCATCGGTTTGATTCCTGTATGGCCTACTGGAATGCTGCATGCTGGGATTATTCAGGCCTGGACCGGACTACTGTTTGCGCAGCAGCCGCATCATGGTTACAGCGCAGGCGTGTAGATATTTGTATTCTATTCGCACGAGTCGGCAGGGGTCAGGGCAGTGCAGCCTGCCCGCTATCATGCTAACCATGGTACTGATGCTATGCGCAGCTCTTTCGCGGGTATGTATTCGATGTACATAATCAGATATCTTGCCTACGGATCTTCGATTGGACGGAGATATGGTCAGGAGCAATGACGTTTTATGATTGGCGGACCCTATGGATGCAACCCCAGGATACGTTGGGCCATGCAGTAGACGTCCACTCATTGGATGCGGGATTGGTGTTCCACAGAGGGTACCGTCAACAGGAACGGCTTAAGGGTCGTGATGTGGGTGGGTGGGTGACGGCGGTGGCATAACACGACCCACATCAAGGTTTTATTATTCGAATGGTCGGTTAGTCCTGTGCTTGTGCAGTGCCATTGCCCCCACCCGAGGATACTGCTCTTGTTTACATCAGATGAATATGTGAGTATGCAATGTGGCTGTGTCCCCCATTGCGAAGTTGTAGCCACATTGGTTCGCAATACACGAGGCGCCGTACTGATGGTCCTTGGGACTTGCTCGCTTTTATAATAATGGTAGATGAAGACGCGGTGGGAGTTTCTAGGTGGCATGGGTTAATGTTGACCAACACCAGCAGTATCAAATAGCGAGACGCGCACAGCAGATTGCCATCCACGCGCTTTCTCGCAGGTTTCTCACAGATTTTCCCGCAGCATCCAACTCAGCCTACGATTTGCGCCAAATTTTCCCCAACTCCGCCTTTACATGCGACATGTGGCAAAGGGCGAGAGTCACCTTACGTTGAGCTCTACGGCCACATGGAGGGTCAGGCCTGATTCCGAACTCCTCACCCGTCCCGACTGCCGGCAGGATAGTTCTACCACTCGTCCATTATTCCACGGGTGCGTCATGAAAACGTAAGTGCTGTGTCCAAATGATGATGTATTATCCTTGCATTCGCATTGCAGGAACGCATACATAGCTCGCCGCACGTTGCTGCGTTCAAGAAAGCTCTCCTTCCCGGTGCCACACCGAGGGGACTCTTGTGTGTCACACAGCCTACAGCTAGTGGTCCGATGATGACAACCTAGCGAGGATGCCATGCTGCGAAACTGTGCATATCTACTGAATAGTCAGGCAGGTCGGCTACTTAAGTCACGAGAAGGGGCCCCACAAGGCGGAGTATGCCACAGGCAATACTGTGTAGCATTCAGGGGCGGTGCCGCCGCATAACATGCAACCTAGATATCCTAAAACCATGAATACATCATAGCAAGCGTCCCACCGCACGTATTTAATTAAGGCAAGTGGAAGTTATGCAAAATGCCCTTGAGATTCTGGTGGCTGAGGAACGCCCTTTCCACACTGCGTGCCAGTATCTCCGAGCCAAGACATCCTGCTTAAGGCCTACTTTGCCGAAAACTGCAAAGCCCTCTGGGCGCCTCTCTCCGCTTTGCCTGCACGCTAATCCCTTCGCCGCTTGACCAGCGGTACGTCAGTCTCGAAATCCTCGTCGTCATCTTCCTCATCACCACTGCTTTCCTTGCCCGGTTGATTTTTACCAGAGTCATTAGAGACCTTCTTCAGCGCAGACTGCTTGTTTCCCTTCTGTCGGGCCGAGGTGGAAAGCGCACCGCTCCCGGCCATTTTTGCTGCCTGCCTTCCCTTCCTTTCGTTTTTCTCTGTCTTTTTACTCTTCCCAGCATCCGTTGCTCCGGTCTCTTCCATTTCTTCGTCCGAGCCATCTTCCAACACAACTACATCCGCTTCTGTTTGTCGCTTCTGCTGCGCTGCCGTTGGCGCATCCGTTGAAGCCTTACCGGTACCACCCCGAGCCCGCTTGGCTGCTCCTTTAGCCGCTGCAGGCTGTAGCTCAGGCGGCGGACGTGCAGGCGGTGGCTTGTACCGCCCTTCGAGCACCTCCGCCAGCTCCTTTCCGTAGAGCTCATAACGCCGTACACCCACCGCCGCACGAAATGCATCCTTTGAGATCGGCGGCTGCATTGTGCTCAGTGCTACTACCTGCTCAGCCGACAGGATGGAGTGTGGGAACAGGTGCAGGTCGGCCGCCTTCTGCGCGCGCCAGCGTTCCAGGGTAGAAAGCAATACGTTGTCACCGCAGCCGCAGTCGTCCCCGTCATCGTCATCGTCATCGACGCCGACGTCTTCAACCCACCCGGGGGCCGCAGCCCTGCCCGTCCTGCCTGCTGCCACCGCGGTTCCTCCGCCCGCCCCGGCGGCGGCGGCGGCTTGCGACACAGGCAGAAACAGTCGCAACGGCTTGCCGCTGCCGGACTCAGACGCCTCCACCAGCTGAATGCCCCGCCGTGAAGCCCTGAGCAGCGGCACAGCAGGGGACATGCCCAACTTGAGCCCTTCTCAGGCCAGGCCCCAGGCCTCGCCGAAGGGATTGGTAAATGACCCACCGTGGAACAGGTACCGAGAACGTACCCAAACCCATGACAGGGCAATCGAACTACGGTATGCTTCAGCGAGCTACGTATGAGCTGATCAAATGCCAAACACTCCCTAGTTGGCAAGGCATAGCATTCGGTATGGCACCCGGCAGGGAACCGATTATCGACGGGTTCACAGGCCGTGCAGCCTAACCGCCACCAACGACCAACCTGAGGTAGGTGTTCGTCGCGTACGCGGTGTGGCCGAACTCGAGCTCCAGCAGCCCCGCGTACATCATGGCGGCGACGACCGCCTGGATGGAGGAAAGGCGAGCGCGCAAGCGACCAACCTGGTGAGGAATCTAAGACAGCAGTAACATCAGGTCGGGTATACCATGCAATTCAGGGAACAAACCGCAGTAGGGACGACTATACACAACTTGGACGCGTAATTTACGATGCGGAGCTCCTTGGGGTAATACACTAGTGAAGCCTCACTGGACTGCGTGCCAACTGTAGGCCTTCTCCCCGCTTCAACTTTTGCAACTCAGGGAAGGTTTCGGCCCCCTGGACCCGCTCTAAACCCAAATGGGAAAAAGCGCGCCCGACATCGTTACCATGAAACTTCGCGTCTGTGTGCATCGCGAAATTGAGTGGCAAACCCAGACGCCAGCTCATTAAAACCAGATACTATGCAGCTGATCAAACGGCACGACGCTTATTTCATTTTAATATGCCCTGTGAGCCTGGAGGCAAGCAACGCGCAGCAACATGTCAACCCGTCCCTCCGTGCCTCATTCTCGTCGCGGCTCATCGCCTTGGCCTCCTTGCCGACCCCTGGGTCCTTGCAGCTGCGCCAGAGGTCCACTAGCTGGATGAGAGTGGCCTTCTTCTCCTTGGCCTGGTAAAGGAATGATCGATGTTCCCAACACGGTGTTCCATGCCCATCCGTGCAATGTCAGCGTGCAAAAGCAAGGGCCAATAAATACCACGCATTATCGTCTGGCTGTAATAAAAGGTGTAAACCTTGCCCCTTGCCGAACGTATTGAAGCCTGGCCTTCAGTCCACATAGGTTTCGAGCGCTGCAGGAGGTGACGAGCAAAATCATAGGACGAAGCAAGGACGGAGCCAAAGCAGGTATGACGCTTTACCTCCCCCATAACCCTGCCTCCGGATCCCCAAGTCACGCTTTTCAGTGCCCATACCTGCTGTTGGCGCAGAATGCCCAGAAGCACCAGCGCATGGCGACCCACGTCACGTGGTTCGGAGGTAACCGGCCCCGCAGCAATGCAGCAGTTGTCGCACATGCACCTGCAAACAATCGCAACGTGCACCGCAAACCGGCTTTGCATGCGAGGCTACATGCCACAACCATGCGCTACATCATATCACTACGGAATACGGCACCCATAATCGAATAATTACCATTATTATCATATCATGCCGGACGAGCACCGCACAGAGTGCAGAAAAGTCAACAGCGTCCCGGCCGACACCGTAACATAGAGTCGTTTACTTTTAACCGGGCGACCCCCGGGTCCACAGAATCGCTGCCGGAACGCATGCCGATTTCACCTGGCAGAGCAACAGGTCCTGGTCCTACAGAATAACCCTCGTTCCTCATGCTTTCATAGTCATCAACCACATTCCAGTGGAATCAGATCCCATCACGCGACAGGGAGACCAAGTTCCAGCGCCTATACGCGTGTACGCATGGACCCTGACGTGCAGGCTTCCACGCAAAGTAGATTTTGATAGCTCTCCCGTCGGTTAAGACACTCCCACCTGCATTCCGCAGGCGCCTCTGCAAAGTGTCGCTGGATGATGGCGCGGCGGCAGCTGCTTGAAAAGTCAGCAACGCCGGAGGGACCTGCAGCTGCATACGCCATCATGGCCTGAAGGTTGGGCTGCCAGGTGGGCTCGAAACAAACGATGGCGGCCTGGCGCAGCGCGTCAGAGAACCTATGCGGGCGCAGGGGATACTGCATGCTGAGAACGTGTTCCGTGAGGACGCCTAAGAAAAACTCTGGGCTCGCACATGGGAGCAGCCATGCGTTGAGCAGTGCCCAAGAGCGGCGGCGGCAAGGGCTAAAGGTACGAATACTCTGGCGTGATGTAATTAACAACTGAAGTTGCGAACGGAGATATTGTAAGATGGCATGCGTCAATGCTGGACAGACGGCCGCGAAGACCGAATCAGACAGCCGGGGCCAGCAGTTAAGACCACTTACACGTGCAGGGACCTCACTTCCATCAAGCTTTCTCACCTGTAGAACATGAGGCACCGAGCGGGCAAACCGTCTCGCCCAGCGCGCCCGGACTCCTGTGATTAGGATTATAGGAAGGCGCACACGGGGTGCGACTGGTATCGCCCATCAATTCCTGAACTGCACGCTATTACCAGCCGTTCAATCAAGTGGGCGATGCCGTATGACTAACATTACGAGAACGTGCAAAGGCTCGTTTATTGAGTGACGACAAACGTGGCGACAAAACAATTGGCAAAATAGAAACGCTTTGCAACCTGCCTGGTAGTAATTCTCCAGCGACTTGCTCAGCGAATGGTGAACAACGAAGCGGACGTCGGGCTTGTTGATGCCCATGCCAAACGCCACCGTGGCCACCATCACCTAAACCCAACAAGCGAGAAGACATTATTTGGCGTTGGCTTAACAATACGAGCTGCCGCAGTCACTGGCAAGTAAGGGACCGAAACAGCCTAGGCGGAATTCTAGCATTGAGAATGAGAAGTACACCCTGATGTGGTATCCACGCCACGATTTCCCGAAACCCTTCCCGACATACCGCCGCAGTGCCCCACGCGTCCATGGCGTAAATCTCAAGCCTCAAGGGGGAGCACGTGGCATGCAAAAAATAATGTGCTAGGTGCCAACACCTTATCCAGGGGCCCACCTGCACTTCACCCGAGCTCCAAGCCGCGTGCGCTGCCTCGCGTGGCCCCGGGTCCATGTCGGCGTGATAGTGTCGTGCGGGTACTCCTCCACCCGCCAGCTCTGACGCCACCGTCTCACAGTCTTTCCTGAAGGGTTTGCCGAGGACAAGTTCCACGTAGGGGGTTGATCAGAAATGATCCATGCATCGAAAACTTGACAAGGTTATCGGCGTGATGCGTTCGCATGTGATGATGGTGAATTACGGCTGCCGTTGCGCCACCAGCACATCTTTCTATGTTGGCTCCCCTTGAGCTGCAGCTGCTCTAGCCTCGGCCATTGAGCTTTCAGAAACCGCACCAGAGGAAGACATGCCGCAACGGTCTTGCCGGAAGTGCGGATTCCAGCTAATGAACCAGCTCAATAAATACCGGTAGTGACCGGGTGTGACCGGGTGAGCAGGCAGCAGGCAGGCAACGGGACATGGAGTAAAAGAAAATGAGATACACAGCAACACAGGCCTGGTATGTTAGGGTTTCCACATCTTGCGTCTGCACCCTGCCGCACCTCGTAAGGCAATACACAATGCCGGACTCGCCCCGCGGGTAGTGCTTGCGAATCCAGGCCACGATGGCAGCGGTGGCGTCTGAGGCGCCAGCAGGCTTGGGAAGTACCTCATAGAACAGGTTGGGCCGGTTGACCGACGCCCGGAAGAACTCGCATCCACTTATCCGCAGAATCGTCTTTAGGTCCTCACATACCTGGCAACGGCCGGACAGCAGTCGCAGCATGAGACAACCGCACGGACAAGGCGCCAGCCAGCGGAGCTGTGAACAGTTAGAATAGCTCCAATAGTGGGTAGAGTGTGCGGAGGTAGATGTTGGAAGGAATGTGAACAAGAGCCGCAGGATGGCTGGCCCAGCTAGGCCCTGACAGGAAGGGCTATCTTCAACCTGCAACCCGGGCCCCCGTCGGTTCCGGCACGGAATGCACCTGGTGAGTGGCGGTGGCCGTGAGCGCCAGGATGGGCACCTGTGGGAATTGCTGCTTGAGGACGCCCAGCTTCTTGTAGTCCTGTAGAGGGCACGCAAATGGCGGTACGCGGGAATGTGAAATGCATCAGGTTTTGTAGACAACAGGCGCTGACGAGGTTATGTTGTTCAGTTGCGGACACCGCCTCTGCATGAAGACACCATGAAGCACGATTACGACGGGGCACTGTACCGAGTGACTTGACGTGGCAAGAAGGTGGTGCAGTTCACGCTCAGGATGATAGATATCGTCCCTGTATGAGTACAGAGACCCACAAATTTATTTAACTAGTGGTTGAAATGGCACCCGTGACGGCGCCGGACCCCATGCATGCAGTTGCACCTTCCCCCCACATTGCACTCGATGTAGCGCTTGTGCCGTCCGTACGTTATAGACGGCGTCACAGCAGGTGCGGTGTCGCGAGCAGGGGGGTGGTACCATGCAGTGCACCGTTGGGGCCCCCTTGGCATCTCACCGGGCGGAAGTCGTTGCCCCAGGCGCTTGCGCAGTGAGCCTCATCGATAGCGATTCGGTCCAGCCGCCCAGCCTTTGATACAGGGGACCGGCGCAAACGGGGTTGGGTGGGTGTAAGCACAGGGCGTTATAAGACTCCTGGCGGAAACAGACCCTATGGATGTAATCGACGTGCGACAACTACAGCCTGCTCAACAACTCCAGTGCATTACGGAGCTGTGTGACCGGTACACTTATGTAATCTGAGCAACCTGAACAACGGCACATGGCTAATCTCGGTTAACGCGACGTCGGGGATGCAATTCACCAGATGCCTATTGGTGGATCTAACCAGACAAAGATCCAAGATGCGGCCCTTGATCTGGGATGACCACTGATCAGCCAGATGCGGCAAGAGCGCCATGCCCTTGGCCCACATCGCAGGTCTTACTTGATGCACTTTCTCCAGCTTGCTCATAAAGCGTTTGGACGATACAATCCTGCGCCGTAACAGCAGCAACCACATCTGTAGGCAACGCTATCATGCGCATGCATTGGGAGTGCTAAACGCAAGGAGCAGACTTAACGGCAGGCTATAAGCCGGGTGAGCAAGCGAGGAAAGCTCGATCAAGCTGTGCTGTCAAGGTCCCCGTTGTAAATACAACTAGTGAAATACAACTGGTTGTTGCCCGCCGGTCCAAGCTCGCGCCCTCCTGCCACTCCGTTCTTTCCCCTCCGGGGTCTTATGAAAGAGATTTTCGGAGCCCCGTCTCATCCCCAAAGCGATGCATTCCGTACTTTTCTGGCGTGACGTACAGCAGCTTGAGCTCTCCCCGATCCATCTTGCCATATACCTTCGCCACATCCTCCTTGCTGCTGAGACTGGTCAGGCACGCCCCGTCAATGCCAAGGGCGCGCAAGGACAGCACCTACGTAGGGCCCAGAGTTGAGTATGGGTCGGCGTTGCAATGCAGGCGAGCAGTAATATGGCATGTATGGCTGCTGCACGTTGGCAAGGTGGCAGGAGCGTGGCTTCAGACGGCGCAAGAAGGCCCACCCGGCCGGGCCGTTGCTCATTGGCCAGGATGCAAGGTTGTCACGACATAGTACTGAACAACGTACATACTACGTGCAAATGCGTCACAAGGTCAAGACGCCGTAACATCAAAGCACATTGGATCAAAGTGTCCGGACCGCGCCGGGCAGAGTCCACAAAGTTAAGATTCGGTCCAGCCGCCGTTATGATCCGTGCCTCAAGGGACGGCAAGGGAGCCAGCCGGGAAATGCATCAAACGAAACAATTATAATTTGGCAATATACTCTTGAGGCACCCCCATGTGCCATGTTCCAACCCCCCATATGCAGCATCATCTTCCTGGGGTCTGGACCAGCTTTCCTAGTGGCCGTGACCTTGTGGCAACAGCGGTCCCACAGCTTCAAATATCACATAGTACCGTCTCCCCCCCAGGATCACCCACCTGGTCTTGGATCAGTGATAGCAGCGGCGAGACTACTAGTGTCAGGCCGGAACTGACCAACGCTGGAAGCTGGTAGCACAGGCTCTTGCCGCCGCCACTGGGCAGCAGGCACAGCACGTCGCGGCCTTGCAACGCGGCGTTTATTACCTCCCGCTGCAATGGCCTGCCGCGTCGTGTTCAAGACGGGAGCGCAACATGTCAAGGCAATAAAGCAGGCATGCGGAATAAGGAGCAAGGCGTTACTTCACACGGGCCTTGAGAAACCCGCATAAGGTGTGGATTCTACAACGCCAGCATGCAAGTTGTGAGATCGTTGAGTGCGCGAAGCCCAGGGCACCCAAACTGCACCTGCGCAACCAGTTGCAACAATTTGCCTTCCAAGAAACGGCCCCTTTTCACTTCGCAGCCTCGAAACTACGTGTCGATAAATAGAAAGCCGGAGCAGTCGAAGCCACATCTTGTTTGGCCACACGGACAACGCAGCCCCACGTCCTTCGCCGTCTTGCAGCTTTCTGTACGCACGTTGGAGCTAAGGCCTGAGTATGACCGAAAAAGATAGGTCCAGGGGACGCAGTAACCCCTGAGTCCAGCGCGCGTTCCGCTTCATCAACCGTCACCTGAACTCCCGCAGCCCGAACACGTCGTGGAGTATCTGGTTGAGCTTCGCGCTCCATGGGAAATTCTCTTGACGCCAGTCGGCTTTAGGTGCGCGGCGCTCCTGGTCAATCTGTCGGAGGAGTTGGTCTCGCCTGGCGCGCAGTTGGTCCTGCTGCTGCATTAAGATCTCGATCTGGGACTTGACCTGCGTATTGGCCCCGATGGGTTAAAGCCAGCGGAAAGACGGGTTACCGGGTAGCGTTTGGGGGATTTCGCCTGGTAGCGTGCGTCCCAGGCCTTGCATGCAAGAGCATCAGCCTGATAAATGGGTTTCCTGGGTTTGCAGGGTTTTGAGCTTCAACATGGAAGCCTGATGATGCGACGGTAAAATGCGTGCAAGGCCGTGAAAGGCTGACCCAGGGGCCCAAGGAAAGGTGCCACTGCATGGCGATAAGCTGGGGTAGGAAACGACGCGAGAAACATAAAAATGGTGGTATAGATGTCAGGCCGCACCTCGCTCAGCTCCTCCTCGACGTCCTCGAGCTGCTTTGTAAGAGGAGGCTCTCCCTCATCGCTCTCTCCACCTTCATATGTTAAGTCCTCAACCTCTGCCATAATTACTTAGCGGCCACAACGGAATCAAGGAGTTCCTACGTGATGATCACGCTTCCACACTAGTCGGGCAACGGTGACAAGTAGTTTACCGGTACTGACGGCCTGCACCAGAAAGCGAAGATTTGTATTTCATGGCGGGTTTTATAATAAGTTTCTTAAACACAATTTACCCATCCTCTCTGCGTCTGGACTTTAGCTTGATACGTCCACCTGGCCATCATCACTCATCCATCCGCAATCTATGCACAGTGCACTAGATGAATTACATTCAGTTCAGTAATTTGTGGTAAATATTATTCTGCTCTTGGACGACGGCTATACAAACACGGCACACAAACCATTCTCTACTTGCGGAAGGCACCTGTGGCCTAAGGGCCACCAGCACAAGATGCGAGCTATATCATCAGCGCGTTTGCTTAGGGTTAAATAAGAAAGGCTTCGCTAGTCAGAGAATACGGTCAAGCACTGCCTTGGTGTGGAAATAGACGTTGGAAAGCATGCTTCGCGACCCAGTTACACTTGGATTGGCAGCGGCATCAACATGGCTGGCCGTGGCGTCGGCTATTACTCAGGTTTGGTTGAGGGTAGGATTGTTGATGATGCCACCCGAGCGGCTCATAGCCTGCCATCGTTTTGTAACTTGCAGATTCTGTGCCACTTGAGGAATTATACAGAGCCACTATACCAAGTAAGTTTTTCCGTGCAAAGCTTTGGCTTGACCGACCGCTGACCGGACGCCCTGTTTCACATACAGCGCTACATCATTCGAATTATTTTTATGGTTCCATTTTATGGGGTGACTTCATGGCTTTCACTTAATTATCGGGACAAGTCCATCTATTTCGACGTGCCGCGCGACTGGTAGGTTAGTGCAGGGTTTATGGTGGTGTTTCAGCCCGTTCACGAGTTTTTTCCTGACGTTCCCTTTCCCATCCTGTCAACAGCTATGAAGCTTGGGTGATCTACAACTTTCTATCGCTATGCATGGCGTACGTGGGTGGGCCTGGCGCAGTGGTGGTTAAGTCGGAGGGCAAACTCATCAAGCCATCCTGGATGCTCATGACGTGTTGCTGGCCTCCCATCAAAGTAGATGGCTTTTTTTTGCGGAAATGCAAGCAAGGGACGTTGCAGTTCGTCATTGCCAAACCTATCCTTGCGTCCATGACGCTTATCCTTTTCGCTGGCGGCATGTATGAGGAGCACTGGAGCTGGACTAGCGGGTGGGGCCGGGCGGCTCTCAGCCTGGAATTTTGGGCCAACCGGATCTCTAATGCACCTACTAGGACTGGAGAGCGGCATTGAATCATGCTGGGACGAAGAGGTGCATAACGGGATCGTTTGACGCTGGTTTGACGTTTGGCGCCTTGCAGGTTCTCGTACATCTCCATTATCTACAACATTTGCTACACAATCGCACTTTATTATCTGCTCCTGTTCTACGTCGGTTGCGAGGAGTTACTTGAGGTACGAAAGGGGTCGGAGCTGGTTGGGAAGAAGTGCTCTTGGTTGGCTTGCCAAGGGAGCTTTACTGGGCGTCCGAAACTCTCTCGTGCACAGTTCACATCTGAGGTCGTGCTATCGCCGTACTTTCCTTGCTGCCCTTGCAGCCATACCGACCCTTACTAAAACTGATTGTCATCAAGGCGGTCATCTTCCTGACGTTCTGGCAGGTGAGCTTTAGGGGATGCGCTACGACAGGCTATGCGGCAAGCTCCATGCTCCGGTCCCTATCTTTTACCTTGCATGTCCCCTGCGCCGCAGAGTATCGCCATTTCCATGTTTGCATCCAAGTTCAAGGAACAGAACAGAACAGAACAGAACAGAACAGAACAGAACGCAGCGGCACTGCAGGACTGGATGGTGTGTATGGAGATGCTCATGTCGGCCTGCATGATGTGGGCAGCGTTCCCTCACACAGAGTACAAGATGGGCGGCCAGACTACGGGCTGGCGCCTGACAGCATTTTTGCACGCGATCAGCCTGCAGGACGTGTACAGCGACATCATGCACCAGGTGCGATTGCTCTTATCTAACAAATGACGGCGGCAATCCATACTAATCCGCGCTGCTGTGCTCCACTTCTGTGGTGGAAGACCGCGTAAAATATTTATATAAGCCTACATATCTTTAGACATTTGAAAGAAACGAACACAATATATGTTTTGAAAGGAGCACTTGGGTTTACTCCGGGGTTACCTGAAAGTCTGGTGAATACCCGGCTCGTTCGCATCCTACCACGCCTTGCTGCTTCATTCCAGATGGGCAATGATGAAGTTAAAGATGAGGGGATGAGGGGTGTTTGGTGTGCGAAACGAGACGAGGGCATCGCTCCTCGCAAAAGGCGACATCACTGGTTTACCCTAATCGGCTTAAAGTGGTACATTCTAGGGTAAAGCCGGACCCGAGCCAAGCAAACAAATCGGAGTGTGACCTCTGGCATCATTGATAGCATGCTTGCTGCCTCCATTCGTCATCGCAACCCCTGTCACACGATTATTATGGCGAGATCACCGACAGTGGTCGTAAAGCAAGCTGAGACTGCCCGCACCTCCGCCACCCGACAGCCCGACACCCACTTCTTTATTCGGGTAATGCTTAGAGACGGAATGAGACTACCTTACTGCATGTATGGGTCTTCTGGACCACACGCGTGCAGCCTTCTTGACAGCACTCACTTGGTATGCCGATTTCTTCCCTGCGTGCTGACACGGTGTCGGTTTGTCCTCCCATGGCCTGCTGCATGTTCCCCTCAGTTCAACCCCAACTACAAGACCTACGTGCTGTACAGCGATGGCGGTCCGTCAGAAAACGTCAAACGGAAAAAATTTCGGGCAGGCGGCAAAAAACAGACGCGCAAACGGCTTAATGCTTCAGGGGAGCTGGTGGCCATGGAGGAGGGCGGTCGGTCCAAGGGCCCTCGCCGGGCGCAGCGGACCAACAGTAGCGGGGGCCGAGCACCGGGTACGTCCGGGAAAGGGGAAGAGGGGGCTACCAATCGCTGGATGGCGCACAGCAGCACCTTGGCTGCCGATACGTCTCACCAAAGGGTGTCTCGTGGCGATGGTCCTCGCAGCAGGGCGGTAGCAGTCCAGCGCATCCATGGTTTTATCTCCACTTGGTGCCGATGTTGGGCCTAATCTCGGGCTCAGTAGGTTACCCGCATTATTGAGGTGACTCGCCTAATATGTGTACTAGCTTCCTGCATGCACTGAACTACCCAGCCTTTCGTTGCATAGCCCGGCTTAAATCGCAACACTGAATTACATGTACGTCCATGCGATGGCTGCCCGTTACTAAACGTGGCTCTGGTGCCCTACTTCGCTGTGCTATTGCAGTCTTCAGCGCCGCAGACGGGGAGGGCGAAGAATGGAACCCGCCTCCAAATCCCACGAACAAAGCAGCCGCATTTTTCGGCAAGCCGGGCACTGGAAAGGGCATGTTTGGATGGTTGCCCGCTATCAGCGAGGCGGAACGCAAGCAGGCGGTGCTGGTGGATTCAGAGTCCGACGCTGAGTATGACGATGACAACATGCAGGTACGTCAGGCTTCCGTGGCTCAGGCTTCCACTGCGCAAACAGTCACCTCATAGGCACGATCCCCTTATCCTAAGCCGGCATAGTAGTAGACAGATAAAAGAACGGTGCACAGTCTTCGGGACATAAAGTCGAGGCGTGGGACAGATAATCGCATGGATGTAACTGCCACGTCTTCTGCCGGCTCACAGGAAACCGCCTTGGACCACGAGATGTTGGCCACCTCGGCAGGCAGTGATGAAGATAGCGAAAGCCCACGGCGGTCCCGCAGCAGCGGGGGCGGGGCGTTGGGCCGGCGCTCCACCGCCAGCAATGCCAGCCGGAGCCCCAGCCGGCGGCGGAGTAATGCTGGGCCTAACGATACCGATTTGGAGCGTGGGGCCCAGCAGGCCGGCAGCAGCTTGCAGCAGGCGCCTAACAGTGGGCAGGGCTTGCGGGCTGCGGCCGCGGTCATTTCCCGCATCGGTGAGATCACAAGAGAGACATTAGGCGTACCGGCGCTTGAAGACTCGGACGACGACGACCGCATGCTTTGAAGGGGGACAGGGCTTGCAAGCACTGTCCGTCTCTCGAACTACGTTGGCTCTTGGCATGGGGAGAAGGAAGGTGGCCCTGGTGCTTGTGCAGGGACGCGGCAGCGCATCGGTCATAGTCCGTCAGGGCCCCCTGCGCACCTGGGAAAGCATGAAACACACGTCTTGTTTACGTGCATAATAAGATTAGATTCATCTTGCCTGACGGGTTTGATGTTCGGGTGACTTTGTGATTGCATGCCTCATAAGCCTTGACGGTGCCGATGGGCACTGGACATAACAAAACTTCGGCTAAAATGTAGGCGCGCTGCGGGGATGCGGAAACGGCGTGAGTATATGGCACGTGCTATTCTAGGAGGTACAGCGAGGGAAACAGCGCAAAGGGGGGGAAGAGGGAGAGCGCAGAGCTTCAGAGTCGGGAAGCTCTGTTCTTGCAGTGTTCTTCCGTCTGCATCGTGATTCTCTCTTTAATGGGTAACATATGGAGTCCCCAGATACAGAACGGACTTGTGTTCTGCAAAAGAATTGGTTTACAGTTTGCTGGTATGCCTGGTGCGGCTTGCCGCACAGTGCGAGACTGCCCGAACACAGCGGGGCGTAGGTGGCTCTCGCCATGGCTGCCCATATTCCGGTAGTGTTTAATGGTTCTGGCCACAGCCGCTCTGCAAAGCAGCACCTTAGCCGATTATTTTCAGACGTGGACAACCGCGACAGGTGTACGTGCTGTAATGCCAGAGGGGAATCTTGCCTAGCTGAGCTGAAGGAGGCTGCGCGCAATTAACTGTGTGATGTTATGATAGCGCACCAGCGCGTTAGGTCCGTGCTTCTAGAGCTCAGGCGACGGTTGTACCGGAGACGGCCTCTGCTCCCTCGTGCGCAGGCACAATGTGGTTTACGTGCATGCATGATTATTGTGCATTTTCAGCGTGCACAATGGCTTGGTATCAATACTTGTGTATGGGATGGGAGCATTGCGGCCACGAGACTCTCGATTCCGGACAGCATGCTGGTCTGCAGGCCGTGTGCAAGACTTGCTGGTCTATGGGTTTGCAATGTGTTCATATCGCATCACAAGCCGCCACGTGACTGGCAAGCCACGAAAGTGCGGAACCCGGCTCTATGTGGAAGGTGGATATTGTTGCCCGGGCAGGGCACAGGATGGAGGGAGCCTGGCGGGGCATCTCCCGATGCAGGGCTGAAACTGCCGTCTATTGGAGCGGCCTCCCTGTACGCATGTCCGGCAGACATAGCCGTGTGAGCGATTGTAGCGGCATGTTCTGTAACGGAAGTCACTTGCCTGTTGATCATCTCGGACGTTATCACGTATGCTAGGGGTAAACGTGTCGCATCAGCTGCGGGCTTATCGCGTACTCTGTTGTGGAAGACGGGCCCGGGGGAGCCCGGGGCGATAATTCCACGGCAGGGCCCCCGGCGTAATTTAGTCAATGGCCACGCAGCAGGTAACCTGATTTATCGTACACCTGACATTCGTATTGCCCACCCATGCCCACCTACCGATCAGCCGACTTGTTCGCCAACTTCGACAGGGCAGTGCCTTTCCCAGATTCGGCAATGGTTTTCCGGTATGTTGGTCAGGCAAAGATCCCGCTGCACCTCCGCCATCGCCGCCGTTGCTGTCATGGAAGGTCGTGATGCCATTCTCGCGTCGCGTCGAGAATATTTTAACACAGTTGTCACACATCAAGTGCCCGCAAGTTCCCATGATCGATAGGCCGCTGGAACCATAGATTAGCTAGCCTTAGTTCGAAGGCAACACAGAGCGCCTTTCAGCTGGCCCTCAGGCCAGGTACGATGCTTTCCTACCCTTTCCCTCCCGGTCCCACCCAGGGCTTCCAGCCCCTCACGGCCACAGTTCATCTTTCTTCCGCTGCCTGATCCCCTCCGCCTCTCTCACACTCGCCCTCTCACACCCGCGCGCTGGTTTTCCACCACCCTCCCTCCCCACTCACGCCCATAGGCGCGGGCACTCGCTCAGGCGGTCCTCATACCCCTCACACGCAGCACCCCCCGGCGCGAAGTTTACCAAAGTTGGCCGGCTGACGCGGCATCGCGCACCCCTCCAGTCAAATAGGCTGTTGCTGCATAGCGGCAAGGGCGACACCTCTCTCTTGGGGTCCCGCTGGACGTCGTACTTCGCCAACATCTCCCTGAACTGCTCGATCGTGATACCATTCCAACCGCGCTCTGCTGCGATCACCGCATCCGCCGCATTCGGCGGCAGCGGCAGCTCCGTCGGCGAGTACCATGTCTCCTGGGTCTTCCGCAGCTTCTCGCCGTACGCAGCCATGCCATCGTCATCGCCGCAGTTGAGGAAGGCGCGGAACTGGGCATCAGAGGCGGCGTACTTCTTGGGGTCTAGCCCCGGGTAGGTCTGCTGCATACGCAGTATCTCCAGTATGAACTCGAACGCATCCCACCTGAGCCACCGCACGCCCGGCAGCAAAGTAGGAAGAGGGAAGTGGAAAGAAGAGGAGGAGGAGGAGGAGGAGGAGGAGGAGGAGGAAGGGAGAAGCCCGGGGTGGAGTGGGCGCGGGAACCGCAGATACCGCAGAAAACTTGCAAACACAGGTGTGCTTGGACTCGTGTATCGTGTCAAGGCTGCGTGATGTCCTGTAGGGTGGAAGAGCCCAATCGTCCATGGGCTACCTTATCATGAAGCAATCCGTTCCCTCCTGTATAGGGAGACGCAACAAATGTGCGGTACGCCTAAAGCATGCAACCTCCCACACACCACCACTCAGCAACCTCACCTCAGAGTGGCTTTACCCGCCCCCAGCCTTCCCCCTTCCCCTCTCACTGCCTCAATGGTCCTGATTTTTAAAGGTTCATTGCATTCTCTGCATAGTCACCAAGTCAGTTGCAAGCCGCATGTTTCACATTCCTCGGATCGGCCTCGCGCCGCCCGCCCACCCAATCCGCCGGGAACCCCCGCCAGACAAACCTGCCATCCTCCTGCATCAGCGCGCCGCCAATGGTGCTGAAGACCATGTGCTGGGCCGCACACCGCAACGCCGCGCGCTTGCGCTCCAGATCCTCCTCACTGAAGGCCGCCAGCAGCTCGTGCAGCCTGGGAATATCCTCATGCCGCACTCGCAGTCCGAAGAGGTCCCAGTCCATCTCCGGTTCAAAGGGCTGCATCACCGAGTCGCTGATGATGAGGGGCAGGCAGCCCACCAGGGATGCCAATACCTGCGCAGGGAAGGGGGAGAAGGGACGGCGTGGATGAGACGGCGACGACGGCACTCCATAGATAGATAGATAGATGCAGGGATCACCCCGGGGAGAGCATTGTGTGTATTTGTGTGTGTTTGTATGTGTGTTTGTGTGGAAAATACACGGTAGCCTTGCAGGATGGTCGGGATTATCGCTGGCAGGACGAGGCGAACATGTTTGTGCAGTGTGAGGTAAAAGTGGGTAGGAGCAGCGGAAGCCGTAGGGGTCCACGGACTCATGAAGGGGGCAGTTGATCGCTCGAGGAATGAGCAAACGGCGCAATGACATGGGAGCATGAAGTCTGGTCGCGGTGCTGCGAATCGGGAAAGATGACTGCAGAAGATGACCAGCAGAGATACGGCCGCGTGCGCGAAGAATTGCCGACTGCGGCTGCAGCAAGGAATGGGAGACGGTCGGTGTCGCGGCTTCCTCATTTCCGTTGTTGCTGTTTCGAATGGTGGCGGCGGTGGGCAATACCCCGGCTGAGCTGTCCGTGAGCTCTCCTCTGACCACCATGTCCGCTGCTTCCTTGCCTTCCAGGTTCCCTGTTCAGCCCTCACCTGCCGATGACCGTGACCCCCTCCGGACGGCGCCAAGCACCAGCTGCGCAAGCAAATCGGGCAGCCAGGGCCAGCGGGAGGAAGGTTCAAAGGTCAAGTGTACTGGTCACGTGAGACCCTTTGACGGTGTCGGACGTCTTCATATGGGCACCTCCTCCCCTTCCCATCCCACCCTACCGGACGTACACACGGATCTACATACGCCGTACTCATGGTTCATCATCTTGGCATTTGAGCAGGTCGCCAAGTGGCAAATGCATTATCAGCCGCATCCTGTACGGATCTCTCCTGTACGGATCCCGAAGCGAGAAATCGACGGTCGCCCGCACATATGATTGCAGCTCAGGGTCATCCCAGCGGCGCACCGCATCTCTTTGTGGTCCGAGTTCCAAACAGATTCCCCCACCCCACCCGGCCCTCGCGATACGCCTCTCCTGGAGCTTACTTGTAATTGAGCAAGTCCACCGGGTACCTCGCGTCCCCCGTGACAATTCTGTACCCGGTGCGGTTGTGGTGGTAAAAGTGCACCTGGGGAGGGGCGCAATGGCGAGGGAGGAGTGCCCTTGGGCAGCGTTATCAGCAGTATAGGCAGTCAGAGAAGGAGCTTAGGAGACGGCGGTATGAGAGAAACGGATGACGTGAGCACGAACAGTCATCGCATACACACATACACACACACGCAAAAACACATGCTCTTACCATACTCTGCTTCTTCCCCTACCATCCCCGCTACATTTTCTCGTTTGCACACGCCCGCCCGCCCGCCCAGCTCGGCCCAACCAACAACCGGCAATTCAACACGTCGGTGAAAACCAGGACATTCCCTGACTGTTTCCCCGGACCATCGCGCCGCGTCACGAAAACCCAGAAACCTCCATCCGTACCATCTGCCGTACTCCCTGCGAGTAACCGGAGCTACGATTTGTTTCACAATGTGGCCAGGGCTTGTGCGGGCTGGGCTTGCTGTGGTCCCCACAGATGCGGCCCTGGCAGGGGGACGGGATTAGGCAAAAAGGGGGGGGGGTAGAAACGGTGGTTGTGTACGGAGCCGGCAAAGCAGGGAGGTTTCCAGGGTTCCTCCAGGGAGGGAGAAGTGAAGTACCGGTGTGGTAATTTAAGCCAATGCGCGCGGATCCCCTTCTGATGGCCGCTTTTGAACGCAACAAAGGATCGAGGGGGGATTGGAATAGGTTTCAGTGAACCAGAAACGAATGGACGGTTCGGACAGATCCGTAGCCGCCACGAGCTCAGTTGTGTCAAGCGCCTCTTCGGGACCCTGTTTCACTCCCGGTCGGTCCCGCGCTTGGTCACTTAACAGCGCCGGCTTACAAGCTTACAAGCCCCGGCCCTCGGCCCAGCCCCCTCACCGCGAATAACAATGTCCGAGTGCGCCGCCAGCGCGGGGCGCGGGGGTGCAGTCCGGACATGGCCACCACCCCCAGCCCTTGCCGTGCGCCAAAGTAGATCGGAACGACCACGTCCTGTATGAGGCCCCCCCATCCCAACAACGAGGACGACGGGACGGATATGTGAGGTGAAGGGTAAAGAAGCCACAGTATCGGTACCGGGCGCAGGCGGAAAAGAAGGCATATAAGAATCGAAAAAGGACCCCGTCGGAAATGCGGGAGGGATTTATGGGCCAGGAGGTGGGCCACGAGGGGGTCCTCACGTGCGCCGAGGTCAGGGTGGGCATCCTGCCGAAGGAGTAGCCCGAAGTCGAGCCGGGTACCTTCCCCCCAACCCCCCTCCCTACTTGCCGAATGGCCATGGGAGGGGGAGTAGAGAAGGGGGAGTAGAGAATCACGAGAGCACTTGGGACTGCAAAGCCACGGGGCCCACCTCCCCCATGGCGGAAAAGGCTCCTGCATCACCAGCTGCTTGGTGGCGCTTAGCACCGCCTTAGAGCCGTCAGTTCCAAGCCACGCCGCAGCTCACCTTCCCTGGGCGGTGCGCCGCCTTCCAGCCGGAGGTGTCCCAATCGTCCACCAAACCCCAGTGGTGCAGCCAGGTCAGGTTTGCACTGATGTCGCGCACGTCTGACTGCCACCGGTTGGGGAAGGTGTCCGGTAAGGGGAGGGGAGTGGAGGTGAGAGAGGGGAGGGGAGGATAATGCTGGATTACGGCGAGTGGTGAGGATTACGGCATATGGGGGTGGGCTGGAAGAGACAGAGATTGTAGGCCGTGAGGCTCGGGACGGATGGCGTAATAGGAGAGGAGTGATGGTCAGGTGCGACCTCCAAGAGCCCTGCGCGAAAGGAAGGGGCCTAAACTTTGCAATGCTTACAAAACAATACATATAGAATAATATTATGGATATTTTAATATAATAATTTATTTTATATTAAATAAATAATATGATAGAGATAGATAGATAGATAGATAGAGATAGATAGATAGATAGATAGAGAGAGAGAGAGAGATTGTTCCGTTCCGTATCCACGTCGTATCAACTACCGCACAAGCCAACCAACTCACCGCCACTTCGCCTCGCCCCGTGTCGCCAGTATGTATGACGAAGTGCCGATGCCCCTGGAGCCTTCCAGAACCGGTCGGGGATAGGGTTCAGGGCGGTTGGAAACGACACAGGACATTGACCTAAGGGTCACACAAACAAACACGGTAAAAAGGATACACATAAGCCCCTAGTACATAGACCCAGAAGATAAGGCCCTCTCTTATCCCCATCTCCTGGCAAGGAAAGCCCCTCCTGTCCGGTAAACTGTACGGTCCGGTAACAACAGGGCGAGTGCGATCCCGTTGCTGAGACCTTCCGCCGATGTCAGCGCTGACATCCAGCTAACGCATGGCTAGGACGACTACATGTGATTGATAGATAGATAGATAGATAGATAGATAGATAGATAGATAGATATTCTTTCAGAAATTCAACGGGCAGGAAAAGCTCCGGCAGCAGTGCTCCGGCAGCAGGTGGACAGTCTCGGGGAATCGGATGCGGCAAGAGGGTAAAGTGCAGCGGTAGCATGTGCAAAGTACGACAGTGTTTGATGTCGTTGTCGTTGTTGGCCCAGCCGCATGGGAGACCCTTGGAATCGAACCCGGCTTAGCTTTCCCGATATACCCGCAAACACACACACACACACGCACACACATCCTCATATCTTCGTGCCCCCGTGCCGGGAGGCCCAACCCAACTTCCGCCGGTGCGTGATGCCCCTACGCCACATCACCGATGCAGCTGCACCGTAAACCTACCTGTCGTACCACGGCCATTCAGTCCGTATGTACCGCAGCACCTCCAGCAGTCGATACCCATCGACGGTGGAACGCAGCTTTATCGGAAGCCAATACCAGTCCTGCATCGGAAAGGGGGTGGGGGGCCAGGGGGCAGTGGCTGCAGACAGGCTTACAGATCCAGCGTGCGGTCCTCCCCTGGAGCAGTCGCTTAAGGGCTAACTCTACTCCATGACCGCCCAGAACCCATCCCCACCCCCACCCCCATCTCACATACCCACAACGCATTCTCCAGTTCCCACCATCGCACCGCATCATCGCCGTTCTCCACCAGCGCCCCGCTGCCGATCAGCCGCTCCCAAAACACCCAGTGTAGGGACCGGTCGAGCCGCGTTGGGTTGTGCCTGCCGGGGAGCCGCCGGGAAATGAAACCTTGGAATGAAACCTTCGTTTCCCGGCGCATTGTCGTACGAAGTTGGTGACGAAGTTGTGATGATGCCTATTAAGGCTATATTTGTTGGAGTCAGCAGGGTAATGAGTTCCATGCCTTTTCTTATCTTCGTTCATCCGATGTTCTTCGTATCGCTTCCAGTGGTGTGCATGCTTCTGTAGGTAGCGGTAGCCGTGTTGGTGAGGTGAAGAGCGAAAAGCGCCGTTTCCGTGTTGAAACTCCCCCCGCGGCTTCATCGCCCGTGCCTCGTGTATGTGTATGTGCATATGTGTATGCGTGTATGTGTAATTGTGAGCGGGAGTGAGAGTGAAGGGGGTGAAGGGGAAGCAGCTGGGATCAGCACCGCTCTTTGAAGTACGGGAGACTTATCCACACGCCAGCACACGCACCACGAGGAGTACTTGTGTGGTATGTCGTACACGTATATCCGAGGCCGCTTTTTCCGCGGCTTGTAGCCAGTGCCCGCCAATAGTTGCGGTTTGCCGTCTGGTCCCAGCGACATGGAGCAGTCAGAGGTGAAGTTTCCTGCAGGGCGGGATAGTGGTTGGTCATGTGTGTACATGTGTGTACGTGTGCGTACATGTGTGTGTATGTGTATTTTTAAAGCGCCCTCGGGGCAAAGCCAATACGAATTGGAGGCAAGAGGTATCGAACAGAAACGCATACTTCTGTACCACACAGGTGTGGACGCGGGTGGGCAGCGGGGTTGGAGGAGGGGTTCGAGGTCTGGAGGAAGCCACAGGGGGATGGACAACCGCCCCCCTCAGTGGGTCTGGGTCCCTCGGCGAGTCAGTAACTCCACGAGGCATAAAAGAACTTGTACGGCGCGGCCCCACCTCGGCTGCAAATGCACGCGCCCAGAACGCAATGGCCGCGCATCGTGCAGTTGTTGAGGCAGGCCATGGGCGACCGGGCCTCCAAGACTGGCGCCTGTGAGTAGGCCGCCAGACGGCTGGCGGTGGCATTACGGGAGCAGTCCCAACCGGAGAGATGCTTTGGACAGTCGCACCTGCATTGAAATTGTTGGTAGGGCGAGAGGGCCTTCAGGACTGGATGGAGAACTCGGAATAGGTACGGGTACGGGCAGACGGGGATTTGCTGCTGAGGGCATCCTCCAAAGATAATAACTCAGCCAGCGGCGTCAAGTACAGGATACTAAATTTAATCAAAAGCTAAATGTAATCAGCATCAGCTTCCCATTCAGCGCACCGTAATCGCACCTGCCACCGACTTCTTCGTTGCAAGTTGCAACACGGTAACAAGCTTCGCTGCACACGCCTGGCGCTTTTTGTGCTTGCCTAGTTTTGAGTTCCACCTTCGGAGCAACGTATTCCTGGGGCGGTGCAACAATGCAATGTTTTCGGTTACGGCGCCGTTGGCTCGTTGCTAGCTGACCGGCGATTGTTGTCTGATTGTCGCATACCACATTGTCCGCCGCTGTGCGGAGAAGATAAATAAGCAAGATCGCAAGTATTTGTCGAGCCATGTTTAACGCCGCACACTTGCTTGATATGATGAAGGCCTGACTGCATTATTAAGTTGCCCAATCGCGGAATCGAATGAATTAATTTGTTACTTTACATCATTTAAATTATTTGCGACGTGTCACAGCCCGAGTTCGAGGGCGCCCGGGCGTACTTGTGGCTTTGCTGCGCCTAGGCAACATTTAATCCAACCAAAATCATGGAAAGGTAATCGACGAAACGCACACAATCCTGAGCTAAAATAAAAAATCATAAGACTTTTATCCAGTTGTCCACGGATGCAACAGTTCAGTAGTCGTGCAATCGAAACCTATAACTGACTTCCGTTCGTAGTCGCTCCAACGGACTGGCCGGTCAGGGCTGCAGAGTGCAGGAAGACCGTGCATATCCTAAAAGCAAGCATAGAGACCAAGAAATCTGGTCGCGCATCCCGCTCAGTGTACGGCCCCCATCAGAGCTTGCTGGCAACCATTTCGGTGTAATCCGAAAGGAAACAGAAGGACCGCCGCGAACACAAGGAACGGCAATGAGCAGCAGCAGGACTAAATCCATGAGCGAAGGAGATAAAAACCCTTTACAATCATCCGGCGGAGCAAGTTGCCATGCCGAATTGGGGCCGGGGCCGGGGCCTCATCAACAGCTATCCCACAACATAAGCCCTTTTTCAACCAGAACACTCATATCATAAACGCCTCCTAAGCACAATGGAAATCCTGTAATCGGCTACTGCTATTCCGCCTCCCAAAACCTGTTCGAAATAGACCATCAATATAGTTTAGTCCCCCCCTCTTTGCGGGAGGCGATGTCAAGTCCGCATTCGCGTCATGGTAGTACCATCTCTCTGCCTGCTGATCTACACATATCTGCCAACACTACCTCACCTGAGAGCGAGCTCTCAAATATGACCGCCTACACTCGGGTCGCCGCTCCTGCCTGCCGCTACGAACCCGCTCCAGCCCATCTCTCTCAACAGCTGCTCCACCTGTAATACGCGCTCACAAAGCAAGCAACCTCCGAAACCACAGCTGCGCCATGCTCCCGAACCGGGAGCTATCTCCCCACTCGAGCCAGCAGCCCCTGAACTCCGCGCCACACCGATCACACCGGTATCCGCAGTGGAGGGGCTCCCCTCTTTCGTAAGGACTTCGCAACCTGGGGTCCTTTGACCCTCCTGCGGGTGCTGGTGCTGTTGTGCATGCGGGTGTGCATGCGGGTGTGGGTGCGGGTGTGGGTGCACCGCGTCGGCAGCATCCGCCCGCGCCCGCTGCAGCGCAGCCTCCAGACGCGGCATGTGCGGGGGGGGCCCTTGAGGGTAGCCGTCCCGGATCAGCTCCGCGACTAGTCGGGCCATCAGCAGGAACATGAATCTACTTAACTGGTCGTCATCGCAACCCGACCTATTGGACCCACCGCCATTCACACCGCCGCTGTTGCCGATGTGGCTTCTGTCGCAATCACCTACTTTTTCGCCACCGTTACTGCTGCTGCTGCTGCTGCTGCCACCTCCATCCACGTCTTCCGTTTGAGTCCCGCAACTCCTGTACAGCTCGCAACCGGCGTTGCTTCTAGCACAGGCGATGTTGTCACTGGGGCCCCGTTCATGGAGCTCCGTGCTATGAGTTAGCCCGATGGCTGACGCCGTGACTGCAGCGGTAGGGGTTGCGGCTGCAGAAGGGACAGCGGCCTCGGCACTAGCACCGGCGGCGGCGCGGGCACCTCCGCCGGATAGACCTGCTGGACTGTGAAGCTCCGCGGCAGCAGAGTCCGCAGCCGTGCAGGTGCAGGTGCCGGTGGCCGCTGGGGGGTGCCTCAATTTGCGGGGCAAATAGAGTGTAAGCAAGCCCTCCAACAGCGTCGTAAGCACAATCTTCGGCACCTGCGCGCACGACGATAATGACGATGATGCTCATGACGCAGCAGCTGCATCCCGGTGAGGATGTTGAAAGGCGCTGGGGCACATTGCGTTGGAAACGCTCATCAGGATGCGGAAAGCTACGCTGACGAGGAAAGACAAAGCTAGGTTGGTAAGGAACCGGTGCGGCCGAGAACACCAGGAGAGGTCCCGGCAGTGACCGCCCGTGCGCGACACACGGTGCGTCGGGTACACAGCATGCCGGACCGTGATGTCAGGATTTCCCCCCACCCTCCCCTGCGGGTTCGCCTCCGCGTCAGAGAATGTAATCCGTACGAGCAGCTAAAACTAAAGGTGCCATTCCGTGCATCCTCGCCGTATGTCTCCTTACAGACCCATAGGGGCAGTAGCGGACGAGCTAAGCGGCCTACCTACCAGGCACGTCGCCGGGCACGTCGCCAGGCACGTCGCACCCTCACCTTGAGGACCTTGACCAGCCCCAGTAGTGAGGCTTTCTGGAGGCGCGGCACCGCCTTCTCCCACACCCACAGTGCGGCCCGGCTGCCCGGGCACCAGGCTAACCCTTCCAGCTGGCCGCCCTCCACCGCCGCCTCAAGCGTCACACTCACTCCTGCGGCCGCGCCTTCGCCTCCCGGCTGCTGTTGCTGCTGCTGCTGCTGCTGCTGCTGCTGCTGGTCTGCATTCTGAGCTGGCTGCTGTGGCGGCTGCTGTTGTTGCTGCTGCCCTGACGGCCGCGGCGGCCCCGAGCGATCGCCTCTGCGCGAGGGCAAGTCCATTGCTGCCAGGATAACGGTGGTTAGCAGCATCACTGCGCGAGTAAGCGGGTCGTTGTCTGCGAAGCACGCCTCCAGGCCGTCGCTCAGGTGCAAGCTCAGGGGCAGCAGCGGCTGGCGGTCCGCAGCCGACCGCCCAGAGGATCTCACCGCCGCCAGACTCGCACGGAAGCGACCCGTACCAACCGGCACCGCCGCCGCCGCCGCAGCAGCAGCAGCAGCAACCGTGGGGGCAGCAGCGGCAGCGTCCCAAACCGAGGTTTTAGCGGGAGCGGCTGGCTCGCACGACCCCGAGCCAGCGCCCGCCAGCTGTCCGGAAGTCGCCGGATCGGTCGTCGGATCCTCAGCGACAGAGATGTCCGCGGTTGCGGCATGACTGCTGGGCTGTTCGCCAGGCTGCGGAGGGTGCGGTTGGGTCGACAGCCATGGCGCTGGATCGACCGTCATCGCGGCGGCGGCCCCTGACGTGCCCGCCGCTACCGCTTCGTCCACAGGACGCTCAGGTGCATGTAACGTCGCCGGGGTGAGCAGCAGCTTGTCACCCCATACGGCCGTCGCCAGGTCGTACAGCAGACGTTGCCACGGGTGCGCTACATCGTACAACATATGCAGGAGGCTGTCCCGCTCACCCACAGATGGTGCCGACCGCGAAGCCTCCCTGACATCGGTCGCATCGCGGGTCCCAGATCTCCCGATTGCGTCCGCTCCCTTCCGCTTGTCCTCCGCGGATTCCTCCGGCCGCTCCTCTCTCAATCCTGCCGATAATGTCGCCGAGGACTGGCCCGCGGCGGCCGACAGCAATCCAGCAGTTCCCAGGCTACCAACTGCCCTTTCTGCGGGCGGCGGCGCCGACGGGTCCTTGTCATTTCCCGGCGCTCCGGCTTGGCGCTGCTTTTGCTGGTCTTGCAGCTTCTGCTGCAGCCGTTGAGCGACAGCGGACTGCTTCCGCTGCTGGCCCTCAGGCGCTGACGCCGGCGCCGGCGGCGACGCGCCCACGGCTGCTAAAAGGAAGAGCTGCGCCATAGGGCCTACCCTGTCCCGTGCTGGCAGCCCCACCACCATGGCTGACATACCCAGCACCGCCGCAGAGAGCCGCTGCCGCCAGTACGGCGCAAAGCTGTGCACTAACAACTCCGCCGCCATGCACCAGGACGTGCGCGGCGGCGGCAGCTGCCATCCCTGCAACTGCGCACCGCCGCCAGCATCGCCGATGCCAGGGACGCGCCGTTGAACAGCCATCTCCTGCCACCGCCGGCGGCGGCCGCGTCCCGTGCTCGCGTTGGCAACGGCAGCAGTCAGGATATCCCCCCCCGACTCTGCTCCCGCCGGCGGCTTCGGTTCTGAGCTCGATTGGCGACGCACCATTCCGCGCACAAAACGATACCGGCTACATGCCTGGCACAGTCGCTCCAGAGAGCTTACCGCCACATCCGCACCACTCTCACCCAATGCTTCTGGTCCCAAATCACGCGCCGCGTGCACAGCAAGTACGACAGCATACGGCAGATCCCAGGATAGCAGTGCGCCGGTCGTACGCGCCAGCAGTGGGCCCAGCACGCCCGCGTCTTCGGGTCGAAGTGCATCCGCCAACAGGCGGGGAAGGCGGCGACATGCAATCAGTTCCGGGGGCCAGCGACGCCATGAAAGACAGACAGGCGACTCCCGACCCGGAGCCGTATGCATGCTTCCCGTAGTCCCGGCTGGGCCGCCGCCGCCGCCGCCGCACAGAGTTGGGGCTGGGGCGGCTTCAGTAGCGTCGGCACTTCCGCCGGGGCAGCTTCTACCACGAAGACGCGGCATGATGCCCGACATCTGGGCCTCCGAAACCAAGTCGCGAAGCACGCCGGGTGCCAGGCGCAGTCGCCGCACAGCCTGACTGTCAAGGTTAATCAGCGGCACCACCGACAAAAGTGCCGCCCCCTCTGCTCCTCCGGCCATGTCCTCGGGCCCCTGCTCAGCAACGGGCTGGTCCTCCATGACTGTATCTTCCCCATTTCCCCCCTTACCTCCAGCAGAGCAACCGCCGCCTGCGCCGCGACCGCTGCCACCGGGGTCGTTCCCGTCCCCACCAGTCTTCACCTCCGCCCCGGCCTCCCTCCCCCTTTGCCCCTCACCATCTGAGTCCTCTTCATCAGACTCCCCCATATCCTCCCACTCCGCCATGTCGCCAACCCCCTGCGCCCCGCCAGCCCCGCCACCCGCTGCTCCAAGAACAACACCCGGGTGGCTCTCGTACCCTGCCTCCGGTCCCAGCACCGCCGCCGCCGCCGCCGCAAGATGAGCTACATGCATATCAAGACCCGCTGCCACTGCCTCCCCGCCGACCTGCTGATTCAAGCCCTCAGCGACAGCTTCCTCCGCGTCCTCTAGTTCCATCTCCTGTTCTGGATGTTGCGGCTGTTGCAGCTGTTGCTGGCCAAGCCAACCCGCCAGCACGTCTGCCGCAGCGCCGTCGGCTTCCTCTTCCCCCTGCAGAGCCCCCAATCCCACTCCTATTCCCAATCCGGCACCTGTGACCGCAAGCGCCCGGGGCGTCGGAGTTTCGATAAATCGAATGAGGGACGTGAGCAACAGTGAGACACCGGTGAGCTCACGCTCCAAGGGGGACATGTCGGCTGCCGAACGCAACTGCGTGGAGGGGCGGAACGGAAGACGAGGCAGGGAGGAAATCTAAGAAGGTTTCGGAGCGGATAAGAGGATGGTGTGACTGCATTGGACAAGATCACAGCGACACGCATAACGACTTCCCAAAAGTACGGCAGGAGAGGAAACGGCAAAAACAAACGGAAGGTGCCGATGGAGTCGGGCCGTGGCAGTAAGAGATGTTAGCGTGGCGTGACTGGAACTATCCCAACGGCGGCCGATCCATCCTGCAATCCACCCAACTCCAATCTTCCGAGACCCGACGTACAACATCTGAGGCATAAGATCCCAAGATCTAATTTACAACGTTCAAGATCCATGACCCGAACCAAACCTCCGCTCGTGCTTCAGTACTTACCCCAACCCGCGACCCAACAGACAGCCTGCTGTAATACATGACCTGCTGGAGCGCTAGCGCCATGTCCTCGCGCCCCATCGGCGGGTCCGGCCGCCCCAGTGACGTCAGCAACAGCTGCCTCGCCACATCAGTGGGCTGTAGCATGACCGGCACCTCAGTCAGGCAGCGCTCCAGAAAGGCCGCCGGCAGCGAGCGCATCAATGGCACCAGGGCCCTGGCTTCCTCTGCAGGAAACGCCGCGCAGGCATTCAGTAAGGCTGGCCCGGTGTGGGCGCGTGCGTAGGCGGCGACGGAGGTGGTGGGGATGAATGAGGCAACCTGGGAGTTCAGCACGGAGGCGACAGCGCACACTCGTGCGCGTCCCGTCGCCAGGCGCACGACACGGTCCAGATGGGCGCAAGCCCAAGCCAGGGCAGGATAGCCACTGAGAGTCATGTTGAAGTCTAGAGTGCTCAACGGATTGGCCGCCGCTGCGATGGGCTCGGCGGAAGAAGCAACGAAGCTAGATATGTCGCCGTCGCCGCCGTTGCTGTCGACATCCATGGCATCGGCAGCTGCAGCCCTGCCGTCGCCGCAGCGATGCGGCGAGGTACCGTACGCCGTCAAGAGGAGTTCTCCGGCGAGGCTCGTTTTACCCTGCTGGACGAGTTCCGCCGCCACCGCCACGGCGGCCGCCAGCCGCGCCCGAACATCCGGCATAGCCATCACCATCGCCATGGCACGCCGCTGCACGCCGGCCACCGAAGCACACGCCGCCATGAGGGCGGCCAGCGACGTCTGCCAGACCTCATTACTACCCGGCGGCGCAGCAGCACCGCCTGCGCGCAATGCGAGAGACGGCAGCCGCGCGCCTTCGACGACTGAATCTTTGCTGCAGCCCTGGAGCACGGCCTCCATGATAGCCTCCGCGTGCCTCACCAAGTCCGGCTGCGACCGGAAGCCGCGGCAGGGATGCGGGCCCCGGATGCAAAGGTCCCCGCTCGGGAACTGCAAGGGGCTTACGTCGGATGCGCACGAGTACGTGGAGGCCGACCACAAATACTGCACCCCGCGGCTGAGTTTCCGCACGAACTGCTCCTCCTGCTCCTCAGACACCGGATTGGCCCCCGGAAAGTCATGTGGCAATGGGACCGCTGCCGGTGCCGCGACGCCGGCTGCCACCGCTGCAGCCACCTCCGGTTGCTGTTGCTGCTCAGGGGCTGGTTGGAACGCGGGTGGTGCCACAAGACCGTTGGCGCCGTGCTCCGGTGGTGCTTGTGGCGGCGGCATTTGCGGCCCTTGCAGCAGCTGGTCCATATTCCAACCCTCTAGCGCTTGTTGCTCATGTTGCAGCAACATGTCCGCAGCCACCGCTTCGCCGACTAGCGCTGGAACGTTCGGAATCTCCAAGCCCGCCTCCATGGCTTGGCCGCCGCCAATATCAAGCCCGCCACCGTCGCCTCCACCACCATTTGGCCCTAAAGCGGCGTTTGCAATTGCTGCAAATGCCTCTTGGGCGGCCTCCTCTGGTATGCCCATGGCCGCTGCAAAAGCCACTGCACCGTTCGCTAGGGCGGCGAGTTCCGCGTGGACGACCCCGACAACATCACCGTTATCCTGGTCTTCATCGTCTAGCCATCCGTCTCCCCCACCTGCGGCCTGCTCATCAGCAGCCTCTGCGTCATCCCCCCCTTCAGCCCCCTCCGCATCTTCGTCGTCCTCCTCCGCCATTTCCTCATCCCCGTCGTCGTCTTCCTCCATCTCCCCGAGATCCTCTTCGTCATCCCCCAGGAACCAGAAGCGCTGTGGAGACGAGCAGCAGGAGGCCGCAGAGGCGGCCAGGCAGGCATCGAAGGGGGCCACAAGGCGAAAATGAGAATATAGTTGTTTGAGGTCAAGAGGAAAAGAAGTCCTTAAAACATTTCCGACCTGCATCCCACCTGCTTGATGCACTACATATGCCATTGGGCCGGCGGGTACAGCGGCACTTCGGCACTCGTAAGGAGAAATGTGGAAAGCGTTAGGGACCAGCAAGAACAACGCAGGCAGGCAAAAACATGATATCGTCAAGAACTGACACCGTGCAGCTGGCATAATCATCACACATATTTACACTAATTTTAAATCCCCCGCTCTAGGCCGTTGATTTAGCGTTATGTATTCGAATGACTTGAGTAAATTTGTCACGTCCTTATGCCGCTGCGGCCGCCAACACGGTGCGCGGCCCTCCTCTTCATCCGTGCTTGCCTGTGACTCTAAAAAATTGACCCGGCTGCCCAGCGTCGTCTCCAGATGCAGCTCGGGCCCATTATCATGAACATGCTTTCCCGCTGCATCTTGAACATCACGATGGCACGGTAGGTACCGAATCCAGGTGCTGTTGGCGCCGATGAGGGCCCACATCCTGTCTAAAAGGGAAGCCCGCTGCAGGTGCGATGTTAGGGGCGCCGCCGCCAGCAGCCGCGTGGCAGCGCCAATGTAGCCACTACCAATCAGTAACAACGCCGCGACGCTGGACAGCGCCTCGCGAATACTATTGTCGAATGTCCACGTTGACGATGAAGACGACGGCGGCGGCGACATCAACCGGTGCGTGCCGCCATTGAGGGGGGCTACGGGTAACGATGGCGGCATGGATGGGGTCGCGGACGGGCCTGCGGTGTTGTTTTCCGGTCGAGGGGACCTCGCGCAACCTGGCGCAGGCTGCGGGGCGTGTTTGTGCACCATTCGGATCAGGAAGGAAAGGACATCGGCCTGAGAATCGAGTACTGTCACCGCCGGCGCACATACTTGCTGTCCAGAGCCGGTAAGCACGGGTGGGGAACGCGGCGCCACCGCCGCTGCCACGGCTGCAGCGACGTCAGCCGCTGCTGGCCCCGCTGTAGCTGGCATTGAAGCTGTGACGTCGGTGGAGGTCGACGGCGGCATCGCCGCCGCTGCCGCCTCAGCGACCGCCACGTCATTGATTCCTGCGGGCCAGCAAGCACTGTATCGGTGCACCCGGCCGGCCGGTAGCACGTGCTTGTTGACGTATTCGTTCACTGCAGCGGCAAAGTCCTCTTGTTCGGTCGCCAGACGGCGCGCTAGCATGTACAGCTCGCGCTGCACATCCTGTATCTCCTGAAGCGTTAACAATCGCCAGTCCATATCACCGCCGCGATCGCCGGATATGCCGCTATCTCCATCTGTTTCCTCAGCACCTCCAGCAGCAGCACCTCCAGCAGCAGCACCTCCAGCAGCTTCACCAGCACCTCCAGCAGCAGCACCACGAGTAGCAGCTCCATCGCCTCTTTCAGCGTCTGTGTCGTTCCTCCCCGCATCCTCATCCCTCGCCATTTCACTCCCATCGCCGCGTCCGTTACCATCGCTGAAGATGGCGGGACCCTGGCGTTTTTTCTTGCTCCGAAGCTCGGCGAGTTCCCGCTCCAGCCGCACCGTCTTTTGTAGCAATTCATTGCGCTGCCGTTCCGCGTGCACTTGGAAGCGCAGCCAATGTAAGTGCAGTAGCCCCAGCCCGCTCTCCGGCCTGCCATTGGCGCAAGCCGCCACCGCCTCCGCAAAGGCCAGTACCAGTGGCGAGGGAGGCCCCAGCAGCACGGCGTCCAAACCAAATCCAGCCCCTATCTGATGGCCCAATGCTCCAAGCATACCGGCGCCGCCGTCCATCGCCGCCAGGGCAGCCAGGCGCGAATGGAGCTCCCGGACCTCTGCAGGCGCTGATGCCATGGCCGCGGCCACCGCAGCGGTGGAGGCGTCCCCGCTGGCATCTCCAGCAACTCCATGTTCATTAGTCTCGTTAACGGAGGAATCGTGTTGAGGACCAGGCTGGATATCAGGCGAACCATGACATGTATCTCCCGCCACTGGCGGCACTCGTTGCTGCCTCTCGCCCTGCAGCGGCAGCTGCTGCTTCCGTTCCTTACCATTTTGCTTCTGCTGTTCCTGCAACTGTTTTTGCTGTATTGTCTCCTGCACGATGGCCGCCAGCGCACGAGCATGCCATGGCTGCATTTCCAGAACTGTGCGCGCAGCGTCCAGCGGGCGCTCCCTTGCCAGCTGTGCCGCTGCTAGTGTAGCGCGCGCGGCGTCTGCCAACGGCGGCGCCCACAGCAGCCTCGCCACGCGTCCCGCCTCGTCATACGACCCCGAATAAGACATCACCGCTGCAAAGTGCACTAGCCAGTGGATCAATGACTGTGCAACAGGCTCACGAATCCTCTGATCGGGAATGTTATCAGGGGGAGGCGGCAGAAGCTCCCCATCATCATCCTGACCTGCTTCGCCAGCCGGGGGCACAGCGGCGGCGCCGGCAGCGGCGGCCGCAGCGCCCGCACCGTCCGGCTGCAGTGGCAATGGCAGCCGCGGCAGATCAAGTTTCTCAAGTTGTTCTACGGCTTCGCGGTCGGAAATGGCATCCAACAGGGCCGATTCACAAATGACAAGTGCTTCCACCGCGGTAGCGTTGAGACGGTTACGCCACACCGTCTGCCGCAACAGGATTCGGCGCAAGTCGGGCAGGCGCCCGGCAGCGAATGCGTCCTGGACGAGCCGGGTGATGTAGCTTTCCGGCGAGTCACCGAGAACATACACCTTCTCAAGTCGCGGCCATTTGTCAAATGCGGATAGGATGCAGCTACGGTACGGCTCGAGTTGTAGGCGTTGCGATGGAGGGGTGGGGAACGGAGGCCGATGTGAAAGGAAAACCCTGCCTGGGCCCGAGGCGTCAACGGCTGCAGACTGGGACGGCAGGTGCTCCGCAGCTGACGGGTTTATGGAGGCGCTGCACGACTCGACGCGCTTGCAGCGGTTCAAAAAGATCGTCTGTTGGACGTGGGCAAGGTGGAGGACGATGTGCGTGCGAGACCTGTCGATCGCGTTGCATAGCAACTTGCAAGTCTCTCGCAAAGCCAGGATGTCGGGAGGCTGCAAGAACCATGTGATGTTCGGGAACAAATCAACATGCAAGTCGAGGAGTCCAAGCCGCTGCTGGGAAGAGCTGGTAACCCCATGTGCAGGTCCCGAGCCTGGAAAGTTGTCGGCAGACTTCCGCGCGCGTTTCCTGTGCCTTTCCATCGTCCAACTAAACGGAAAATCTAACTAGGCAAACAGACTTCTGGATTTCTGGCCTGCGGACCGTGACCCGAAGACCGCGCTTATATTTAGCCGTGTTACCGAGAAGGTAGACGCCATCTTTAGGACTGTCATATCCTGCCTAGGATTTACTAGAGCTTCTGCACGAAAGAGTTTCCCTTTCGTTTCGTACAACCCATTCCTCCAGCTGATATCCGAAGCTCTGCACTTGCAACTTTAGCGCAGCTGACAAAGCTTACGGTTACAGTTGATGTCGCAGAGCTGATGCAACAACGTCGGTATTGTTATGTCATTGAGGCCGTACGGTGGCCCAGGACAGATTTGGATAGGCAAGCCGAACTGGATAGAACCGTATGCATGAACCCACGTTCACATCAAGTCGGAACTGGTGCATCGCCATACATGCATTGAAGCTGCCTTCGAACTTGCATCTTGACCTCACGCAGCCAGCGTGCCTGCGCACAACCGTCTAAGGCCGTCATCCCAAAACGTCTAACCACCGCTTCTCATGGCATCACTACAACCACTATCATGGCTGCCACCATCATCACCCCCGCCCCTACATATCTGATCAAGGTTTTACACCTAACCATACCATACTGCAGAGCTCCTTAACCTGCCTGTCCGCACGCTCGTATTGACCACCCACACGAACAATGTGACCCATACCTGCACATTAGCACTCCTTTGCTCACAAAAAGTATACCATATGCCAGCTGCTCTCAAGTACGCCCGTCCCACACAGTCTATCAATCTTCAGTCCTTTCCCCGAGAGGACTTAACAAGCGTCAACGACAGCTAGCGGCCCTGACCTTTTCTATACACATCCATTCACTCATAACCCCATCGCAGTGCCTCTTCTTCCCCTTCGGTATACCCCCCCACCCTTTCCCCGCCCAGTGTGGCCACCAGGACATGAAAGGTTTCAGCTTGGAGGGAGCTGGTAAACACGAGCATCTCCCCTTCGCACTAAAAGGCGGCAACCTGGCGGCACTTCCTTTCCCTACCCATTCTTTCCCGCCAATCCAGCCAGGCACATACAAGACACCAGCTGCGAAGCAAGGGGTCATCACTCCTCATCCTCATCCTCATCCTCGTCATCGTCCCCTTCAGTATCATCCTCTTCGTCTGACTGCCGCAGCCATTCCAGAAAGCGAGCCACGTCAGGAGCCTCCACGTAGCGGCGCTCGTCCGCGTCGGCAGCAGCCTTCTCGTCCGCCCAAGCTAACAGTGCCTCCTCGCTTACCTAGAGCAGGATAAGGGCGAGGAGGAACACACCGGAGTTTATAGAAAAAAGGCCCCAACGAAATGTAGATGTGACCAAAGAACGGCACGTGTATTAAGAAGGCAGTATATTTTAATCTGCGGGGCCTCAGGTGTTTTTCTTCAGGATAACATGATGGATTATAACATGATGGATTATATTATTATGATGATGATGGTATCGAGAAAGCCTTTCCTTGTCTAAGCTTTTATAAAATATCGGACGAAAAGTGATACAGATGTTTTCATACGTGACGTGAAGGGCAGTGAGTGGAAGTGCGAAAGGGCAGAGTGGAAGTGCGGTGCGGCGCAGCATGAGGTCCGGTGTAGCTCCTGTTTGCCTGTCTGCAAGGCCGAGCACAAGGCGCAGGGACCTCAGGCTTGGTCAGTGCTCACCACATCCGTATCGTACAGCTGGCGCAGGATGTGCGCAAACAGCGGTGCGTAATGCGCGCCGCCGCCACCGTCCGCCTCGAAGACTCCTTCACAGTTGCAGTACTCTTCCAGCGTCAGCAGCAGCTCCACCTGGGAGGTTATGGTATGGTGGGTGGAAGGTCTTACACTAATTGACCCAGTGGTTAGTTGGTTGGTTGAGTGAGCAGCCGAGCAGCCGATTGCCGGGCCACGCACGTCGGGCTACCTCCACATCTTCCCCACGTCGTCATTGCGCCATGTCTCCCAAGTCCCGCAAGTTCGCACAGAGGCGCATGCAAGAGGTGATTACTTCTCGCCACCAAGTCTTAAGAGGCACATCCCCTTCCTAAGTACCTCAATAATATAATATAATAATAAACGGGTCCGCGGGCTCTCCTTCCTGGCACTCAGTCTGTCTTACGAAAACAACACAAGCATACGTGCACACGTAGAATTAGATGGATGCCAGGCCAGTGATCTTCCGAAGTGCCCTGCAGTCCCAGCCGCCCGCTTGACGACCGCACAACACACCTGGTCGTCTTCGGACCTCAGGAACCGCTGCAATAGGTCCCTCCAGTCGCTGAGCGCCTGTTTGAAGCAGCGTAACAGCGCCAGCTTGCCTTCTGAAGTGCTCGTATCGGGCGCAACTGCGCATGGGACGGAGTTCCCACCGGGAGGGGCCACGGAAATAAGACTACAGGACATCGTGGGGACGGGTTGATGAACAGGGTCGAGCACGTCGTGCACCATTTGCAGCATGAAGTCTGGAGCATGGATGCTCTGCCCCATTCAACGCCATTGAATCCCATAACGTCAGCCCCGTTCTACTGCTGTTCATTTTTTGGTTCTCATTTTAGGATTTTTTGGCATTAAAGGCAGCAGAGGTATTTAGTGCGGGAAGTAGCCCGGGCTCCAAAGGACGGATACATCAATTGAATGAAATGGATAACAGATGACGTCTCAAGGGAGGGCCAGGGGAGGGCACGTTCCTAGCACTCGGTACCAGAAACGAAGTGGGCCCCCTCAGGCCTGGGGACACACAACCCGTCCCCATCACACCAAGGCATCCGCACACCAAGGCATGCCGCGGACTGGGACATGGATGCTCTGCCCCGCGGACTGGGACAACGTGAAGCACGGGCTACCCAGAGTGTCCCAAAGCCGGGCAACCCTGCCGTCCCGTAAGGGACGTAAGCCTCCAGGCAGCCCTTCAGAGCCCTCGAAACCAGAACCTCCTCATCCGCAAGGCAACAACAGTGTCACCCAGGCCAAGCCGTCTAGCCTAGAGCTTTCCTTAGACTTCTCCTCGCACAATCCCCGAGCTGCCCCTGTAGCTCCCCCCTTTTTCCCGTTCGCCTCACCCGTCTTAAACAGCGACAAGTAGTCATGCGGCGTCCGCGGCGGCGGCGGCAGTCCTAAGCTTAGAAGCGCCGTGAGCATGTATCTCGCGCAGTCCGCGAAGGTGCGGTCCTCTGCGATCTTAAGGCCGTTCAGCTCTATCACCACGTTTGACTGCGGGTAGTATTTGATACCGTGTTCGGAAGGCCAAGCCATGCGGGGAGAAGGTAAAGGGAAAACAGGGGTGGGATGTTGCGAGAGTGGGAGTGAGCAAGGGTGAGGGAAGAGAGGAACGGGGAAAGGAGATGCCTCGTGGAGGTGCTATATTACTCCTTTGTAGGGAACTGTGGAAGCCAAAACCGCCCCCATGTTTATGCTGCCGTTTATGCCGTCGTTTCCATCCATCCATATCCGACTCCAGCGAACTCCGGGAGTGCGCTGAGTGTGCTTCATATGTGCGCATGTAACCAGCAGTCCTATCCGTGCACCGGCGTCCCTCTTCCTACAGCAGCCCATATGACCGCCTTCAGACGGGGTGTGAGCAGTGGTCCCACGAAGACCCGGGCTAGGGGAATGCAAACACACGAGATCTGGTACTGGTAGTGCTGTAGAGAAGCTGCCTGGGCTGATCTGGGCTGGGCTTCAATTTTCAATGAAGGTACGTACCACGTCGAAGCGCATTTTGATGCATCGCAGGAAAGTCTCCTCCACCTCCCGTCGCCAAACACGCTCGGGGTCGCGAATACCCTCCTCTGACTCATCATCGCTATCGCCGTCGCCGCCACCGCCGTCGCCGCCACCTGCACCGCCCACCTGTGCGTCAGCGCCGCCGGCCCCGGCTGCGGCTGTGGCCGCCGCTTCGTCCGCCGCGGCTGCATCTTCCGCCGTCAGCAGCAACCTGCCCCCCGGAAAGGGTATTTTCACAATGGGCTACCGACACCGCACGTGATGACTCTGGACACAGCGTGCCGGTGTGCAACCCCCGAGAAAGGGTCGAGCCCTGGGGTGAACCCGCCACCGGCGGCTGCAGCCCGTGTCGCAGCCATGTTCACACCAAAATTCACCAGCTGGCCGTCCAGCTATCCACGATGCCATGCGCGCGCCCCTCCCCGCCCTGTACTACACTCCCTCGAAGGCACGCTGCGGAGGGTTTTTACGGCGCTTCGTGTTCCCACAGCCTCAGGGAAGCTCCAGATCCGCAGGGACGAATACGAAATCCCCAAAGGGCGCCCACAGGATGATATTTCAAGCTGAGCCCATTTCGCCCAACACCCATCGCACCCGCACCCTGGGCTCCATCGCCGGACGTCCATCTGCACACACACACACCGGCCGGCTCACTTACGTGGATGGAGGCGCGATGGAAAACCTGTCGAGGTCGGTGGCACTCTCTCGGGGGTCCCATTGGTAGCCCGCACCCCCTGGTCCAACCGCCGAGGCCTGGAAGTGAACCGCTGCCTCCTCTCCTTGCAGCGACCGCCCTGTTGCAAGCGCCTCGGCGGCACGAAGCGCACTGGAGCTGGGCCGCTCCAGGCTCTTGCCTGCGAGCAATCACGGGGTCCGTTTCGGGATGGGAGACAGGGACTTTATTATCATCTCGGGGTTCGCGATCCCTTCTCGTCATTACCAATACAAGCCACACATTCCACACCACAACTCCCCACAAACACAGACGCAAGCATGCCACATACCCAGATGGTCGGATGCAAACCCGCCGTGTCGCATATGCCCCCCGTCTTCCTCCTCCTCCTCCTCGTCTTCCTCCTCGTCCTCTTCTTCTTCCTCCTCTTCTCCCTCGTCAGTGGGTTCACCGCTGCGCCGAGCCCCCTGGCGGCCCCGAGGGGAGCCCTGTGCAGTGCCCGTCGAGGGACCCGCGGCTGCTGTCGAATACTCCAGCTCGTCGTCGCTATCGTGCTGTGCGCAACGCGAACAAGAACGGGGAGAGGTCTGAGAAACGTCCAACGTGGACGGAAGGCTTAAGAATCGGGTTGAGAGGATATCTCATCCGATTACGCGATTTACGTGCCACCAGGGGATACTCTCCGGCTAGGTGGGCTGGACAGCGGGGGAAAAAAGGTTGTCTATCCACACGGATGGGGTCAAGTGCTGCCTAAGCAGAGTATCAGATGCATCACGAGAACACTAGAGCGCGCCGCAAGCGCTAAAGTGTTAGGAGTCAATGGGGACCCGGACCACAGGAACTGGATGATCATACTAGAGAGAGAGAGAGAGAGAGTGGGTGCGTGTGTGAGAGGGAAGTAGGCTTAGGTATCGATGTAGCGCACGACGATTCTCACCGCGCCTAGCACTTGCTGGCACAGGCTGATACGGGTGTTTGAAGGTACGACGTGCCGGGAGTCCACCACACAGTTGTATGAAATGATGGCGCCCGGACCCACTGAGCAGCCCGCACGGAGCACGGCACCTTCGCAGATCAACGCAGATCGGAGTACGACACCATCCTGGCGCGGGGGAATCGGGTGCGGATGCGATGTGTGGGGGGTCAGGGAAGCGCGCAAGCGCGAGAGTGTGGTTGTGAAGGGCAAAGGGCGATGCGTGTAAGGCCAGCCAGGGTGTGGGTGTGGGAGGAAGTATGAGCTTAGGGTGTTACGGATGCGATAAGGGCAGTGGCGAAAAGACCCACATCACGCAGCTGCCCCTGATCGCAGTGGGAACGGGGGTTCGAGGGGCCAACGTGTGTGTGTATTGTGAAAACAGTCCCATCACGTAGGGCGTCCTACCATAAACAACAACTTTCAACGCGCACGTCCGCCTGTTGCCGTCGTTCTACACAACACTCTACTACAGGGCTTCATCACCTAAGAGCGCTCCCTTCCCTCTCCCGCACCTGTATGAACACCCCGTCTTGCACGTAGCTACCAACGATGTCCACATTGCGGCCGATCCGCACGTTGCGGCCAATGACTGATTGAACCACCAGGCTGCCCTCCCCTGCGCAGAGGGAAGGCCGAAGAGCGCCCAGGGGTCAGGAGAGGTGTGACCGGGGCGGGAGCCCGGGAGCAAGCAAGCGGAGGCTTCCCTTTCCAGGGGCTGCTGAGGAACCCGCAGGGCCATCTCGTCCAGGCAAGAGTGGACCTCAGGCAAAACATCAGTGCTTTTAGTACATGCTGCCGGACAGGACCAGGGCAACGATATGACTGGTGACGAGGGATGAACCCCATGTGTCGGTTGCGTCGTCTACCTCGCAGTGGCGGGGACCTGCCTCCGAGAGAGCAACAGAGTGGAGCAAACCCCTGCGCGGCAGCTCTTCTACGCGCGGCCTTTGTTGGCTCCAAAGCCTGGCCCAACATCCGAGGAGACATCCGCAGAAAACAACATAATCAAGGTACCATATGCCCCCATTCGCGCCGAAATCGCCAACTACTAGCTCTTATCGACTAGAGGGATTACGGGCGGCAGGCGGCGAAGTATGCACCCGTTGGGGCCGAATGAATCACCTCGCCGATCCTCGCAAACAATCCTCCATCGCTTCACCGCTCCAACCCTCAACTCCAGCCAACCCACCCACCAATGGACGTGCCCGCCCCGATGCACACGTCCTCGCCAGGCACAGTAGACCGCGCCAGAGAGACAGTGGCCTCCATGTATCGCTGGCCCCGGGAGTACCTGCGGGGAAGGGGAGGGGGTTTAGGACCCAGGGGAGAAAGGGAGGGGTGAGCGGTGGGATACGGATTACCGTAGCGATAGAAGCGGCCCCTTCCTGGCGTGTGCGCTAAGGGTACACCACCAATGTGGATCAGCAAGAGTGCGGGTGGGGTTGAGAGTGCGAGTACGGGTGCGAGTGCTGGTGGGATCAGTTCCAGTGCATGGAACATTCGGCATGTGAACGGAATGGGGGCACACGCCTATGAGGGCACCCCGATGTGCGTGTACGGGACATTGCATGGAATGTGAATGCATGTGAATGGATGCGTACTTCCAGAGGATGAGGACATGGACGGCTAACCCGGTATGCGGTCGGCAAAATCCACCCAGTGCGAGGTGCTGATCCCTTCAAGCAGCCCAGCGTTGCTCCCACCGGTAGCTGGTCTGTCCCCAGGTGGGGTTGCCTCCCAGCGTAAACACATTGGTGTCAGGCACGAAGGGAAAGGCCCAGCGCTCCAGCAAGTCCCGACTGACAGCGTCGTAGGATCTCAGGTTGTGCACACGGGCGGCGTATTCCTGGCGCAGCTCGTACACATGGAGCTTGTTACCGAGCTCCTCCTCAGACAACACTCCCGACACGAAGTCGCGCTTGATGTTCTGTGAGGGTGTGTATTGCGCAGGGTGTGTTTAGGGTGTGTTTAGGGTGTGCTTAGGGTATGCAATGCGATATGGGCGCGAGTGGGTCATTAGAAAGGAAGTACATATAACCAAAAATCCCATGAAAGGGGGGGAGTAGGATACGCAGCGGAACCGGGCCCAGGGCGGAGAGCGGGTGGAGAAGACTGACCCAACACGGGCGGTTTGGGAATTGGCGGGGTTTATGTGGAATGAATCGTCATGTAATGGTGCTGTGTGGTCGAAGGAAAAGACGCGCAATATGAGCGGAGTATGAGCGCTGAGGAGGGAATACGTTAAAGCGGAATGGGACCGCAGCGGCAGGCGCGATATGCATTGAGTTGCGGCAAGCTGATAATATGGACTGAAATCCGAGTGAACAAAATGAACACTCCAGAATCCCACTGAGTCGTGTGTACTGGCAGAGTGACCACCCTGCCTGATTTCTGGAAAAGATCTGCTCCTTTGGACGCCTTCACAGTCCCCTTCACATACCCGATAGGCTCCCGGGCCCCTCTTCCCCACTTGGCTATTTGCATGTCACACAAAAAGCGTCACTGTGCATACTTATGGTTTGCAAGCAGCTGCATTCCAAGCTTGGCCTTAACGGGCCGTGCGCTGCCTTGACGCCGCCACCAACCTGATAGTCGAAGTTGTCGGAGAAGAGCAGCAGCACCTCGGGAGCACAGATTGCGATATGGGTGTCCATCAGGTCGCAACGGACCTGATCCAGGTACAGCCAGCGGCGACGACGAAGGGAGGGCAAAGAGTGCATGGACGTGTCAGACTCGTCAGAAACATGCACCCACTGTGGAACCGTGTGAAGGTCGAGCCGCGCCCCGGAGGACCGGGAACAACCGAGAAATAGACCTTCGATTCAAAAGCCCCAGGTCCTTGGGTGTTAAAAGGGGGAAAGAGGGGGGAAAGGGGAGAATGAAGAGGAAGCCGCCGATATGAGGTCCCTTCACCTCCCTCGTCTCTCCCCCCCCCCCGCGCCCTTATACCTACAAGAATTGTGCGGTCCCCACAACACGGCCCCACCTGCAGCTCATCCCGCTCACTAAACAGCGCACAGTCCAGCTTGGCCACCGCTTGGGGCCGCCCTGGCTCAATCTCCGTATACTTGAGCAGACGCTGAGGGAAGACACGGAGGAGCGAGGGATAGGGGTTCGCGAGTACGACACCGACTGTGGGACGGCACGCAGCACGTGATGCCATTAGCCAAGGCTTCCAAAAGGAAGACCCAGCGAATCGCCAACTGGCGGTAAATTGCTTCACGACCAGATCGAGTGCGTTTGATGTAAACCCACATGCCCCCACAGCCCTCAACAGTCTTTCTCCCGTGACAGCCCCACAGCTCTCCACCTGCGTCTTCGCATCCAGGACCACCACCAAGTCTGAGTCCCCCAGCCGCAGTCGCTGGCTCGGGTGCTGCACCGGCTTCATCGCCTAATCAGTCAGTAGGCCAGTCAATGGGTCGGAAGGGGAACAAGAATGTCAATGCGTGTTACATATTATGATATATATACATATATTATTACTTTTTGCTATCCTCCCATAGATTATACCGTTTGACGCTGCCACCAGCACAGGGTGGTTCACCTTCCCCCTATGGGAAGCTGGACACGGAATTGGGGTTATATTTTCTTGGGGGGGGTCAGTCGGGTTATGAATGAATGTATAGATGTTTCCAGCTCCATCCGCAATTTCGGATCGCAAAATCCAACCCCGATTGGGGATCGCATCCCCACCAGGGTCATGATTGCATTCTTGTCGGCTGCCCTCCTCTCCCGGTGCGCCTCCAACATGGGCGCCAGCTTCATGTTAGACACGATATCCGCAGAGCACAGCACGAAGTCGCCCTTGATCAGGTCGCGCTGGTCAATGAGGCGCAGGGCCTCACCCGCGGACAGGCAGTTGGTGGAGACGATGGGGGTGACCTGAAAGAGAGGGAGCACGCAAGGCAAGAGAAGGCGGTGTCACGGCCGGGCAGGGCAGGGCGGCGCAGCATAGCGTAACACAGCACAGTGCAGCGCAGGGTGGGGTGGGGTGCTTTAAGACGAAAATCCGCTGCAGCCGGAGGAGAGAAGAAACAATACTATATCGAGCGGCGAAATCGGATGAGAGACATCATGTCATGTCAAGACCGCGAGGCCGACCGCAGGACTAGGCAATCCGTTGCCCATGCATCATCTTCTCTCCTGCCCGAATCACACCCGTTGCGCTCAATCGGCCCCCAAGTCCCCCACCCCACTCCAGCCGCCTGAATGAATCCTGACAATCGGATCCGGTTGTTGTTTTCTCACCAGCTCCCCACCTGTCCACCGCGACGCTATCGCGCACCTTCATGTCCTTGCTGTACGCCCACTTAGATTCTGCCAGATAGCGCTTTATGAGGTCCGCGTGAGCGCAGCAAAATACAAACGTCTGGGGGGAGAGGTACCGGTGTGGTAATACGAATAGAATCGGAACCAAGTGCAAATAAGATACCGAAAGCTGCGTCCTGCATCACAGCGTGTAATGGTGAGCGGAAACCTTGGCGAGCTGAAGACACGGAGGGGGCCCAGTTGGGAGAGTAAGTGGGGAATGATTAGAGAATGATGGCCTGGAGAGGGGCAAGGTAAAGCCCCCTCGTGCAATCCAATAACCATGAAACAGTCCTTAATGTACCGCAAGCACCTCTAATGTGCCCAGACGCAGGACGGCGTACCGGACATGACCGAGATCAACAAGGTAGCGGGGAGACCCGTCTGCCATATGCCGTACACTTCCCCTATCCCCGCCCGCGCCCCCATCCCTGCCAAGATCCCACACACAAACAGCTGCGGCTGTGGCTCGCAATGTCTCCAGATCCTGCCCGCTGCCCTGCACACTGCTCCTGATCCCCGGCCTGTGTGGGGCCTCCTCCCTCCCCTCTTTCCTCGACGAGATCATGGTTAATGCCGCCGTTCCATCCAGCTCCGCCCACCTCCGACTCTTATCTTTCAACCTCAGCCCCGATGCCTCTTACGGCCCCAGTTCCCGGTTTGTTCAACCCACACATGTCCGCACCTTGCCCGCCGCGGGGCCGGGAGACGCACGCTAGGCCCAGTCCCGTCCCGACCAACCTTTCGCCGTCACCAGGGACAAACCCGCAGGATCACATACGAAAACGCATCCAACGAGGTCCGCCTTGGTGTGTCCCGGATTGGGCTATGAGGTTAACCGCTCCACGCGTCTTTAGCTTATGCGCCATAGTCTAAAGCAATCAAGCCGCTGATAGGCAAGCAGCCAGCAAGCCAGTCCACATCCCGTGAAGTCCCTCCTAGTCCGCGACCTAACAACGCCTCTCCCGTTACCCACCGGAACACCGTATAGCCGCCCCTCCCGCCAAGATCAAATCTCGAAGCCACCGGATGTATAGCATATGAATGGCTCCCTGGCCCCCGGCCAGTGGGCAAACCTTAATCAAACCCCTAGCCTCCCTGATGGACTCGTTTCTAGCCATCTGTGGTGGAGGTCTCAGAGAGCTGCCGGGATATGTCAGGTCCCCGGGTACCCAATACCCAACAAACCCCAGACTCTGACCTAGGGAAGGCACGGTTAATAGTGCATGAGAGTACCCCACAAGCTCATCATATTAGCGCACCTCCTCGACGTTGTTCATCGCAAGCCACTCCAGCGCGTACTCGATCATTGGCACATTCACGAGCGGCAGCAGAGCCTTGGGCCGCTCGACAGTTATAGGCCGGAACCGCTGTGAAATTCATCCATTGGGGGACAATTACTGCATGCTGACGTGCGTATATGATAAATTTGCTCTGGCGAAATCGTAATGCGCCTTCCCATAACTTTGAAAGGTAGCCTTGCACATTATCGCGCGATCACCTGTGTAAAGCTGTCCGCAAGGAGTACTGCGGTTAGCACAGTGCGAGCTTCTACTCGCTCGCCGCCACCACCACCACGCTTCGGCGCCATGGCGTAGCCTTAACGTTACCGTAATGTATTGACCACAAGTATTTTTGAATTCTTGTTTGATGATAAGGTAATTATTACGTAGGAATTGCTTTATTGGCCAGCTATCCTATACGCCAAGTGCAGGTTACGTTTTGATCCTTGTTGTTCAATGGGCGGAAACCATTTGATGTAGGAAGCCTGACTTAGGATTGCTTCGTCAATGGAGTAACGAACGACGATTGCACTACCCTCTCCCGTACTGGCGGTTAGGGAGTTGTCCTATCATCCCGTACACGGTTTCAGTTCCCCAGATGTACGTGGAGGATGCGCGCATTCGCAGCTTTCACATGGAGAGTATACGTTCCAAGAGAACTAAGGGGACGTGGTTCTGTATGCACCTAAGCTGGATTTCTTGAGTTACTGTGTGAGTTTGTGTCCCATATAGCACCATGTACCTGATGTCGGCAGGCTTCATTTGGGAGGTAGTGAACCTACGATGGTTCTATGGATTATGAACTCTTTGACCGGCAAGAGTACCACAGCATCGATCTGCATCCGTTGGGCGAGGATCCTAGGAAAGCTTCAATATGCACCGTGCCAGGCCACAACCCAGCACCTCCAAACAGCAAAAGTGCACCGTACAGATACACGGGGGGTAAAACCCCTAGCCGTCAACCTTGAAGAGCTGCGCAAACTTCTCCATAGCATTTATAATACGCACGGTAACAATCATGAGAAACGATATGCACATGTTCGGACTTTCCCACTCAAACGCCCAACTGTATTCCACAAAGCAACCCACCTCGCCGCCGCTCAATGCCAACCGCACACGACCAGCGCCGCAAGTTGGGACTGGACGAACAGTAAGGAATTTTACCGTAAGCTCCATCAAGGGCACCATTTGCATCTGCCGTCGTCTGCGGAACTGCCACTATCATAGGACGGACTCCTTCCTATGTCCCGAAACGGTCCCACAAAGGTGCAGATCCACGCGGCTGCGCGGATCCTCCATGTACCGCTCCACGCCCCTGATACCGCAAAAAAGCTGGAGCAACATCCACAAAGGCCTATGGACCATGCATCCCACAGATGCGACGCGGAAAAGCATCCGCATCAGCATCTCCTCGAAAAGAGTGGGTGAACACTAAGTCCCTTCTACGCTACACGGCTGGGTCCTCGGTCATCCATCCGCATTATACTGCATCCCGCTTAGTTGCCCTTCGTCTCCGTCCCGTCCCCACGGCCATCTCTGCTGAAAGCAAGTCCCGCGCGCAAGGAACTGCGGGGGCCCCAGCTAAGAGGGACCTGTTTGCTGCTGCCCTGTTGTGGCGGAAGCGCGATCCAGACTGGGGATCTGCGCCGCCACTTTGTCCTGCCATCACCGCCTTCCTTTGCGGAATACCGCATGCCAAGTCAGCTGCATGTCGTCGACTTCACCAAAAGAAGTTATTGTATAGGTCAGCATTTGTAAACCGCCTAATGGCGTGCATGCCGGGTTGCGTGTCCCGCAAACACAATAATCATGTCGTGCTAGCCATCCACCACACGTAAGAACGGGGCAACGCATTCATCCCGCGCCATGGGCACACACACACACACACATATATGAGCTGCTCCATAGTGCCGCCAGGCATATCCTCATTCCTGCATTCCTAGATTCGTCGGAGGTGGGTTCTTGGGGCCACTCATTATCTCCTGCACAGCCTCCCGCCCGTTTAGCCGCCCCTCCAGCAATCCATGGAACGTGTCATTTACAAGCTCCTCCGGTGGTGGCAAACCGCCCCAGTACTTGTTATACAAAGTCTCGAGTCGGGCGCGCACGGTGGCCTTCATAGCCGCTGCATGCGCGGGATCCTTGGTGACGTCGAATACCGCCGCCGGGTTAATCCGGCCGTTGAACATGCCCCGCCCAAAAAGGCCGAAGAAGTGCGACTCGTTCATCTGAAAGTGTAGACCATAGTAGCCGATCGGCTGGAAGAACCGGAACAGCGTCTGATAGCGCTGGGCGAAGCCAGACAGGGCCATCGAGTTGATGAACCAGCGGTCCTGCGACCGGCGAGCAGCAGCAGGAGAAGCAGCAGCAGCAACACACAAGCTAGCAGATCTAACAGCTAGGCCTATATAGCAGACATGCGCATCGCTGCCGTGGTTTCGGTGATTTTGAACTTTCCTGATTTTTTTCCTAAAAGGGCGGCCGGCAGCATCGCGTGGAGGCTGACAGGTGCTGGCTCTGCAAAGAGTAGGTAACCGATGACGGTGTTCGTGGGGGCCAGTTTGGCAGAATGGTCGGCAAATAGCAGCCACACGCTCTTTTTATCGTGTGATTCCTTAGCGCTTCACCTCCGCGCGCAGCTCCTGCCGCATAAGCGAGCTCCGACCGAGCTCCTGCCGCATAAGCGTACTGACAAGACCAGCACGCACGCACCTGCGAGAGTACGCTGGTGTCCTCGATGCCCTTCTCCCGCAGGAGCCCCTCGATCGCGTCGCGCAGTGGTGGCTCGTGTTTCATCCTGTAGTCGTGCCCCTTAATAACCAAGTAGTAGTCTCGCAAATGGCCACGTGCAGCCTCGTACTTGGAGCGGTGCAGGCCGAAGACCCATAAGTGACCCATGGCTCCCACCGTACGGATAAGGCCCTCCGCGTAGTGCGCAGGGTCCAGGAAGGGCGACATGTCCATATCCAGCAGGCTAACAATTCCGATCTTGGGCTCCGAGATGGAAAGCTCGGACATCCGATGCAATAGCTGCAGGACGTACAGCCACACACCGACATACATTTCGTGGGTATGGGTCAGCCCAAATTGGGCTGACCCATTTCGCATAGGACGCCCCATGCGCGGCTGCGGCACACTGGCGGCCAACTGGCATAGTGGAAACCCCAATCAAACGGCGTATGCTAGCTCTTCATGCCAACCTAAGGGTGCGCGCGTGTACGTGTAATTATATTTCTATATATCTGGGTTTGTGTTTTGTGCCTGTGTGTAGCGGACCCTCCCTCCGCACCAAGTGCTGAGTGCAGGGTATGACAAAGTGTGATCACGTTATAGCGCCGTGCATACGCACACCTGAAGCGCCTGCTGGTGTATGACATTGTCTTCCTCCACGACCAAAAGGGTATCGTAGCCCATAATGTCAAAAGCGAAAGCCTTGACAAAGTAGTGGTGCAGGCCCGTACAAAGGTTAGCTGGATGGTGAATGTACACATATTGTGTACCGCTGGGGATGGAAAGTGCTTTGTCGTCAAAAATTGAGGGAGCTCCGCCATCTTGGGAAATGAACAAATCAAAATCAGCTAATCCGTCGCTGCGCAGGATGGCTGGGATGGCTCGGTGTATCATTTCCATCCGCTCGAAACACATATACACCACTGCTACGTTGCTTCGCTTAATGAAGTTACCAACAAGTTTCTTCCGTGCAGCTGCATAGTCTCCAAGTAACGAGTCCATATACTTCGCAGCAAGCTTTGGCTGCGCCATTTCTACAAGCCTGCGATCAGACTGCCGCAATGAGCAAAGTGTCGCTGAGCCAACGCAGTTGGCTTGGTCTCTTGTTTGGGATGAGTCTGCATATCCCTGAAGCTGCAGCCGGCCTACCACCCCTGTTATCGGGCAGCGAACAGAACATGCTAACAGCAACACTAGATAAATTTGTCCATAACGCCAAAGGTCACGAAGGCGGTGCGCAAGCAGGTTGAAGGCCATGTCACGCGCCCACGAGGTAGTGCAATATCATGGGGCGGTACATCAAACGTCAAGCGTCACAAATACACAGATAGAGATAAACACACACCAATCTGCGGTACGTAATTTTGTTGGAAATAATCATCTGAATATTAATCAATTTATATTTTCACCATGATGGTACGGTGTCCAGCGTATGACAGACTGGTCTGACCATTTTACGGCATCCTCTGGTGCATACTAAATAAAATCAAAATTATAATTGAATACCGTTTACGACAAGTCCGACACCGTCAGATGCTTGTTTATACTGCGCATCAACATATTAGCCGCAATTAACGGTAACTGTAGAGCCACGATGGCGATTACTCACGCTGGGGCATTAATTACATCGTATCATAACATACCACGTCGCCGTCAACCGTCTGAGTACAAAGTACGGATTTGTTCGCCGTGCCGGACCGTGTGGCCAAACAGGCCTCCACGACCTGATGGGTAATGAGGGGAGTAGCGAATTCAAAACTTCGTGAAGGGTCAGGTACAAGCGCAAATTTGGCAATTTGTGACGAAGGACTCATGCAGCAATCGGCAATAAGTTGTTCTGCAATTTATTATACCAACCGCTATAATATTCAGACTGCTACCGGCGATTTTTGGTGCAAAAACAGCTTTGCAATAGGATGTTACTTGAAATTACATTTTAGGCAAGGACGTTATTGCGATTCACTGGACAGAAGCATGAATTACGCAACTGAAATGATCAGTGTGCCACACCCAGAGAATATTCAGGGGGTGAAATTGGGGGCTACCAATGCAGCACGTGCAATTATAGAGTGCAAATAATAGTCAGCAGTGACATATACGAAGAGGATAGATGCTTAGTACGCGGGATGTGGAATTGAGGCACAATGCTTCGTCTGCGGTACTACATTCCAAATTATTTTAGATTGCTTCTATATGTCTGTTCACATTCTATGTTTCCATGCGTAGTTGGGATCATTTCAACCGTCGCTTCGTCATCGCTTTTGTCTTCTGCATTCATTTTGCACTCGCTCAGCACGCCTAATGCCGCTTCCGACTCTTTCATTTGATTGCTTCACCCGTGTGTTGTATCATGTTTGCGATCAGTCCAATCACTATGACATGCAGAATTTGTAACGATCGATATGTAACTTTTGTGGTTTTTAAAAGCCTTTAACGTACTATCCAATGACACAAAAGTCAACCTTCATGCCACGTTAGAGCCACGTTATGGGCACGCAGGAGGGTAACGACCAGCCTAATCGCCGGTACAGCCATGACCGGCTGGACCGGTTCGACCGCCTCTCCGACCGTTAGCCGGCTGTTCTGTCAATCCATCACTACGATGTTGCGATCTAGGCGTCTGGCCACCGTCTGAGGCACCTGTCAAATGCCTCAGGGCATCTATGGCACGCGCACGAAATGGTGATTAGAATTCGTAAACTTAGGTTCATCCCTATTCGGGGGAGAGCTTCCTTCCTATCAAGTCCAGGATTCTTTTAGACGAAGGACGGATGAAGCTCCATTACCTTGGGACGCAGGGGACGCCTAGACGACAGCCCACCGGGGGAAATGCAGCATATTTATCAGCTGCTGTTAGCTGCTTCTACGATTCATCCAAGTACGTTCTAGAGGAACTTCTAAACTGGTATACTCCTGCATATGTTTCTCATGCTGCACTGGGTTATTACGCCACCTGACTGGCGGTTGGCCCTCCAAGGTCTTGCGCGCAGCTTGTCAGGAACTCTATCTCTCGAGTGTGCGCTGCTAAGCCCGAGTCAGCAATGGTCAAAACAGCAGCCGCAATCACCTCAAGGTGCTGCCTTGAAGCATCATGTTTTCTACGTGGCCCTCATGACACCGCATAAGGAACCGTGGCGGTCTTGCGCGTGTAGGCTCTGAAGAGGGACGGATCTGATCGCCGATCATAAATCGGCCAACTGACCATCGGGCCCAACCCCGATACCGATCAATCGTTCACGTATCTAATCGCGCGGTGTAAACTGGCGGCAAACATTTTCCTGACGATATGAAGCGTTAAAACGATCACGTGAAGGAAACAAACAAATGCGGAAAACCAACAAACAGGGCCGAAGAGGACGACTTGCGCAGGTAGCATCTTTCCAGTCCACCTCCTTAGCGAAAGGCAAGGCTCAATTTGTGTACGTAGATTCTTTCCTTTGCCGAACCACAGCAGATAGATCGCAAGGATTACATGTCGCAAGTCGATTGGGGTGAATGGATGAGGGCGTCCTCCTACAAGGAAGCATTATCAAGCATTATGAAAACCCGAACTTATATTCCCCATACTTTTATACTCCCCATACTTCCCCACACTAACCATTTGGATTTCGAGCGACGTCAACCACCTAACGCCATATCTTCCTATGGGTCGTCAGCACCATTGCAGCAAGAAGCAAGGATCATCATGCACCACACGAGTTAACAAAGCCGAACACAATACCATGCCGAGTATCACTGCACGCCATCTCACTTACAAAGTCATCATGCACCCCACCACCGTCATGCACGCACCTTTGCCTGCCCCAATTGGCCGCACATCTCAGCCTCCTCGCCTGCCCAAGTCCATCCCATCCATACGTCCCTGCAGTACATCCCAGACCCTAAACCGCCCGAAGGCCGCGGCCTCATCCGCACAGCCCCATCCACCCTGCCCTGTGCGCCCCACCTTTTGCGCGGCTACGAGCTGACCATGTGCTTCTGTTCCAGACAACCTGCGTCTAACCCCACCCCCCATCCGTGCACGCACGCATAATACGCAGTTCCTGGTGCATTTGCGTCTAACCCACCCCCCCTGCCCTCTATTTGGTCCTCTTCAACCCCAGGCAGCAAAACTCAATCGTGTTTGGTCTTGGCGTAGTCGTGCGTCTTACCCTCCTTCTTGAAGTCGTCCTGGGAGCCACCCAGCGCCTTGGCGAGCAGCCTGAGAGGTCACCGTTACCAGTTGGAGGTTAGGTTAAGGCTAAGAGCGAACCCGAAACACTGCTGCCACGCTCAAGGAAAGTGAAGCATATGGACAGGAAGAGGCCAGACCCCAGGCGCACCTGTGGATACCGTTTTGGGAGTTGCCTAGGTGGCGATACAACAGAAAGCGATGATAGTGGCAACATTAGGCAAGGATAAGATGACGTCTTCTGCTACGTTTTCAGTCTTGCTGGCGTCCGAGCACCCGAGAGCCGTGCCGCATCGCCCCTCCCTCTTCTCACCTCACGATGCCTGCAAACCATTGCACCTGCATCACCATAAGCAGCAGCAACAGCACATTGGCCGCCAGGTACACGGCCAAATGCTGCTGGGGGTCCAGGAACGGCGGGTGCACCTGCCAGCTCTCCGCCAGCGTACTGCCGGAGAGCGGGGCGGGGGTGGGGGTGTGACGTGAGTTTATTACTTAAGCAACGAAAGTTTAGTATAGGGTTTGGAAAGGTACAGCAGACGACTTCCAGGGCTGCTCTTGCCCTTCTATGACACCCTGCCAAAGTATCATGCCCAGGCGTTACCATCCCCGAAATACGCGTACCTATCCGCGCATGCATTCCGCGCTGGCATGTTGACGGGGTTCAGTTAGCTGATTATGATATGATACGCATCAGTTTAAGCAACTTCCCGTCGCTGCCTCCTACCTTCCACCTGCTCTCCATGCTACGATTCTCCGGCCCAGGGGCCCCTCCAGCGCCGAATAAACACACACGCCAGGGGCCAATACTTCCCATAAAGCCCGGCCCGTACAACAGCCCACGCTCTCTTAGTCACCGCACGGCTAGGCCCTATGCTTTTCATTCCCCTTTCCGTCCCCCTGACCACGAAACTTACGCTCGAAGCACCACCAAAGGATAGGCAACAATTCGCGATAAGAAGAATGCTATGGCGAACAGCAGGAAGGCCAGCTTGTCAGCAGGGCTACGGGCAGCGGAGGGGCATGTCAGGGGCACACGATACCAACTGAGGTTGGGTGACGGGGTAGGCTGCGGGGCAGCGGCCCTTCGCACGAAGTTTACGGTGATGTGAAGACACGGTGGGGCGGCAAGAAGGCGAACGGTGGTTGGGACGGGAGGCCAGGAGGAGGAAGACTGAAGGGCAAAGAAGAGGGTTTAAAAGCAAAGTATGAATGTACCCTAACTGAAGGGTAAGAGGTCCTGGGAGGGGTTTCGGCAGAGCACGAGCCCATGGACCTTGACCCCCACAACCCATGTGTAACCCCTTCCACGCATCCAGACAGCCCTCCATATCTGCAGTCACGTGTACACCCCCCAATTCCATGGACTTAAGTTGCCTTCCCCACGACCGCATCCACCCCTCGCCCGCTACTCACGCCTCCACGTAATGCAGCACCTTGGCTACATGTAGGAAGGGGTTGGACAGGTTGAGCAGGCACAGCACCAACACACCTGGACAGGGCACGGGAATACGTGTGTGGCAGAGAAACCAGGAAGCAGAGGGTGGGGTATCCTTCAGCAAATTGTAGATGGGCGAGAGGGCTGGCGAGGGAAACCATGCGGATGAACGGTACGAAAACGCCACGAGGACAAGCTCATGCGCCCGAACGCCAGGGCCAGGAGTGCATCTCCGCCCTTGCGCAGCCGAACGGCGGAAGGGCTCTAAGACGGGTCTATCAGCTACCCAATCTGGAGCCTTTGCCTTTGCCACTCCTGTCTGGAACCCATGTCGTGGCTATTGCTGTAGCTATTGCCGTGGGCACTGCTGATAGCTGATTATAACACCTGCGCAAGTGCTCAGATACTGCCAGGGCACCATCATCTCGTCATGCAATCATTAGCGACGCGCACCTGAGCGGTATAGGTTCAGGGTGAAGCTGATGAGCAGCAGCGAGATAGTGGAGAAGTGGTGTAGGTGCATCTGTAGGTTGTCCTCCATACCCATGCCTGCCCAGGACCGTGGAGGGCAGGTGTGAGCAAGGACGGGGAAAGGATGGGAAAGGATTACCATCTTAAATGTAGGTTCATGCCTCAACGTCTCAATTGACCTCTTAACCTGGAATGACATCGATGTCGAGGTAGGCCCGCCATGCCATAACGTTCAATATTGTATCTATGAATACTCTTCGCCAATCCCTCCACCTTGCTGCTTGGCTGCGTCCGTAGCTCCGCAAGACCCACTCCCGGCGAGTCCTCGCCCCCTCCACCCATTAAACCCACTTGCCCGACCTAGAGCCCACCCAACTCACCGCCTACTCTGGGGGCCGTCACCCCTTCCAGCAACCGCGCCCCAACAACTTACCCAGGGGGTGCTTCACCAGGTAATGCAGGTACCAGCCAAGCTCGACATTGTGGTACAACGTGATGGAGTTGTCTCGTGGACCTGTAGCGTTCGGCCATCCGGCGAAACATCCCAACGTGTTGAACAACCCACAGCCGCCCCGGTCGCTGGTGGCATGTGGCATGTGGCATGGGATACGCAGGCAAGGGACCGGGTCATAAGAATCGAGGGTTGGCAAACGACTCGACGTGGTGTGACGCTCTGGCTGCGGGATTGCCCGGGGGATGCGGGACGGAAGAAAGGATAGGACTGGATAAGGAGGGGGGCCAAAGCCGTGAGTGACGCACCAAATTGTGCCGCCGTGCCAAAATATATTAGCCTTTCCATAGTAGCAAATAACACCGGGTGCCTTACGCTGCTATACACCACGGTCGCGTTCAGACCCTTCCCCCTGCGTTGCGACCTGAGGCTCTGACTTCAAGGAAGGCTGCAGTCGCTCCATACATGGTCCCCAGCATATAGGACTGGCAAACATACCTATGCTGGAAGGCTTGGATACCAAGAACGAAGGCAACCTGGATGACATGGGGGAGAGAAGTGGACATGGTGGAGGAGACTTGGGGAGCGAGCCGTTAGGGAAGCGCTGTGGGAGATACGAGATGAGCGCCGCGGGTTATTAGGTGTGTTGCGGTTTGCAGAGCCTTAGCGGCAGGTGTAATATACTGCCTTACCAAACTTCCGAATATGGCAAAGGACTCCTCAAGAACCTTTTCTTGAAGTCTGCGACATGTTTTACGCGTAGTTGGTAGGTGCACTTTCCAGGATGTTTCCGCATTTCGACTTTTTCGTCAAGCAACGCACCCAATGTCCTGTAGCCCCTTGCCACCTGGCTTCGTTCTCCAATAAGCTCGCATAACCACGTAAAAAATGAAGCGCACGAGCAGCCATAACGCCGCGTAACTGCAGAGGGATTTCCGCTTGTGCTTAATAAATAATCAGCACCTGTAAATAAAGGATCTGATTAATATGGATCATCCTCACCCGAATGTGGGTAACAACAAAGGTGCATTCGTCGCAACGATTTGCAAGAGCTCTTTCGAAGCACTCATTTTGACAACGACACTGCTTTCAACAGTAACTGTCGTTAACAAGTATTATAAATCCGGCTTTGCCAGAAATCCAGTCCTCCACTTTCTTCAGCATTTTCGCAAAACTTTTAAGGCAATGGTGGTTATTCTGGTTAGCGATGTAGCGTATTTATCCGATCTCCGATGGTCCCCAAAACCATGATTGGACGGCCCGTACACCGAAACATCATACCTTTACAAACAGCAGTAACGATTGCGCAATGGCGAAACGTCTCCATGATGGTCGCAACGCGCTGCTTCGCTCCATCGAGGCCATGGGATAAGGTATTGGAATGCATTGGTCCTTACGCGCTCCCTCAACCCCAGCATTTCCAGGCCTTGTTCTGCAAGGAAAAAATCCTAGTGCGCTCCAGGTATACCCACGTTTACGTGATACATTCACCCAAACCAGAAACTCTGGGGAAACTTGGAAAATCAGCAAGGCCGCACACACCAACCCGTACCAGCACTATCCTGTACTTGGGCCCACCGGCCCCGGTCCCACCGCCTGTAGGCCATCAATACTCAACATGTATGGCATCCAAAGACCATGGACACACTTTGACCAATAATCCTTCCGAAAGATATAAAAAGCCGTACGAGGTTCTTCAAACTATTGCTCTTGCGACCCGTGGGATACTTGGGTTTCTGGCCGAGGAGCTGACCAATAGCTGTCCTATTGCGGCTCAACGGTGCGAGGGCAGCGCCTATTCAGAATGGTGGAGTGCGTAAGCTTACTTGGCGGGGAAAAGCTGGCGCGCCGGGTCGAAACGGCCTACCCCTCGTTCGAATCTGGATTTCAAGGAACCGCTGCGTCGTTAGCCACCGAACGGCCTCCCCGCAATTTTAGAATACCGCATCCGGCGAGCGAGGACAGCGTGTACGATGACGAGGCTTTTCCATGAGCTCATGATGATCATCTCAGAAGATGTTTAGCCGCGGCATGCTGGACTCAAGAACTGCCCGAGTGTTAGCCCACATGTGCCTCTTGACCTGCGCGCAAAAGGCCCCATCCCAGAGCTCAGTGAACACGAAACGGCCTTAGGTAGAAAGCGTCTGCGCTCACCAAGGTTATTCAAGGACCTTTCTGCGGCCCGTGGACCGCAGAGCCTGCTCTTTCCATGCACAGCGTTGGAGCCGGTACAAAAAACCGTCGCGTATCTTCTCGTTCCTCTTTGCTTCCTTCATGACGCCGTCAACAGCTACCGACGCAGATATCTCCTCCTCTGCCTTCTCCCAAACCCGCAAGCAGCAGGCCCAAACATCCATAGACGTGCGTTACCCGCCTCTCCACGTCGATCTCAGCTCCAGGGTCAGCGCCGGTCGCGGAATCGACTTTGATGGCCACCTGGACGGCCCTGTCCCCGGATTGCATGGCGTCCTCAGCCCTTTGCGCAACGGCTGTCTGGGCCCTGCCGCAAGGACGCGAATACACGCGCCGCCACTTGAACTTCCAACCCTACCCGTCGGGGATTCCTTGCAGTCGGGACAAATACCCAGACAAGCCGCACCCGCCCCGACACATCTGGCTGAGCTGCCGCATGCACCAACAGGTGAATGTGCCTCCACCAGGGAGATGTGTTCCTCTAAAGGCGGTACATGCATCAGCGGCAACGGCATTGGCAGCGTGGGCAGCTGTCGGTCTTCGTCTTTCTTCACCTCCTCTTCGTCCGCCTACCCCTCGGCCTCGCATGACCGAGACCAGGACAGCCTCAAGCCTGTGTTTCACGTGATGCCAGTTAGCGGTTGGGGCTCCGACCCCAATGGCCCAATCTTCTACAGGGGGCGATATCACTTGTGAGCCGACGGTTGGTTGTTGAGGGGAGGAGGTCAAAAAGGGGGGGTGGGCCCCAAGGGGGGTAAGAGGAGGACGGGGCGGAGGGAGACAGGCAAGGGTAGAGGGGCGGGAAGCGAAAAGGGGAGCGAAGGTGTAAGATGATTGCGGCGCGGGAAGAGGTGCGGGGAGATGGTTGAGAGGAGACAGTGGAGCTTGAGGACTGGAAATCAGATGTGGACGAATCTGGGGTTTGCTCAGCTGTATCTTGTTGCAACCGATGCTGACATTTGTCTACACATGGTTCCTTCGGGTCCAGCTCCGGCCGACATGCACTGGCTCCCTAAGGCCCTGCCATACCGCTGCGGTACCATGTAGGTTCTATCAGGCCTGCCCGGGCACGTGCCAGTGGCACTGGGGTGTGGGCTGGGAACACGTCGTGTCGTACGACCTAGCACATTGGGAGCGGCTGCCGCCTGCCATCTTTCCAACTCCAGGGGGACCTGACGCGGACGGTTGCTTCTCCGGATCCATTGCGGTACGGCAAATCTTGAAAAATATGTGGGCGGATACCAATGCGTGTTTGACACCTACACGGTGGCTCTTATTGCTTGCCACCTGGCTACAAGGTTTGGTCCTGATCTTGCCGCCATTAGAAGTTCCAAGCTTGCCTGTTGCCGATTTGTATGGCACAGGTGGAGCCCCACACGGGCGTGCCGGTGTGTTTCTACACAGGGGCCAGGTTGCGGACCAACACCAACGTGCCGCTGCCGCACCCACCGCCCAGCCATGATATGGGGCTGCCGCACTTTGAATCGCAATGCTGCGCCGTATGCGATCCAGGTGAAGAGGTTTCGAAGGCCAGGCATGAGGGGCACCACGTTGGCCTGAATCGATCGAATAGGTGCTGTATCGCGAGCACAGCTGGGAACCTGGGGGGCTTCAAGAAGGTAACCCATGCATCTGTGCGCTTCCAGGGAAGGGCACATCTCATCCTCATCCTCATCCTCATATTAATTTGTTTTTTAGTTTTTTATTATCATTGTTCAGACTGTAGCTCTTTATCCTCATCTAATACTCCGTGCAATAGGATTAATTGTCTTACTGAGCATTACAATTGCAGTGCGAATTGGGGGCTTTGTGATTTGTTCTGGGCAAAAGAAATTTGTGTGGTCCTGTACACCACCTCCCCCTAACGCAGAGCGTTACCCCGGCAACCCCAGATGTTAAGTCTCCACTGCGTACTAGATACTTATTTGCGTCAGGTTATCTACACCCCCTTCCCCTTCCCCTTGCAGATGACGAGCTCTTGGTCCGTTGGCGCAAGGTTCCCATGCCACTGATGGAGCTGCCGCACACGGGGCAGCTCACTGCGTGGCGCGACCCATGGTTCGTGGAGCAGGGCGATGGACGGGGCCGCGAGTGGACGATGCTCATAGGCAGCGGGATCAAGGGAGGGGGCGGTACGGCACTGGTGTATCGAACGCAGGACATCACAAGAGGTGGGGATCTTGGAATATATTTATCCTTCTTACTAATGATGGAAACTTGGATGAGGGGAAACCGACGCCTGGCTGAATGACTGAACATCTCCACTTCCCACACGCGGCACGGTCCAGGAGGCCGTCGTCCGTGTACGTGAGTACGTCAGATGTTGCCTTCCCGGGGCGCATTTATGGTCCCTCCTTTGCAACAATTAAAGCTGTTGCTTCCTGTTTGTTGTTGCCTTCTGGCCAGCCCTAGGAGTTAGGGTAACCGATCATGCAGCCATGATCCTGTTCCTGCGCAGGCTGGCGCTTTGTGGGTGAGCTGTGCAGATGGCCCGACCCTAAAATGGGTGTGGTCTGGGAGTGCCCCTTCCTGGTGCAGCTGCAGCCGCTGCCGCTGTGCGCCCACGTGCTGCCCACGACGGACTTGGCAGTTGCGTCATCGACTGGGGTCCCTGCGGGCCTTACGCCTGACACCATGGCGGCGCCGCCTGGTACCCTCCTGGACAGCGGATGCGAATGCGTTATGGAGAGCAGTGAAGAGAACGAGGTAGAGGGCGGCGGAGAGGACGGGGGAGAGGACGAAAGCCGTGTCAGGTATTCGTACCCGGCGGTCGCAACCAGTTCAACAGCGGAAGATCAAGGGGCGGTAGGGGCGGCTGCGGCAGAGGAGGAGGTGTTCGCAGCCGAGGCGTTTTCACAGGATCCGGCAGAGGCTATGGAGGTGCGTTACGTAGTGGAGGCAATACAGAAGAATGAAGCGGTGTTGGTGAAGCCTCCAGGTGCCTACCACCGGCGCCTACCGCAAGCTACAATCACGGCCAGTTGTCGATTGCCCGACCCGGTGCAGATTAAGCCCTTGCAGGTAACGCGGCCAGTGAAAGAGATAGGGCCACAGCAGCGGCAGGAGGCATTGGTGGAGGGCGCCAGCGGAATAAGGGGCGGCCAGGGGAATGCTGGAGGAAATGCAAACGACGCCAGCCTTTACTGTGCGACAATCAGCATGGGCAATGCCCGTATCGGATCCCGCTGCAGCACCGGCGGCACAGGCAGCGGTAGAGCAGCTGACCGGCAGAGCCAGGGCGGCGACGGTCGGAGCGATCTGGACGAGCAGTATAGCAGTTGTGGCTGCAGCGTTGCGGCAGGTTTCGGGGAGCCGCATGCGGTGGCGGTAGAGATTGAAGCGTTGAAGCAGTCGCTGGTGACAATATTTGCTGCACAGTCCGCTCAGCTGCAGCCATCGCAGCCGGAGATTGCGGCGCATCCGGCGGCGACAGCGATCGCTGACGGCGATTTAACGGTCTTCTCGACGCCGGGGGATGCTTTCCCAAACCAAACGGTCTGCCAACAAGAGGGCACCAAAACAGCGAATAAACTGGTTGATCCATTGCTTATGGCAATGGTGCAAGATCAGGAGTGCGGCAGCGGCGCTGGTGGCGGCGGCGGCGGTGGCGGCAGCGCTGGCGCTGGCGCTGGTGGAACTTCTGACGGCAGCGTGAACGTCACGGAACACATGGCGGCTGAAGTCACCGCCGCCGATATGGCCTCTGTTACCGCTGCAGTTGTTTCCGCCATCAGCCCTGTAGCCGCCACCAGCTTCCTCACCTGTGGTCTCCCCGCCGCCGGCCTCCGCGCCGCCGCCGCCGCCGCCACAGACCCAAAAGTACGCCATAGTGATGATGTTATCGACGTTAGCATCGTCACAACTGCACCGCCTATCTCCCTTGCAGCAACCGTCCCCCAAGCCACAACTGCCGCCACTACTGTCGCGGTACAGCGGGCCGCTTCGGTAGTAACCGCTTCGATCTGCGACCATGGCGCTGCGCCAGAGACCAATAGTGGTGGAGGCGGCCTCAGTGTTGCATTCGGCAGCGTATCGAGTGCCAAGAGCCAGCGCAAACGCGACGATGAAGGCGATGTGGACGAGACCGCTCAGTTTCAAGGGCACTTGTTTGGCGTTCCATCAAGGGTGGTTGATTCGTCCATTATAGCGCCGACATCAGATACGAACCGAACTGCACTCCTGGACGACAGCGGCGCCGACACATGGCAGCCATCGCCGTCGCCGCGTCCACCGTCGTTGCCTCCACCGTCGCTGCCACCGCCGTCTCTGCCCCCGTCGCTGGCAGCACCACGGTCGTCTCTACCAATGCAGCCGGCGCCGCCGCCGTTGCCACTATCGCCGCACACGTCAGCTGCTGCCCCTGAAGGACCAGCTACAACACCCGGCCCGCATTGTCCCTCTGTCGCCTGCACCGGCAGCCTTATCAGTTCCAATCTCACTGCCTCCGCCACGGTCTCTGCCGCCGCCGCTGCCGCCCGTGCCGTACTCCAGGACCTGCACTCCATGGTCAAGCAGGTCATGGAGGCGCACCGAGCCCGGGTGCGGGCGACGGCGGCGGCGACGGTGGCAGCAGCGGCAGCTTCAGAAGACGACAGCAGCAGCAGCAATAGCAACCGCGACAGCACCAGCAGCGTTGGGGCGGGGATTACCGCCATGTTACGCTGCAGCTCGGGGCTGGTCGGAGGTCATTCAGCACTCCCAAAGTTTGATGCGGAGTTGAAACCGCTGCCGGGCCCTATCACCATGCGATACCATAAGGCCGAGCCGTTATGGCAGACGTTATCGCCACCGTCGGAAGCGGCCGCGATGGCAACAGAAATGAAAGCGGGGCGGTTCGCCACCGCCGTCACCACCCCCGCCAACGCCACGAATGCTGGCGGTGGCGGGGACGGGGAGGGGGGCAGTGGCGTCGACGTCTCATCTGCGCTCATACGCACAGCCGCCACGACGCCGGACCTCGTGGGCTGCATGCGCAGTCCCAGCGACCCCACGCCTGTTGCTGAACTGAGCAGCTCCCTATCTGCGCCGCTCAGCCTTCTCTCAGGCTCCGCGCCCCTTCCGGCGCAAGGAACAGCAGCGGCGCCGCGGACCCACAGTGATCGCTGCCAAGCTGCCGCAATTGCCGCCACCACCGCCGCCACCGCCGCCACCACCGTCATCACCAGCAGCCTTGCCGAAGCCGCCGTGGACGTACTCGTGATATCTCAATCCAAATTCCCCGCAATCGTACACAACGCCGCGGCAGCCACCGAGGTGGTCCGGAGTTTCAATTCCTCCTCCCCTGCCGCCGCCGCCGCCGCCGCCGACGACGACGACGACGACGATGACGCGAGTAACTTCATGCCGCTTCACGCCGACGTTGGCTCGGCCACCTCTCATGCCTACGCTACCTCCCTCCCGCCGTCGCGCCGCTGGTTGTTCGGCAACGCACCCGATGCCTGCCACATCTCCGGTGATCTCGTTGGAACACGGCCGATTTACTGGTTAGGCGAGTACGACAATCGCACGGCGGAGTATGACATCACGGGTGCTATCGGCGCAGCTCCGCTGGACATTGGCAACTGCCTGTATGCGCCCGCGTGCTTCCAAGATCCGCAGGTACCAGCATCGTGTACGGTACGGCACTCATCCCAGCGATTTTGCACTTCAATCTGCGTCCCTGACTAATCTAATGGTACTTTGTGAATCAACTGCAGGGTCGTCACATCTTGTGGGGCTATATGAAGGAGCTGCGACGAGTTCCTCCCGCCCCTGCCCTGTGTGACAAGTACAGCTACGCGGGTTGTGTGTCTCTGCCCCGTGCGCTGTATCTCCGGGGGGAGAAGCTCTTCCAGGTGGGCGGGCGGGGGGCTGGGAGGCGGGTTTGGAGTGGGGATTGGTGGTCCCAGCGTGGCACATGGTGAGAGGGAAAGAGGGGAGAGGGTGGCACGAGCTGCCCTCCCAGCAATATGTGTCCTGAGAGGGAAAGAGGACAAGGGGGGGCCATGATGCGGCAGCTCAGGTGCGACCCTCTGCCTTCCGCCTCCCGCACCCTGGTTGCAGCTTCCCTTGCCGGAGCTGACGGCTCTGCGCAGTGACGTGGCTGTACACGTGAGCCAGGTTACATTGACCCATGGGTGGCCGTGGCGTCTCAGCGGGGTGCGCGGATTGCACCTGGACATCGAGCTGGCGGTCAGGTGAGGGGAGGGCAGGAGGGGCGCGGAGGAGCGGGGGGTACAGCAATGGAGCATGGGTCATCAATGTATGTTGACGGCGGCAGGTGATGGATGGAGCGGTGATCTACCAGGCGACCATTGAGTGCTTACCAACCCTGGAGTCAAAACAGACGGAATCGCATCCAGTGCATTGAGCGCTATCCATGCGTTCCTGATCCCTCCACCCCTCAGCCCCCTCCCCGAACTGGCCCCTACTCCCAACCTACGAATCGCACGTTCTCGTCTCCCCTGCCTTGCAGCCCCGGCAGCGCCCAGCGGACGGCGGTGCTGCTGCACAGCTGGAGACCAAAGAGCCGCGGCGCCGCCGCCCTGGTGTACGAATGGACGAGCCGGCGGCTGTACGTCGTGTTCGAGGCGATGCATCCCAGTCGCCAGGCGCTGTGGAGGGGCGCCTCCGCACTGAGGACGCAGCAGCAGCAGCAGCAGCCTCAGAAACAGCGGACGCACCCGAAACTGCAACATCAGCAGCAGCAGGAGCAGCAACGACACTTAACATTGGATTTTGCAGCAGGGCTTACGGCCCCCCTGACACAGGAGTCATCGCCGCTGATCGATCCGCCATTAGAGGAGGAGGCGGATAAGGATGCGGGACAGGCGGACGTTGGCGATGAAACCGTCCTGCCCACGACGCCGTTCAACCACGGGGTTGAAGACTGGCTGTGGATGCGGCGCGAGGAGGCTGGTGAGCAGTGATGAATGGCATGTGTATGGGTCAGTGCGCATGGGTCAGTGCGCATGGGTCAGTGCGGGGAGAGATCGGCCTGCGTGACCCGCCGGCTGGTTCATAGGCCCATCCCCTCATATCGCCCTTCAGCCCACCTGTCCACCCTCTTGCACTTGTGTCCGCACACCAAAAACCCGCTTTCTGCTGATTTTCACTTCTCCCTCTCCTCAACCTCGGTCCCTCCCTTCGTTTGCTGCGTGGACCGGTACCGTCTCCCCCTCCTCCTTAGGTGAGTTCGTGTGGGACCTTGCTTAGTTCGGCTGGTTCGCGCGCGCGGTCGTCAGGCTAGCCCACGTTGGGTTGGTGGATTGGTCGGGTCAATGCACATTGTTTTGCAGAAAACAGGGGGGTCAGGAGGATTATTCCCATCGCAGCGCCAGTGGTCAGCTCAGGTATTTTCGTCGCCAGCAGCAGGGCGGATAGTATATATAATTACGGCTTCTCGTTTTCTTTTGGCTTCTGTTCATGGTCTTGGCCACGGGCAGCTAGGTTACGTTCAAACATCTTCCACCTTGCCTACCTTGGATGATGCCAGCTGCCATCATCCAACCATCCCGGTCAGTAATCGTTCTCTTTCGCAGCTTCTTTACTTAAGTACCAGGCCTCGTGTGTTCGCCCTTCCTGCTCCTTTCCCGGCCCTCGTCCCTCTCCAGGTGGTGATCTGGACCTGGCCCCCGGTGCCCCTCTGCGGCTGCGGCTGTTCCTGGACGCCTCCTGTCTCGAGGTCTTCACCGGCACCGGCCAGGTGCTCACAACCCGGGTGTACCGGGGACATCCACCCGCGCACACTCACACACAGCCCTGTGAAAGTCCCGACCCCGGTATCGAGGTGTGGTCAGTGGGCGGCAGCTGCACGCTGGATGACCTGCACGCCTATGAGATGGAAAGCACCTGGAGCCGCGCGGAGGACATGCCGCTCGATGGTTTCATCCGCAAACAGTAACGTTGGTGATGCGACTCTTCATGGTTGTGTTCTGCACCTTCTGTACCTAGAGCCTGGGAATGTGCTGGGTGTACGGCCTGGATGTTCATTCTGGGCTGCGTCTTACCTCTTCTCCTTTTCCATGCGGATGGAGTGGATGGGGAAGGGGGTAATTGCTGAACGTAATTCAGGATGGGAGGGGATGGGAGGGGATGGGAGAGGATGGAATGAAGAGAGGAGGAGCAGAAAGGGAGGGGGACGGGACGGGGAGCTAGATGGGAGGGCTTAGGGAGGCAGTGGTGAAGGGAGGCGAGGGGACACATCAGGTGTGGCTGCAGCAAAATATCTGGGGTTGAAGCAGGACGGTGGTGACGTGGCATTGTCAGGCGTTTGGGGACATGGTCGGGTTTGATTCCGCACCTGTCCCAAAGATGCGAGGGACCCCTGCGGATGAGTCGGGTGGATAAGCCACGGCAATAAAGCAACACTGCACGCACTTCCATGCGCAACAGCACTCTGGATGGATGGAAGCCGGGATGTACCTCTATATGGGATGTAACGTACCATACATACCATTGCATTCTCCTTTGGCTGGTGGCTAGGTGATTTTCTTTGAGGACAAAATTCTCAAAATACCGTATGCTGATGGACGAGAAAGTGAAGAACTGCAAGGAGGCAGGTATCATCAGCATGCGCCTGATTAGGCAGGACTGAATCAGCTTGACTGTTGTCATAGGGATTGACACAATTTACTTGGGGTGTTCCAATAGGTTGGGGTACAGGCGTACCTCATGTGCCGTACCAGGTAATAATGTGACTTTAAGCCCCTGGTAACTCCGAGCCATCAGTTGGGTTTTCGGGGTCTTCCAATGACAGGGACAAAGGGAATGCTCCTTCTACAGCTCTCTTAGGTGACGTGCTGGTACTATCTTCAGATGCCTGACCCTCACTTGCCGGGGGTAAGGACTGCTGTGGACCCATGTGCAGCTCAGGAGCTGACGGGGATCACTGAACTCGTTTGGGAAAGGTCCTGCGCTTGGGGTGCGGGGTACAACTGGCACGTACTTGTCCTCTTCTTCATAATCCATACACTGTCACTCCGATTCCGCCCGCTGACATTTGCTTGATGTGGCCTCACCAGATGAAAATACGCTAGACGTTGAGCTAGTAGATGCCCTCGCCACGCACAGGGGATTGCGCCTAGATTGCGAGGTGTCCGCCAGGGGTGTAAGTGCGAACTAACACTCTGATAGCTCGTTGGCCCAACTTGACTTGCTAGTGGCGCTGAAACTCCAACAGTGCTGTACGTGCCTACCCGCTCCTGTGCCTGCTCCTGCTTCCGCTGCCGTGCTACTGGCTGCACCTGGGGAGAAGCACGCGGGTGCCGCTGCACACTGGGTCCTGGGGCTGACTGCTGCTCACCCTCTGGCTTCTCTGACTGCAGTGGGGGAAGGTTGCGGATATACCCGTCCCCACACTGTACCTGGGCGTGCCGCAGAGAGGTGTTGAAGGTAATTCAGTAGCCTGCATCCGTACAACCAACTTAGGATAAAAGACCCGGCTCCGCATACATGACACAAACATCCTTAGATCGGCTACTAAGATTGGGTCAACCAAGTGGTCCCTTCTAGTAATGTTAATCCGTTATGCTGAACGATCTACATGGCCACCGACATGATGTTGGAAACCGTGCCACCTAGCAAGCGCGGTAACCTGTTTTTTCGTGACACTCACTCGATAATGGTATGATCTCCAAGCGCCTTACCTATAGTTTTATCGATCACGTTAGCCACAGCTCATGACCTACCCAATCCTAGATAGATACTGCTTGAAAACCGGTATGTTCCTGGAGATTAGTAGATTTCAGGTACTTTCCTGTATGGCTTACGTTTTTAATCCGGGGATCCATGCTTAAAAGATTTGCTGCTCTAATCGCATCCAAACAGATGTACGTCAACACACCGGATTTACGAATTCAGGCCACGTGTGTAGTTTCGGTGTCGAATTGGGACGCACAGCCATAACTGCAATTCTGGATGAATCGACCATACCGCTGGGCCCGCTTTAGTGCACGAAACAGCAACCTCCGGACGGAGGCAGCTCAATCCACCTCCCTTTTTTCCTATGGACCGTCCAAATCCTGGCAGACCACCACGCACCTCACATAGATTTCTGTGCGGCATAATCTCAAAAGCACCGTGGTGGGGCACACTCATATGGGTGGGGGTGCAAGTGAAACGCCGGGGGGCACAATAAGGTAGTGGCCCCTCGCCCGCTTAAACGTTTAATGAAGGCATGGAAGCCCGGATTGGGTGCCACACCAGAACCACCGCGTAAAGACCCAGGGTTCACTTTCCCATTTCGAGCGCCTCTACAGCTGCACAGATCACCAGCGCAAGAATCTCACGTGGGAGCCCCAGGTGCGCGAGCTTCGCATGGTTGGTCTGACTTGTCCGCTTGAGAGTAGACCTGTTGATGCAACAGCGCCTGTACGTACGCACGGCACACACGTACGGTACCGCCAGCCCGCTTTCTTCCACACTAGGTAATGCAGCAGTCTTTGCAACGCAACTTCTCCCGCACCCTTCCTGCAGATGTTCCTTCCCCCACCCATCGGAGTCCTTATATTCCAGTATTCGTCCTCCTTCCGGGAAACCTGCACATCGCACCCTGCATCGCAGTTCGGCTCAGAACCGCACCGCCAGGACATCTTCCCGCGTGTGGTATCAGGGGTGACTGAGCCGCGAGCGGAGAGCCCTCCTCTCCCACCAGCACCTCCATCCTTGACAATCGTGACGTTCAGACGCACAGAGATCCCCCCAAAAGCCCCAACGCGCCTGCAGCCAAGGCCACCATCAATCCCAACACTCGTGTCCACAGCACGCCGTGCACATATACCTGCTTTCCAGGATGGAAATTTTTCAACTTGAAACGGCCGTTCGTTTAAGCCCTTCTCGACAGACGCATGACGTGCGTCGTCCATGCCCCGTCAACAAAGTCGGGCAGTCCGCCTACTTTAATTGCTGCATCCATCCCCACACGTGGGTTCGTGTCTTGTAGTCATCCATCATCATCATCATCATTACCATAATCATCGTTATCTATTATCATTCATATTTCTTATGTTGGCTTTGCCCCCAGGTCATCGCAAATGATTCCTAAAGAGACCTAGCCAAAATATCCTAGTACGAGATACCTGCCTACTTATCAGTCCGTCCAAACCTCCTAAAGCGCCCCACAGTCCCCATTGCCTAAATAAGATGTATCAGGACAGGATATAGATATTTATGAAGTCCTACTTTGTTCCCTGGCCACACCAGGCTGTCGTTGGCCCTGGCTACTTCCGCTGCAGAACCAGTGTCGAAGCCGTAGACACGCCTAAGCAGGCAACTTCGCCACAGCATCATGAACAAACCCTGGCATGCAATTTCTCTTCGGCCAAGTTCCCCTTCTCGGGTCGATTACGTTAAGCCAAAGCCAACGCCCCGCCATCGTAAGGGCAGATAGGGAGACCGAGCACCCACAGCCCATGCACGCAACAGCTTTATCTGTCGGCCTGAACCGGTGCCCCAGCCGCCACGGTAGCCGCTGGTGTGGCGGCGGCTGTAGTGTTGGTGCCAAAGAGCGACAGGGGGTAGGGCTGGAGGTGCGAAAAGAAGATGCCCATGATGGAGAACTGACAGTCGAGGGGGAAAGGGGAAAGGGAACACGCGTTTGGTTACAAACAAGTAAAAATCACACCCAGTGCAGTAATACCGGAGGCCCCATGCTGAGAATTAGAATGGCATGGAAAGGATGGGAAAGAGCAGAAGCGGGAAGAACAACGCTGAGTTGGTCCTGAAAAGCAACCGGAGGCGGTGCCACCCTCTAAAGCGGCAGCAGTGACGGCGACATCACGAAACCCCGGGTCAGTTTTCAGGGGCGGAGGTCTTCCTGGAGAGGAAGAGTGTGTCAGGTGCGACCGACCCAGGTTCGATCTTCCTGGATAACCTGGGTCAGTCACACCTGACCGCACCTGTTATGGGTCGAGTTCCATCCGCCTCGCGGCCTCGAATCCCAACCTTTCGGCAAAGTACATGCGCCCCGCCCCAACCAAGCAAGCCCCGGCATCTTCAGGAAGGCTCCACAAATGCTCACTGGCATTGCACCCAAATACCATTCCTAAAATTTTACCCGGCCGTTGCCTATGCAGGATCTGCACAACGGCGCCAACGTGCGCTATGGCCCGTGAGGCCCTGACTGCAGGGGGCCTACACCCGGACAGTGCACCAAGCCGCACCGCTCCCCTACTCACCATTCCCGCCATGAACAGCTGCTTCACGTCGGTGTCCGCGTTCCGCTGAATGAAGGCGGATGCGACAAAGGCTATCGCGATGAATGAAAATATCCGTACTGTATGTGGGTCACATAAGGAATGGAGCGACATTATCAACGGCGGGTCTGAAGGCAACCAGATGCCGGATGTGGACTGGGATTGGATGAAGCTAGCGAGGAGGCAGCAGGGATGAAATAACGCAGCGAGATAGCAGGGCTCGATAGTGGGTGATACTGGTGAACAGTATAATAGAGTTTCCATCGTTCTGTCATCGTTGCGATGGCACGTGGGTACCGGGGGGGCATAAATGGATACGAATTAGCGATGCGATAGTTAAGGAGGATGCAGGGGTGCATTTCAGGGGAAGACCTTCCATGCAAACTAGGTCATGTGGCGCAGGGATGGAGAGTCCCGCACGTCAAGTGGAGATCTCCACGAAAGACGTGTTTCGCGTAATAACGTCGTTGCAGGCCATTTCTCCGTCGGGAGCATATGCAGGAAGGATGTGGACTTGAGGGGAAGGGCGCGCTGCCAGGCAAACGAAGTCATCCGTGGCCGGGTCCCGGTACTAGCGAACCTTGGACCAATCCACGTAGTTCGTGCGCGAACGTGAAAGACAGCGCCACGAATACTACACGGCGACTAACCTCTCGTTAACATGCCCAAAAGGGCAAGCATCATGCCGACAGTTCCGAAAGCGTCCAATTTTTCTTCGGTTGGCGCCAGTGGCTTGTAGGGGACAACACTATCCGGCCGCCTCGGGTCACCTGAAAGAGCGCTCACAATAGCCTTGTCAGCAACCATGATTAATTCGTAGCTAGCTCAACTTCGCCGCTTCGCCGTATTAAATTTCCGCGGTGTAGATACGGCGTAATTGGATAGCACGATTCTGTCTGTGACCTAAGTAAAAATATGCTAACTATGGATTGAGCGTGATCAAGTTGAAGTAGTGTTCTTTTAACAACGGCCTCTATCCGGATAACTTCCGTGCGGTTGCAGACAGTTTTTGTGATAAGGCCCCGAGAAACCGAAACAGTAAAGCTGTATCCCTGTAGTTCCTAGATAGAGACGTCGATGCGATAGGGGCAAGGATAAGATAAATAGGGGCTGCCAACTTAATACTGCGCAAGAATGTGTGCATTATGTTGATGCCTGTTCCTTTACAATGTCTAAGAGGCGGGATGACGGTCTCAGTATAGCCGTTTGGGAGAATTCACCATGGCGTGCCTTCTTTCGATTTCGCGATCCTGCGGATACTATGGGGCAGGCAGAGAATGGCCCGCAGCCGTCCCGCCTAGCGCAGGTGAGATATGTATCGTAATCATTGTATAAATTTTCCTCCACAGAAAGTTTGGTTATATGATATAAGCCGGCTCCTGTGCATGACAGTAAAGTCCTGCTTCCATTCGCCTCAAAATAGCGCTGAATTGGACTTGCAGGATGCTCCCCAGACACATCATCAAGACAATACGGACGACATTCGAGAAATATTTGGTCGTGCTATGGATGCGGCTCGGAGCAAGTGCGTGACGGGCTATACAGTAGGGCATTCCGTCAGGCAGAAGGCAACCGTTGTGGGAGTCTTGTGTACATCATAAGGCTGAAGTGAATTTGTATTATATTTTACTTATGCTTTTTGCGGGTGCGGGTGTTGTTTTTGCAGGAAAGCGTTCGCTTCTGCTGCACAGATTCGCAAGGATGTGATGAGGAGCGAAGCACGATTGATGGCAGAAGATAATCGAAGGTGTGTTCTTACCTCAACAGTGTTTCATACTCATGGTTGCCGTTTCGCATGTGCCATGGAAGGGTTGGTGAAGCATAAGTGTTACCGTATGCCGCTTGGGGTTTTTGTAGTTGGGGCTCAGGACGCTACAAATGGAATCGAGCTGGGGACGTGAGCGCCTTTGAACTGGAGGAGGATACGTTTGAGGAGGAGGACGACGGGGACAGCGGTGAAAATTCGGAACCAGTGGAAGGTCTGCGGCAACCAATGGATAACCTACCCGGTACGATGATTTTGCCATCCTTGGGCGCACGGATACCATAGACCTGCAGGGGCTAGCTCCCTTTCGCCACTCTTATGAATTATATATACCAATATAAGTCTTTTAAGAAGCTACGGTTAGACGTGAGCTGAATCTTTATATCAAATCGTCACGTTGGCGATTACTCATGAATAACGTAGCATTTGCGCTACTGACGGCCAGTCGCCTCGCCAGGTAAGGCTATAACCTACCGCCTTGTGCGTCTTCTAATCAGATATTTGCTAAGCCACAAACTCATGACCTCACCCTAGCCACAGGCGGCCCCTTTAACCGCAACAACAGCATTCGCATCACACCTTCATCATGCTCACGTCGGGGGACCGCTACCGGCAGCGGCGCTGCTGAGGACGTGGACGTGAATTGTGTCCCCGAGTGGTCAGCCTCTGTCCCCCGCACGCCCACTCGGCTGCAAATTTCGGTGACAGGCAATGGTGAGCCGCAGCCTTCACTGAGCCCCACAACTCGCAGCCCACCGGTTGGCCCACCGGGTTCGACTAGTCCCTTAGGAGATGCCAGCGCACGTGCGCGCGCTGCCAGGTCAGCAGCCACGGCGCAAGGCAGTCTCATCGTCTCCACGACGAATGGCAAACTGCTGCATGTTCAGGCCACCAACATGCCAGTTCGGCGCAGCTTGGATATACACGCAAGCCGAAAGCCGCTATCGCCGACGGGGCCTCCATCATCGCGACGCTCCAACAGTTTCGACGGGGTTCGTCGCGACGGCAGTGAGGCGGCTGCAGCCGTTTCAGCGGCTTTACCAGGGACAGGAGGTTTAAGTACAGCCCTGGCGAACGATCGGGCAGTGGCCATTGCACTTCGTGAACGACGCGCGGCGACTTCCACGGGCGCCAGCCCGGCGATTGTCAGCCCGAGCGGTTTATCCAGCCGCACAAGCGGGGGGGACAATAGCACAGGCGGGCTTGTGGACATGCTGTCAGCGGAACTTCAGCGGGATTCGACGATGCGACGCAACCGTTCCCGGAGGGCAAGGCAATTAGGAGACGAGGAACGACGTACGAGCGGGTCTGGTGCAGGCGGCTTTGCCGGTGGCGGTTATAAGCATCCTCCACTGGGGCCCTCCACGTCGGGCCGGCTGCTGGATGTGCGTGGACCGCGCCTGCACGCGCTGCCAAAGCCTTCAAAAACACCCTCATCAGTCTCGGCAGCATCAGCTGGGCTGGTGGCGACTCGGCCGTCTGGCTCGACCAGCCAGCTCCCATTATCAGAGGCTCGGAAGCACCCGCTTGCTCCGGTAAGGTCCACATGAGCTTGTTCCGCGTTGGGCTTTAGGCCAGCTTAGTTACATGCGTAGCTAGGCACTGTGTAGTCTACCTCGCTAATGGACCTGGGCTGCTTAGTTGCTCGCCTGCGCGATTCCATTTAAGTTGTATGGCACAGCGCTAGTCTGCACGAACAAAGAAAAGTACCGGTGCTTGCTGCCATCCATGAGAGGGGAATACGTGCCCTGGTGCCCGGATTCGCCCCTCACTGAGTAAAAGGAGTGGACATTATATATCTCCTTACCCACGCTGTAGGATTAGATTGGTGCGAAAAGGTCTGCTGCAGCGGTTTACCCCCGATGCCCTGGGCTGCCACCCTGCCCTGTACCCGCCGGGAAATTTATGCAACAGGTGGCGTCCGTTGAAGCAGTCCGGATGCTCGGAGGGCACGGCGGGGCCGGGACACCAGGACACATCGCTGAAGGCAGGAGCATCTTGGGTCGCTTACGGGGTTTATTCACTCCTCCGTAAGAGGCCAGTCCCCACGCAGGTCCCTTAGTCTCCCTGCGCATCTCTCGGCCACTTCGTCCAAGGATCAAGGTAAAGCTCGATTGCCGACGTGTACCCGGCTCTGGGCTATTCTTCCATATCGTGTCATCCACGTGCTCAACCTTACCATGTGATCTATCATGACGGGACTTAAGTCCCTTCAGTACAGATGGTACTGGACCGGAGGAAGCCTTGAAGGTTGCCTATGTTCCAGCCCCGTAACCAGAGCTCAGTGGCTGAGCCCAGAAATCGACAGGTTATAATGCCGGGCCCAAGCAGGGCTTACCCGGACCGAACGACAATGTACTAATTAACGCTGGTTTGGTCGCACCTGGGGTCTGGCGGGGCAGGGCCGCTCGGATTGCATCTAACCTGGACCTGGACCGCTCCAGGCCGACACTGCAATTGACTGAAATCCGGCGGATCTGTACCACAGTCAGGAATAGACTATGTTGGCCTTTTCTATCCGGCAACAACATGCGGAATCGAAGCTCGGGACGGGCAGCGATGGACAGTCCTATTTGTCCTCCATCGTCCTCCCTCAAGGAATAATATTAATCATAGCAAATTATTATTTAGTAGTAGTTATGTCAGTCAGGGGTTGCGACACCTCCCCTGCTGATCGGTTTGTGCACCGCATGGAGATGGGCGTGATGTGATCGGCAGCGTGCGCATCGTTACATTGGGTCCTTCGGAAACGTCCCTCCATCCGTTGGGGTCCAAGTGGAGACCTCTCGTGCCGCGCCTTGATGGGGCGGTTTTATGCTGCGCGTGGGTCGAGAGGGTTTCCTCGGCCGTCATGGGAACTGATATTGCACGAGGGGGCTCTTGTCGTGGTTTATTGACAAGTTTTAGGGAGGGGGAAGGCGGCGTGCCTCATTGAGCGTGTCCTTGTGCAGACGCGCCTCCGTGGATTCTCAGCCAGCGAGAGTCGTCGGTCTGGGAACGTGTGTTCACACTTCTGCGGAACCCGGTGCTGCCGTTCAAACGGTCGGGAAGACCTTGCCTGAGCAATTTGGCTGTGAGGCAAGCGTTATAGAGTGCAGGCAAAGGATGCAGGAAGAACGTTTCCTCACATGGCAGGTTGTGCCCGGGGGGTTGTGTTTTGCAGGATGTTGGCTGCGGGAGCTCATACGAGAGCGTGTTATGGCTCAGGCCTGCTGTGCAGTGGGAAGAGCTCTATATAGCATCGGTCCGGCTAGGAAGGTGGACGAATCCACGTGGCTTACTTTCTTTTAGGGTTGTTTTGGTTTGTTGGTATCTCGGTTCAGCTCTCAGCAGAAGTGCAGCTTTACCCTTTTGAGGGAGTGCCTCGCAACCAGCCTTACCGATTGAGATGGCGTGAGCTTCTGTGCAGCTAGCACACAGTGCACATGATGTGCTTGTCGTCGCGGCGCTTATCCATTAACCGTTGGTTTGGGCGCTGTCACGAGGTTTCCTGTGTTGGTGTCAGAAATGCGGTGTCCGATTGGTTTGCACTTCGTGACGGAAACTGGGCGCCCGATCGTGACTCTCCACAGATCGACGTTATGGATGAATGGATGGACGGGGCATTTGAGAGATGGGACGACCAACTGTCGGACATCTGTGATGTTGGGACCTGATAAATTTCCACTTTCTTTTCCTTTTATGCACTGAGTGAGTCGACGCTGTACCTGTCCTTTCTTAAAAGCGCCATTACTCCACGAGCGTTTCCTTGGATTCCGTGGCGTATTCTAGGATAAATGAATAATGCGACGCGACACACTACGCCGTGGAGTGGGCATAAAAAGGAGCAGGAGGAGGAGGCGTGTTGCTGGGGCCTGCATACAGCAAAAATATGGCCGATGTCTTGTCAGCCTTGTCCAAGCTTAGCCTTGGGGTTTGGGGTCCCGGATGGGATTCTGGCGTCCAAATACCAACGCCCGGATCACTGCGGTAGACATAGCGGAAGGAGTGCCGTAATCCAATGCGGATAAAACCTGAACCTACCCCAAAGCGTATATTCTGTTGCCTGTTGCCGTTGTTTACTGCGTGTCACGTTATTGCATCCATGCCGCTGCATCATGCCACCATGCTCATATGCCCTATGCCACTTACGGCGAAGGGCAATATACAGTGTGCTGTGCCGCCCAGTGCAAAAGCCGGTCAGCTGCCGGCATACTGTGCATTCATCCGGAAGGTGGTGCCAGAGGTGGGGGTTTTCCCAGGTTTCTGTTGCCATATCTTCCGCCATTGAACTGCGAGGGCATTTGTGGCCACGGCTGAGTAATAGCGCGATTCGATAGCATGGTCGCGCTCATCTGGGATGACTAACCGGGTCCAATCTTCTGGTTCACACCGGCCCCAGTTGCAGGAGTAGCGCCTTCTTTACTTTCATTATACCTTTTGTGCTTTACAACGGGAATGCCGAGCTGCGTTAAGTGGCGTTTTGGGACGGCTTAGGATTACGAACTTGCTATTGAAGTAGAGCGGATGTGCACTTATCTCTTTTTGCAAATGAGTTGACAGTTGAGTTCAGTCCGCCCTCGCCCTTGTGGGTGGAAAGGGCTTTCCCCGGGCTTTGCCAGAGTTATGCCTACAACATCTGAAGCAGTGCCCTGCCTGCCCTCGTGGCAATGGTCGTTAGCGCTGTTCTCACTGGCTGCTCTCACACCCAGCCTGTTAAGGCTACATCCTACTCGGGGGTCCCATTCGGTGTCCACGCGTGGCCAACCCGGTCTTCCCCCTAACGCTGGAGTGATGACGTACTTTTGAACAAATGTGGTGTGCAGATATTTCGGGCCCAACCTTGTGGCTCGTGTGACAAACATAAATAATATGCGTTAAGCTGCGTTGGACGGTCGGACTTTGGCCATTTGCTCTGCGCATCCAATGTTGCAGCTTTCGGCATATCACGTCCCTGTTCCGACGTGGCGTCCTGGCGTGCATTTTTAGGCCGCCCTCCAATGCCATCAGCACCCGGTCCTTATGGATTCCCGCACACCTGATCTCTTGTCAGAATGACGCACCGTTAATACGAGTGGCCAACCCCTAGCAGCCTTGGGCGAGCTCATCAGGTCACGGCGTCTCTACTCTCCGGGTCGTCAGGAAGTCGAATCCACAAGCAATTGAGGGAAATGATACGAGTGACATCCTTATTCATGTATATGTCCATGTCAGCTTGTGACGTCAACCTCTGGCTTGGAAATACGCAACTGGTCGTTCGCGGTTCGTTCGTTCCATCCACTACACACCATGTTACACTTCATGTAGGACTTCTCAAGCAGAGTAAGGTTCACGGCTCCTGTTTGGCACCAGGTATATCTCAAACCACCATTTGAATTCCTGCACAGCGACAACGAATTATATGGGTTCTTGCATTCCTTGCGTCTGCGTTTTGACGTCACCACCGCTTGAATCCCTGAACTCGCGTTTGCAGTAACCATGCACAACCACATGTCACACCCACATCCGCATAGCAAGATGGCACAATGCTCGAAATTTTATGCCCCTCCGAGCTCTACGCCTAGCAGCCGCATAAACCATCCAGACAAGACCAGACAAGATATGGCGTTCCAAAAGTTGTCCAAAGTTGGGACGCACGATAGGCTGTTTCGGTCTGAATGTCTGAGAGCGTCATGCTAATGTATATGCACACCCGTGCTCCAAAACTGACCCATACGTTTTCCCGGTACAGTACAGTGCGGCCCTCACGGACCACGATTCGTGGGTCGACAACCCCAAGCGCTCTAGTTCCATGGCATTTTGCCACACCGCTTGGCGTGGCGCCGCCTGCTGGAAAGTTTTGAGCTGTACGCAGAGCTCCCCTATCCCTGCCCTATGGGAAGAGGGCACAGTTCACCGTCTGTTCATCCGTTAATCTTATGGGGCCCGCACAGTCCCGTCACTCCTATGCTGCCGTCCAAACCTTCCTAATGCCTCTTGCCCCGCGCCGGGAATAAGGGCATGAAGTCAACGTTTATCAAAATAATTCACGTTTCTGGGCGCAAGCGGAACAAACACTGACCTGAATGGGCCGCGTTCCGGATGGGAGCCGACCAGGAGCCCTTTAGGGGAGCACCACAGGCACATACGCACAAGCACAACAATCTATTATGTATGCAATCACGTATTTGCATTACACAGCATCCATACACATTCTAATAGCCCAGAAGAAGCAGAAGAAGTCGGTCCATCCATTATTTGCCCATTATTTGCCCGCGCTCTGAAGCCGCAAGGTCCGGCACGCCCGATGGAATGGCTCCCCGCCTGGCGCCACACAGCCATCACATCGCCTCGCCAATCCTATACGATCAAAAATCACCACCCACAACGAATGATCTTCGTAGTCCTTAGCAATTTTGTTGGCCCTTGAAGACCTGTTCCTTGTTGACTAGATAAATCTGCCCTTAGCCGGTAAGAGTCGCGCAAAAAATGACGAGAAATCGCACCCGGTTTGCCTGCTTGCACGTCCTGGTTTGGATGAGCTGTATCTCTGTAGGAGCAGAAATGGGAATGTAAGGCCCGAAGATGGGGCTGTACGCAGGCAGCGTGCGAGCCAGGGCCAGCAGGCAAGACACAAAATGCGACTGTATTCGGTATTTTGTACCCCTGCAAAGCGCGCGCCACCCAGCACGGGATTGACCTGTGCATCGTGAACGTGGCGGCCAATGCATTTGGCTTTAACTTCTTGGATGAATGCGTTCCAGCAGGAATAGGTCTTAGCGTCGCCAGGAGTCTGCGGATGAAGGCGGCAACAGTGCAGTGGTGACCTGACGGCTCTGATGCGGCGGCCCTGGAGCCAGCATCCCGCCGCACTCACTGCCGCGGGCGTCCCCCGTCAGGGTCCCACCACCACTGACGCAGCTTCCTACAAATTGCGTAAAGGACGCAGGGCCGCCGCTGGCGCCGCCACCACAGCTGCCGCTGCTGCCGCGGGCGACCAAGGGGAACCCAGTACCGGCCGAGGCCATGCAGTGTGTCGCTCCGAACCCCAAATCCATGACCCCCTTACCAAAACCCTGGCCCATTACTACATCACCGTGAACTGTGGCGCCCCCAACTATGCAGGTAGCTGGGCTGGAGGGAACGGAGCCCAGACCAGTGGCGACCACCTCCGTCACCACTGGCGCCTTCGTTGCCGCCAGCGCCTTCGCCGCCGTACTGTGGCGCGCGACGTCGATCGGACCCGGTAGACTGAGGCTGTACCTGCCAGCTTCCCCTCCCGGCATCACCGAAGTCCCAGCTCCCAGCAAACCCCCACCTGCCACTGCACCCAACCCAAGGTCGGCGCCCAGGCCCAGACCCGACGCCCCCGCCATGCTGTGCGTCCGCTGCGCGACCACAGCTTCGAAGGCAGGCTGCGGCGCCAGCTGCCCAGCCATTCGGACAGGGACCCCTTTACCCGCAAAACCAAGCTGCGACGCCAACGACATCGCTGTAGTAGCGTCTGCGCTCTGCGTTGACCGGTGCAGCGACTGCAATGCTTGTGGCTGCAGTTGATGTTGTTGCTGTTCCTGCGACTGTATCCATTGCTGCTGCTCCTGTAGCGGCGAAGGATTCAGTGTGTCATGAGAACCAACAGTGGTCGCGTGGGACTGCTGCAACTGCAACTGAGACCGCATTTGAGCTTGCGCCTCTTGTTCTTCCTGTTGCCGTAAATGCAGCGACATGGCGGCCGCGTCCAATGCTTGTTCGTCCTCAGGTAGAAGCGCTTCTGTAAGTATCTCTAAAACTTCCGGCGGCCGCGCGGCCACAGGCATAATTCCTGTCCCCGCGCTCCCGTCCAAGGCCGCCACGCGTTGCATTCCAGGGCACTGTCCCCCGGCGGCATGCGCGGCCATCAGCTGCTGCTGCAGCGTCTCGTTGTGCTGTCGGATCAACGCTATCTGTCCCGCCATCTGCTGCGCTTCTTGCCGTGCTTTGACTGCGTATCCCTCCAAGGTCACGCCATCCGCCTGCAGTCGCTGTAACTGTTGTACGAGGGCCTCCCGCTCGGCAACATTGTCGTCCAGCATCTGACTCAGCTGCTCGGTGTACTGCTGCTTACGCTCCTTGGATTTGGCAGCACTCTAGGTTGCATGATATAGCACGGAGAGTTGTAAGACAAGAGGGAAGGGAGTATGAGGGAGCAAGAAAGGAATTGGATACTTCGAACAGTTCAGATGGTGGGAGGCTTGGAGAGCAGCAGTTCTTAGTATGAGCTACCGCAGATAGCAAGAGCTGAGAGGCACCACTACAGGGAGGCACAAAACAGAGCTAGCGGAAGCTAGGACAAGAGGCGATGACACATTAGACGGGCCTGGGGTCTACAGATAGGTGGAAGAACAAGAGGACCACCACCGTCCAAACGATGGATCATCCCACATTGCGTCCCGTATGGCCACAAGCCCGCATTATGGGGCATTTCTGCACGAACTGCCACCTCTTAGCTAACTTTCTCGCTCTCCGATTAACCCGCCCCTTCCAAACGGAAGTCAAGGCGCACCATCCGATTGGCCATGATGCGCCGAGCCCTCTTTGGGTCCAGCAACGCAAGCTCACGATTCGACCTGCCATTGCTGCCCCGTTGCTTCTCCTTCGCATGATGATTGTCCTTGTCCTTCCGCCCGCGCCCGCCCACTGCGTCGTCCTCACCACCCGCCTTGCTCGCCCAGTGCCCCATCGCCGCCCCGGCAAGCCCTGCGTCCCCACCACCACAGCTTTCCACACCCAGTGCTGATTGATATGCCTGATCCGGATATTGTACCTCCGTCTGCGTTGCTATTAAGCTGAGGCCATTGCCCTCTGTAATGGCGGCCCCGTTGCCGCCACCGCCGGTAGAAGCGGCGGCACCAGTGGTGATAGGATATGCTGAGCCGTGGCTACCAGCACGACTGCGTGCAGTCGTCCTACCTCCGCCTTCCGATAAACTGGGATCTGGCGCCCGTTTCAGCTCCACAGGGAAGCTCAGCGCACCCGTGGTAGCGGTGGCGGCTGCGGTGCGTGTGGCGAAGTCCACGGATACGTGTCGCTGATGCCGTCGCGCAGTGCTGGTGCCTGACATGCCGGCAGAGCGCGGCTTCCCGCTTCCACTGATGCCCTGACCGAGATCATGTGCCGCTGCTGAGGAGGAACCTCCTGGTGGCATACGGGCGAAGACGTCGCCGCCTGATCTTAGGCCGCCAGTGCAGCTGTGACTGTGTGAGCGCAGGGCCGTAACAGGAGAGGGGAAACAGAAGGCCTGGGAGTTGTCCCCCTCGGGCGGTGGAGCCCCAGGGGCGCCAGTTGAGGCGCCCGGCGCGACAAATGAGGTGGTACGGCCTGCGCCGACAAGCATGTTACCCGGTACAGTGAATGGAGACCAGCCAGGGCTGCTACTGAAATCGCCGCCAGGCAGCCATCCAGTGGGCGCCTTAGGGAAGCCGTTGTAAAGCGCCGCAGCCATGTCGCCCGGGGTGCCTCCGCCATCCCCTGCGCCCACGTGCAGCTGGTTGGTGTCCGGCATGGAGGCGCTGGGAGGTGGCACGTCGGTATCCATAGCACAGCACGCCGTCGTAACGGTGCGTACGTATGGCAGCGAGGTTGTCGTGTTACACCCATCCTCCATTACACAGGTTTCCTGAAATAGATCAGGTTACAAGTTTAGAAAGCTGAAGCAAGCGGGGCGATGGCACCATCACGCATTGCATGTACCTTGGGCCAGAGGCCCGCAAGACTCCCAGTAAAGCCCAAGGTCTCACTCCGGGTTCTGCAATATAAGGATGTAGTATTTAATACTGTGAAGACGAGTAAATTGGTTCAGGACGCAAACGGGATGTGCGCTCACTTGCGGTGCATAACTTCGGGGGTTCTCGGTTGCAAGTTTAATATAAAATCATTCCCTCCAAGTCTGCTATGAGTAACACTTGAAGTGAGAGTGATATTTACAGTGGCTTGTAACGTTCTTACACGTAAAGTGAGTCGGCGACACAAACGCCAAGACTGGAGCAAGTAAAATACATCGACCCGACCTGCACAATACTAACAGTATGCCCAAACATCAGCAGCTTCTGCCTGGGAAAGAACTATTGTACGGGTATGTTACGGCAAACGTCTGGTGACCAATGCCATCCATTCCTGAGACAACTTCCCGCAAAATCATAGGGATATTGTCAGGTGCAAGAAGGTGAAAGAGGACGGCAAACTGCTGTCTGATCAGCCCTGCATTCTCAGAACCACAAACGGCTTGCTTTACTCACAATCTTCAATACCATGCTTGTTCACCAACGTGTAACTATCCCAATATCACGCGCTAAAAGATGTTCTCTAAGAGCGCCATCCGTTACGCGTCGCAGCCTCCGCTGCAAGGCCGAGCAATCTTCAACCGAGGCGCCTGCAGAATCCAAATCTGCTGCTCCTCCTTCTTCACCAGCTGAGGAAACAATTGAGGTCAAGAAAGTGGAGGCCAATGCCCCAATCCTACAAAAAGGCCAGGGCACAGCGATAGTCACCGGCGCCATCTCCGCTCTTTTGGGAATTGGATACCTCGCGCTGGTCTGGCTCCTGGATTCCCGTGGTGGGCAGCTTCAACCCCCTCCTCCCGAAGCTTTCATTCCTTGAAAATCTGTTTGTTTCCTTGCGGGGTTGTGCGTGTGTGGGTGTGTGTGGAGCTTGAGAGGGATTATTGAGGTCTAGCATGCTCATGCTGTTTGCACATCGTAGCCCCGTTTTTGTTGGTCACGAAGCCATTTTGCATTAAGGTTTCGGACGATTTACCGGGGAGGCAACTCTGCCGGGTGCGCCCTTAAGAGTGCGTGCAGTCGGATTTGCAGAGTTGTAGAATGGCAGGTAGCTTTAATGGTCGAGGCCCTGTAAAGTGGCGCGAGACATGGCGAGTGATGTACATGAAGGGTTTTAGATAGAGTGCTCAATTCGGTTGCCTGTTACGTCTTTCACATTGGACCCAACGACTCATCATTGTACATTATTAATCCTTGCTTTGTTTGCGTGAGTTTAAATTTCGGCTCGGCTCTCATCATCCATTTACACGAGAAGCACCAGCGTAAAACAGGTACTTTACTGTGACCGGCGGGCAGGGCCTGAAGAAAAAGGACTAACGCAGTATTGGGGGCCCGAAACAGCGCAAAGCAGTGTTTCCCCGTACAGGATGGGGTAAGTGCACCTAAGCGAGTTTCGAGGGGGTAAGCCCGCTCCCTCTGGGCTTTCCTTCGGGGGCAATGATTTGGTGTGCAAGTTCCCATTGAGCAGAACAACAGAAAAGGTCCTGGTAATGCTGTATCATAGCAACTACATGTCACGACATACTAGTGCAGTTCTCATAATTCTTCAATTCTCATAGCAGAAGCTACACTTGAGTGTTCGCAACTGCATATGACTTTGTCGGGGTGGAGTAAAATGTATCGGTCTCAAACAGCAGCTCGGCATGTCGAACGTGTTCTCGCTTGCCAGGTGAAGAAAACATCCCCTACAAGATACGATGGCTTCTCGATGCGAGAAGGCTGGTTCTTGGACGAAGCAAGTAACTAAGTGCATCTTGCTCGTCCTTGCCGTACTGAGGTATCGAGATTAGTCGCAGGTCACAACATTCCCGGCTATTCGCCGTGTTGTGACCTTAGGTTCACCTTTTTCTGCCCGCCCTCACCACCCGGTAGGACACGTTTTTCACGTTATGCTGTCCACCAGGCCTAGATCGGCCTCGGTGGTAACAAGCCTAAGTGTCACGGCCAGCCACTGATCCAACTTAAATATGGGGGTTTGGTAGGGAGTTGTAGCGGGGTCAAGCTAGAGCGCCGGGCCAATCAGCAGGGCGGTTTTAAGGAGCAGGTCAGCCAGTCTGAATCTTGGTAGGTTTATTTGGCAGTGGGGCGGTTCTCAGGCGTCATTAGGTTAGCCGCCTGTGGCATTGCTGCCAGGGCCTTTTTAGTGTTATGCTGATGTAACTGCTGAGGACAAGAAGCTGTGATCCGCATTATCTGCCAGCGTGGGCCCTTGCGACACTCATAATCATCCTACGTGGGATTCGAAGGCTCGATGCCATCTGGTGCGTGATTGTCAGGTATAGGGCATACCACCGTCTTCCCAAACCGATGAATGGTCTAAAACCCATGCGCTTGGGCAAGTGACCAGGCTTTGAATACCAAGTCCAGGTTCGCGCCAAATGCGCATGCGTATGTAGCAATTATTATGGCTGCATCTTTGTTTGAATAGACTTAGGAGTTTCTTAGGTCGATGGGCGATGGGGTTCAATATATTCTTCGCTTGAAAGGCATAATGGCGCCGCGGGTGGGTAACAGGCCTTGTGGCATTCGGAAGGTGCTACACTTGGCTAAGGACCTGTAAAGCATCAGCAGTCCCTAGTGCATGACCGACCCAGGATAGATTTCCCAGTTCCGCCAACCCTGATTCCATACGGCCACACATCGACAATAAAGCGTTGACTTCTCTCCTGAGAGAAGGCTAGTTATTGATGGAAATACGATAATGCCGTACAAGTTATACAGGTCTGTGGGAGTTCTAAATGGCATCCGCCGTTGAAGAGCATCACTGGTAATTTCGTAGGCATAACTCTTTTAATCGGCAGTTTTGAGAGGCATGGACGATAAGGACCCGCCAGCCCACCAATAGACGTCCCACCGCGATCACACACATGCCGGGGTATGGTTAGCTCTGTGCCAGACTGGCTCCGGATTAATTGGTGTGATGCATCAACCGGTAACTTAAAACGTCGGTTCACGGGTCCAGAGCCGCTGAAGGTTTGAAAGAGCTGATAGTGTACGGTAAGCATCGTTGCTACAAGCCATTCAGAATGCAACGTACTGAGGGCAATAACCTAGTTACAGCGCACTCGATCACCACGAGCTTAAGAGGTCATCTCTGGCAAGGCGACCGCAGAACCTCATATCCCCGGCCGGTTTCAGTCCGACACCATCTTGATACTACTAGGTGTCTGGCTACCAGCCTCCCGGGAAACGCGCCGCTCCCATTTAAATGCTGCTATGGCAATGCGCTCCCATCTGCCGTCCGCGTGGTGGGGTCATTTTGCTTAATCCATTCTGAACTAAAGCTTCAGAAAACTGAACGAAAACCGAAATAGCCCCAAATTTGCTTACAAGGCTGATCTCGATTAGGCCCCGGAAGTTCGTACTAGCACATGATTTGAGCAAGTCCTGCAGGTGTGCAGGTGACCAGGGCAGCTGTTGGTCACCACACTGGTACTGTGAATTGGCAGCTATCACGCATTCGCATACCTCATCAGCGCACAAGCGTAATGTAGCAACCATGGTAGCAATCAATGACTAACCTGCAAGGTACCACGACGCTGCTTCGGCCTGCAATGTCCGTTTCATAGAGCGCGTACTTGTCGCCGCATCGGCAGGGGTACGTACGCACCCTTCCCTCTGTATGTCGCATGCAGGTGGGGTCATGAGTATCGGAACACCAAGCACGGCCTGATGTAAGATGAACGCATCAAGCAGGCAAAGCTTTAAGTGATTGTATAACGTACCCTGCGTGTTTGGGTATGTGCTGTTCGACGGCCTTAGCCGAACGCGGTGGTCAGCACCTACCCGCTTCTTGCTCCTGTAGGTCCATCTCATCGAGATCCAGCTCGTCCTGATATGCAAGAGGAGTTTGCATCTCCCTCAGGCTTAACACGCTATCATACGCTGCTCTTTGGCTGGCGTCCCGAAGGACCTGCAGGGTATGTGCAGCAGGGGGGTTCCATGACTCGCATCGGCTGCTGTCCTTCATTAACCCGTGCCTCTCTTGCTGATGCCTCCAACATACCTCCTGCATAGCCCCTGATGAATTCTGTATACTCCGGCCCCACTCTTCCAAAACAAAGCATATACAAAAGATCTCGGTAAGCAGACAGGACATAGGAAATGCTCGCCATGCTCCGAAATGAATTGGGCGTGTTTTCGCGGACAGCTCAGCACAGCTCTCACTTTGCAAATCCTTAAATGTCCTTTGGTTGATATGGGCTTGGTATAAGCGCGCACGTGGGAAAGCCCTTAGATAGTGCAACCCTTCCCCGACAGCATACCTCCCAAGCTCTTTGCACCAGTGGGAAGATGTCCGCATTTTCACCCCGTGTCTGGTCGTGTGGGCCGCAGGTGGAGGTAGGCATCGAGCAGGCTGCCTTGTCAGGGTGATACCTTAGGACCGCTGCATGGTATGCCTGCTTAATTTGTTCAGGTGTGGCGGATGGATTGACACTTAAAATCTGGTAATGCGTCAAACTGCTTGTACGCTCCATGCTTGTCTAGGTTGTGATGTCCTGTGTTATCATAAAAACACATTAGCGATATAATAACACCCGTATAATTATTGTATCTAAGTGCTATGAACGAGGGGTGTGTTTTGATCAGAGCAGGTTCCGATTTACGTCGCACAAAAGGCTGGCCGAGACACCGACCATGATCCGGGAAATAGAGACACCATCAACTATGAACGCAACAATGGAAGGCAGTCTGTACCTGCATACTCCCGTATGCGTTGCGGTCTGGAGTTTAGAGCTCCGGAGCCCGGACACCTTTGGTCGTTGGTCGTTCACATCGTACGTCCCAACCCCACTCCCCAGGAACTTTCTGGTCTCTTTTCTCATGAATTAGGAAACCCCGGCTTGTGCTAGTTCTGGAGCATACCCGTTGGTTTCTCTGTGAGGCCAAGACGGCCAAATCAGGTATAAAATTGGCGATCGTATACGTACAATTCAAATTCATCATGTTTGCTTTCTTCCGCATTAAAATAGATTTCTCCGTGGCCATGTAGCTTATGCCATGGTAAAGATGCCATATCGGTCCGACGTCGGGTTGAAGTAACCCCGATAAGCACAAAGACATGATGATTTAGTTGTTCAGTAGCAACGTAAGAACAATTTAACTTAGGGTCTAGTATCTAACATCTTGCTGTAGTTGGCTAAATTTCCGGAAGCTACAGTTGGTTAACCAAGACCCTAAAATTTATGTATAGTGCTCAAGGTTTGTGCCTCTGAGCCTAGCATTATAATATACATTCGGTGCAGAACCAAATTGCCATTTCCTTACTGTACGACATTTGGCGTAAGCAGAGCAATTGGTTATGTACACAGAGCTTATACAAAAAATAATCGTACTTTCAAGATTCAAAACATCTTAATTATAAATCCTATTAAGCTGAAATAGCCGTCAGAGACCCTGGCGCACAATGCCTCTCTAATGCTTCGTGGCTTCGCTTCTGCGCGCTCCACATCAATGGATCCAGAGAACGGTCTTGGAATTGATCATTTCCCTAATCGGCGAACTAACACCCAGCGAAGGCTGGATGTTGGGGCTTCACACCTTCCCACCCAGGCTACGGCCGCGTCGTCATTCGGCCGCGCAATTCTGTGTAAGATGCTCGCGCGTAATAGACTTATGGCACCGAATGCTAAGCCCTGGCTCTGAAATGGCTGTGACCCTTTCCTCCCCCACCAGTTTTCTGCCTCGCCTTATTGGTGCTGGGAGTGCTTCCGGCAATGTTCGCTGTAAGTCCATATTACAAAACTTTCATGGAGCTCTTTGATCCGGTTTGGCTGCGAACCAGGTTCATATGTTGTGGTGCAACTGTCACGCGTAATCTGCTTCTTGCAGTTTTGGGCGTGCATCATTGTACTGATATTCACGTGCCTACGCTTGCGACTTCAAGCGCAGCATGTACATCAGGCGCTTGAGCTGGTGCGCAGGCTGGGGAAACAGGTGCAACTGCTTGATTGGGACGGTAGGCAGAAGCTTGCAGAAGCTTCTAACCATGTCGTGCTATTTTTCAAACGGCAGCTTCGTCTTGCAATAGCGCAGCCAATTGGGCACTTGTACCTTCCCCCACGAGTGCGGGACTTGCTGCAACCTGACCCTGTCTCGTCCCCGTGGCCTTGAAGGAGGCCGTGATGCTCCATGCTATCAGCTGCTCTGCGCCTCATTCCGCAGTGCCTTAGATTATGATTTTCTTCCAGTTGAGTTGTGGGCTGTGTCATTGCAGGATGACTTGGGGCGCCGCGGTGCCAGCCGCCTCCATTTGGGGGCCCCAGGTAGCCCCGTGTTGCGAGTAATCCCCGGCGCAGGCATTCTGCTGCTGCACGCGGATCCCCATGACGTTCTTCAGCGGATTAACGTCCAGCTTCGCCACCTGGATAATCTGGACGAGGAAATGGGCGTTACCGGTGCGAAGCGGGAGTGAGGCATCCAGCGACTTATAAGTTTGAGCGCAGCGCGAGCAAAAATCCACCCTCATGGTTTTGGCAAAAGGCATTCATCATACGGAAAGAGCCTATGGTGAAAAATATTACTGCAGGAATTTTTATTTATTATTCGGAAATTCCGGCTTGGGCTTAGCATGGAGAAGCATTTGTCAAGGCTCTGCAGATTGAGATTAAGGGAGGGTACCCACATGGTGGAGGGCTAGCGCATCACGGACACAGGTTATCAAGCTACACGATGCAAGGGTCTGTGCGTGTGCGCGATTCCGTTTCGAGGCTTCTAGACCCTATGCGTGTTGCGTGCTTTCCTTGCTTGGTCAGGCCTGCGTGCTGCTGTCATGGCCCGCCCTTGACACCCTCACACCCTGCACTTTTTTCCCGCGTCTGCACAGATAGCGACTTGTCTTTTGCACGCAGCCCGTTCTCAGCAGCGGCTGCTGGGGCGGGGAGCTTTGGCTCGCGGCCTCCCCCCGTGTCCGACGCGGATATCGCGGCTCTACCCTGCTATACTTACAAGCTCCCTCGTGGTGCCGGGGGGGCCGCCGCACCCGCCAGTGGCACCGCCGCCAGTGACGCATCCACAGTCCCTTTTGCAAGCCCTGCGGCAGCAGCAGCAGGAGCAGCCGCTGCCGAAGGGTGCGAGGGCCGGAGCCCCATCGCGCAGGTTTCCACTCCGGCATCCCTTCAGGTTGCATCACCCAGTGGTGCAGGCGGGCAGCCAACATCGGGGCTTGGCCGCCTAAGCAGCGGATGCGGTGGGGCGGCAGCAAAGGCGACAGTCGGAGGCGAGCTAGCATGTGCGCGCGGTATTGGTGGCAGCGAAGGCGGTGCGGTGGGGGCCGCCGGCCTGACGTGCCCCGTATGTCTCGACGCGGTCTCTGAGGGCAGCACTGTCATGACCCTGCCGTGTCTGCACCAGTTCCATGCTTCGTGCGTTACGCCATGGCTACGCCAGCAGGGCATCTATGCCACATGCCCGATGTGCAAGACACCCGTGTTTCAGTGACTTTTGGCGTGGCAATGTGGTGTCTTAAGCAGCATATACAGGAAAGAGGACTCGACAGGGCGGTGCAGGGGATTTTATGGATGCATGGAGGGCAGGAGTTGTTTCTGCCAGCTCGGATTTCTGATGGGCCACCGGCTGACACAATGAACGCATGGGCCGCGTACATACTTACGGTCTGATGGTACGGTCCTGAATCGATACACAAGTCTTCAGTGTACCGCCTACCGTTGCGGCTAGGGATGTTTGGTGGCGAAGGAGCAAACACCCATCGGCACAGAGGCATGGGTCAGTAATAAGCCATTCATGTGCATAACCCGCACTTTTCCTCTTAACTGCCGTATAATGCGTTTGTGGTTGTTTGGGTATATGTCTGATCAGGTAGATCTCAGTTGTTAATTGATTATATACAAGATGCGTAAGGGCAGGCGCGATGCAGTAGTACAGAAAGTATGTACAGGAAACTGACCCGGCGGGAGTGCGGCACAGATTGGCACAGCAGGGTCAAAGTGCCGGATTCCATTTGGGCATCGCCACCTAGTATTATAGGGATTACGTTGGCCCTCTATGCCCTGTGCCTGGGTACTTTCCGCCGCGGGAGATGGCAGGGATTCCAACTTCCATAGCCTTACCATCTGATGCACCGGTTGAAGAATTGCGATAGCGGATGGTCGATAGAGCGTTTGAGGAGTATTGCGGACAGCCGCACGCAGGGCCAAAGAACATTCACGCGACTGCAGCGCACAGCGTTCCGCAATTAAGAAATTTATAGCGGTAATGGTGGTAATATCATCGGTGGTGATGATGGGGAGGAGGTGATATGTATGTGGGAAATGCATCTTAACTCCAATCTCCGCCATTTGCTTGGAATGGCGGAGTGGAAGGTGGTGGATAGCAAAAGAGTGTTCATTAAAGAGCGGAGAACTCCAATCAGGCTGAACCGTGTCCGCGCCAGCTGGAGCCCAACATCTGACACCTCATCGCAGGCCGTCATTCCCAGGCGAAAAACCAGATCCTCATCCCTAGAGGGACAGCTGACCAACGAGAGAGGGAGGGTGTTAGATCACTGTCCGGTCATCAACCGGATGTTACATCTTACGTTCACTTCAACACACGATAACATGCGCGTGTCTGTGCATCGCATGCATAGTCATTCGTACATAACTTACGATGCAAACAGCAAGGCACCAGGCGCAATCGCACCTCAGGTCCGCAGCAAACACACCAGTGCAACATCTACCCGCAAGGCCCGGAGTTATAGACCTCGGTTAATCATTGACCTCTACACTATGTTCACTGCTGCGTCTTCCGCACTTCCTCCTGGCGCTTCTGGCGTTTCAGAATGTCGTTCGCGATGTTGAAGATGCCCTGTGTCGACTGCCCACAAACCGCACATTTGGTGGACTTGGCGCTCAGCTTGAGAGCGCATTTCTCACAAAAATAGTGCCGGCACCGGGTCACTACCGGTGGCCCCTTACACGACTCCCAGGGCTCCCGGCACACGAAACATGCGAATGGCAGCTCCTCGTCGCGGGCCGCCGCTGCTGCGCTTGCCTCCGCGTCTTCTTCGTCTTCGCCGTCACCATCGGGGTTCCACCCTTTGGCCAGCGCCTCCGCTTTGCGCTTCTGCTCTTCCTCCCACATGCGATCCAGCTCCCAGCCGCTCTTGTAGTCCCCACGGTCGTGCATGAACTTGCAAGTGTCACCATAGGAACAGTACCCGGTCTCTTTGTAATCCTTACATACGTCAGGCTGGTAGTCGAAGCGAGCAGACACCCGGACGTAGGCGTTGCCACGCAACGGCCCGTGTGCACCAGTGCCCTTCTCCGCTGCCACCGTGTGCTCCCGACGGAAGCCCTTCCGGTAGTCAATATAGGAGTTCATACCCTTGTAGGTGCCGTCATCGACAGCGCCCTCAGTGGCTTGTTTGAGCACCTTTTCACGCTGCGCACGCGCGTCTCGATCATACTCCGTCTCAGTCTCAAGGACGCGCGATGCCAACGCGTCCTTGTTGTCCTGCAACGCTTTGGAGCCGGCATACTGCACCATCAGTTCTTGCTTGTCTTCTTTGGCCGTGGTGAATTGAAGTTTGGCGTCGCCACCGGCTCCCACCCTAAGCTGCTTGGCTTTGCGGACCACGACATCTTGATCGTCCCGGTCGGCGTCAGGGTTTCCGGCAGCCTCGGTGCCGGCGCTGGTGCTGGCACCTCCGCTGCGTTTACGAAAGTTGGCGCCACCCTTCTTTGGTCGAAATAAGCCCTCCGTGCTGGTTGCAGAGGCGACTGCTGCGGAGCTGGGGGCAACAAAGGCGGAGTCATTTGGCCTAGTGAAAGAAGCCTCGCCGGGGCCCTGCCGGTCTGCCATTAGTGTTCTTGCGCCACACCGGCGCAAGACTTGAGATGGCAGCTTTGGCCTTCGTTGGAAAACTCCCACAGTCGAGTCAAAACCCCTTAAGATATTACGAAACCAACAAGTGACTTTCGCATTAGATACTAGAGAATCAACCTGGTAATTATTGAATTCTGCTGCAGCGGCACTAAATGACAAAAGAATAATGCTTTTAACTCATTTTCAATCCTCAGTTTATAGCCTAAGTAATCAAAGGGAAGTATTATTGTTATATAATATTGCAAAGCAAGCAAATTTAAAAAGGTTTTGACGGTGTAATGGAAACTGGGAAAGCACTGCAACGTACGAACATTTTGTCCTTGAGTTTTGGCGCTGCCTGTTCACAGGCAAACGTCTTCTTACTTTGAAGATGCTCATCTTGGCTTTTAGCGGTACATCTTTCACTGACTATTTTGCGTATTAGCGCCTAGATGTGACAAAACGTGTTGGACGTTGGGGTCGGCAGCATTTAGGTTCCCCAAGGCCAGTTGGACATTAAATATTGATACGATGCTACCATTATCTGATGAATATATGACGATATCAAAGCCTAATAATCATCTTACACCTTTTCTCCGGTTTCCTGGGTTGCTAATACGTAACCACGATGTGTCCTGTAACTATAGTTTTAACATGGACTAAGTTGTTTTGCCAATCTTCCATGCAACATCATGGCCGAAGGGGGAGCAAATCTCGACGGCTGGGAGATTTCAGTCCTATTCGTGCTTTTTATGTGTATCAGTTGTGCCTGGCAGGTTTTCGTCGCGATTATAACATTTTTAAATAACTTCTACGGACCAGACGCAAAAAAGATATGGTTAACCCGCCTAAAAGAAGAGGTACTAGACGTTGGCGTCATTTCGTTGGCTCTGGTGTTTGTCCAGGTAAGGGCCGGATGCATCATAAAGCCTGCATAACAAACCTTTGGATTAATGATAAACAAACATCTACATCATCTAGCATTTATTGAAATCCGGATGCTTTGACTGACCTTTGCGTGCCGTACAAATCCGCTCAATTTCCCTGAATCCGGTTGGGGACCGATAAAGTCCCTATATCCATGTGTCAATACAAAATCCCACTTTTTAGTGTCTATTTTTCTTCTGTCCCCCCTGCCGCTGCTGCGATCACACCTGCAGCCGTACATTGCAAATATATGCGTGTCAAGCAGCCACGACGCGTATCCGAGCCCGTCGCCACCAGCGGCGTCGGGCTCGCCTTCACCCGCGCCCCCGGACCTACCCGCCGAAAGTCCGAGCCGGCGATTGTTAGAATTTATTTCCGCTGCACCTGTAGCAGCACGGCGCGCACTGACCGGGGCATCTGCCAACCCGTGTCCACCCGGAAAGCGCCACTTGTTCCCTGCGGACAGCATCTCGACGGCGCACTACCTGCTGTTCTTTGTAGCGCTGGTGCATATCGTGTACAGCCTCTTCACATTCATGCTGACCCTCCAACGGGTAGGTGTAAGGAGAGGTGGTGGGGCCTACGGGTTGGGAAGGCTGCGGACGCCATGGACATGGCATTAGCTATTATCTGAGTCACGGGCGAGGGGGAACCTAGGCACGAGCCGGCGCAGCCACGCAGCAATCGAGCCAAATATCAGCCTCTCAATTACAGTTTGTTCGGATTTTTCGAATCTTAGATCAAGTGACAAAGCTAGAGCAAGAGAGCAGCTACTGGCAACTATTACTTCTTCATTGCAATTAGGTTTTGCTGTCCGCCACGTAGATAACGGAGAGCTTGTAGGCTATTTTCTACCAGTCTGTCTTTGCATTCTTTTTAATGCAAGTCCAAGCACAACAACCAAGATCCAACACAACAACCTAGGGTCTTGTCATCCGATGGTATAAGGCCCACCATCTTCCTTTAGGAGAGCTAGTGATTATCCTGTTCTATGATCTCGCATCCACACAGTTCTCTACGTGGGCCCGATGGGAGCGACATACTCGACTAGCGGAGATGGACGGGGCCGACAAGCCAGCAATGGAGGCCGAGTGAGTGGGTGCCGGGTTGTCCTAAAGAAACTGCCTGTGGCTATAGATTTGAGCTGACGTGGCTGCGACGATGCATTTTTTCATTTCAGGGTAAGGCAGGCCGACGGGCGGGCCAGATGGGGTGAGGGTGAGGGTGGTGTGCATGCCAAGTCGGCAATCCAGGGGATGATATCTTGAATGACGGTACCTTTCCGGCACCGATACCTTCTCATGACTGGATGGATGAAGAGCACGCCCGGCTGGCCCATCCCTAGCATGCAACGCTACAACTGAGTTACCCCGCACGGGCTGATTTTCCACATAGCCAGTTGGGGCGCTGCGCTTCTGCGTAGTCACGCCTGCGGTGCGGTGCTCATTGTTCGTTCCTCAGGTCATTCGATGCAGCTCTTGAGGAGGCACCGGATGCCCAGCGCGCAGGATGTCGCCGCTGCCCTCCTCGCCACTGCATGGCGGACTTCTGGCGGGGCCTGATGGGCGGCGTGGACATTGCACGCTACAAGGTGCTGCGGGGGCTGTTCCAGTTGCGCGCGCGCGCCTATGGCGCGAACTCGTTTGGCAGCCACAACTTGCATTACTCGATGATTTGCGAGAACGCAATGCAGATTGATATCGAAAACGTCGTGGCTCATGGGTGGTTGCAGGTGAGGCATTGTGGCTTGTGGCTGGTTGGCTACGTGGGTAGGGGTGGATGCGTGCGGAAGCTGTTTTGGTGGTCCAATCGGTTTCGGGGCTGGGTCCAGGAAGCTCGAGGGTGACGGGACTGAGTGCTTATCAACGTAAGGGGCCCTGATTTCGGAGCCACGGAACTCATGCGACTCATGACGGCGCGAAGGACGAGGAGGGCTCGTGGTCCACATCCTGTATTGTCTAGAGCGTGCACGTGTAGGGCGTATGCGTGTCGAGAGCATATATGCGTGCATGTACACCAGTGTCAGGAAGGGGTCTGTTCATTTCCTATCCCGAATGCACCATCCGCTTCTGCTGGCCCCGTGTCTCCCCCCGTCTCCCTCCCAGCAGTCCAGCGCTCAGTAACCCCAGGGCCTCCCCTAGGGCTTGCGGAAACCGTCCCGTCAGTTCTCTGATTCACAAACCCTTTCACCACGTCTTGGCACGCGCACACGCATGGCCTGCGACCATCCGTCTGTCAAGCATTTCCGCGGGCGTGCGGGTTTCCTCTGTTAACATCCCGGACGTTGACGTTGCGAACTTCAGGCCTTGATTGTGGCGATTTTCACGTTGTACACAACCAAGGCGTATCAGATAGTGTGGATTGGCGGCCTGAGCATGATCGCGCAGGTTGTGGTGATGATCAAGCTGCAGGTAGGCGAGGACTCGCTCTGGAGCGGCCTTGGGAATAGGAGGCGGGGAGGGATGATGCATGGTGGGGCGGGTAACATACACACGCACACACACACACGTCACAGACCCTGGGGTGCGGGGGCGGGTCCCCGGGAGGGGGCTGAAACTGTTTAGGGGTCGGGTCCTCGATTGGATGCCAGGCATAAATGGGCTATATGTCCTGATGGACGGAATGAAGGTAGGATGGTCACATGTGTCTGTGTTAGTGTGTTGTCGTATAAAGCGTACTGCCTCCGGTACATCCGTACCATATCCGTCCCGTACCTTCTTCCTCGGCTGTTAACTGCATCTTCATCCTCTTATTATTTTGGATTGAATCGCGGCTGAGGTTTTAAAGCTGCCGCAGTTATAGAGTTTTACTTCTGTTCCAAGAACCCATCATATCCTGACTGACGGACTGACGGACTGACGGACTGACGGGCTTCTATGCAGTCGGTCATGGCCACCATTCAGCGCATCATGACGGTAGAGTCGCGGCGCTCCGGCTCCGAATATCGCATCAACACCACCTCCAGGACCTATCAGGAGCTGTCCTTGGTCGTGCCAGTCAGCGAGGGTGGGTCGGCGAGGGTGGGCGCGAAGCTCCGTGCCGCCTCGGTGGGAGGGCCTTAGGGTCGCTAAGGCGGGAGAAAGGCGGCGTTTCATGTACGTGTGTACGTGTGTATGTGTGTATTTAACCCATTGTGACCAGGTTCAAGCCGTGACCTCACATCGCACGCGCTGGCGATGTCGAGGTCAAGTAGCAAAGTGCGGGGGAAGTTTTTGAATCTAAGCAGGGGCGTGCGTGTTTGGGGTAGTTCTCGCCACGTGGGGAGGGGTTCAGCCCCGGGCGCTTCACGCAGAGACTGTTACGGCACCTCAGCGGTGTGGAGAGCAGTATGAGGCCAGCGGGGGAAACTTGCCCTGTGCTTCCCTGGAGGCCTGGCTCCGGAGCTCTGCACACACCACTATTTATCCTCCTTGCCTAAGTTGGTTGATTTGCTTGGGGCAGGCGGTCCTGCCTGCCATGATGGCGGCCACTGTGCTTCCAGTTGTCCTCTTGGATATCTCCTCCTCCTCACCCAAACTGCATTTTCGTCTCCCGTTCTCCCTGATCATGTTTCTTACCGCATTGGTGCGTAGTTGTGACCCTGTGTGTGCGTGTGTGTGCCCCGTACTGCTCAACCCATATGGGAGTACCCGCCAAATGTGCAGTGTGTGGACAAACCCTAAAATCCTAAAACCCTAACCTACCTGACCCAGACCCGGAAGATCAGGAGGGAGAGGACTGTTCAGCTGTTGGCGGCGGCCAAAGGCCAGCATTCCGCGGAGGAAGTGACAGTTCGCAGTGGATGCATGCGAACTACGGGGCTCGTGGTGGCACCCGCAACAGCCAGATCTTCGCTTCCGGGTCGGTAGCGCTCGTGGAAACAAGCAGCGGCAACGCGGGGAGGGGCGGCGGCAGCATTACGCGAGCCATGGCCACGTCCTCCACGGACGGAGGCCGTAATGGCGGCGGCGGTGGCATGACGTACAACGGCAGCAGCGCTAACGCGCCGCCGCAGCCGCTGGGGCGGATGAATAGGGGTCCGGGGCCGCTGGCGGAGGGGTGGGAGGATGCTGTGGCAGCGGCAGCGGCGCCGTCGCTGTCCCATCTATCGTCTGGTGGCTCATGGTGGATATCGGCGGACACAACGGCGGAAGCGAACTTCAACGGTCGCTGGGGGATTTGCCGGACAGCTGAGATGCAGAACGGGCCTGCGGCGGCAGCAGGCATGTCGTCCTGGGCGAGGACGGCGCGGCCGGCTGGTAGCGGACTTATGGGATGGGAGGGTAAGGGGGCTCCCGCCAGCGACGCCATGCAAGAAGGCGCGTTTCGGAATCGCCTTTGGTGCACAGGGCCAGTGGGCAGCGTTCCCGCGGCATGGTCTGATGGCTGCGGGCGGCTATCAACGTGGGGCCCTTGCCCGGTGGCGGAGGCGCAGGAGTGGGGCTTTGGTAGTGGCGGCAGCGGCGACAGTCGCGGCGGCAGAGGCTCCAGAGGCGCTACCCGGGGCCTCTCAAATAACGCTAGCCGCAGCAGCGGCGGTGGGGGAGGGGCTAGCGCGGCCGCTGGTAAAGCCGCCGTCAGCGGCGGCGGCGGCGGCGGCGGCCGCATCAACATCTTGGCGCGCGGCGGATCCCACAGGGGTGCTGAGCCAGCAAGCCTTGGCTCGGGAATGGGGCCGGGCACGGACGGTGCTGGGCGAGCTGGGGCTGGTCCTGCGGCGGATATCGAAAAGTGCGTTAAGCTGGTAGTCGTTCGTCGCTGAGTGCGTTGACCGTTATGTGCGAATTGAACCTTTGGCGGGCGGGTAAGCTTCCGGCGCGGCAGTGGCGGCACTGCAGTTGTGGTGCCGTGAGAACTCAGTAGTGAACGCCGCTTGTTAGGGGATCCTTGCATGGGTTGCCTCCTGCATATGTCTACAATCTGACCCGTGGGCCTGCCATGACATCCGGAGGCCTGGGTGCCACTCGAAACCTTCGTACATCCTATCGCAGGGGAGTACTTGGGCATCTCCTGGCTCCGGGCTGTACGACAGGCCATGGGAATCCTTTGTACGACGCTGATCACGGGACCGCCGGTATATCTGAGCTGCTCGCCAGCCGGCAGCAGAGCGGAAATGGTACCGGGGGCAGCGACGGCGGCAGCGGAGCCGGCTGGGGCGGCGGCTGGGGTGTTTTCGCCAACGCAGCCGCCAATGCCGCGGCGGCGTTGGCGGATCCGGGTACCACCGGCGGCGAAGGAGGCGACCACTCAAAGCTAGCGGCCACTGTGTCGAGTCGCTTCGGCTGGTTTAATGGCACGGGGACGCCGACTGGGGACGGCGGAGACGGAGGCGCCTGTCGTACCTCCGCTGGCTGGTCTACTGGGCCCACCGCAGGGCAGTATGGCAAGCCATTAGACATAGCCCCCAGCTCTCATTTTGCCAACCCATTGTTCCGTGCGGGCTTAGAACGCAGCGAGTCCTTCGCGCAGGCCGCGGCGGAAGCGTCGTCAGCTGCCACGGCGGCAGCAGCGCGCACGACGGCGCCCTTCGAGATTGGCCCGAGCGACCCGCAGACACAGCCTGCGCTACCGCCGCTGCCGCCGTCGCAGCTGCGCACGACACCGGCGCTCGGCTGGCGGGGAGCGCCGCAGCGTAAGTCTGCAGCCTCTGCCAGCGGCGCCCAACCCGCAACAGCCCGCGTCGGTAAGCTCGCTTCCGCCAAGCGGCTGTTCGGACTGCTGCACGTGGGATCATGGGCGCACTCCACCGCCTCCGCGTCGGCGGCTGGGCAAGAGCCGGAGCCGGAGCCGGAGGAGCAGCCGCCGAACTGGCGGCGGAATAGTTACGATGTCGCAGACAAGTTGACGGGCCCATTGAGCTCATCTGTACTGTTGCCGGCCGCGGTGGCGGATCGGCGACGGCTCGTGAAGGCGAACACTCTGTATCTAAACCAGCCGCACTTGCCTATTTTGGACGTGCCGCCGCCACCATCTAACACGGGGGTTCTGCCGGCGCTGACCCCGAACATGGCTTCACCGAGGACAGCGGCGGCGGTGGCGAGCAGTACGGTGCTAGCGGCAGTGGAGGTGCTGAATGGCGGACCTGTTACATGGATAACGGCGTCATCACCGCACGCTATCGAGGCGATACTGTCGCCGGCAACAGCAATGGGCGGCGGCAGCATGGGTGCAACTGCGCTCGCCGTGCAGGCCCTGATCAGTAGTGGCGTTCCCGGGGCACCTGACCAGTTAAACAGCACCGTCCAAGCGCGGCAAGCGGCGGAAGCGGAAATGCCTTCAGCACGGCAGGGAGTTGCAGCAACGGCCACCGCCGCCGAGGCAGCTCCCCGTGCCACGGTCGACGCCAGCTGCCAGGCCTCGCTCGCAGGGGAGGCTCTGGCGGCTGTGCCGGCTATCATGGACCGCGGCACGTTTGACGTGTCTTGTCAGACGATGCAGTCGCCGCCGTCGTTGCCGTCACCGCCACGCCCGCCGCCGGTGCATGTCCCGGAGGTCACCGCCGCCGCCGATGGTCTCACCGCGACGCCGCTGGCGGTTCTATTTGAGCCCTACAACACCGCGACGGAAGAGGAGGAGGAGGCAGACGAGCATGGTGATGGCGTTGCTGCTGGCGGCGAGGGCGGTGTGAATATGGAGGAAGTGGAGCTGAAGCTCCAAGGGCTTTTCTGGTTCGGCAGGCCTCAACTGCTCCTCTGGATCACTGCCGTGAGCTACCTGCAGAACTCCCTCAGTGTCACATTGTGTTTGTACTACATGTTGTCGTACAAAACCAAGTCGAGCATCCTGCAGGTATGGCACGGATGGAACGTTAGGGGTCATGCCTTCCCCCGCGCGGGAGATCATACCTTGCCGTACGTTGGTATGTGGCAATGCATGGTGGATGGTGTTGCTTGCGTCGGCAAGTCGGTGTACGGCATACCCAGCTCGCCACACGCGATCCATACTAGTACACATGAACCACTTAGGGCGAAGACCACCATGTACGACACACGGAACACGCAGAACAAAATTCGGAACTTTAACTGTTCGGTGGACGCCTCATTGGCTGGTATGCTGGCGTACGGCAATCAATTTTTGCCACGTTGGACGCCGGTACGCTGTTGTTGATTTGTCCCTCCCTCTCCCTACCCCTTCTCTCTCCCACACCCCGTGTGCGGTGCTGGATCGTCAGGAGAGCCGGCGGTTGCTGCAAGTGTGGCTGCCGCTGCTGTTCGCCAACATCGTCCTCATGCTGTATATCGGCTGGGTGGCGGTGCCGCTTTATACGCTGGTGACCACCACCTGTGTGCGCAACCCGAGGGCGCTTCAGGAGCACATACGGAGACACAAGAAGGCGGAGGAGGAGGAGGGGGGCCTTACGGGGTGAGGGGCGGAGTGGAAGATCAGCGGCCGGGTCCCTCGAATCGTATGACGTAAAGCGCCAGCCAGGGGGCATGCTCCCGCATCGTTTCCGCATTTAAAAACAACCAATAGCAGCAACTACTACAACAACTACTACAACTACTACAACTACAACAACAACGCAACCACATTAACTGCAGCAGAAACCCTCCATGAAACCATTGCAGCTTTTATCAGGGAGCACTACGTACCTTCATGCCGTGCGTATTTACCGTACTCGCTCTTCACGAAAATAGCTGTACATGTTTCTGTGTACATATAGGGGATATGTGTATGTGTGCATATCCGCAGGTATTGTTGACTGCCAGAGCGCATACTGCCTCCGATATTCCCCCCTGTCCTCTGCCTCAGCTTCCGGGATCCGCTGTGTGTGTGTTTTCGCCTGCGTGTTCCCCCCTCGTTTCCCCCCGGTTTGTCCTTGCTTCGTCAGCGACTACCACCAGCGTTTCTATGTTCATCTTCCCCCCCCTCGTCCCCAAATACCCAAATCTTAAACCCACTCTCCACCCACACCTTCGTTTCCGCATTCTCCGTAGCTTCGTTGTGGAGCAGTGCACCCGCTGCTTCAGACACTCCCACCACGCCGCCGCGCGCCATCACGCTCGCCACGGTATCAGCCACGGGGCCGACCTCAATTCACTGTTCCTCGCCAACCTCGCCAACCAGGCGGGGGTCGTCATGGCATCGGAGGCGCAGCGCATGGCGGCCAGGTGGGTCGGGGTTCCCCTCCTTGCGTGCGCTTTCCCCTCCTTTCCATTCCCCTTGCCCCTCCGCTAACGTCTCCGTTACGGTTAGGCTATTGCCCCCCGTTCCTCCCGGCTTACCGCTGATCTCGAACAGCTCTCCCTGCCCTGCTCACCTGCACTCGCCTCCCTCCACTGCTCACCCGTCCTCGCCTTCTTGCAGGCTTGGCAGCACCGGGAGGGTGCTTCAGGAGTTCCTGCTCCTCTGGTTGGCGCAGGCCCGCATCCAGAAGGGCTTGGCGCCTCCGTTACGCGGAGTCAGGTTGGAGCTGAAAGGTAGCTACAGGAGGCGGTGATGGGCTGCGTGCGTGTCCCATCTTGAAGTTCCAGTGTGTGAAAACGGCTCTGTGAGCATGTGTGTGCGTGTGCGGGTGTATGTGTGTGTGTGTGTGTGTGTGTGCGTGTGTGCGCGTGTGCGGGTGTATGTGTGTGTGTGTGTGCGTGTGTGTGTGTGTGCGTGTGTATGTGTGTGCGTGTGTGTGTGTGTGCGTGTGTATGCGCGTATGTATGCTTAACGGGAGGGAGATGGGAAGGGGAAGCGGGGGCGTGTTCGAAGGAGCTAAGCTCGCTACGTAGCAGATGTATGTAACACGGGCTGAGATGATTGCGTGCCCGTTCCGGTTCTGCAGCCGACGTGTCGGAGTTCCGTGCTGCCTTCCGCGCTCTGGACGGCGACTGCTCGGGCAGCATCACCGGGGAGGAGCTGTCCACCCACCTACTGTTGCTGGCGGGGACGCGGGCCAGCAAGGCGGAGCTGCGGGCTATGATCGCAGAGATTGACAGCAATGGTGGGTCTCATCACCAGCTAGTGCTGCTGGCGTGGCACCGCGTCAGAGACACGGCGAAATCTCCTGCAAAACAATTAGGCCCTGCAATTAGGCCCTGCATTTCACATGACACAACAGGAGACCCGGTTGGGGCGCTACGGAGGCTGGCCCCTGAAGCTTCTCCCCTCAACAATCCTCCTCGTCCTCCTCTACCTCGTCCTCATCGTCATTGTCCGCATGCCTCGCTACCTGGTTGGCCACCGGTCCACCTGCCCATGCTCGTTACCTATCCCCGTCCCCATCCTTTCCCAACGACCACATCCGCCCGCAGGTGACAACCAGGTATCCTTCTCAGAGTTCCTGGTATTTATGGTATTTTGCTTTTTGGATGAGAACGGCAACGGTGCGTTGGGAGTGGGGGGAATCGGGGGAACTACACGTACACGACAGCATCGGAGGGTTACAAGCCGGGCGGAAGCTCCCCCGCTCCGGCTGAAAGTCTTCGGCTGCACGGCGTTAGCTTACAACGCCACCCGGGAGCTATTGCAGAGCTGCTGTGCTCCGAACTGCATGATTGCTCAGCGCGGTGCGGCAGAGGCTTCATGGTTGGGGCGATGGGCGATGAGGCGGTCACGGGGTCACGGGGTATGGAAACACCGTGTGTAAACTGCTTTGGCAGACCGGTGCATGCGCCCCAACGCAGCGTTTTCACGTGCCCGTGTCCCCGTGCCTACCGCACCCAAAGCCCTTGGGTCCATCGGCGACACGTCTGTTCGTCCGGGTGGGTGTGATCCTTCGCTCACGTTTGGACCGTCATCTTGCAGGCTGCGTGGAGATGCATGACGTAGTTCGTGCAAGCCAGAGGGTGAAGATGCAGTTGTCGCACAGGGACGTGGAGGCGATGATGGAGCTTGCGGGTGGGAAGGAGAGGGTGGGGCCAGTGGGGCGGGGTCGGCATCGGTCAAGAAGGAACTGCTGCGGCGGAGTGATTATTCTGATGCTGTGAGGGGGGTCAGGTCATGTGGCCAGGAGGCTAGAAATGAGAAAGCTTCCGCCCTTTTTCCTTTCCTCTCTTCCATCTCTTGGGTGTTTCCTATTGGTGTTTTACATTTGCTTGACGAAACGAAGCAAGGACCCGAACAAGGAAACGAGACATAAACGTCATACGTATACGTGTGGGAACTGCTGACTCATCGCGCATCGAATTTGCCGGTTGCTGAGGCCCATCACTGGGGTTATCACTGGGGTCCTGCTTGCAGATCCGGATGGAGATGGTAAAATTGGGCTACGGCAGTTCTCCAATGTGTTCAAGGTATGCGGATTGATGGGGTTGGCAGGATGGAGGGTGCGTGGCTCATGACGTGAGGGGTATATGAGGGTCTAAAGCTCATCCCCACACCGTGTGTTGGGGCCGGGGAATGGGGCGGGCGTCCGACCGGCAAGAAATGCGGCACATTTATGCGGCACGTGATGTCGCCAGATGCGCGGTTTGTACCAGGCGCTTCGCCGCCGCCACCTACATCTACATCTGCGCTTCTCTTCTCTTCCGAATTGTTTCTCCCGCGGTTCGGACCTCCTTCCAAATGTGCGCTTTCACTTCCTTACTGCTGTTGCGCTACGGCGCAAGCAACTACAACTGGCAGGGCCCGCGATTACCGCCTTAGCCTGCATTCTTTCCTTGACCCGCTTCAGTGTTGTACGTCCCTCTGGCCTTCTGCAGAACGTGGAGATGCCAGAGTTAAGCTCCACAAGCCAGCAGCAGCCACGTGGGCCTTTTGGGATCCAGCCAAGTTTGAGCGGTGGCCGGCCCGGTATCCCGATTGCTCGGCCCTCTACCCGGCCGGCAGTACTGCCGGCGCAGGAAGCTGGTGACAGGAGCACGAGTGGGTTCGGAAACGCTTTCGCCTCCACCTCCGCCGCCACCTCCGCCTCCACTGCCCCATGGGGGAGCGTCAGAGGGCAGGCGGTTAGACCCACGGAGTCACGGTTGCCCCCAGCAGAAGTGAATGACACCCGAATGCAGGTCTATAGAAAGTTGCGAGTCACAATTCCCGATAGCAGCCCCAATTAATTAACACGGGTGGGCCGCGCCGCGAGCGGGCTGCGGACGTCGGGGATGTATATGTGTGGACATGTTCTGGGCTGGGTCTGCTGGAGCGCCTGGCTATGGCGCTCCAGTTACCATCTGCTCAAAGGTGGTTGTGGCAGTTCTGCCTAGCAGCTCCGTGCGCAGCTGAAAGTCACAGACAACATGCCGACTTACCTCGTCCGTTTCGTCATATTTATGCAGCGCCAACGGTGCCGTGTTATCTGTACGGTGCGGTGTGGAGGTGCATATGCAGGTGTGCAGCATGCACCCGTGTCCCTACTTAGGATCCTGGTGGTGGGGTGGCAGCGGTGATAACGGAGGTGCTCCCGGACAATGGTAGTGTGGTCTCATTTCCGTCAGCGGCAGATTGCCGACGTGGCGCCGGCGAGGGCAGCCACGTAACAGTACATACGGAAGGGGTGTTTGTGCTGCTGTGAGAGATACTTTATTGCTCGAGGATTGCCGGTGCTCTTGAATGGACCTTGAAGATATTGTTTGAATATTGCAACAAGAGGACCAGCACGCTGGAGATAACGAGAGATGCCTATTCATTGAAACGTTAGGTAGATTGTACTTCTGTATTAGGTGCTCCTCGGCATGTAGGTGAGTGCCGGAACTTGTGTGTGTGCGTGTATGTGTGTGTATGTGTGTACTAGTATATGTCTAGGTACAGTAGGAGGGCAATCCCACACATGGCTCAGAATTGCTTAGTCATGCACACCGGTAGCCTGCTGGTTTCTTTGCAGTTTAGGTTTGCTGTTTGCTTTAGGAATCATGACAGTATGTGTCTGATTGTCACATTACGTTGTGAGGGCGCCATGATGAGAACTGATGACAGGGTACCATGTAAGTATTAACGGTAGCGTCGTCTGTGTGTCAGGTTTGCTGTTGTTGTTGTAGGCACAGATAAGTTTGAGCCCCAACTACTCAGTGTCTTTGCTGCTGGCTGCGGCTGTAATGAGATATGGTGTACTTATCCTTCAAGACCAGACGGGGCTTCTGTACGAGCCATCTGAAGCGATGCTGCCATCAGACCTTTTACGCCATCCCTGATACGTAACGGTCATACGGGACTAATGACTGGGATGAACATACCCGCTCACGATAGAACCCACCCTAACCCGCGGACTGAAGTCTTTATAATTGAGCAGCATCACATACCCTTTACTAGCGCATAACGCTCCGTAACATCCAACCGTTCCCTTGTAACGCCGTCCGGCCGACGATTAGAACCCCAACCGCATCTCCTGTGTCTCGTACGTACAATATTATATATCGAACTTCTTAATAATATCCACCCGACCTTTCTGCGGTACAAATTTCAAGTAAGAGTCAGGTCTAAACACGTCATACGTTCTCCCTGTCATCATAAATGCTGCACCGCTAGCCCAAGGGGAGAGCGAGCCTAACTGGCCCCTATTTGGTCACGCGCATGCAGAATTGCAGATGGATGGCGGGCGCCGGACAGCTGTGAAGAGCGCTTGTGAGAGGCAGGGGGACTCAAAAGGCCATCACCACGCACGTTTGCATCATTACAAAGAAAGCGGGACCCGCCGGTCGAATAAGGAACCATAACTCGTCATCCGCCCAGTTTTAATTGAATGATCGCATTCGCCACCTCATCGTATTTATCCTGAGCCTCCTGATATGACGCCTGTGCGTTCTGTGCATCGGCGCGTGCCTGCTGCAAGTTGCCGGCTGCTGCATTAGCACGTGCCTGCTGCATTGACGCCCCCGCGCGCTGCATGGCAGCAGCGATGGGATGGTTCTCACGCAGGTCCTTCAACATGGCACGCACCATCTGGATCTGCTGCAGCTGCTGCTCCAGCTGCTGAATGAAAGCGCCTGTGCATTCATTCGTTCATTCAGGACAGATCGAGAGTGGCCCGAGCACGCTGCTTTAGAGGGTTGCAAAAAGGCCCTAATCCTCTAATCCAGGGGGTGGGTACTGGTCAGCCATCCTTTAATCTCAAAAGTGATGGACCTTTGCTGCTTAGGCACGAGAATAGCTCAGTGACGCCGAATCTATCTACCTATGTGTCTAGTACCGACCACGTGGACATCACCTGAGGCGTAGGTTATGGAAATGGCATGAGCATCTGCGGTACTGATCGCCCTATTCAGAGCTTCGCTTATTACGTGCAGCTGTTAAGAGCTGGAAATGAGCTCCGAGCTCACCTCTTCATCCAGCTTCCAAAAGATGTATGTACGCATATGCGTGCGTGTGCGTATACACAGCAATACACAGCAGCCTACAGCCCTAGCACGGCGGCCCCTCTTGCAGAAGCCGCATCACAGGCAAGCCAGCAAATAAACCGAGCCCACATATATACAAATACAGCCGAAACGCACGCCGAGCAGGCATTTTCATGGCAAACTGGTAAATTGTGTCGCACCCGAACGTATCCTCTCTCGTAGTGCGTTGATCCTTGCCAACACATTGATTAGCTCGTCCAGGAAAAGGCCCTGGAAGTTCTCTTGCAGTCCCTGGCGGTAGTGGTGGCGTTGGTGGCGGTAGTGGCGTTGGTGGTGGTGATAACGATAGTGGTTTGCGGCGGGCGGCAATCAAGAACCCACGCATGTCACCGCGGGGCCTCATGTGTGTTATCGGTGTTACAGGCAAGGTATCGACATGTGTCATCTTCACCACAGACTAAGAATACGCTTAGGCTTTCGGAGGACCCTTGCTTTGGGGGATCCTTCCTGGCGTGATACGTATGGGTCTCCACAAGCAGGTATGGGTACGTTCGTGGTTTACTCGTCGTCGTCGTTCTGTGCCATGTACGACATGTACATGCACATCCCAAATAAGCCACAGTCGTACCTGCAGAAATGATACAGCCTGGACCTCTAAATTGAAAATCCCGAAGAAGAAGTTGGGGATGGCAGGAATGATCGAAAGGCCCACAGATGCGGTGGCCAAAGCACCTGTACGCGCGATAGATGGAGCCGGACGTCTGATGAGAAGAGAAGCCAAGGGATTAATTGATGCGTTGAGATCATCCAGGTTTGTTTAGTTATATAGGGGTCATCCAAGCAAGGTCAGACAGACACTTTCTCAACTAGAAAATCCTTGGATGCATTACACGATGCGCCGAAACCACGTACGGCCGTGATACGCCCGTCAGCAGTACGTACGCTATGACTCGAGGCGCATGAAGCACGCACACGCACATCAGCCCGATGCCAGATACAAACTAATCAGGATAGGATAAGATTTAAGATTGCACTGAGGTAACTTTGTTGCAAAAAAATGCCTCTGATCCAATGTGCTACAAGAGGTTCGCGCCTCTTATGTGGCTTTACTAATTAGCGGAGCCCCGTACTTCCGTACGTAGGTCAGGGTTTTGAGGGGCCCCGCACGCACCTGATACAGTGTAAAGAACGGCGCTCGCCATGTTGATCGCTGCTGAGGCGATGGCCGCCGCATCAGTGTTAGCCTGGGTCCGTACAAAGATCGGGTAACAGGGGCAACAGCAAGACAAGTTCAAGGGTAAGCGACCACAGCCATTGCGGCATGCACACCCAGATACCGGCAGCCCGCACCAACGGCAACCTACTATGTACGACACAGGTACGCACAGCGGTACAACGGTCAACGTGACGCGCATCATCTGTATATTAAGAGCTGATGGTTTACATCCCTTTGACCGCTTTGATCCGGCCAGAAGGCTGCCTGGGACATGCGGCAACTGGCTGTGGCACCGATCAATAGCTGGTAGGTCGGTATCGCCACGAAGCCAGCCAGCTGAGTCTATTGCCCTCCCTTACGAGCAGCAAGGCAAGCAAATTGACCCTCTGCTGCTGCTAAGTAAACGTCACCAGGAATCAATGTCCTATCAGCCTTCATAGGTACTTTCGTACTTAGCTAGGGAGCTACCGCCCCCATAAACAGCCGCCAGGGTGTAGCCCGCCGCCTGGTGTGCGCAACACAGTAGTGAGTCCATGCAGATACTCTATGCACCCCTACCAGGTCGTGGTAGGTTCCCCCCACCCTCCGACTGACACACCCACCATTATGCTGTCAATGTAAGCTTGGAACTCATCACCCGTCAAGGGCTCTGTGACCCTCTTAAGTGAGTTCTCGTGGAAAGCCCCTCCCGGGCCGTGGCCCCGGCCGCCTTGTGGACCTCCGAACCCATCCCAGCCGCCGGCGCGGCCAAAGCCTCCGAAACCAAAGAAGGGTCCTCCGCCACCTCTGCTGCCGCTGCCGCTGCCGTCGCTACCGCTGTCGCCACTACGACCGCTTGCGGTGCCATCGCCGCCGAAGAGGAGAGGATCTGTGAATTGGCGCATGTGGTCCATGGCGTCCCTTAGGCTTAATCGGAAGGTCCCGTTCCTAAAGCCGCCGCGGTGAGGACCGTTGTTGACGAGGTCGTCCAAGACGTTGAAAGTAAACTGCGCACACTGCGTACAAGTGGGTGCGGTGCGTGCAGGGACCGAGTGGAATCATCAAGTGAGAGATATCATATTATCATATATACCCGGATTTATTAAGGGGTGTTACACTGCGCGCTGTGGGCGACTCGCCCTGTGTGCAAAGACGAGCACCGCACCGGGGGTCATGACCGGACCGGTTTTATGTATCAAATGGTGGGCAGGTAGAGGCAGGTATGTAAATATGTACAAATGAATATGTTCCAGTAAATATATATGAGATATGTTGTTAAAGGCACTTCATGAACAAAATCAGATGACATAAGATGCCGCGCTAACCAGGCATTATCTACATGCATACCAAAGGCGTTGGCCGGAGCATCAGTAGGCCGAGGATGAACGCAGCCTGGATTGCGAATGTGTCGATACGCCCGCCTCTTTTGTTACATCTGACAACGCCGCGGGACGACAACCCCATCTTCGTCCAGGCACAGTTGGCGGGGAGTGAGTTGTTACGTATGTCAACCGATCTGCGCTGCTGCCGCACTACTTGCTTGACGGACGCACACGGAAACCTTTGCTGGTTAGCTTTGGCAATCAAAGCGAAACGGAGTGAATATCTCGGAATACATTTTCTGAGATCTTTGCATGTACGTATCTGGATGCTAGATTTTAAAATGCTTTGGGCAACACTGCTGGCGGACAGCAGGTTCGACAGCTGCGGCGGGAAGTCAGATAGACCAACGAGAAGATAAACACTAATGTATATGTTTCAGCAGCATTGCACTTAACTTGGCTTACTGACAATCCTGCGCACGCTAGCACGACACCGTGCAGTAGATTTATTTAATGTAAATCCAAGGCAGCAGCATTTCGTACGCAACGCTGATGAACATTCCTCTCAGAATAATGCTTATCCTTTACCTTATCATTCAAATAAAAATGATGGTGCCACCCAAATCCCGATCCAGTCTTGGCGGCGACAACGACCGCGGGTTAGGTCGTTGCCTGCCGCTGGATAGTTCCCGCGTCGGATTCGAGGACGAGCCGAAGCGACCGCGACGCGAGTACGTACGCGATCGCAACAATTCATCGGCCAAGCCAACAACACTGCAACTTGTTTAAAGAGAAATTGTGACAGTTGTCAGTAATCGAAGTTGCCTTCTTTAGTTCCAAATACTTGTAAGCTGTACATAGATTCAAATAATAGACTGCACAGTAGCGCGCTCCGACTTCGGATTCCGATGGTCTGAATCGTGCCTTGATTAAAAAATCAGCAAAAAATTAAAATATACAGAATCTATACAATAATTCTATTTCAGCGACGGGGCCCAGCAGCTGGAGCCATTCTCCGCTCGCACGCTGTCATGGCTTATACCGGTTGCAGCGAGGTGGCCGTCCTGACAGTGCTAATACTGCTTCTGACCCCACATGCGGTAAATTACTTGGGGATCGGGGAGGGCCGAAGCTTGAAGAGTCCGCTGCGGATCCGTCCAGCCAGCAGGACGGACGGAGTGCGTGCGTGTATGCATGCATGTGCTGCTGGTGTCCCAATCAATTAACAGGATTTTTACCTTGGGCTCACTTGTTTCATTGCGTGTTGAACGCTTTCTTGATTGCAGCGATGTAAATGACTTATTACATACATGCATGCATGTATTCCATTACATGGATTATTTCTTATTCGCATTCCGTTCATATCGTCACCTGCTGGGCCACATCGTTTCTTTCTCTTATCTTCCTAACACATCCCCTCCCACTTTCGCCTGTGTACTTCATTCCCCCCGCCCCTTCATTCCACGGTAAACACACACGCACGGGCATGCACTCATACACGTACTCACTCCACATCAGGCCGTCGTACGCGCTCAGGTCCTTGACGTCATGAGCCCACCTCCACCCGGGCCAGCACCTGCCGCCATTACCTCGCATCCAGCAGCATCTTCCAACCGCTCCAACATCACCACCGCGGCTGCTCCCGCCATCGTCGCCACTGTCGGTGTCCGCGGCAGCAGCGGCAACGTCAGTGCCAACGTCAGCTTGTTGGACGCCATCAATGCCGCTAATGGCAACATCGGCAACGTGGTGAACATCTTCAAGGCATCCAACGACACCCAAGCGATGGCCCAGAGGGCGCCCGGTGGCGGCGGTGGCAGTAGCAGCAGCAGTACCACCAATAGGGCGCAGCCGCAGACGTTAGCGGGCCAGAAGGTTGAGGCCGTGGCGCAGCAAAAGCAGAATGTCCAGGAGGCGAGGCAGCAAAAGCAGCAAGCCAGGGGTACGTACGTTCATTAAAGAGTTAGCTGGAAAAACGAGATGGGTTTCCGTCGATCGGACGGCCTTTGCTTATAAATATTATATATACCTATATATTGCTAATAAGTAAGGTGCTGCAGATTATGGAAAGGCAGCGGACTGCTTATTTATGTAATATCCTGATTAGGTTGCATGTGTACGGGTCGTAGCCGGGACGAGCAGTTATCGATTACATCTTCCGATGCGATCGGGGCTTCCCTGCGTGCCCTCTAGCTATCTGCTTGTCCTCTATCTGCGGAATTCCCGTTCGGTCAGTTGATGATGGGCACCTACCGTCTACTTATTATAATATATATTTGCAGCTGCAGAAAATCTGCTGCTGCGCCTTCGTTATTATTACTACTTGCTGCTGCATACATGCCACCGGCATCTCTATCTCCTTGCTTCCCCTCCTTCCCTGCATCCGGGTTGCATGGCCGGGCGACCTACATATATAATTTCCTCTGCATGCGCCGTACGAATACCACCGTACAAATCCACATCTGCACCCCGCCGCGCCGTGGACACAATACACACACACTATGTAATAACTTGCACGCAGTGCACGTAAAACAACGAGCAAGGATGGACTGATGATGGATGCACGGACGGACTCTTCTTGCACACAGAGAACGCGGCCAGCAAGGTTCCGGACAAGATTCGAACTGGGCTGAATGAAACGGAGTTTGCGCTTTTTCTGGCGGATTTCCGGGCGAATTTTGGATCCGGTACGTAAGTGCAGCCGGCTGCGGGCGGTTTGTTGTGTGTGTGTGTGTGTATGTGTGTGTGTGTGTGTGTGTGTGTGTGTGTGTGTGTGTGTGTGTGTGTGTGTGTGTGTGTGTGTGTGTGTGTGTGTGTGTGTGTGTGTGTGTGTGTGTGTGTGTGTGTGTGTGTGTGTGTGTGTGTGTGTGTGTGTGTGTGTGTGTGTGTGTGTGTGTGTGTGTGTGTGTGTGTGTGTGTGTGTGTGTGTGTGTGTGTGTGTGTGTGTGTGTGTGTGTGTGTGTGTGTGTGGTCTTCGGTCAGTCGGCGAGTGTCATTGTCCCGTACCTGCAAAAATCGTGCCCGTTACAATCTTGCATAGATAGGACCCAGGGTCAGTTGACAGCCCGGCCGGGCTGAATGGGCCAGGTACCACGGCCGCCGGTAAGCCCTGACTCCACATGCTCTGTGTATGTTGCACCCCCCCGCCTTACGCATGCTTGTATGTGGTTGAACTTCATCCAACAGGCCAGCCAGGGGTAATTGTCGGCAGCAGCAGGTTTGGGAGGTCCTTGATTAAACAGGATGGAATCCGCCACATGCTTTGAACCGACCATTATCATAATAACGGACTATCAGATCCATCCATCTCGCAGGTAAGAATATCCAGGAGCTTCGCAACCTGTACCACGAGACCGATGTCTACCAGGCCAACCAGCTGGCCACCAGGATTTACAACACGCTCACCTCGGCTGCGCAGCTGGGCATTGCGGCGATCCAGGTAGGTGGGATGTGCGTGCTTGTCCCCCTATGAGCAAGTAAGTATAAGGAAAATCCTGCTGCTGCTGGTGATTGGTGAGATTAGTGATAATCTCGAAAACGGGGTGGGGCCGTGTCGTGCAAAAACAAATTCAACGAGAAAACAGGTGTTAGAGCAGATTTGGAAAACAGAAAAACAGGTTAAAACGAAAGGAAGACGGGTGGACTAGAAAAAGGCTAGGTACGAACCAAGAGGATTCGGAAAAAGAAAAAACAGGCAAAGGCAAGCTAGGAAAGAGGAGAAGCTAAAGCTAGAAGAAACCCAAGAGCAAAAGAGCAAGGCACGTCACGACGCGTTTCGGCCTTGCCAGGGCCTCATCAGGTGACTTTAGCTGCGAGAGTTCTAAAGCAAAAGCAACCCCCCAGACCCAGTGCCTTTGACAGCCGTTGTTTACTCAGCGGCAAGCTTACATGATAGACTTCGCAGGGACGGAAATGTATACTTGTGCGATGTGGGTGACCTGGGTTGCCCTCAGACTGCGGAACGGGTGGAGATTCGTACGGTTTGAGTTTCAGCCAGGCAGATTTGATGCCGAAAGAATTTTTTATAAAAGATGTAGATGCAAACAAGAGTTCGATACAGGACAGGACGAAGGCGGTATGATCCCGAAAGCGAGAAAACATACAGAACAGATTCACCAAGCCACATTGCGGCTAAGGGTATCATCGGAGTGCGGAGAAGCGGTTGAGAAAACGATTGTCTAGCAATCTTACTTGTGCGCTTGGCGCCTTGGAACATAGTTGGTGATGGCGCAGCGATTTGGCGGATAGCGCCGTGAGTGGCCGTGCCAGGTAGAGGTCGTTGATGGCCTTGATCGGTTTTTTTGCTGCATAACAATAGCAAATTTGTGGGCGTAAAAATTAAAGGTTTGATCGGATATGACAACATCAAAGAGCAAGAATAGCGCGGTGTACGGTCAAGGCGGGGCGCCGTCAGGAACTGGCGTGGTGTTTTTGGGTGCGCGAGGATGGTACCAAGTAGGGATACGGTATCATTTTACCAGCGTAATGTTGCCTTTGAGGGAAAGTTCTAAAATCGGTACATTTACCTTATAAGGACCGAGCCGCGGTAACGATGTGAGTCAACTTACGTGAAAACAGGGGTTTGGTGTTCTCAAAAGGTAGCTTAACCGCCGGCACCGTAGGGGTGCCTCCAAGTACGTAGACAAAATGAAGGTGGCGGCGGAGTGGTCTATAAGGGAATGATAAACCGTTGGTAGCCCAGACGCTGGTGAGCCACAGCATGGCAGTTTGTTCTGGGAGGATTTGGCGGCTTACCCTGAACGATCCGAGGCCCTGGGAGCAAGGCACGGAAAGATTTCGAGTTTCGAAAAAACTTTTGCATTTAATGGAGAATTGGGTGTACGGAAGACTGGGTGTCGGAGCATGATTTTTTGGCGCGTTTATGCGCGTTTAATGGACTTAAAGTTTGCGTGTTTTTAGGAACATAAAAATTATCCTGGGAACTCAAGGAAATCGTTTTGGGCATCGAATTTGATTTGGGTGGGAGCACGGATAACGGAAAGTTAGAGAGGCGGGTCAGACCAGGTCAACATCAAGTTACAAAATTTGCGCATCGATGTGCGATTTGAAGTAACGATTGCTGCTGCTGCTGCTGCTGCTGCTGCTGCTGCTGATGATGATGATGATCAAGAGGAGGAGGAGGAGGAGGATTATTTAGCAGCAGGGCGGGAAGCTCCAGCCGGCGGATTCCGCCCAAGCGCGGCATGCATGCGTGTAATAACATCTCCGATATATTGTTATATAACATTGGTATTTTTTTACTTCACGCCGCATGGAATATTTATATCGCCAGCCGCCTGAAATAAGTCCCCCCTGCTGCTACCTGCCTGCCTGGTCCTCACGTGCGTGGCCCCAGGCCGGGCCCTTCGCAATTATCGGCCTCATTATCATCGGACTGGGTCTGGCGGGCGCCATCGCCTCCCTCATCGGCGGTATCCTTTATGCAGCAGCCAGTGGCATCAGCGTGTACGTGGCAGTAGCGGCCGCCATAAGCAATGGGTGTTCTGCGGGCGCTGGTAACGGGGACCCGCCCGCGGACTACACCGTACTTGATACGGGGACGACCGTCGTTGATTTAACCAACCGCGCGGGCAGCGGTGATGGCGTTGGCGGCAGCGGCGGCGGCTCGGGAGGTGGTGGTGGGGGCTCGGGCAGTGGCAGCGGCAGTGGCGGCGGCTCAGGTGGCGGCGGCGGCGGCGGTGGAGGTGGCGGCGGCGGCGGCTCGGGTGGTGGTGGCGGCGCAGGTGCGGGTGGCGGTGGTGGTGGCAGCGGCGGAGGCGGCGGCTCGGGTGGCGGTGGCAGTGGCCGCGGCGGCTCTGGTGGTGGTGGTGCTGGTGGTGGCGGCGGCACTGGCGGCGGTTCGGGTGGTGGTGGCGGCGGCGGCTCGTATGGAGGGTCCGGCAAGAACAACAAGAATTCGCGACCAGCCGTTAAGTAAGTAAAAATTACATTAAGCCAGTGCTTTTTTCCTCCAGCATTGGGTTCTTTACCTTTAAGAGTATGTATATATATATATACACGTGCATACGTGCATACGTATATGTACATACATATATATGTTTATATACATACATATAATACTATATATTTATTATGTATTATAAACTTATGTGCTTATGCGATAGCCGGCCGTAGCTAATAACACTGCTCCTGATGTCCCTCGCCTCGCCGTCCTGCTGCAGCTGCTTCGACATCCAGAGACAGGCGGCTTCAGGTTGGATGAACAGCATAATGCGATACACAAACAATGTGAACAAGTATCTTGTGCCGTACGTGTTTCGTGGCGGCCTGGATGATGGACTTCTCGCCCTCACCGAAGGAATCCTTCGGAGCACCATCAACCTGGCCAGGATGGTACAATCAGCAGCTTGAAATATACATGTAGAACGAATGACTATGATGATGGTCTCATCATCATCACATACTTGACAGATCGATAAGACTGCGCGCAAGCATGCATGCATGGGTATGTAGTCAATGCGCAGGCAGCGAGCAGGGCGCGGCGGCACATGCATGAACGGCGCGGCGCCCACATGTTTTACAGTTATGCATGCAGCGTGTGGCTGGGCAGGGGGAATGGCAAAATATGATGTATGTGTGTATGATATATTTGCCCACGCACGCGTGCCGTCCAATACAGGATGGATGCGTGCACCAACACACTATTACTACCTTATTTGCGGTTCGGACATGCGTGCATGGATCAGACAGACAGACAGACGGATGGGCGGGTAGGTAGAGGCGCGTTGCAGCTAGCTTGCCGATCGAGAGTGCCGAAAATTCCTCTCGAGATGCTGAGTATGTGCTTTATGCAACCTATATATTGTGCTTGCGTGTGCCGTACACCGAACGACTTCTACACGTGTGTTCTTCCTCTCACGCCATGCACCGAGCGACGCACCACAACCTGCTGTATGTGTGTATGTATGTCACTGTCAAAAACTTTTATTAACGGACATGTGCAACATGCAGCCGATATATAGGTAGGGTACCAAGGCCCACACACCAGCTAAATACCTGTCTTTGATAAGATGACCCATGGGTCAATCTGTTGTATGTAGCTAGATATGCGCCTAATTCGAACTACTGATCTCCAGTGAGGCCGAAACTTATTCCTGGCTGGTTGGGTACTTATTATTTTGAAGTATGACGCAGTTTTTATTATTTATCTTCAGCGACAGCAACTAGCTAGCTAGCCAGCTAGCTATATATCTTCGGCATCCGCGTGGAGCCCGCCATACGTGGGGGCACGCACGCAGCAGTCGTCACACGCACGCAGCTAGAAGTAGCGGCATGCAGTAGCTAGGTGTATGTGTAGGTATGCATGTAGGTTCGTTGGCTGGCTTCTATCTGTAAGTTCATAGGGGTTTAATAATAAATAGTAGTGTTTGGTCGAGAGCCAAGCTTTTCAAAGCAGGTCTATGTCACCTCCAAAGCTCCATTATTGTACGACGACAGGATGGAATAATGCTAGGTAGCTAGATAGCGTGCGTAGCTAGATGTATACAATCGCCCTATCTTGCATCAAGCTGATGATGAATGAAGGCCAGCAGCAGCCATCAAATCAAGGATGAAAAACAAATTAAATACACGCAAAAGCACGCATGTTGGTTGATGAGTCACGCATGCACGCGTGGTCATGCATGCGTCATAATAATAATCGCGTACGTCTGTACAAGGTTCGTTGGTGTGTGTGAGTTAGTTAATGGCAGCGGTTTGCAACCTTGTGATATATAGGAGGGAGTGATTCAGCCGCGCGCATCATCATTAATGGCTGGTAGGTAGGGTTTACTTACTCCTAGCTCTACAATGCAAGAGCGATGCACGGATAGCGTGCCCGCCGCCAGTAATGTCATCGTCTGCTGTATGTGCGTATTAAAAGCAATGAAAGGTGTACGGAAGCTGACGCGCGCATGCAGCAGCATAGCAGGCAGGGGCGGCGACGCGCGGCGGCGGAGCGAATAGTGGCGGCACCCAGCACGCATGCACGATCTCGTTCATTTCAGCAGATACATACATATATAGCTACGTAGCCGATTCCTGCTGCTGTTGCTGTAGCACTCGTGGGTCTTCTAGATAGATATCTAGATAGATACGCCGAAGCAAGCCTTGATTGAGCAAGCAAGCACCTACCCAGCAGCCGAGTGAATACATACGTGGGCGCACCGCTAGCTAGCAGCAGCAGCTGATCCAATCCAGCCACGCCATCCATGGCAGCCCTAGATCGCGTCGTCCACCGTGATCACGATCTGCTGATGGTTCCAGCGGATTACATCTGTCCTATATCCCGGAGCATTATGGTGGACCCCGTTGGGATTAAGGGTGACACGACGAACACCATCTATGATCGGGGGCCACTGGTGGACTTTGTGAAACGGAACGGCGGTCGGAGCCCCAATGGTGAGTGAAGGAGTCTGCTGCCGAGAGACACACACAGACACATGACGACGTGTGAAACTACGTGGCTGCACGCATGTTGTATGCAGCGCTGGGCTGGGTCATTCAGCCCACATCAGCTACCACGAACGCACTGTAGTAGTTGCTTGATTGCATTGCTGAAAAGGCCTCTCAAGATGTTGACAGGGTTCTTCTTGCATCGTATAATTGTGACAGTGTGTGCCGTACAAGCACGACTACTGTACTCTCCCCCTTCTGGAGGGCACGTCTCGGGCACTAAGCCCCTGTCAGAAGTGCTTGCCATCTTCAACCCTGGCCATGGGAGTTTTGTGTTCCCAAGTCACGCATCGTCATGCCCCGCCTTAGCATGTGTCATAGCATTCGCAGGTTTTCTTAAGCATCAGACCTCTATTCCGAATGGTCACCTAGCTATTATTCTCAGATCTATAGGATCGTCACCTTTCAGATTAACAGGTATCGTTCTGAAGACCACAAAGATCCATCGGAGATGGTCTGGCCTCGATACCAATTGTAGATAGTAGTTGAGTGCCAAAATGGTTCAAGATAATGCTCCTTGCACCTTGTGGTAGTGTGTGCCTTGTGATATATATCATATCACGCCTCTATCCTCAATCTACATATCCTCATTACTCTGGCCAATCCTATCATGATAACTGATGAAGTCGTAGTCAGCAGCAGACAGCTGTATACACGTGCAATCACCTTAAACAGAAAATCAGAAGTGCTAAAAACACATACACACCTGGCAACATCTCATAGTGTCTCCGTCGTAATCTGCAGCAAGCCTTTTCGGGAAAGGTACAATGCTCCTCCTCCCTGCCTAAAATGCATTGTGTGCATGCAGGGCTCCTTGTTGTGGATGATGGTATGCTGGTTCGGTGTGATGGGCTTCGGTTTAAGATCTACGGAGACATCTATGGTGGCAACTCTACTGCTGCTGCTAGCAGTAGGGGTAAGCATGCATACATGAACATAGGCATACATGTATACGTATGTGTGTGTATATGTAGTAGTCGTACACACTCTAGCACAATATAGATGTGCAGATACACGCCATCAGCATCTCGAGAGGCCTTTGCGGCTCTCAACTACTACAGTATGTATATATACATTGGGGTGTTACACTGTGGGTGACTCACCCTGCAAAGACGAGTACCGGGGGTCCTGACCAGACCGAGCCACAGCGCAGGGGAGGGGCACGTGGCTTTATCTGTCTGTCCTGCCATGTGCTCCCCCTCTCACTCGGACCAGCCAGAGCAAAGACAGACTCTGTAGTAGTCGTAGACGTACGACACACATTATCACAATATAAGGTGCAAGAAGCACCCTGTCAACATCTCGAGAAGCCTTTGCGGCAATCAACTACTACAGACTCAGAGGCTCTAGCCTGGCCACTAACAGAGCACTGGGGGGCACCACGAAAAACAAACGGAAGGAACGGGGGACAACTAGCTGTTCAATACATATATATAATATAATATATATACACATACATACTACTCATGTAGTTAGTTGTACAGTGTGCAGCATACAAATAAATTATAAGGTGGAAACAGAAACATGCACGCATCAGCATAGACTTATACACGACATAGAAATGAATAAAGCTGATGATGTGTGTGTGGTGCCACGCCGGCGGCAGTGTAGCATGCATGTACGCACTGGGCAGTGATGAATGTTGAGAATTTCTATTATTAGTTAGTTGTCATGCAAGCCACCTATATATCTACTTGCTCTCACAGTACGGCCAGCTAGCGAGCAGCAGTCCCGTCAATCGTCGTTAACACATATTTGTCATACCTATCTATCTACCCATCTACCCTTGCTTGCTTCACAGTGGTGGTGAATGACCAAGACACCTGTCATCAGCATCAGCATCAACAGGAGCAGGTAATAACAGCCTGCCAGCAGTGGTCACGGCTGGTGCGTAATAATCCCAGTGGCCAGCACCCGGAAGCTCATTACATTTCACCGTATATGGCTGCTAATAATGAAGCTGCTGGCCGCTATTATAATGGAAATAGCAAGGGCAGCAGCAGCCGCAGCAGGCGACAAGTACTGGGTTTCAGCGGTGTCGGCATCTGCAGCAATGTCATTAATCAGCAGCCAGCAGCAGCTTTAAAGCCATCACCACTAGTAGTAATGCCGGTAAATCCTAATAATAATGCCGCTGCCAGCAGCAGTAGCGGCAGCAGTAATAATAACAATGCACGTGCAGCAGCAGCAGGTGTTGCCATCCCCGCCCAGAAGGCTCTGGCCACCAAAGAATCGCCAGCAATGATGATAATGGGAGGTGCAGCTAACGCTGCTGCCAAAGCAGTACAATATATCAATCGCAACCAGCATCCATTGGTGGCAAGCAGCAGCAGGCAGCAGCTGGAACAGCAGCCTCCACAACAGCAACAACTTCATCAACAACAGCAACAGCAACAGCAGTTACAGAAGCCCTCAGCAGTAAATATGCCTTCGACATCACCACAGGATTATTACTCCAAGCAGCAGCAGCAGCAGCAGGTTCTGCTGGTACAGCATCAACAGCAGCAGTGGAAGCAGCAGCGGCAAGGGCAGCTGGAAAAGCCCCCACTGACTATCCGCAGCAGCTTTATGGCATCAACAACAGCGGTCCTGACATTCACCACCGAGGTATGTGCTTGCATGCATGTGTTTACCCCGGGACCATGGCGCAGTCCTAACAATAATTAGCATCAATATAAGACAGGTTTGAATATCACGTGATGTTGGGAGACAAGTTCGTACATTTGCAAGGAACAGCGTGTGTGCAAGTACCTATGCATCAAACCATACATATTATATTATTGCCTTGCTCCACCTACCACCACATATTCTCATTACTTGCTCGCGTAGGAGCTGGGAGCATTGGTCTCTGGTGTGGAGGGACACAACACCAAGCACCTGGCGGATTGCTGGGGGATGATCCTGGGCAGCAATCCAGGTCTGGAGCACAAGGTAGATAGGTGCGGGTGTCAAGAGGCCTTATGTTTCGGCACTCAACTATTACATCGGTGTGGATAGTTTGGGGGCAGTGGGCCGTGCACCATGTAGTGGGCCGTGCACCACAATGATTGGAATAGCTGAGGGGGATGTGTTTTGGCTGGGGTGTGCTTGGAACGTAAATAAAGAACCAATATGTACATACATATGTGCTTGACTGGCTGGTGATTTTGGGGTGTTACGCTGTGGGCGACTTGCCCTAGCTACAAAGACGAGCGAGCACCGGGGGGCCTGACCGGACCGAGCCACAGCGCAGGGGAGCGAGGGGCACGTGGCTTCGTATATATATTATATGTGGTACATGTATGTATATGTCTGATATGCATGTGCATGTACGTACAGGATCTGCCGATAGATGGCCAGCGGCAAGCCAGCAGTAGTGATAATCGGCGGTTTTGTTGCCCCACTCGCTCACATATACATTTCCGCATGCACAGAGCGCAAGCAGCTTGAAGACGGAGTGGGAACATCTGGTGGCTTTCGTGGCAGAGGGGCGCATGCACAAGGCTTTGTCGACAAACCTCCGGAAGCGAGTGTTGATAATCCTGCGGACCTTAGCGGTGCGTGTATGTGCGTACTCGTGATGTATGCGCTTATATAGGATCTATCTACCGCATGGCATGCATGCAGGGTATAGTATGCATCGCCGCACGCATTGCTGTTTAATTTGTACTCACTAGACCGACCTTTTGATACAAGCAAGCAAGCCAGGGAGGGATTCATGTAGTAAGCGGCACGCGGTAGAGTGAGAGATCTTGATTGTCCAGCTTGTGTTTTACCCGGCTGCTGTGGAATGGGAAGCCATCAACCACTCATCGACAAACTCGCTTGGATAACTACTAGCCCGACTTCTGCTCACGAGCCAACAACCCGTACGTACGTATTGGTTATCTGCGATCTATCTATGTATCTGTCGCCTGACGTCGTCGGCATGTTCCAGCCGTGCATGTCATTGCTTGCGTGTCGTTGTGGTCATTGTTTCTGCTGCTGTCACCATTATCACTGCATGCAGAGGGAAAGGCGTTGCCGCCGCAGCTGTTTGTTCGTACCGGTATTGCTGGGCCAAGCTGTCTTCGCGGCTCGCCAGCAGCGCCTACAGCAGCTGCAGCAGCAGCAGCAGAAAACGCGGCAAGATGTGCAGATCTCGGCGGCTGCGGGTGGGCTGCCCACCTCAGCAGCAGCAGAAGGGCCTTCCACCACTCCCGCTTCTACAGCGGTTGTGCGGCCACTAGTCGAAACATGCCTGGTTAGGATCCAGGTAACAATAACATCATACATTCGTATATCTTCGTAATGCACATGGAGTGTACATGTATAGTTATTATTGTGTTTTTGCAGAGATAGGTAGGTAGGTAGGTAGGTAGATAGATTGATAGATAGATAGATAGATAGATAGATAGATAGATAGATAGATAGATAGATAGATAGATAGATAGATAGATAGATAGATAGATAGATAGATAGATAGATAGATAGATAGATAGATAGATAGATAGATAGATAGATAGATAGATAGATAGATAGATAGATAGATAAGTCGGTAGAGGGCTTGGTTAGGGCACCGGGTACCTATGTAGTTCTTTGTACTTGGCGGGGTGTCATCTTCAATCTGAAATGCAGTACCAGTAAGCAGTTCGCTTGTTATAGGTCAGGGGAGCATTAGTAATCTGGCATGACACGAATTCCCCCCAAATTGGATCTTGCTTCCCGTATGCGCTGTGTGCTCGAATACCCCAAGCAAACCATCATGTTTCTGCTTGTGCATGGCATCCGTCCATCCATACATTCCTATTTTATTTATCGGGTCAGGCATCAGCTAGTCTGTGCAGCTCGGAAAGTTCAAACGTAAGCAATTAGATCCATAACGGTAGCTTTACTATGTGGCGTACGTGCTTGGTCTTACTTTTAGATGCACACACACACACACACACATTTTCGCGCACATTTTCGATAGAGACCACACACATAAAAGCACCTGGCTAACAGCACCTGCTGAACTGCGTAGGTGTCAGAACCCACCCCACGCACGTGGCCGCGCCTCCACGCAGGTAGTCCTCAACGGAAGAATGCAGGACCGGCCGTACATTACACTGATGAAACGATACTTCAGAGATTATCTCATATGTGAGTGCGAGTCGCTCATCACTGCGATGCACGAGAAGTTCCTGTACAGCTGGACATACGACCAGCCAACGGGGCACGTTCTTGTGTGGGCATTCGGTGAAACCGCCTCACTGCGAGTTGGAGGTGTCGATGGCGCCTATTCCAGCCGGGGTGAATCATCAAGTGCTGCTGCTGGCGAGAATAATACCGTAGGTGGAGGCTCGCGTGCTGCTGGCGACACTGCTGGCGGTCTGATGGCTAAAGCCGGCGGCTTGCGTGATGCTGCTGGTGGCTTGGCGGACTTCTTATTAGGCGTGCCGGCGCCGTTGCCATCAGCCACTGCTTCCGCTGCCGGCGCCAGTAACGTGGCGACGGGTGATATCCAGCTCGCTGACGCGCAAGGAGCACTACCAGGAGATGGGGACGTAGCTGACGCTGCTGTTGCGAAGAACGATGGTGGAAATTGCGGCGGGGATGTCACACTACTACGCACGCCCCAACTGCGCCGTAATCCCGACCGAAAGGGCCGTTACATGTTCGAGTACTATTATAGTTAACATGTTTGTCCATAAGTACATACGTACATACGTAGCCATTGGTAAAATAACGAAATACTCCCTCGCGATGCCACTGTGCACACGTCTGCATGATGGATATGCCCCGCAAGCCAACTAATGTGCGTGAGCTGCGTGGGAACTCTGGGGCCTGTGCCGGGGTGATGAGCAGGCTACTACTGGCTCGTGTGTGGGATCGATCGATCCGCGCGTGCCCAGCAGCTGCTTCTGCTGCGCTTTACGGACGGCGTAATACGGGATTTATAACGGAAAGTACGGGAGCAATCTATCAAGGAGCGTCGAGTGTGAACGGCAGTACGTAGCAAGGCGGCAGTAGTCAACTTCCCGGGAGGTAGACTGTTCCTCTTGTCGTTTCTCTTGTCGTACAGGTTCTCGCTACGTCACCGCTAGATCTATAAACCGAGCCTGTCCTGTTAAACAGATAATCCTGTTTGCATGTTCGGTACGGACATATATACACACACACAGGCATACGTACGCACTCATCATACACCTCATGAACTTGTTGACCGGCTGCTCGATCGCGCCCGATACTGTTCGTTCTGCAAGGGAGTCATTGTTGCTGATTGCTCTGATGGTTGGCAAACATACATACTTCTGTCATTGCTATTGGGGTGTTACACTGTGGGCGACTCGCCCTACAAGGGCGAGCACCAAGGGGCCTGACCGGCCCGAGCCACAGCGCAGGGGAGGGGCACGTGGCTTTGTCTGTCTGTGCTGTCTATTTCACAAATGTTCACGTTTCCCTCTACGTGCCCAGAGATGTATAGATCTGTCTGCAAGAAATACCGCGTACGTATGATTCAAAGATGCATTAAAATACGGAATAATCACATGTCCTGCAGAGGCCGTACTCAGGCTTCGTTGCCCATACCAATTCTCACGCACACGGGGGTGTTTTTTCCTATTGTAGCTATAAGGCTAGTTTTCATGGCAACTACCGATTTTATCGCGGGGGCCCAGCGTGTCCCGTCAGAAGGTTGCTATCATACACAGGGCGGATGACGATCGCTGCAGATTGTGATTGTGCCACCCTATGGTAGGGCCCTATGAGTTATGCATGTACGACGGCTCTGCATTACTGATTGCCACCGACTTACATGACCTCGTACTCGGCACTGGCAGCCTGTATCATGGCTGGCTGCACCATGCCGTGAGCTGGTGGCGATGTTAGCGTTTCAAAATTCGAGTCGCGTGTTATTGCCCTCGCGCCGAGTTGGTAGTCGTAATCAGTTCAGTCATTGAGTGGCATCGCACCTAAACGCTTTCTTTCAGTTCCAGGAGACAGACAGACTGTAGTAGTTGAGAGCCGCAAAGGCCTCTCAAGTGAGGCCTTCCGTACACACGTAGACTACTTCGCACATGAGACACTCGGGATTATGACATGCCAATTAGGACACAATAACACATTGTATCGATAACGCATGACGTATCGTACGACAGACGTTGTAAGCTTCTAACCTAGCTAGCCATGGCAAGATACCCTGTCCAAATTTCATGGTGGGCGCACGATGAAGTGACGGTGGCGGGTTACTTGTCATGTTGCACGGTTTTCCATTTCGGAAATGGAGCAATCCAAAAACCCCTTACTAAACATAACCCAAGCACTTAAAATACTACAACTGTACTACACCCACGTGGCGGCGCACGTGACAGCTACGTCTGCAATTCATGCAATTTAGCAGGGCCTTATTTACTGCTGCACGAATAAGCTATTTGGCTTCCGCAAGCGCTTGGGCCGCGTGGTCTCTTGTTGCACGAGCGCCATGTGCGCTGCGAGCAACAGGTCTATCCCTGCTGCAAAGGTCGTTGATAGGTCCCCATCGTTGCTGTGCCGGGTAGGGCATCGCCGGTGGCGCTTGGGACGTTGGCCAGGCGTTGCGACGACCATGAACTCATGGTGACAGGATCCGCAAGCTTGCTGCGCCGGTTTCGAGAGCACCTGTAACGTGGGTCGCACGGCGTCAGACCGACTACTGTTATTAGTGGATCCATTAGCAGCCGGCACCGGGAGAAGTCAATAGTGGCCCAAGAAAGGCATTGGCACCGCAAGCACGCAAGCAACCGGGTGGACAAGGAGACGCACACGCATGTTGAGCTGTGCGCGTCTCCGTCGCTTTGCCATGCTGACAAATTGTCGGTTTCGCCTCTCGACCTACCTGCGATGGCACGGTGTTGTCCCTCCAGTTTTCACAGCCGTCATCCCGTGCAGCCGGGTGGGACGAAGAACTCTCCCCTTCGCAGCTACTGGGTACTGTATTACGTACGTCCCCCGTAATCTTGAGGCCGCTTTCGCCAGGTTGGATCTCTGCATCCGTCCTTTGTGGGGATGTCAGTAGCGGCAAAGATGTCGCATCCGTGGTCGAGGTCTCACTTGTCTCCTGCTGTTGCTGCAATTGTTGTTGTTGCTGCTGCTGCTGCTGCTGCAGCGGAACGCAGCGGAACGCATCCTTGTTTGGCAGAGGGTATGTGTGGTCATCTGGACTGTCAGGGGACTCGTCCCGCTGTGGCCGCTGCTTCCGGATTGTGGCAGGTGAGGGCAAGCAATCCCCGAAGAGCCGCCGGGCAGGGGCTGGCGCAGATTCCTACGCGGGGGAAGGCATAAGGAAAGGATTCGGTAAGAGGCCGTTAACAAATATTATAAATAAGGGGGTGTTACACTGTGGGCGACTCGCCCTGCAAGACGAGCACCGGGCACACGAGCATATATATGGTCCGGTCACGCCCCTTGGTGCTCGCCCATGTAGGGCGAGTCGCCCACAGTGTAACACCCCCCAAAAAAATATATATGTATATATATATATATATATATATATATATATTCTTGTAAGTAAGTTGTGCCTGTCTTCGAGGGATCTCACAATTTGACTAACTTGGTTGTGCAGCGTACCGACCTGCGACTTTGCTGGTGCTCAAGTAAGTGTACGGCAAAACGGCCATGGTACGTAATCACGTTTGCAAATACAGTTGGTGGGCGATCTAGCAGTTTGACCGATATGCCGATGATATGATACAAAGATAAGATATGATTAAGAAAAATACATAATAACAGGAGCAAAAGCTTGAACCCAGCGCTAGCAACATGGCTACATAAGTTGTGAACGATCTGATCTGATCTGCCCGCAAGCAATAAATCCCGTCCAGGAAGAGCGCCCTCCATCAAGAAGCTGAACGAGGCGGAACGGTAGGATGATTATCGCCCGCCGTACGCACCCTCATTTTCGCTGCGGTAGATGTGTATGATCCGTCAGCGGCCGAATATCAAGCACCACCCTAGTTTCAACTATAGCGCCAGCTCCTACCTGCGCATCGCTTATGTGCTGCTGCAGTCGTTGATGGTGCCGTGATGCGACCTCCACAACCAAGCACCCGCCCTCTACAGACCAGCCGTGGAGGGAGCATCCGAAGCCCACGCAGGCCGGCTGCTGCCCGGTGACGCGGTAGGACGTGAGGCCGATAGGGTTCAAGTGGCGACTGACGCAGCCATGAACGGCTTCCAGAGCCTCAGCTGATTGTGATGGGTCGCGGCTAAGACGCTTGAACACCACGGTAAGGCCGCACTGCAGCACTAAGTTCATGTCGAAGTTCCGCTCAATTAGCGACGTGGGAACGACAAGGTTGAAGCGCTGCTGGGCGGGCGGCTTGAAGATGTTCGTGTGAACTCCCACGGATGAGTCATGACGGACGAAACGAGGACAAGGTGGAGCCTGCAGGTGTGAAGCCAAGGGGAAAGAACGAGTTAGATTTGGTAACTTGGTGCAATGCTCGTCGTGGACCAGGTGGGATGTTATTGGCATTCACAGAGCAATTGGGTACTTTCGGAATTGTACAACGAACATAACGAACAACGCAGGCCTACAGAAAACACTTACATCGCACGGTGAGCCGAATGTTGGTGGCAAGGCTCGGACTGGAGGCAGCCTAAGATGAGCAGCCCATTCCTGCAAGCGGATCGGTTGGGTCATCATTTTCTATTTCCCAAATCTATTTCACGATCGAAATACTTTTAATTTTAAAGTCTTACCATTCCTGTTGAACATGGTACCTTCATCCCCGGCATTTTGGTAACTTGGTTGTAAGGGCTGTCGCAAAGGCTGCTGTTGGATTTCCTTGATTTGCCGATGACATTAATGCCTAATTTACAAATCATTGGTATGTCGTAAGCCTGTGCATATCAACTGTCGAGTTGCGTCGATAGTGCGATAGTGGCTGGCGACAGCCTGTAGTAATGATCCCGTACATCCTGTTTGTGCAACAGTATGTTGCTTTACCTTTTGGATTTTGAATGTCAAAAGCCTATTTATATGTACCGTGTATATGCAACGCGTGGCACTGCTTCGACTGCAGGTCGGGATAGGCAGTAGCAGCCAAAATACTCTCAACTGCAGACCGATACGATAGCTGTGCACATGCACCCAATAGTTTTTTAATACGTATTGGGCACGGATAATGTGCATATCCCGCGAATGGTGGCCCCGGCGTGTGACAGTTGTAGCTGCAGCGCGTCGTCAAAGGATGAATGGCCCATTCGGGGCCGGACTGTATGATTTGCGGAAAGAGCTCAGGAAAATAACAGCTCTAATCTCATACAGCTTTGGGGATTAGGGTAACTTGGCATTTCAGACCTGCTTTTTTAGGACTACATTACGTTACAGTCCTCAGTACAACCTGCCATGGCCTGCCAGACCCTGCTAGGGCAGAGCCATCATGCAACTAACAACCTCAAAAGAGAGATGGATTAACGTGATCATTACGAGTATTACTGTGCGGTTCTCTGCCCGTAGCATCAACCTGGATACTTTGGGACCAGCACACTACTCATAAACGACGCGGCGTCAAAGAAATTGTATCCTCCGTATTGCAATGTGCGTTTAGGATCGGAGTGCCAGCTAACTGTGTTTTACGGCATAACGACCAGATGAATACGGCCAGGCTAGGTAAAAAAATAGGTGACCACCCGACCACAGCTATTTCACAGCTATCCGCCGCTGCCAATTGAAGGTCAGAAGCGCATGCTTAGTCGAATGCCCACTGGTTCTCGCGGCGAACCTCCTCCTCTTCCTCCGGTGTAAAGTCGTTCTGCAACAATGAGCATGTCCATGAGCACAGCGGAAGACGTTAACATCGTGGTCTGAGGGCACGGACCTGCACTGCTCCTAATGTGTTGTGGCTAAGTGTTATGTGTTGAGTGCTATATTATTTCAACCACATTGAATTCCATGTTCCGGGCCCTGACGGATGCGTGCATCACTCCCGTGCTGCGTGTTCCCTTCCTCTATCTTCCAGCGGTAACATCATCCGCGGTAACCTGGTGATCGGCACTATCAAGAACATGGTGAGTAAGGCAATGTTCGATGTGACGATGCCCTCATCTTTCAACATCCTGCAAGCGGCCAACTGGGTCACGGACAACACAGCCGCCGGTTCGGAGCGCTGCGGGTTCATATTTTACGGGCCACCATGTGGCAACTACGCCAACGGTGCTTTCCTGGACAACACGGCACACTCATCCCTTGTGGGATTGTGGTACCGCGCCAGTAGTCAGCCGGTGCAGGCAGAGCATTTGTACCATACCTACCAGCCAGTGGCAAGATTGCAAGCGTTTCTCAAGCTCCGTTGCATAGCGCCCGTGAGATTCCCAAGCCCCCATGCTCCTGCAGCTGACAGGGGAGAGAAAACCCAAACCACTAACCCCTGAGCTGAGCAATCTCCCCCTCTCGCCTTAATATTGAACGTCTTGCGGATCTCCTCAGGCGTTTTCCCCTTGATCATTTGAGCTACTGTCTGGCAGGTGAGGTCCAAAAGGCCCTTGATGTTTAAGTAGTTCGCAGCCTGAAGGAACCCGTAACAAGAGCGTGAATCAATTCAGCTGCACTCCAAATATACGAAAGCATTCCTTCATTCATTGCGCTTCGCGACGTAAGGAAACCCGCGTTGCTTACCAGAATTAAGTCGAACAGAGTGGCTTGGTCCACCTTCACAAATTCCTCATCCCAGCGTTTTATCTCGTCTTCTGTCTTTGCGGGCTTGTCATCAGTGCCCTTCTTCTCGGCTTCGACGTGATATTTGCTATACTCAATAACTTTTGCCAAGATCCGCCCAGAAACGTTGGGCAGCGGAATAGCGTCTTCAACACCAGCATCTTCGACTAAATTCTTAACCGTCTGGGATTGAAAGGCAGCCTCCTCGTCCACTTCAAACATCTGTGTGTCTGAGCTCAGAAGCTTCACCTTGTTTCCGGACATTTTCGCAATTGTTGACACGATAAGGATAGTATCGAAGGCCAATAACACTACGCCACTAAAATAGAAGGTGAAATCCTAATGGCGTTCGATTAAAATCGTTCCCGTGGGCCCTGTGCTGGGTGCTGCGGAATGACGCAGACCTTGTAGGTTTGGGTTTTATATCATTATATGCATCCCAACGTATACATTCCGAGACCAGGCGGCAAAGATACCTGCAAATTCCCAATGCACAGGCTCAAGGTACTATCAACAACAGGTTTTAATGCATTTTGATTACTTATATATTAATGTATATGCTTTGACTGAAAGCTTGCAAACAAGGGGTCGAAACATTTGTGATGTACCACCGACGTCTACACCACAGAGCTAGGGATCGGGAAACGCATGCCAAGATGCCATCCCCGCAAGCCCATCAGGTTTGTTGCCCTTTGTGTAAATAAATGACAATATTCATCGTAGATGAGGTGTAATGTGCAAAGAATTCAAATCGGGAGCCTGCGGACGGCCGCCAGCTTGTCGGCTCCGGCATAGTATAGGACAGGTTGATGACAACAGAAGGGAAAGAACAGATAGCATCTCCGGTTCATGTTCGCTGGTCATTAGCATATCCTACAAGTTGCCATATAATGTATTGTGATACTTTGACGTGGCAAGCATTACCGTACATGCACAACAAGCCAGTTCTCTTGATACAGGGAAATTTAATGCGATTTATTCATCGTATGGTCTCAATCTTCCAATTATATCTTTCCACATCTGCTAAAACAGAATATCTACAAAGAGACGGCAGCTTCGGAAACGTACAATTCGTGAGGCATTTGCCACTTGAAGCCCACGTCTCATGATGAGCCGCTTTCAGCCTATAGAAGAGCGATTGCGTTTCGGCGACGGTCTTAATTGGCCTTGATAACTGCCAGAATTGGGCAGTGACGGCTGACGTGCCACAGCAACGATTTGGTAGGAACCGTGTTACATCCATGTTAAGAGGCTAATTGACTTATTGGTTTAATCGCCTGTCAATCTTCGCTTGTGTCAGTTATCTATCTGAAAGGAGACGGGGGGGGGTCAAGCTATATATCGGCGCTTTCGGTAGCAGCACTGGCTCAAGTTCTCTTCTCTCAGCTTTACGAGTGAACCATGACGGACGCTAAACGGGTACGTGGGATTTTCTTCTTGGGTGAGTGGTCATCGGTACATGTGAACTTCATTCTAGCGATTTTTAACACTAATTTATATCTTTGGTTGTATAACTCCCTTTTCACCTGTGCTTTATAACGGCGAGACAAGCGCGGCGCTAACGGTGATTAGGGTTTCGGCTTGCCCCTGATTGACATGCAGGAAATTTCCGGCTTTTTCATTTCGGTGGATAAGTTTGCATCACATGTTGCTGCATTGGCCAGCCCCGACTGCGCCACGCGGCACCTTCGGCTATTCCATAATGAGCCACACCACACCGCCGCGGTCGTGGACGCGCTTAGCCGCAACGCATCCGTTACCAGCCTAGACATCTTTGAACTTGATCCTGTCGCAGCCAGCACGCTGGCCACTGTGCTCTCTGCGTCGCCACGTCTCGCATCTCTTGCAGTACATCATCCCCATGGCCACGAAGCCGTCCAGAAACTTTGCTGTGGCATCGCTGCCAGCCTCAAACTGACAAGTCTCCATCTCTCGCTCCTGGACGCGCGCGGCGTGGCCGCCCTCGCTGCCGCGCTGCTGGCGTGGTCATCGCATTTGGGTGCTGTCTCACCCAGCAGCGCTGGCGTCGCAGCCCTCGCCAGCGTTCGCGTCCCCCGGCTCCGGCACCTTCGACTGGAGAAATGCGCGTTCACGCCCAACGCAGCGGGGGCGCTTGCGGAGGCGCTCAGCTGGCAGACGGGGGCGCTATCACAGTTGGATTTGGTGGATTCGGACTTGGGGGATGCGGCCGCCGAGGCTCTGCTGGCGGCACCAGGCTGGACACAGATGTCTGGTTCCGGCTCGGTCTTGAGCAGCTTGACCCTCTCCTCCTGCCGCATTGGCTTGCGGGGTAAGTGCCGGCGCCATCTTAGTCGCGGCAATCGCAATCACCCCAATGACCCGACCAGGCGGGGGGAAGGGATGACTGGACGGGCTGAGGGGTGCGGTATGTGCGGGTTCATAGATTCATCCCGCTCACACCGAACTCCCCATTCTCAGTGACGCAACTTTAGTCACGGTCTTGCAGTTTCGGAGCTAAAGGCTCAGTCCGGAAGGGATGTTAGGGGGGTTTCCCTAAGGTCGGATCTTTCGGGCGATTCGGAATATGCCGCGAAAGGATTCAGGTCTGGAAGGCTGAGCAGCGCCAGCCGCGGAAGGCACCGTTACCCGCTGCCGCATTGATTATTCCGCCACGTATGACACAGGAGTGAGCTTCATTTCCGACATGGCGACCCAGCCCCAGGGTGACAGGCGAATATCAGTGATGTGATGTCGTTCATATCTTGTTGCGCAAGTGGCATTTTTCTTAGTCTCCTACGTTTGGAGGAACGTCCTGAAACCGGAAACGAGCCATCCAAACCCCCTTTGTCCCATCTCTCCGCCGCGCAGGGGCCAGCCAGTTAGGCCGCCTGCTGGCCTCCTCACCGAACCTGCAGTCCCTCAACCTGGCAAACAATAAGGCCCTCGGCTGCGAGGGCGCGCGAGCCCTAGCGGAGGGCCTGGCGAGGAACCGCGGCCTCCTGCTTTTGGATCTGTCGGCATGCGGCATCGGTGCTCTAGGCGTGGAGGCCCTTGCCGCGGCGCTGCGACCCAGGGACGACGGCGCTACGACCGACGCAGGCAGTCCGCCGCCGCCACTACAACAACTGATTCTGGGCTTTAACGCCGTGGGTTCGGTCGGTCTAGCGGCGCTGCTCGGGGCCATGTCCGGCCCACGGACTTGCATGCTCCGAAACCTGCAATTGGATCACAACCGTGTGCGGGGAGTAGAGCTGGCGGAAGCGCTGCGGGGTCTGGCGACGGCTGCGGAGCCGCTGCCGCGGGTGACGGCGCCGTTGGAGCAGCTGTCTCTTGCGGGTAACGCACTGTACGATGACGGCGTGAAGGTGCTGGCGGTGTGCCTGGCGGAGGCGCCCTGCCTGGAGCAGCTGGACCTGCGGGAGAACGGCATTTCGGATGACGGCGTGGCGGCGTTATTGCCTCTCATACCGCCGCGGGGCGTTGGCGTCCGGCTCAGGGACGGAACGCAGCATCCTGCCAGGGGTGTGCGCATCACGGCTGCGGGAAGTCCGCCGGAACCGACAGCATCGCCTGCAGGCCTCCAGGGGTTGCTGCTGGACGGGAATCGGCTTCATAACGCCGGGGCTCAGGCGCTTTTGGCAGCCGTCACAGCGGCGCCCCAGCTGTGGCGGTTTTCGGCGGAAGCCAACAAGTTGACAGGTATAGCTGGGATACCGACCCCGTGCGTATGGGGGGTTATGGAGTCAGGGAAAAACTGGAGAACACGTTGAGCGAGTGGCGGACGGAGGTTGGCGGTGGCGTGTTGTCCGGTTCCCACCACAAGAAGCCGCACTTTCAGCAAAACGCGGGATTGGCGCGTTCTCCATCCGCGTGCGGTAACCTCTCACATCGCTCGGCCCCGTGGCCCGGTGTCATTCCCTTCCCACGTTTGCTGTTTGTTCAGAATTGTACGCACACTCTCAACGTTCCGTCGCATCTCGTATGCGACGCTGCCGTTCAGGTCATTTTCCGATGTATCGATATACCGCTCTCCGATTTGCCGCCTGCCTGGTGCAAGTCGGACGTAGTTGGCTAGTCGGAACCGGCTCTGAGTGCAGCTCTCACAGAACGCCTCTCTCTCGGCCAATCCGTGTCCTGTCACGCTCTCGTCCCGCTAACACTCTTCTCGCCCCCAATGCGCCCTTTATTTGGTGCCCCTGAAGACCCGGCGCTACGATTGTCGCTCACCCAGCTAAGCCAGCAGAGGGCCGCACGTCATTCGCAGTTGGTAGTGATGGGCAGGTACTACTCGTCGTCGTCGTCTTCCTCGGATGACGGCGCAGGTGGCGGCCGCGTAAGCGGCGGCGGCAGCGCTGCCGCGGAAGCGGCAGATAGGGTCAGCGGCCGCGGAGCCGGCGGCATCGGGCCGCGCAGGAGTCACGAGGCGACGTCGCCGATGGATGTAGACCTCACGGCGGCAGCGGCGGCGGGACTCGCGGCTGGTGGCAGCAGCGGCACCCAGCACCATAAGCACCGGTTGGAGGATCGGGATGCGGCAGCGGACGGCGACCAGGGTGGCAGCGGCGCTGACCGGCAGCCGCTGCGGAATGTGGCGGCGCGCGGCGCAGATGGCACGGCCCTGCCTGCCGGTGGGTGTGGTGATGAAGCTCTCGCGGTACCTGCATCGTCGCTCTCCGTATCGCAGGGGGGACGGCAGGCGGCTTCAGAAGGCTGGTGCTCTCTTCCGCATGCTGGCGGCGGGACGAGCATCATGGCGGTCGGCCGTAACTCTTGGTGGGTTCAGGGGCTCGTCGGTTCAGGGAATGTCTTTTTCTTCGGTTCTTCGTTTCTCGTAGTAAAGGTTAGGGGCCATGGGCTGACAGGGTTGGACATTCTGGTCAATCAACCCTGTCAAGCCAAAATTTGATCTGAATGTCAAGCGTGGTCCAAGTTCCTTTGACTGAATGTACGCCACTGCTTCCGTACAACGCTGCAGGACAAACAGCATCGCCGTACCCGGTAACCGTGATCGGTCTTCCGGTGGCAGCTCGTCCATGGACAGCGGGTGCGGGTGCGACATGATCATGCTGGGGACTGACGGCGCCGCCGCCGCATCGGCCAAGGCCACACCTTTGGCCACCGCCGGAGGCGTCCCGCTGTGCACCTCGCCCCCTCCTGCCATGTGCTTCATAAGGGCCATCTCAGGGGTGGGTGGCACCACCTCCGTGGGTGTATCGAAGCGCGTGAGCGCGGTGGGCGAGTCCGACCACCCGGTCCCGGGGTCGGCGTGCAAGGTGCCCCAGCAGGTGCTGCCCGCGTGTCGCCGGCCCCGATACAAGCCGCTGACACCGGAGCAACAGCGGCTGTTTGAGGACTTCTAAGTTGCATGGTTTTGCAAAGCACAAAGATCTGTTAAGAGTGTGTGTGTGTGTATATTTCGCCAAATTGCGCTTCTCTCTCCATTCGCTCTTCCGCAAGCCGGCGCCCAAATGGAACATGGACCCGCGCCAGCACTACGTACTGCGGACATTTTTTCATTTCCCGCCCGGAGATCCATTGGCCTGCGATCCGGAACAACTGCCATGGCGCACGCCGGCGCAGGGACTCGGTCGTGTTTTCCTGTACCTTCATGTCACAACTAACGGCGCTCCATCCTTGATGAGTGGTGATTGAGTGGCGGTTGCTTCAGCCGAACGAGATGTCAATGTGGATTTGGGTCCATGATTTTTTTCGCATAGCAGGGTACGTTACGGTACTGGTGCTGGTGCTGTTGTTCGAGCTGCCGGCGACACGCTGACCACCGCTGGGTGTGTGAGCGAATGGGTGCCGTCTGGCCACCGGTCTCGCGTTTCACGTCTTCCTTTCGTTCGCAACATTCTAAGCTGTGCTGGATGGATATCCGCCGGGCTTAAGCTGCACAGGTTGCAACGTGGGAATCTTTTTGTTGTCCTGATCATAAATCCGTTTGGCTGCTAGCCTCACTCACCTGAAAATGCACACTTCCTGTGGGGCGCGCGGCGCGCCAAAGGCCGTGTAGTACGGGTGGCCGTTCGTTAGGGCGTTTGCCGGGGTGGCAGCTGCAGTGGCAGGGACGGTGGCGGTGGTGTAATTCTTGGGACTCCCGGTTCTGATCGCTGTTAGGGTTATTCTCAAATTCTGGGTGCAGGACGGCCAAAGCTTGCGTGTGTGTATGTTACATGAATTTAGCGTCGTTGCGCCGAAGTGCTGAAGTAGGCGGCCTCAAGTAATCTATTCTGGACGATCCACTTCACGTTTTCCAGACACACGTTTTTCACACGTGTTCGATGCGTTTTGCCACTGCAAGGAAGGTTGCGTTGCTCGAGTCGCGAGAAGGTCGCGGGTCGACTTGCTGTTTCCCACAACAATAATCTTCTTCCTCCTCTTCAAAAAGATACCCCAACCCTCCAAAAGGAGATGTCCTGTATCGGGGCTAAGGATAAGCCGGCATGTTTATCATCCAGGTTGATTGATTGGTTGGCTCTGTGCTGGCGGGAAGTCATGTGGACGTTGGACCGAGCTAGTACATAGTTGCTGAGTTTCTGCGGTTTGGCGGCATGCGGATGGAGGCGGCGACACAGGTGGGGGTGGGGGTGCGGATGGCAGCAGCGCGACCGGTTGGCAGCAACTGGAGGTGCCTGCATTGGCGCCCCGGGCGATGATGGTTCGCAAGATTGCGGTGATTAGGTTCAGGTGGCCCCGGCGGCATTACCGTCGCAGGCTGCAGTCCGCCGGAAGCGGGCGGCCAACAGCGCCCGGAGTCGGTTTATTTGCGCGTCGAACATACTTCGATGGTTGCTAGGCGTAATGCAGAAAGGAAAGTAATAATGGGAGCAGCCGGGGCGGAAGCGGCAGATTTTGTTGGTGCGCGACGTATTGTTAGGTGATAGGGGGACTGGCGGTAGGGTCCCAGGCTTTTGGCAGGCGTTGCGGCGCGCTGGCTGCGTTGCGTTGTGCGCTTTTCCAGCAGCCGTATCGCTGGCCTTCTGTGCGTGCATGCATGCTAGCGGCAGCAGTAGCGACGGCAGCGGGGGCGGCGGCGGCGGCGGCGTCCTAACGATCATTTCGGCAGGCGCTGCCAAGCCGGGTACATGGGCGCGTGTCGGTGTTTCCTAGCTTTTCGTATTTTTATTGCGCGGGTTATTGCGGTTCGCCGTTTTGGGTTCGAGGTGCAGCTTTTGGAGGAGGAGGCGAGCGCGCGGGTTGTGTAATCTCTCCCATGAAGCTGGCAGGTAATAGAAGGGGAATCCCTGCTGCTGCTGATGATGATGATGATGGTGGTGGTGGTGTTGATGGCAGATGGCATTTGGCTTACCCTCAGGGAGGCTATTATGAGGCTGTTATCTGATCCACCGTGATCAAGCCATTCACGGCCCGTACCAGGCTGCTGACGAGTGTTCGAAAAGCATTTAACATGGACGCACGTCAGCTAACTTGCTCTGCGCGCGGTATTGCGATTTTGTTTCAGTTTCCTTTACTTCCTGTACACGGTCCTCCCACCGCATTGGAAGCCATTGGCCTCCGTAATTCGCTGGCTTTACCAGGCTATCAGACCGTCCTGTTACAGGCTTGGTCCTCGCCAGCGCACTCGCGTGATGCCCGCTCACCGAGTCGTGCGGTGCACGCCTGGGGGGCATGGGAGGACAACTGGGCGATGCAAACGTGTGGTTACGGAGGATGCCGCTGTTGTTCGTATGTGTGTGCGTGCGTGTGTGCCTGTGTATGCATATCTATGTGTATGCGTGTCTGTGTTTGTGCGCATGTTCGGTGGCCCGGTGTTGGGACGAGAGGTACAGTGCTGTCGCGCGACGCGCTGCGGGACACCGCTGTGCTGCTTGTGACTGCGATGCATTTGGAGTCCTGGGGAGCCTGTGGTGAGGAGTGGCGACTCCCTGTGATTTTGGCGGCTACTTGCGGAAGTGCGATGCTTACACCCCTATCGTGTGGCGTGCTTGCTTGTTTGTCGTCATAGCGTTAATTGTTAGCGACGGACTGTACAAAGGATATCTTGAGGGCTTTGGATCGCCAAGGTCGCTTCGCCGAGCAGAGCGTGCTGTCCTGCACCGTGGGATCGGTGAGTTTCTGTGTTTGGTGCACTGATGGGTCGGTGTCTGTTTCTTTGCCGTACGCTAACGAGCATCTCGCATTTGAGGTCATCCAGAAGCAGGAGCCAGCAGCAGAGACAGCGGCGACAGTTGTCGAACTAGATGATGCTGGATTGCTGGATTACGCTAGTGGGATCTATTAGGCTTTCGATCTGTGTTCAAAGATCATGATGTTGGATGCCCACTTCGGCGGCACTTCGGAAGCTTGTGAAGGAGAAGCCGACGTTAAGTGGCGCCTCTTGAGGACCGGCACTCAGTAGGAGGCTGCTGGGTTTATATGAGAGACGGTGATATCGCATACCCTCGTAAGAAATAATGTGGTCATTCAGCTTGGTTCTGCCGGAAGGCGTGTTGATGTGTGTGTGTGCAAATCCTAAGCGCATGGAAGATATTGTGTGTTCCATGCGCGAATGCGTTAATAGAGAGAGACACTGCGAGGGAAAGAGGCGCGAATAGGGCCGAGGACGCGCGCCATGAGCATTTATGTCTTCAGACGGGGCCTTTGGTGCGCGATTTAAGTCATAAGTTTATGTGATATCAGAAGGACCATGCACTTGCAATTTTCCGTCAGCTCGATGTTGCAACCCTTTTTACAATTGTATCCATAAGATTCCTTTTTTTCCAGCTGGCACAAGTCGATTTGTTATATGCGTTCTGGTAGGTGTTTTTCTTCAGTGCGCTCCTACAGGCCTCGTTTGGGCAGGCAAGTAGATGGTGTGCCGATGGTTCGTTCCTACTCCCTGTTTGTTGTTCGTACCCCTTTTTGGACGTAATGACGTTATGGCTGTTGCCAGATTAGGCGACCTGCTCTTACGCCCTTGTGCACATATCGCGTCTGTCGATGGTCAGAAGTCACAGCGCTGTGCGATGCGCTATGCGTTTTTGTCCCCACTGGCTTGTTAGGGCGCGTGATACGCTCCACTCCCGAACCACCCTCGAATGCTTTTTTATCTTCTAGAAGAAACGGCCGGGGTGTGGCGGGGAGCATGGGACAAGGCGCAGAACCATGAACCTCCTGGGCTGCTGTGTTTCAATACACCTCGTGCAGACATATTGTTTGACCGTTTTGCCCCTGCCATGCGTGCAATCGCGAGTTTCCAGGGCATATAGGTAGAAACGCGGTATGGTGGCGTGCCGCACGGATGGTTGAATCAAAATGCATGTTTTCCACACAGGTGGTTAAGAAGATAGCGTCCTGGGACGCCGCTTTGTGTCCGGGATGCGGTGACAGTATTGATGCCAGAATGTGTCTTCCCATTTTTAGGTTTGTCATGTGTGGGGAGGAGGCGTGGCGGTGGCGGTGGCGGTGGCAGTGATGGATGCGCCGCTTTCACCCTTTCCAGAAGAGATTTAGAAACGGTTGGGCTTTCAGTACTTGTGATATACGTGGAGGCGGAGGAGGTTGTTAGTTCGTGGGGGTTTGTGCTTTGGGGCGTGCTTTCCAGGACGACCCACTAGCATCACCAATTGGCTGTAGGTGCATGATGCTGTAAATGGAAGCTGAAGAAGTTATGCGCTTTACCTTCGACCGCTGCTGCTTAGCGCGCTCTTATTCGTGCCCAAAACTTAAGACAGGCCTCTGTCTCTCCACGAACCAACCCGAAAACCACAACGCCGTTTTACCCAATCCGGGTTATGGGCACCGCCCCAAAAGCTACCATGATTTTTGCAAGCACTGCATCCAGCATTCGCCAATGCAGACTCCCAAGCCAGGGGAGAGGAAAGAGACCCGGGTCGCCATGCATCCAAGGCTGGCGGCAGTAAAGATTTTATGTAGATACAGATAAGCAGCGCGTGGGAGGTGCCTACGTATATGTTGCTTGGTAGCAGCTAGATGATGCAACGCTGGTATCCACCACGGGTCTGATGGCAGCGCGCTTCATACCGCCTTCCCTTAGTTACAGCTACAGTGCAAAGGGTGGTGTACAGTGGAGCTTAAGGATGGGGGCTGCCACGGTTAATAGCACAGGGGGCAACAGGAAAGCACCATGGAAGTAGTGGTGACTTATCATTGTGGGTCCTGCCATCTTCTGGTTAGGAGGTTTCCAAAAGGCGCCTCACATGCCGGTCTGCTGTGTCATCGATGTCTTTGGTGAGCGGCGCTTGCCAGTGAGAATGTCCGTTGGGCAGGGCAGGGCAGGGCACGTGCATCCTATCGCTTTCCCAGGGTCCCGTGGTCTGGTGGTTGCGAGTGTGTGCATGCATGCCCCCGGCCGTGGGCTTGCCCCCCCCACCTGAACCTTCTTCGAGCCCGTGTGGAAAAGCCCCTGTGTGGAAATGTAAAACCTGTGGCACCAGCGTTCAGCCTACTGACGCTACCGAGTAAGGCTGCTGTTCTTTCTTTAGCGGAATGAACGCATCCAAAGTGTAACCATGCATGATAGCCATTCTCGACGCCACGCCACGGGATACATACATGCTCCCGGTTTGCTGGATAGTACCCTTGGACCATTGTAGCGTCCATCAGTTGGTTGTTCTTAAAGCGTCTGTGCTTTAGGTGAGGGCCTTGCTGTTCGTTCGTGTTCCAGCCCCTGTTGTACTGCAGCAAACGATGAGGATCGCATGCTGAGCATGTTATCGTTTGCGTATTCCCAGTATCTGCCACCCACGCGGGGTTGGACCTGTAGCCAGGCCCCCAAAAATAAACGCACAGCTAATACCCATTATGTTGGGAGACGGTGAATAAGTTGTGTAACGCGATTGAGGGCCGCTACCCTGGCACCAGCGATTCAGGGAGTGGATGTCGAAATGGGAGGTGCGATGCAGAATCCTTTCATTGGATGGCATTTCTACAAAAGATGCGTGTGAGGTCAACTAACAGCGTGGGGCCATTTCCTAGCAAACGAGCCTCAAGAACTTAAGTACTAATATAGATATTCAACTTCCTGAGACATTGAATAGCTGTATCTAAGCCGCTATATCCCGTAAATCCGAAAAATGGTCATCCAAATAAGCTCTGGTAGTGTCCACCAGCTGCGGGTTGCTCCAGAGGGGGGCACTAAAGCACCAGCTGCCAGGGGCACACGCGGTTGTGTATCGATAATTGTTGGCATCGGCATGTCCGCCAGAGCAGTGACAAGACGCACGAAAGCTGGGCCTTTACAAACAAGACGCTTGCCCAGAATCGTGACAGGCTGTGTTTTGTGTTTGTCTCCTCGGACAGGAAGGGTGTGTGGGTGTGTGCTGCAAGGTGGCAATGACGCAAAAGCACTAGTAGTGCCAGCAGGTGCCACGGGTGACCCATGGGAAGCAGTCTTCACATGCCCAAACAAATATACATATACGTCGAATTGCCAAGCTAATATGTCGGGCGTGCAGTCATGGACTAAGGACGTCGGACTCCTGATGATTTGGAATACGTGGGACGATTTGGGTCGTAGGTCCTAGGCGCCCATAGACCGCATACTGTCCCATCTGTCCCCATAGTCCCCTGTTCTACCATTACCCATATAGGGATCATGGTGCCGCCCACATTTAGGGGTCGGTTTTTCCGCTTTTCCATCCTGAATATCGACCCATCGGGTGGATTTAGGATCCCACATATCATCCTTTCCTTGCGGTTGCTGCTGTTAGCTTCTAGGTATGCCAGCCACCTAAATGTGGTCAAGTGTTATTTTCTGTCATGAATATTTCTGGTACTTTTTTGGAATTGGCTGGTGATGAATGCGACCAACGGGTTGTCCTCCTGCCTTCTATCTTTCAGGGTGCGTTTGCGCTTGTTCATCCGGTCATGTTTTATAGGGTCTGTTCCCTTCAGTTTCAAGCTTGCCTGAAGAACGATAAAAATGCGCTTGTGATGGGTACATTATATATAAAGCTGTTCTGAGTCGTACGAGCTCTCGCCAGCTTGTATGTAAAACATACCGAGTAAACATTAATCCACGTGCACATTCTTAAGAGGTAATCCTCATGTTAAAGGTCTCATAATATTGATAACAGCGCAGTTTCGATTGACCTATTAGGACATATACTTTATTTCCTATCAAAAGTCTATGGCTACTCGTTACCACCAGCTCACTTTTGGGGCTGTCCTTCTATTCACGTTTCTGTGCTTAGCTAATGCCCACAGATGTGAAGAGGTAATTTCCCCCAGCCTGAAGGCAAATTTCGGCATCGTCCTCAAATGCACGGATCAAAAGGCCAATTTGTTGAGATTATTTGACGTATGGCGGCCGACACTGGTAAACGTGACGTTCGGCAGTCTTCCAGGGGTAAGTGTTCGCCATGGGCTTACTCGCAAGTGCCTCTGGGAGCAATGGTGAGGTTCGATACGAAAATTGAAATTGGTTTTTCAGGTCCAACTCACCGTTTACTCAGCATCAACGCTGGAGGAGCTTATCGACCCATCTTTGAAAAAACGATCCTTGCGCTGGTGCAAAGTGTTTACAAGGGGGTGTTTGATGGAGTTGCCGGTGTCCACATCCCCGTCAACGATTTACATTGGCGCCGTGAAGCCTCTCTTCACTGGTAGGTCTTTTTAGCGGCGGCATACTGCAGGACGGTTTTACCGCGTGACATATACATATGAATTTCTGGTACAAGTTTGAAATGCAACTATCCAAACGCCGAGTGTTGATTTGGAAAAGCCGGGCGTTGAGCTCTTGCTTGCAACTGACGATTGATGTGTGTTTCAGCAGATTGCCTGATTTTTGTTGTCTGTTGTGTGCAGCCATATCATGGTTAGCGGCCAAATTGTCTTCGTAACGAGCAATTGTCGGTTAGTAAGAAGCTTAGTAAGAGGACCTGGCTCACCTGGTACAGATGGCGCAGCTAATTTGCCACAGTGCGTGAGTGCTCTATTCGAGTTGGGCTGTCAATTGTGGGTCTCCTTTCCGACCTGGTGAGCCATTGACTTACCAGGGCTGTGAATGGATTCCCTACAGTTGCACAGCCTGCTTACCGTGTGGAGACACGTAAGCTGAGCTTCCCGATGATCGGCGCCGTTCTCGCTGCCTGTATCCTAATTCTATATGCAACCCAAATGTCCAAGTCGATGGTCATTCGGGTAACCGGAGGAGGCTTGGCTGTCGGCCTGATTATGGGTGCTATCGTCCTATGCTGGATCAGGTATGCATGGAAGCCGCAAACTGCGGGGAGGGTTGTGGCGATTAACGTGCAAGGCCCTGCTTGTTGCACGCAGATTACACGTAAGGTTGTAGTTGCGTTACATCATGTATGCTGCAGACAACTCGCCAAGCTTCAAACCCCCATCCGTGCTGGCTCGCAGGAAGATGCTGGGTTTGCGGAGGACCTCACTTGTTGGCGCCGCTGCGGGCATCTTTGCTTGGATGGCTGGCCTCTGGATGCCCTCATGGAATCATCTTCTTAACAACACCTATCTGCTGGGCAGTCTATTTGCCTTATGGTTCTTCGGAGCGGCTACTGTCTATGTGTGGGGCGCTGGCATGAATAACCCCAGGCTCGATGTCGCGCTGGTGCTTGTGTTCCGGCTGCTGGGACTCGTACTGCTCTACATGGGGACCTGGACAAACGAGCCCTTGGCATATACCGTCCAGGTCCTGGCATGGATCTGGTGCTTTTCGCCCACTGCCTGGCAAGTTAGGGAATGGGGCTAATGATTTGTGCCTTCGTTCATCAATAGCGGCATGCGTTGTTGTCTTCCGTTGAGCCGTTATCTTGTGATATGCGGTGTAAGCAGGATGTTAGAAAGCAAGGATAAGGACACCGCACACATTGAGTGCGTTGTCATGCTGGGGTCTGGTTTCAGCAATCAGTTGCTTAGGGCTTCACACGGTTTAGTTGTTTTAGTGGTTTGTCAATTGGCAACTCGATGGGGTACGAGAGGGCGTTCTCCAGAGTGGAGATAATGATCCGCGTCGGTGGTAACCTAACTTTGATATGCTGCCGTTGTCCGGCGGGTTTCAGCCTGATAATTGCTCTGTTACGTATGGGATGCAGTTGCATGCCCAAATGACGTTATGGCGTTAAAGCACTACGCCCGCCTGTTTCCCCTAAATCGCACGCAGGCTTCAACGAATCTGGGGCATGCTTTCACGTGTTTGGCGAATCTTGGAGGACGATGACTTAATCCTAGTGGAAGATCGTCGAAGAATCCATCCACTTATCGTCAATGGCTTCATCTGGAATCGGCTGATGGTTGCAATCCCGATAGATGGGCCTGAGTTTCGAGAGCTTCTGGCTCTCGGGTACGAACCCAACGTGTATTCCGGCAAGATGGAGAAGTTAGGTGATTGAAGGCTACCAGTAAGGAACCTCGTAAGCACAGTGGCGGCCTGGACGCCTTGAACCCCTCTGCACTGTGCTGAATGGGGATTAGCTTCGTTGGGAACAAGACAGATTGGTCGGAGGTGTTTCATTTGGCAACGTCGTATTGTTTTGACTTACTTACTGGAGGGTGGTGGCTGAATGCGGTTGTTTTTCGTTTTACATTATGTAGTGCTGGCTCATCGGGGCCTTTTGGTCGTAGGGGTTGCATAGAACAGCTGTTCTGTGGAAAGGGCATTTGATGAGGTGTGCTGACATTTTTATTGCGAACAGATGGGTCACTGTCTCTGAATGGATTTTTCCTTGGCCAATATTGTGACCACACGGCAATAAATCCCTGCATGTCCTTGGATCTATTCCATTGGATGTGACCGTGTGATATCTAGGAACGCGGGAACTGATGTAATGGATTGCACCGGAAATCGGTGCGGTGTGAGAAGTATTGAGAAGTGGGAGAGGCACGGTATGATGCGCACGCATATACAACAAAATGCACTAATTGTTGTGTCAGTGTGCCGTAGAAGCAGAAAACGGGAATTAATGGATGCCTGACCGAAGACTGAAGCCGCACATGAATCATCACGACATTGGCACACAGCATTACGACGTGACATGGCATCCGACATATTGTCCGCGTTCATAAGCCCTGGACGCCTTGCTTGGACAAGCACACATCCTCCTCTGCAATCAATCCACCAATATAATGGAGGGGCGGTGGATGGTGTACATACGCCTGCCGCTGCCCGTCCGAAATGGATTAGTCTTACGGAAATTGCGGAGATAAGGAATTAAACAGGAATCACTTCACACCAGGATGGCCGCGCAAAAAGCATATATTTGCATAAAATTCACAAAAGCGAAGGTGTGAAACATTAAGCAGCCGTTCTGCTCCATTCTGTCTCGGCCTAACCAACTCCCTCGAATTTCCCCAACACCGCAGGGGCAACTAAGCCAAATTATGAAATAATTGAATCACCACCAACATGCTTTTCTCTCTCAGAACATTTTTTCATCAATCTCTTCGACCTTCTACAGCTCTGCCTACTCTCTCCCCCTTCTCTCTCTTTCTCTCGTACACATGCCAAATTTTCGAATTCCGAATAGCAATTGAAAGCTCGTAATCACGGACGTTGATATACCTGTGCCTCACAACGTGCATACACCAGCTATGTACAATGGACCCGGGTAATGGGCTTCTGCTCTCTATACGATCCCAACCCAGGAAGCTTCAAATCAACCTTCAGCAATATACTCCAAAACAATAACATCGCTCAATGCACAGCGACAAATTTTACGAAATGCCGAGGGGAAGCAAAAGCAGAACATGTGCATACATGCATGTACGATTAGGATATATACGATTAGAATGTGGTAGTTCGTTGAGATGGCGTGCATTTCCCGACCAGCACACACAGCGTGCAGTCGGTGTCCAACCCCCCACCCCCACCCCCACCCCACCCACGAGCAAGGTCGACCACAGCTTCCGGCCCCTCCCAGTACAGGGGCCCGGTTTACAACTTCTCCCAGGACATCTGAAGCTCCAATTTTGCACAGTCGGCGGTCCGGCGGCCTTTGCGCCCTTTTTTGACCCTGCAATTTCCCTCCTTCCATGCGATTTAATCGCTACATTAGTACTACACTCGCTTGTTAATTTTCTTTTCTCCCGGGGAGCTTGCTTCCTTAATTCCTGAAATCTAAATCATGGGGGCTTGGAGGGGCTTCACAATCAAATTATTTTATCCCTTTTCTTGTCAGCTTCCTATTGACCTTCACTGCGCCCATAACGCCCCCAGCGCCCCATACCAACCGCCCACGATGAAGCCCAGCACCGCCTGTACGATCCGCCACGGAACGTTTTGGAACTTAATGGGTTTGGGCACCGCCGGGCCCTCCACAGGTGTGCGAAACACCGCCTTCTGCAAGCCCTCTATCATGTAGGTGTTACCAACCACACCCAGCCCCGAGACCACATCTGCTATCGTCTGGTCTCCGGCGTATGCACCCCAGGTGCATGAACCCATAGCGCACGACACCGCGGCCCATGCATTTACTGCCACCACGCCATACCGCAGATTATCAATGGCCTGTACCACGAAACAGAGGACGGCGCCATTTGGATGGTTTTTGTTGAGAATGACCGACACACGCATATAGAAGAGAGAAAGAAGTAATACTGCGGCGAGGGCCGGGTGCTTTCCTTTAGAACGTTTTTAGGTGAGCGGGTGGGAGAGAGTAACATTGAAGTGAGGCCTGCGGAATGAAGGATCTGTGTTTCGTGGTACTGCGGGGCCTCTAGATCGCGGTGCGCCGACGGTTTGAGATGGGACACGCAGGGGTCACAGAAGTTTGCGGGCGAGTGTAGCGTAGGGCACATCATATTTCCCTGAACCACTGCGTGACTGCGTCTGATTCGTGATTCTGACTTGCGGTCTGTCAAGCCCTCCTCCCAACCACAAGCCGATTGGCCATTTTCCCACACCCCCTTCCCACTCCTCCCTCAACCCCATCATCACCTCCCCCTCCGACCCGAGACCATCTGCTTCACCTTTCCTGACCAGCCCGAATCCCATCTCCTCCTCGCCCCTCCCCGCCCACAGCGCCGCAACTCCTCCCATTCCCCCAGGGGACTACCCCACGCCACATCCCACCTTCTGTGCGGCTTTGGGGTGCGCCTTCTCCAGTTCGGGATGCAGCACCAACACGCACGACAAGGTGCCCCACAGCTGCTCGTTGGCGAAGCGGGTGGCAGCCTCCAAGAACTCCTCTGGCCCTCGAGTGGGCAGTCGCACCACCGTCAGGACCGGTGCGAAGGGTTCCACCTGCACCCCCAGGCGTACCCACGGAACGGGCAGTTGGAGGTCAAAAGAGGAGCGTGAGGGCGGGGGAGTTCAATGTTTGATGTGGGGTTAATCGTAAGGGGCTTGAAGTCGGGTTCACTGATGGCTTGGCTAAGAAATTGGGAGGAGTGATGGGAGGGCAAGCCTTAAGGGTAAGGAGGCGAAGAGGTGAGAGGTGAGAGGTGAGAGGTGAGAACAAAACGGTCAGATCCAGAAACAAAAAACCTGCAAGTGATCCGCCACCTTGTCTCGCTGTATGTAAGTGGAGGCGCTGGTGGCGGCACGCCCTGCCATAGCTGCAGGAGGATGTGTTCAGCCGCGAAATTGCCGGACTCCACCAGCCCATTCCCATTCCCATTCCCAGCCTAAGCCTAAGCCTACGCTTCGAGTACATACATTGAAGGCATACTCGGCCTTGGGGTCGGCTGGCAGCTCGTCCATGATGTTAATCAAGTACGGCAGGTTGGGACCCAGTCCCTCCCTAGAGGCTTTCCGTGGCGGGCCCTCAATGACTTCACTCCGTGGGTAGCGCTCCTTGAAGGCCTGGTATCTGGGAGACATAACGTCAGTCAGCGCGTCAGTCAGTCATGACTTCACAGACCAACAGGAGCGCCGACGTCTCTTTGTCAGTGAGAGATGGTTCGCGACCTAAATGCCCGTCAATAGGAGCAAGGTCTGAATGTCGACCCAACCCCTTCCCTGTAAGCACGCAAGATGCTCAGCATAACCTGCTCATCGTTGTTCCGAAACCAAGCAGTTATCAACTAGCCGCAACCGCAAGGCACGGAACTCAAGGCATGCACAGATGCGCGAACACCAGGCAGTTGCTCCTAATCCAGGGGCAACTAGCTTCTTAACACGCAAACAGGAGCACTCATCGAACCCCCCTCCCCAAGTACCGTTTCTGAATCCCAGTGTAGTACGGTGGATCCATGGGCGTGCCGCGTAGTACGGCCCGTACTTTCTCCAGGAAGGCCGCCTCCTGGGGCCAATCGCCCGGCAGCACTAATACCTTGGCGCTGTTGCAGTTGCATCCCACGTTTGAGGTCATGGCAACAACCAGGTTTTCCCCCTGGGCTTGGAGCTGCGAGGCGGTAAACGTCCAGCCCGCCACCATGAAGGGAGTCACGCAGCCGAGCTCACTGGTGATGGGCACCTGAGGCGGCGAGATGCGACGAAACGGGGTATAGGATAATAGGAGTGGGAAAGCCACCTTGGGGGGCGGGGAGCTGGTGCGTTCGATCAATCGGCCGGGGCGCGGTTAGCCAAATGGCAAGACAACAAGTATGGGCTAAAAAGCGCAGTTCCGAGCGCGAACTTCAAACTTTAAAGAAAGACCCTCTCGGACGGTTCGCAAAAAACAGCTCTTAATGATGTTAAAAAGCTGAGGAATGAAACCATTTAAAAGGGAGGCTTTGGTGATGTGATGCTTTGGTGACGTGAAGGCTTGCTTTGGTGTGGGCGGCGTTCCTTTGATTTCATCCGCCCACCCCATACGCGTTTTGAATGACGTATTGCATATTTGCACGTATATTTTTTTCTCAAATTGTTTCAGATTGAAATTGTACACACTTTGTGAGGCGTACCTTGAGCAGTGGGTCATTGGCCAGGCGGCGGCGCTGCTGCTCCTCTGCGGAACTCCCCCAGACGATAGCGTCGTGAGTGGCGGTGCCACCTGCACAGTGTTTATATAGTTGGCAGATAAACCATCTAACGCACGAACGAGTTGATGCACGGACAGAAGGAGAGCAAATCAAGGAAATGCCGCTAGTTTGGTCGGACGGGCGGGCGGCAAGATGGAAGCTCCCCGAACATGACAGCTGGGCCTTACGCACCCTGCGTATTGCCAGTACAGTCAACCGCTGCTGTCATGTGTCTCAAACCATCACAGAAACGGCGGTGCCTCCGTTGCTTCCACCTCGCTTTCGACTCGCCTGCTGGTGCTGCCTTTTGATCCGCCAGCCCTTACAAGCTTGGAAGCAAGCAAACAAAACCCAGGCAGCTGCAAACCCAGGCAGCCCCAAGTTATAAAGCGCAGACTCGTCCACATGCACTGTGAGAACAAACAGACATGTCCATCAATACCCTTAGCAACGGCGTGTATGTGTGTGTCTATGTGTATTATCGCTCTTTCCCAGCCCTGCTCCCCCGGGTTCCCGTGATCAGATCCGGTCTTTCGTAAACCGGCTCTCTCAGACTCTGAAGGGGGTTTTACCCCTCCGCCTCAAATCCTCAGACCCTCAGACCCTCATGTCCTCAGGTCGGATTATTACCTGTCATGTGCACGCAGTCGACTTTGGGATGGTAGACCAATGCCTGAGTGGCTGCCACGTCAGGCAGGTAGAACGACCTCACAAAGCCGGCCTGGGGAGACACCCATGGGTCAGTGCGCGCCGGGGCGAAAGTTCTGGGGGGCCGGGCAGGAGGACGTACCCATGCATCCTAGTGAATTCCATCCTAGTACGTCTCGCATCCAGTTACATGCCCATCTGTGTCTATGCTTGGATTGCGGGCACCGCATGATCACGTCTACTTAATTGCCTCCGCCGTTCCCTTTCAGGCCGGGGACCCTCGCCAGCCCACAACTCCCTCACTCGTGCCAAATCCCTCCAGCTCCAGCGCCCTCCCGAGACACCCTCCCTCCCTGAAAAAGCGGTCGCATCACTTTACCCTGAAAAATAGGAAAAGATCTAAGGCGTCACGTGGGTCTTCCATCATAAGTCTTCTTAACTAAGCCAAGAGCCTTCTTTTGTCCTTTCGTCGTTTACATCCGGCGCTCCGAAACTGGTCTCAGATCCGCACCTGGATCAGGGGCTGCATGATGTAGTCCGTAACTGCGTGCCACTTGAACCAGAGCGGATGGGGCTTTACGGCCACGACCTGGCCCCTTTCGTACAGGCACATCAGCACATCCCTGAGCGCCAACATGCCCTGAGTGCCGACAGAAGCGGCAGTACGGACAGGGAAAAGTGGAGACGGGGAGTGGCGTTAGCAGAAAGCCACGTTTTGTGCGGAAAGGAAGGTGCGCGCGGCTTCCAGGCATGAGGGGCTACCTCCTTTCCTGGGCTGGGCTGGACGGACGGAATCAGACTGCCGATGTAATTGAGTGAAAGGATGCGGCAGGCAGGGAGGGAGAGAGAGAGAAAAGGTTTATGCGCTGAAATTTAAATTCAAGAACGCACCTCGGTGTGCTGTTTTAAGATCGCACTGACCCCATCGATCCGCCGACTAATCCCAAAACGAATAATCCACATCAGGGAGGGACGATGAATCAAATTACGGAAACAGATACCCGATTGGTGCACCGCGGAGATGTGTGTGTGTGTGTGTGTGTGTGTGTGCATTTTTGAAATGGCCGAGGCCCAGCAAGTCATCAAATGAGAACATTTGAGCTCACGAAGTCCGTCTCAGGTAGGGGCCGAGGGCCGAGGGCCGATGGAGCTGAGCCCCGGGAACTAGCTTACCACCACTCACATGGTTGCCTGCGCCCAGTACGACGCACAGGCCCTCCCTGCCTTCCTTCACAAGGCCGTCCACGTCGTACGGCTCTGCTTGCCGTACTTCCTTTATCTCAGGCCGTAGCACCAGCTCCGCAGATGCGCCGGGCAGTAGCAGTTTGGTGCGGTCCTGATTGGTTGGGAATACCTGGAGGTTATCGAGGGCGGGTGGGTTGGGTTGGGTTGGGTTGGGTTGGGTTGGGTTGGGTTGGGGTGGAGTGGAGTGGAGTGGAGTGGAGTGGGTTGGGTTGGGGTGGGGTGTAGCTGTCAGTTGGTTCGACGCTTCCAGAATAACCGTAGCTGTCTTAACGAACAATAACGCATGATCTCTGATCCCGGCAGCTGCCTATCCCAGGGAGGGATGATCCCGCGCTAGCGATAAGGACAAACATACACGACGACAAGTTGAGGCGGGTTGTGTAGTGGAGGTGCGTGTAGGGGTGCATCGACAACATCTTCAGCACCGTCGTCAATGCGTGTGCTGTGTTGTCCTCTCCACCGTCCGTCACACTTCCAGGTCAACCGCAATTCATGACCGCTTTGGACCAATTATGGGCTTGGATTCCATTTGCGTCAAGATGAACTCACACAGTGTGACAGGTCGGTGGCTTCGCAGACTAGTTCCTCCCGGGGGGGGGGGAGTTTCAGCGTCACGGGGGCAAAACAAATCAACAACGCTCTAAAACCTGGCCGTACATCCCGGCCCTCGCCCTCGCCCCTCATCCCTTATTTCCCGACTCACAGCCGCCAAGCATACCTGCACAGCAAGCTGGCCACTTGCGGTAGTTCGTACCGGCAGCTGTGGCGCTTTTCCTGTCGCAGCCAGCGTCCGCAGTGTTAGCAGCAGCTTATGAATGTAGGCTGCCGGGATGGTGACAGAGGTGAACATCTCCAGCTTAACCAGTTCCTGTGGAGGTGAAAACAGCCGATCTGAGCTTGAAGGGGCACGTCAGATGGGGCCAGTACCCGCCATAATGTGTGTTCGTTCGGACGTACCCCGTCGGTGCTGGCTTTTGCGTCTGCACCGAGGCGGCCCCACGTGACCATCTTATCAATCAGGCGCCCGCGGACCTCCTGCACGGTGAAGAAGGGCGAGAGAGGGCCGGGTTCTGCCATTCGAGTGGCGGCATGCGGGATTTCTAGGCTGAATATTCGGACAGAACAAAGCCCGCTTACATCAAGAAGATCTATCTTAGCAGATAGCGGAAGCGCAGCCCACGCCTTCTTCTTCGACTCCAACAGAGCGAGCGCCTGGTCAGTTTCAGCACTTGCATCTTCGACGATGGACTCTACATATACAGTCATTTTGCCGTCGAGTTACTGTTCTTCAGCGCACTGAAAGCCTGTTAGGCTAAAAATGGTGAAAATTCAGTCTAATCGGTGCGTTCTTCCTCGACCACACAGGAAGCGTACGGCTCGCGATGTGCGGTCACTGGTCGTGGGTATACAATGTAATCAAACTACAGCGAAGAAATACCAATCTGCTTATCATACTTTTGATCTATATGTAACCATATATTGCTCATAGATGAACCTACTACGCGGACGTCGCACATATATGTTCCCAGTACGGCATTCCACGGTATTCGATATTATTTCGGACTTACAAATCAGTTGTTTGAGCCGGATTGGACATTGATGCGTGCATTCGACGCGAACGGGCTATTGCGGGAGTTTCAGCTGTCATGGGGAACCCGGGAAAAGCAGGGTTAGAGGGAGCTGGGTAGGGGAGCGGCCGGAAGGAAACCTGACAGATACAAACCGCCATCTCCGAGCATCTCCTCGCTTGGGCTGTCGGCGGATGATGTGCTACGGCTGGCTCAATGAACCTAGGTACTGCGAAGTCCGGCAGGCGGGAGGACGTTGATATCCTGCGCGGCGGTTACACAAGGTGACAACTCAGGTTTCCCCTGGTTTTCAATTCCCGCTCATAACGCTTTGACCCCGGCTTTCGAAACCACGTTCGTTGAGTCCACGTATCTGGTTGTTGTGTCCACGGCTTTCGTACCCGAATGAGGACCGAAATGGAAAGTTTGTGCCTCTGAAAAGCAAAATGCTGCGACCACTATTAACTTTTCACCGTGCAGCATCCCACGCCCGCAATCCATACATTTGTGGCAAAATGCACGGGGGTCAGCCAGCGTAGCCCACACTGAAAAGACCGCTTAACAGCCACCTGCATTTCCAAAAGAGCATATCATCTTCATGCGGTCCTTTCCCACGAGATTGGTCCAGTTTGAATGGTCCCGGAAGTATTCCTGTACACCATCCCCTAACACCGTCTCTAAGCCTGAATCCAGCTATCCGAACCCAAGAGCAAAGCATCCACCGCAACATGTATCAAGCCTAGGCAAAAAGTTATTATATATACATCGCCGTCGAAGGGACGGCGGGCAGCACACAGCAAAAGCAGCACACAATACTGGTATGCCGCAGCAGCACCTTGCAGACATCGGTTATTGGGAGGGTGAATCCGACACATGCACGGCACATATACATCCAGCAAAATACTATGTCATGCACTCACTTCACACCAAACACAATTTCCAGGATTCAATTCGTCATTGCAGCCTCTCGTAACCTAGCTCTGCAGCAAATATACCAAGCGAAACTCATGTCAGCGTGTGTTTTCCCAGCTGCCAGCGACACAAACCGTCAATGCAGATTGTGTAAAAAGTGGTTCAGACCAAGCCTAGGGAGCCACTACACAGAAAACAAGAATGTAAACTAACGAGAACGAGAAGAAGGTACCACCTATTATCCTACGCTGGCCCGATTATTCGAAAAACTATCCGCCCTTAGTCCCCTCTCTCTGCTCTAGTCTCCATTTCCATATCTCCCACCGAATCCGTCGCAACTGCATGAGGCGCTAAAGAAAAGAAAGCTATTGGCAGCATGTCATAGAAGCCAGGAAGCCAAGTCGTGCACAACAATGTCCTTGACGTAATACATCATTGGATGTCATAAGATACGCGCCCATACCGTGACCACAGCGCCAAGGATATGGCACGTGTTGGATACTTCGGACGACGAGACAGTACCGAGCGCACTTGTTGAGCCTTGCCTGCATCCGCCGTTGCTATGGATGCTCTCAGCGGCCCCAGTCGCTGACGCCATAGCGGCTGGGAAAACCGTTGAGGCGCGGAAAGCTTCGGTCCAAAAGCCAGATCCAGATCTCGGCGTGCTGCTGTCACCCTCTGCCACACGCCATCCCGCTCTGTTCCAGGCGCTTTCCCAGGACCATTACACGCGCTCTCCGCCACGAAAATACAAATCCGATTTATCGCTCCCCGGAGCATTTGTACCCAACAGCGGCTCGCGTTCTATGCTCGCCACCTTGGCCGCGCCTCCGTCGTTGCGTGCAGCTGCTGCAGCCAGCTTTGCACGGCGCTTCGACTCGGAGTACATGAACACTCCGGCCACAGTGATAGCGTATCCTAGCGCGCCCTGTCCCGTGACCACATTCCTGAACACTGCCACCGAAACAGCGGCCGCCACCACGCCCTTAGCGTTGCCCAGCACCTGCAGCGTAAGCGCACTGGTGTACTTCGTCACAAGAAAGTTCGTCAGGTTGACTAAGTACGCCAGGGAGCTGTTCCCCAACAACCAGTACGCAAAACCGCTCGATGTTTCCACCATGGCGAGCGCCGCGTTCCAGCTAGAAGGCTCAAGGCATGCGGTCAGTGGGACGAGGATTGCTACAGACACGCCAGACATGTAAACCAGCAGGCTCATGGGGTCAAGCTTTTCGCTGGGATCTGTCATGAGGAGGGACTGCAGCACGGACTTGAGTGCTCGAAGGGAGGTGGCCACGAGGCAGCATGTGAAGCCGATGATGTTGAAGAGTGGCTCGCCGCCGCTAGCAATGATCACACCGCCCATGATGGGGATGAGGGAGTAGTACGTGAGGGGTACCTCTGTCTGGCCCTGCATTAGGTAGGCCAGAATGGCCGTGAAAAACGGCGTCGTTGCGCCTGCAGGGGACATGGTCGGGGAGCCGTGTGAGCGAACGGTAACACGTACAAGCAGCAACGCCAAACCGTGCGAGCTGATGTTGACTTTGCGACATGGTCCATGCAAAATTTGTAGTCAGGCGGTTCAGATTAATAAAAAATTATGTTCATGAGCTCACGATACGTAGGCAGGGCATAAATCCTCTGGTTACCGTCAACAGGCGGGTGGCCGTTAAACACAGGTAAACCAATCGTAGCTGCCAAATTATTTCTCGGGAGGTTCCGAAATGTATTTTTGCAATGCATGCAACTGTACAAGCTATCTTTGCTTAAATACAGAAGGAGCAGGAAGAATACGTAGGCAACAGCCGTGCCTGCATTTTAACAACCCGAAGTCACCCCTATGCCATTCATCAAGTATCGCCGCATTGTTCACGCATATTATATAACAAACGTTCTGTGCTGTTAGGTGACATGAGGCAAACTTACCAATAGCCTGGTTGAACGATACTGGGATAAATTTCAAGCTTACGTTGCCCAGCACTACAGTTGTGCAGAAGACGGCTGAGAGGACTACTATTTTGTATGCTTGCTGATTTGACTTCAGCGGTTTAAGCGGTAAAATTTGACAAAGTGATGTCAATAATCCGATCAATAAAGACGCCAACATATGACAGAGCGTCAAAAAGACTGGGTAACGAAATCCGGTGTTGGTGAGTAAATACTTGTTAAGCAAGAGCACGCCGATGTTTGAAGTATACCAGGAGATGATGGCAATACTAGTCACCAGGAAAGAAGCAGGTTGAGAGGTTGCCCCACCACTGCCTGCCATTATGCCTTATGCAATATGAAGTGGCAGAAAGGCCGGTGTATTGCTCGCCAAAGGAAGGCTTTTGGATATGTCAGAGCGCACGCGGTAATGGACGAAGGATGACGTACTTGGCCTGTTGACCTCGTACTGCAATTGGGCTATCAATCCTGTCTGGCAGCTTAATTGTTGTGTAAGACTATTAACACGAAAAAAACTGTATTGATACGACAACTTATTGGCACGGCAGATATGTCCCCAGTCGTTCAATCTTCAGCATGGGGATCCCCAGTCATGCAAGTGACATCAATATGTAGAGTACTATGATTCTCGCTGCAATACCTCCACAAAATCCTGAAAGTGGTTTACATCATCTAGGCAAGGTTTTGGGTCCTAATTTGATATGGAATGACTGGTCCTTGCTTAACAACTTCCGAAAGAGCCAGACGGTAGGATAATCGTCCAATGCTTTTGCGCGACTGAGAATAATTGCAAGACATTGGCAACTGCAGCGACCGCCACGCTGTTGCAAAGGACCCTTGCGAAAAGCGTCCCAGGGAATCAAGCTTGAATGCGAGCTTCCGTACTAACGAGGGCAAAGACCGCGCAGTTATGACCTGTCCCAGCTCCAAGGCCCAACAGCGTCTGAATATGTGATGGTGTCTAACACATGCACACACGCGCGCGCGAGCGCAAGCCTATATCTTAGCATTTGCCTTCGTGTACATGCAGCGCCAACCCTGTCTAAATCAGCCCACCGCTGCAAACCCCGCGTCTTCCAACTACCAAGCCTCATCAATCCGCTCTTTCACAGACTTCTTCCCATCAGGGAGAGCCTGCTGCTCCCGTCGCTCGAGCATCTCCTTGTACTCCTCCTTCGGGACCTTCTTGACCCGGAACCATGGTGATCCTGCAGAAATTGCACACCAGGCACACAAGGAAGAAATCAAAATCATATCCACCAGCAAACACGTTGGCAGCGACGGGTTGGCAGAAACGCACGGCTTGTCTCACAGGCTCTCCTTTTGTTCGCCACCCAAACACAATAAAATTTAACATCGTCCCTGCCCCTTACGTGCAGAAGTCCACATTATTGCGGGCCGAAATACCCCGACCAGCACCTATACCGCCAGCTGTCTTATGTCGGCCAAAACGTTTGGGTTGCCTCCCGGAGCCCGCTTCTAGCCCCCAAACGCTGTGGACCAGCATCGTATGGCAGCCGACCTCGTATGACCAGCCACCGCTACAGTTATCTTTACAGCCCCTCTTCACCTGGAGCATCGTTTAAAATCAACTCGTGTGGGGGTAATCTGATCTGATAATTCATAAATCTGATAATTCACGTGGCCAGTCTGCACCACCCACCTGGCGCCTGGCTAGGCATGTACGGCTCTGTCTCCGGCTTCTTGAAACGCCAGGACGGCGTCTCTGAGAGGAACGGATCTCCGTCCATGATGTTGCGCTGAATGAGGTCATCACGATCCGTAACGAACTCCTCCTTGACCTGCACCCGCAACAGCGGACAAATAGGATGGACTGACATGGCATCATGACAGGAATGGGCCACACAGCATCCCTCATGGCACAACGCCGTGGATGCGTGTCCCCTCCCTCACCGCCCCAGTCAGCCGTCAAGAGCACGGACGGCAGATAACGGCGCCGGAGCAGCCTATAAGCCGGACAGTGAATCCTTCATTGGAAATTCACAGGCGATCCCAAACTTAATTCGACGTATCTGCAGTGCATAGAATCTTAATACACGTCAGCGTGCCCTTTCTCCCTCGAACAAGGTTAAGGCGCAGCCCATGACCCGTTGCCATCTGGAAGTCCCTTAAACCCAATAGGAATACCCGACATCTACACCCTTCTCTTCCCCGTCCCCGTGCCGTCATATGCAGACGCCAATGTTCCCATAGGTGCAGGTTAGCACATAAACCATGCCTGGACTGCGGGACGACAAGATTCAAGCCAGAGACCCCTTGCACAATCCCAGCATATTTGCTACCTCCATGCCGCATGCGTAAAACATGGGTTGGCAGTTTTCAAAAACTCAGCGCGACTTACAGCACAGCTTTCAGCCTTGTCTGTGCTCCCTCCCAGCATGCCGCCCCTTGTCACGCACCTTGGGGAACTTTTTGAGACTTCCCTTGACGTTGAACACCGCCTCCTCTCCCCCGATAATGTGATCGATCAGCCCGTACTCCTTGGCCTCCAGTGGGGACATGTACCGGTCCCGGTCCGTGTCCTCCTCAATCTTGGAAAGAGGTTGACTCGTGTAATCGGCCATGATGCGGTTCAAGTTAGCTTTGTGATACATGATCTCCTTGGCCTGCGGGGACCGGGCAAGCCGGGTGCCAATGTGGATCATAAGCAGCGTCTTAATGACAGAGGAAAGATCGTTCGGTGCCGAGGACAATGCATGGACGCGAGCTAGCCGGTAACTCCTCGTCGACATTGACGGCAATACAGTACCAGCAATGCAGTACAATGCGGGGCCTCGGGAAAAAGTCATATTATGGATGAAACGACTCTTCGGCACGGCTCGTACATTGTAACATTACTTGGCGCTGGAAACATATAGCGCCAAGTGTAAGCATTCACGCCATGCAGAATGCGCGCCCACGCCAAACTCGCTGCAATCATTTGACACAGGAGACGAAGGAGAGGAGCACAGCCCGCAACACGGCACATACTCGCCGGTGCAGACAACACGCTGGGCAAGACGGTGGCCTGACAAGATCGGCATGATCCGCAGCTTGCAAAGGCCTGGGTAAGAAGCTGCCGAGGACAAGCCAACCAACCAACCATTTGCAAGGACCAACCAAAGCCAGTCCCGTGAAAGGGACAAAAGTAAGCCCGTATTCACATTCCGTTACCGGAGCATCGGGGTCCAGGCCCATTATATCGCGTGACGGAAATCCCGTTACCAAGACCCCCGCTAACGACATCTTTGCATCCTTCAGCTGCGGCAAGTGTTGGTCGCCATAACCTGCCCGCCCTTATTATGAGATCAAACTAGAAAATTTTAAAGCATGCAATGCATCCCAACATTACTGCAAATGACTCAAGCGGAGAGCCTATACTAAAAGTAAATCCTGGCTCCATCGCAGATCGAGCAGGAATCACGTCAAACAGGTATGAAACCACCGCCACCACCTCCCTTCAGGGCGCACCAACGATAGCGCGCCTTTCCCCAGCGAGCCAAAACCCGTATTCTGGGACCTATTTCACCCCCAGTGCCCCAGTGGGAAAGTCACCTGAATCTCGATATCCACGGCCTGGCCGCTTGCACCACCCAAGGGCTGGTGGATCATAATGCGAGCATTCGGCATGCTGTGGCGTTTGCCGCGCTTGCCTGCCCCCAAAAGAAAGGCTCCCATGGAGGCAGCAAGGCCAAAGCAGTAGGTGTGGACGTCCGCACGACAGAGCATCATCGCGTCATAGATGCCCATTCCTGCCGTCACCGATCCACCTGCGAGCCCAACAGTTGCGTGTAACCTTGTGAGTAAGATACTTAAGTGGTCTCAACGCCTCGCGCACAATAATGGCATCGCTTGAAGTTGCGGACAGTGTGCCCCGACGAGATACACTACACACCAGGCGAGTTAATGAACATCTTGATGTCTTTTGTTGGATCTTGTGAATCTAGTAGCAAAAGCTGGCTGATTAGCGCGTCCGCGCCGAAGTCCTCGACCTCGCCGCCCAAGAAAACAATGCGCTGCCGAAGCAAGAGGCCAAACGGGTCGCCCTGCATTTCCGCAGTCCTTGGCGCCACGATAGGTTGCGAGTTTGCTTGGATCCAAGGGCGATCCCAGCCCTTTGCCCGGTGGCTAGGCTGCTCCGGCGTCCATAGCTGTGCACGCACACGCAACCCAGCCGCTCGCCGTCGGGTGGACCCGCCGGCAAGGGGGCAGGTGCTCTGAAGGCTGCCCAAGGAAGCGGTGGCGACCATTACACCTCGCGGTATTTCACTATCGATGACTTGCAGAAGAAGTGGCTGCAGATGCGAAGGCAAAGGGACCTAAGGAAATTGTCTCACATGTAATCGGAATTTCATAGATGATATTGCAGTGAGTGATTTGTTTTGTGGATTTCGGCGGTGTAGTACTGCAGCGCCCAACCCTTGTTGAATGATGGTCGATGTTGGCAAAGTCGTCCAGCTCTTTCTCTATACTAAAGCACTGCTGTCCTGCTAACTCGTTATTTGTACAATCGCCCATGCCTAAACAGGTGGAAAACTGCTGATAACGAACTCGTCTTTATATCAACAATATGTTACGATTAAACCTCATTAGCTTGCTTCTATCATGAGGTTACAATTTGTCCAAAGTCGGTGACAATTTTTGGCATAGTCGAGTACAGGACGGCTCATTTGCTGCCTAGACTCTTAACTGTGTCTTTGGGCTACGGCGGGTATTGATGGCCACTAACTTAGGAAGCGTCGATGAAGTTCGGGTGAGTTGACGTCAGGGTTTTAGGCCTGGTTATGGAGCTTTGGTTAGTACTGACGCTTTGGGGATTGCTGACAGCGCCGCGTGGCAGCTCTACGGAGACCCGACCTGCAAGAATGCCTAGAGCGACTTGGAATGCGAAAAACTGGAAATAAGCCTGATCTTCAGCAGCGGCTGCTGGACATCTTTGAGGACGCTTTGCGACTGTAGGTACACGTGTAAGGCATGGATATTAAACAGCTCGCTGAAGTTCAGGAAATTGAAGGGGTGGCCATTGCGCGTTTAATTTGCCAAAGCAGCGGGATGGATCTTAGCCTTCACCGTAGGTGGGTTTGAGAGCAAAAGTCCCGGCTCTGAAACCCAAACCGCGCCTCCTAATGCTGCGTACCCCGACGTTGGCGTTTTTGGCCCTGATATTGCAATACTGCATGGTCTTTGATTTGCAAACAGCACTTTGCGTTCAGGGAAACTATGTCCCTAAAAAATGGGTTGCTTCCCACACACCTGGGCACTGACATCCGGGCGCCAGGCGCGGGAGTCCAAGCACCGTATCCAAGTGATTCCATCACATATCATGGTTTATGGTACATATGTTTTAATATTGGGGGCGTTCAAAATTATACTCTCCCCGCCTTCGCAGCAAGTCAGCAAATTTCCCTTCTGGTCACCTGGCACTCCCAGCAGCTCTTATGGCACTCCCTACCAAAAGGCCGTCACCTACCTGCACACCCTGCCCGCCCTCGCTTCTTCAAACACCACCGGACTCAGCACCTTTTCATGCTCCCCGCCGTTGCAGCACCAACAGTGGACAGCCTCCTCGCGACATCTGGCGGGTGTCAGCAGCCGAGCGTGTCGTTAATGAGATTTACAATAGGTTGATGTCCAACGGCGGCGGAAATACCAACGGGCCGCAAGGTGCTGGCGGCGCTGGGGGAAGTAGCGGCGGCGGCCATGCCGCTGACGACACCAAGCCGCGCAGCGGCAGCACAGCCCCACCTGCTACGGGCAGCGAAGGGACGCTTGCTGGTGCCATGTCCGTATTCTTTCGGGATCGTGTCGCCGCCGCCAACGCTGCTGGCAGCAGAGGGAGCGGGGGCGCTGCCGCCTTAGGAGCAGCGCCCGTCGTCCGTTGCTGTTGCGGGTCTAACGTTGACCGGCAGCCGCTGGTGCAATGTCGCAGCTGCGGCGTATGGCAGCATCGGCACTGCGTTGGCTTAGCTGCGCTGGCCCCGGGGGCACGGGCGGCTGGTAGTGACGAGATTTTTTGCGAGTTGTGTCGTGCAAAGCGTGCGGACCCGTTCTGGCAGGTAGAGGACGCGGATATCGCACCGGCCATTCGGCTATCATCCACGGGCAAGCAAACTGCGGTGAGTGTGAAGAGGACCAGCAGAGCACGGAGGCGCTACAGGGGGCGGGTGGCACCGGGCTCTGGGCACGAAACAATTCATGACAATGTTAAGACATGAGCGAAGATAGGATACGTAGCTTTGGGGCCCAGGGCCTGCTTTGGGAAAAACAAGGAGCGTGCCTAAGGGGGGTTGCCTACAGAGGTTGCTTCGGATTGAGCGGTCGGGCTCTGCGCTGTGGCGCTTCGCTGCATGGGTGTTGGAGAAACGTAGGACGGGTTTTGACAAGCTGCGGCGGTATTCTGCCGTGGCGGGAGGCGGCATAAACTGGTTGCTTAGGAAGGTTAAAGGAGATGGAGGGCCTTTTGGATAGGACCGATGATGGTCACCCTCTTGAGGGAAGCCGCCATGGACCGGCCTCTTCGGTGACGATATGTGAGGCGAACAGGGGCCAGCAAGAAGCAGAGGCAACAGCCGAGTACAAAATCAGATTATGGAGCACAGTGGCGGGCGAACTGGCGCGTAGTATTAGGGAGGGATACGTATTTCATGTCCTTGACTAGAAGGGGTTCCGGGTTTGCGTCTGCGTGAGGGAGGGTCCGCTGCCACAGGGGGATTAGGGCTGCTGCCGTCGAGTCCTAAACAGGCTGATGCTGCAGAATGCTTACCTGGGTTTTACTACACTGTTGCAACCACGTGTCGGATCACATATGGATCAGGCATGCATAGCTACAGGAAAGCTTCAGCTTAATTCGAAGATGGCAATTACTTGGCCACGAGATATGTTCTAGCGGAAGGTTGATTAGGTCAAGGGCATGCGGAAATCCCCATAAAAGGGTTCGGGATTATGGGCGTAAGGGGACAAGGAGCTGCCCTCAAGAGTATCCAATCTAGTCGTTTCCCCTCCGGGGAGCCTTCGGCCAGGGGGGTGGTGGTGACCCCTCCTGGGTAGCTGCGATAGGTAGGAATTTAGGTGCCTCTTGTCTTTGCAGTGCGTGAGCTCCATCCTGTCTGTCCATCCGGGCCAGTGACGGCAGGTTAACAGCTGAGTTGGGCAGCTTGCTGCGTGTCATTATCTGTTGTGTTCTCCGGTGCGGGAACTCGTGCTGGGACCGTCTTCAGTTCTGGTGGCGCGGCTGGCAGAATGGGAAGGATAGGCCGTTAGAGGGTGTTTGTGGACCCGGAAGGTTACGACTGCAGGGCAGATGGTGGGAGTGGGGCTTGGCTCGTCCTTCACTGGCGGCGGTTGGGGTCGGGGTATACGGGCGGACCAAAGGGATCCAGGATTTCTTGGTAAGGAGTTTAACCGTCAGATTGACCGGGAGGCAACCCGTTTCTCGGTCCGTACAGACCTCCAGTCCCATCAGACCACCAGCCCCTGCCTTGGTCCTAGCTCAGCAGCACCCAGCTGCCGTGCTGTATGCATACATGAGGCCCTCTCCCCAGTCCACGGCGCTTGGCCCCTCACATAAGCCGTGACTACAAGGCGATTGAGGTCGTGCTCTCTTGTCTGGTGGCCTCCCATGCCATCTGGACTGCGCAGGTCAGCGGCGCAATGCAGCACATGAGAACTGGCGAGCGGACCTTCACGCTGACGTCGCAACAGCTTCAAAAGATCAAGGGTCGTCAGACAGAGCACCAGCTGCAGGTGTGATAGCACTATCCAAACCTCTCCGCTGCCCGCTGCTGCACATCCGCTGCCCGGTCCCCGTTCTCTCCCCGCCCTTCCCGCATCCACCATCCCCCTACTTGCCCGGGCTTTGTTAGTGATTTCCCTTATTACCGTTCTTATTTCCTCTTCCCCCTATCTCTCCCTCTTTTCCCTCCTGCCCTTTTTTTCTCTCGCGCGCGCCGGCAGCTGGCCTGTCTGCAAATGAACGATTCGGTACCTTTTCGATTCCACTGGCCGTTGATGGCCGACCTGCGGGTCAATAATGTCCAGTATCGGGTATACTCGCGCAGCTCGACGCAGAAGTTGGGAGCCAATGCACGGGACGAGCCCGCAAACATCGGCCAACTTTGGAGTGGCGCCAGCGGGGGTGGGTGTTGGAGGCGCTTATAGGTGGTTGGTTAGAAAGGTGGCGTGGAGGGTTGCGTAAGCGGGAAGGGGGATGGATGGCACCACAGGGTGGAGGTAGCTGTCCGAATGGGTGCGTGGGGATTTGAGTGTGTATTCTGGATGAGTCTGGCTTGAGTCGTACATAAAGCCTGAATGGGGTGGGGTGGGCTAGAGGCGCAGAAGGGCCTGGGTGGCTGCATGACCATCGGGGTGGGTGGGAACCGAGTTACAGGCGGCTGATCTCTCACACTGAGTTGACAGCTGTGTGTGCCTGTGTGTGTGTCCCTCTGTGTGTGTGTCTCGTGTTCTCGTCGCTTCGCTGTGGGAGATGTTTGTGTTCTGCAGTTCAGTTACAGGCCCGTGCATCCCCCCCCAAACACACACACACACACACACCTCCTTCCCTCGACCTCTCTCTTTCTCTCTCTTCCCCCTTTCGGTACATTGTGGCTCGGGGGCCCGTCAGCTGCAGTTTTCATATTTCCGCCTTTTCCTTTTTTTCACCCTTCCCTCGTTCATTCTTTCCGCCCCTCGCTGCATCCGCCTCCTCTATTCCTTCCTCTCTTCTCCCTCGCTGTCTCTACATGTTAGTTTCAGCTGGCCGGTCTCCACGCAACCCTGGATATTCCCCCGCAGGGCGCTTTCACCTGGTGATGCAGTGCGCGGACAACTCAGCGTATGCCATGATTGTGCTGCTAATGCGGCGGCGGTCTACGGAGGAGGTAAAGCGTCTGATGGCGAAGCAGCTCAGCGTAGAGGACGCTCTGAAGCGGGTTCAGTTGCAGGTGCGGCACCAGTAGGGTTGATTGGACGGTGGTGTATTGTGACTGGACGAATGGGGGCCAGCTTGGCCGTGTTTGCGAGGAAATAACGGGCGTCCTAGTCTCTTTCCCTGCCTGGCCAACCCCTATCCATGCTGCACTAGTTCATGGCCTGTACACGTCCCCGGATGCGCCAGACGCCTGTTGAGAGGCATGCTGGTGTCATCTGCCATGCCGCGCCATCATCACCGTTATGGCCTACCTGACCATGTCACCGTGCAGCTGGCGCGCGATGACGACGACGAACTGCAGACGGGGGCAACAGTGGTATCACTCCGCTGCCCCATCCTGGGCACCAGATTGCGTACCCCGGCGCGGTTCGAGGAGGTCAAGGGCCTGGCGTGCTTTGATCTGGAGGCCTTCCTCGATAGCGCTGCGCGGACACGAAAGTGGCAGTGCCCCACCAGCATGGCCCACAGTACCGTGCACTCGCTGCAGGTGGGTCTGGAAAGGCGGCTACTTAGCAGGCATGTTGTTGGGACGTACGTACGTACTACTATCAATGTTTCAGCGCAGTATTATTATTCACTGGGTAGTTTTGGATTGTAGCATTTAAGATTTATTTAGTCGCGCTTTCGGGCAACTTCGGTTTCGATTAGAATTTAGGACAGTAGTAGTAGCAGTAGTAGTAGTAGTAGTAGTAGTACGCCACAACACGAGGTCAGGGAAAAAGGGCCATGATTCGTGATTGCCTTGTGCTGATGTGGAGGCGGCGGAGGTTATGGCGATCCGGGAGACGAGAGGAAGGGGAAAAAGGGTGGGAAGGAGGCGAGAGACGACCGATGGCCGATTGGCGCGGTGGCCTTCAGGAGGATGACGCGGAGGTAGCCGTCATGATTGTTCGCATGGACGTGATTCCATGCTGCCTTAACTATGTGTCACCTGACATGACATGACATGACATGACATGAGGCACTGCGCATTCGCAGATCGATACGTACACGCAACGCATCATCTCGGCGCTAGCGGACTTCCCCTTGGTCATGGAGGTGGAGGTGGAGTCGGACGGCTCGTGGCGACCAGCGGGATGGAAGGACCGCTTCTACAGCATCATGGAGGACAATCCGCTGGCTGCGGCTGCGGCGGCCGGGATGGGCAGCGGCGGTCCCAGCAGCCTCGGTCCCAGTGGCGCAGCCGGCGGTGCCGATAGCAATGGGGAAGAGGAGACGGATGAGGAGGAGGAGCTCCGGCGCGCGGCGGCGGCCATGTCCGCGACAGTGGGCCAGAAGCGCAAACGGCCACCCACACCAGACGTCATCGATCTATTATCCTCGGATGAGGAGGACGGCGGCGGAGGCTGCAGAGGACCGTCGGCGGCGGAGCCGGCCACTACCACACAACATCAAGCTAACGGCGCCATCAGGGCGCCTGGCCAAGAAGGGACATCCACGGGCGGGAACGGGGACACTGCGGCCACCCATATGAACGGGGTTCCGTTGGCGGGTGCGAGTACGGTGCCTGTCGGGACAGGAGGTTCCGGAGCAACTGCCAACGCAGGTCAACATGTGCCCTTGCGAATAATCCTCCCCACTCGGCGACTATTGACCACCGCCAGGGGGGGTACGGCAACCCAACAGCAGCATCAGAGCGTGGTCGGGAACGGGCCTGTGGCGCCGTCGGCGGGGCCGGGAGCAGTGTTTGCGCGAGCTGGGACGGCCGTCATGGCCACGCAACGGCAGCGTTTGGACCAGATGACGAGCGGGTCCCTTCCGCGGCATCAGCCGCATCATCACTCTCCACCGCAGACGGGGGCACACGGGCAGCAGGCTGCACAGCAGTCACACCTGGCAACGGCTGGGACGTCAATCCCACCGCCGCCGCAGCAGCAGCAGCAGCAGCTTGGATTGTCGACGGTGAGCACGGCAGGGGCGGGGGCAGTGGATGCAAGTTGTGGGGGGGGTCTATCACATCATCAGCTCGCGAACACCGCATCACATGTTCAGGTTCGAAATCGACTAACGGGAGGGCCACAAGACGGAACGGCGGGGCTGACGCCGCTGCCGGTCGGAGCGCCAGTCCCAGCGCTGTATCAGGCGTTAGGACGGCCGGGGACGGCTGCGGCAGGGTCAATGGGGGGGGCCCCGGCGGGGACGGCAGCAGCAGCGGTTCCATCGGTCATATCGGTCATACCTGGGTCGGCCGCTGGCCACAATTCGCAACAACCTGCCCAGCAGTTTGCGTTCCCCATCGTTTCGCAACAGGCCCAGGCAGCCTCCCTTATGTTGCACGTGCCGTGGTTACAGCAGCGCCAGCATCCGCCGCCACATATTAACTACCACGCAACGCCCCAGCAACAGCAGCCTCAGGCTTATCGTCCAACGGTAGGCCACCAACAGTTCGCGTCCGCCCAGCAGCATCAAGAGCAACAGCAGCAACAGCAGCAGCAGCAGCAGCAGCAGCAGCCACCACCACCACCACCACCGCAGACGCAGACGCAGACGCAGGCGCAGGCGCAATGCGGAGGAGTGCAGGCGCCGCCTTTCCCCGCGTTGTCGAATGCAGCAGCGCCACAAGCGCAGGGAGCTGTTCCTTCTGCCGGTGGTCACATGTCAGGATACGGCGCCGCAAGCAATCACGTGGTAGCTGTACCGACTGGCACCACCAGAGGACGCGGTTCGTACGAATGCATTGACCTTTTAGATGACAGCGGTGAAGATAACTGAAAAATCCCTTGGTTTCGTTTGAGCTCCTCCGGGTACACAACCCGCGGGGTGGGTGGGTGACGCTTCACCGAACGCCCGGTCTCTGCGCGGGTGGCGGAGGGGTGGGCGCCTCGATAGAGCAATCTTGACGGAAGAAAACGGAAAAAGTCGGTTCCAAGTACTTGAGCATTTGATGGTTTTGCACGTCTGTCTGTCTGTCTGTCTGTCTGTGTGTCAGGAGAATACATGATAATGAATGCAGATGGATACTTAAGGTGTGGGGTCTAATGTAGCTGTGTGCTCAAGGAGAGGTGGCTTCGCCTGTTGCGGGACTCCGGATTCCTTAGCGCTACGGCTTGGTAAAGGTGCACGCGCTAATAATTGCTATGTTTGGTTGTGTGCTACATTCATACCTGCTCGCGTCTGTGTCTCTGCGCCTGTGTCGTGCGTGCGCTGTGTTATCGTGTTTTCCTCTCGTGCCAAGAACAGGCTCAAAGCTTACTCCACCATATCCCCCCCCTTGGGTAGGAGAGAGCGGCTAAGGGGCGGTATTAGGTAGACAAGTAGGTAGGGTATTTTACAGATGAATGTTGAGGACGATACGGGTTGTGCCATGTGTTGTGATATATCCTGACGCGCACAGCCCTACGGGTGGTCGCAGGCTCCAGACAAGGCGGCATCATATGGTGGAGGCAACTGAGTGGGGCGCGCAGGGCTAGCTGCGCCTTATAGGTGCGCGCGCGCTTTCGTGTGGGAATTAGAGAAACATCATCAGAAATCTCGCTTGCTTTTCTTGTCTGGTTTTCTTTGGTGAAGTGTACGGTAACCACATTTGAAGTCTTTTCTTATGAAATTCCAGTCGAACTGCGTCACGGCTTTATTGCGGCCGAAAATGGGCCGGCGCTGTGCATGCATGGGCGTGTGCAAGCCATCAGCGGCCAGGAAGATAGAAGCATTTGGGAAGAGCGCCTGACTGATATTTGTCCTTACAAGCTTTTGGACTGCAACGATATAACGATTGTTGCCAAGGAGGGCGTTGGTTGAAACGTTTTGAGTTATATACCGTGCCCGTGTGTCTTTTTTCGACATCGGTGCTTGCGTACGACCTGGAATACCGCAGCTTGATACCGTCCGGAACCATCCCCGTGCTTCCAACCAAAGATTGCATCCGGCATTCTCGCCACTCCGGTCGAGTCCACATGGCCCATTCATCTCGCTACACTCGCCCATCTCTGCCCAGTCAACTCTGGGGTCTCCGGTACGACAGAAGAGGACCTTCACTCTTCCAATTTGTAACAGAGGCTGTACACCTGGACTCCATCTATACATGAATGCCGTTGCCATGGAATAGAACGTTACGCTGAACAGCGCTCTAAAAATGTGAACTTCGAAAGCTGATGACCTGAAGTAAGATCAGTCGTCGTCCACCCACTCCCGGCGATCGGTCCATTTCGGTTTTCGAATTTTTGAAATCTCCTCCTGCACAATGCGCCACGGGTTGGAGGATGTTATGCCAAAGTGCTGACCAGGCCAGTTAGGGCAAGGGTAGCTTTTCAAACCACATTAAAAAGATAAGTCATATTCAGTATGACGAAGTAGACCGAGACTATGCGACCATTTCCAATGAACGGTTCTTCCACAGGATGCAAGTCACGCGTCCATAACCACATAATGTGCAATTGCACATATGGACATATAACAAGCTGATATTATCATAACCTACGTCAGACATGTATTCTCCGGTCTCGGCGAACGTAGCGCGGTTCAGCGCACGCAGCTCCTCCAATCGTTCCTCGTCTTTCTCCGCGCGGTTGATGTACCAAATCGGGGCACCAATACCAGCCACAAGACCAAGAACCATACCAGCAAGGCTGATCTGGGTATCTGGATCGCTGAAATCAATTTCAATGGCGCGGCATGGCTTGCATAGCTGACGCCTCGGCGTCGAGAGGACGACCGGCTTAGTGGGCTGAGCCCGTTGCAGCACGCAACGACCCAAAGAGCTGCGTTGAAGCGAGAGCGCCATTCTGTGCAGATGCTAACAAAGCTGGCGAGAATGAGTTATCTGGTCAGTGAGGCCTGCCGTACAGACACAAGATAACTAAACACTATTTCTTGGAGCCATATATATAAAGGTTATCACTTATAAATATTACCTACTTTATGTTACAGCCCGTGATGTGCATACATTTGACCACAGGATACGCTCCCCACCAGTTCACGCAAACACTACCGATTACGGCATGCCTGTCAGCCACAAATGCGAGATCTGGAATGTAAAACGTTCGCAAGCCTATACTGCTTTGGAAATAGTGACCCTTGGGTCAGTGTTTTCGCTCCGCCGAAGGCCCACCGCCACAGTTGCTGCGCACAGACATGCAGTATGCAACGATGCAAAGGAGATTTCATTAAAAATGCACATAACGCGCATACACGTTCCTCGCTCATCGCTTGTACCATTGTTACAAAGGATACAAAACGGATCAGTGGTGACAGGAGGTGAACTGCTCATGCCGAGCTCATAGAACACACGTCGACAGGCATGTCCCCCCCGATGTCAACAACAGCGCGACCAACCCATCACTGAATTCTCTCCTAAATCCGGCCTACAATGCATTTTCATCCTGCGGGACCCTTCCATCCCTACCCGCGTTGGCCAGCGGGCACTCCTTCCACCGGCTCCGCATCCTCTTCCCGTTCCCTCATGCGCTCGACCTTGCCACTACCACGTCTTCCTTCGTCTCCGCCCAACCCTGTTCTCCCTCCTCCTCCTCCTCCTCCCCTTCTCCCTGCTCGGCTTCCAGGCCCGACGTCCAGCCCGCCACGTAAAAGCGGTAAAAGCCGGCTGAGGGGTTGACCTCAGTGGGCACCAGGACGCAGCAGTCCCCGGGGCTGAACACCGTACCCTGCGGCACACGCGCCACCACCTCCAGCCCCTCCCGATCCAGCAAGAAAGCCGCCAGCTGCAGGTCTTCGCGCTGCCACCCCAGCACCATGGCCGGATATTCGGCTCCCCAATTGAGTCGCAAATACTCTGCAGGCAGCGTGTTTTGGGAACATGGTGGCCTTGTGACAGAAGCCCTCAGCCCTTGACATCTACGTGGAGCGGTGCGAAGCCGTGCTGTGCGAATACACAGGGCTTCTGCCTTGCTCTTTGGTGGGTCGCACCAGTGATAAGAAGCGATAAAGTACGATCAGCGTGGATCCCTAAAGGAGTGGAATTCCGTGCGCAGTAAACCCTGAGCTTTCACACAAGGAAGAATGTGGCCGTCCGTTAGGCCCGCATTCACCAAGCTGCCACTCACACGCTGCGCACTGCCATTCCTCTCCTCTCCCCTCCTCTCCCACACATCACCTTGGATGTGCGAAAGGCCAAAGCACGGATCCGGGTCCATGCTTATCCCTCAGACCCCTCAGACCTCAAATGGCCCACCTGCAATCCAGTAGCTCTCGCTCTCGCGCTCCGCAGCACCCAGCTCCCTCGCGGCTTCACCCCCCGCGGATACCAGCGACTCAATATCCGACCTACTGAAAGGCAGCGGCTCGCCACGTAGCCAGGCTTTCAGGTTGTGGTGCGCCACCATATCAACATAGCGTCGGATCGGTGATGTGAACTGCACATAAGCGTCCAGAGCCAGCGATGCGTGGCGTTGGGGGGCCGCCGCCACGGAGGAACGTGTCATACAGCGTTTGAGCGCAAAGCCACGGCAGGGACCCTCGGGTAGCTCTGCCAGGGCTTTAGTGGATGGCAAGTCGGGTGGGTCCACTTGGCCGCGATACGGTAGCGGCAGAGCGGCTTCAGCGCCTGCGTGTTTCCGCAACAGTGGACAACGGACACGTTTGGACCCATGGGTCTCGTTGGGTAGTGTTGGGATCAGATATCGCGGGTTGTGTGGGGAGACCTTCCACAATGGGAAGATGCAGCGTTGAGACAGCTCCGGAGAGGGGATGAGGGCGGAGGGATCAGGGGGCGCTAGTCGGCAAGCGGGAGCAAGGGGGAAAATTCAGCGAGATCCTCAGCCGCGGCAGGTCCGCGCCACAAAGGCAGTGCCAGCAGAACGCGCAAAATCGGCAGCTGTCGTTCAGGTGTTCGATTAGGGGGGAAGACAAACATAGAAACGCTGGTGGTGGTTGCCGACGAAGCAAGGACTAACCGTCAAGGTTCAGGTTCAGGTCAATTAGGGGGGAAGAAATTATAAAGCAGCAGCGGACGCCAAGTGGCATGCAGGACAGGGCGCCTTGACGATGTTCCAAAGTTCCGAACCTCGCCCCGCAGAGGACATGCAGCCCCCAGGGAGCACCCATCGCTCACCAATGGTCCCAATGGCTTCTCCCGCCAAGATCATCATCTCCGCTACCAGCCCCCGACTGGCGCTGTCCCACTGACTAATGCGCGTGATGTTCACGGATGGCCGCGCGCGGTCCAGATGCGAATATGGCACGTGGATTTTGGCCTCAGGTAGTGGGATCTCGATGCAGCCGCGTGCCTCGCGGTAGGCTCGTCTGGGGGTGTTTGGACCCCCCGCCAGGATGAGGGACGGCAAGGCAGAGAATCAAGTATCAGGAAGGCCAAAGGCCAAATCAATAGTCCGAAGCCGGAATCGCCATAAGCTGTTGAAAAAGCCATTTTACAGATCCTCGGAAATATGACCTGCTCGGAGAAACCCTTGACGGACCCACACTAGTCACGAAGTATGACAGGGGCATTAACATGTCGTGACACGAGCGTCTTTCTTCACGTCCGCTCCCTACCCTCAGCTACCGCTACCTATTCGCTGCCGATAACCACCAACTGCCCCAGCCAACCTTTCAGTAAGGATTGCGCAAACCGTGGGGAACACACCTGCTCAGCGCCGCATCGCGCAATGCCACAAGGTCGGCCACCGCAGCCGCATCGAGGCCCATAGATGAGCAATCTGCTGAGGGTGCCACCGTATCAGCTTCCGACGCCTCTCCGGCAGCTGCCGCTGCTGCCAGTACAGCATCTGCCTGGTCGTACGTGAGTTTGTGGCTAACCCGCACCCGGCTGGGGACCACACGGGGTCGCGCCAGAGAGCCATCCGTGCCCAGCGAAACACACACACTCATTGCGTCGCATACCTGTGCCCAATCGAAATATTGCCACGTGGGTACACGAAGGGGTGTTGTGTCTTCAGCAACGAAGCATGGCACAGAAACCCGCTCATAGGTGAGACGGAGCATGCTAAACAACTGACCCACGGGTCACAGGAGCCCTCTGAAAATGGCGCTCAATACCTTAGGGTTACTTATCCAAAGCTGTAAATTATTTCTTAGCTCATAGCTCCATAGGGCAGCCGGGTTGTTCCAAAAGCTGCTGGGCGCTGAATTGCTTCGCCATTGGCACCATGCCAGGCCTTCCTTATCTTGTCATTTTCCCCTGTCCCCACTTCCCCATCTATCCAACCCCGTCGTCCACCATCTCCCCCCCACAGACACCCCCACACACCCCCACAAACCTGCCCCTCTCGTAAGCTGAACGGACCCTCCGCCAGCCGCCGAGGGAACATGGGCACTGAGCCCCAGGGAAGGTACAGCGTCCGGATCCGTTCACGGCCCGCCACATCCAAATTGCATCCCGGACGGATCCAGCGTGTTGGATCCGCAACATGGATCCAGATCCGGATCCCAGTGCCGCCTGGCAGACGCTCCAGGGATAGCCCGTCGTCTACTTCCGTGGTGGATGCGTCGTCGATAGTGAAGACGGTCAGTTGGGTGAGCTCCTCGCGGGATGCCGCGTCTGGATCGGGAGGAGGAGAGGCCAGCAGAGCCTGAGAAGGGGGACGGGGAGAGGGCGTGGAGAGAGGGGATAAGTGCCGGTGCGTACAAGTACGAACCAGTCCCCCACCCTACAAAGGATGACGTGGTGGAAAGCGCCGAAGAGTCCGTACGCCATTTACCGCCATTGCGCTATGCTCCTCCAGCCCTCGCTCGATAGTACCACAAGCCCCCACAACAGACTGTTAGGTTCTTATGGGTTCAGAAGTCATACAATAACTACGCACGTCTAGCACCCTCCCCACCCGTCCTTCCCCCCTTTTTGATACGCAGGAGCTAAAACCCGACACGGTAATGATTCCCCCCCGTCCCGTTAGAGTGGTGAAAGCCTCTGCAGCACAGAAATGGGAAGGCTCAGTACGGGAGCTTGGGGTCGTACGCCGGACTATTCGGGTGAAGGAGCCTTTTAGTCCCGGCTGTCGGATTTACCGCCATCCAGCCCCGCTCACCAGGGCCTCCTCTTCCTGCTCAGGAGAGGTCTGCAGCGCCAGTCCCCGACGCAGCAGCTGCAGCGGTTCGTGGCGGCGGAGGGCACCGATCTCTACCAAGAGTGCTGCCGCTACGTCGGGATCCGCGCGACTGCCGGCACCCGCCAACTGGATTGAAGCCAGCGCTAGCTGCGTCGTCACGTCGTCGATTCGAGGCAGCGCTGAGAGCGCAATGGCCTAGGTCGCGGGAAGAGGCGGAGAGCAGCGCAACCAGGTTGTGGTTGCGGGAGAGAGGACGAATAAAGGATAGATGTATATTTGCTGACGAAAACTAGGACTAACCGTGAGAGCTGGCTTTTGACGGTTGTCCTCGGGGGAGAAGATGGCATGTGCTGTGGGGTGAGCGCAGCTGGGCCCGGTGCATGCGTACATGTGTGTATGTCTGCGTGTGCATGTGTGTTGCTTCAGCGGGTTCTTAGAGAACGTCGGCACATCCTTGAAGCGGCCGCAACAGACCATCTGCACTCGGGCGCGCATCGCATCGGTCGATTGACGATAGCCATGTAAGAGAGAAGAAGGCGACGGCCTCTACGAACGCGCCGCGCGCGCAAGCGCGCCATAGATAAGCTCCTCTCACAGGGTTTTTAAAAAGAAATTGCACTAGAAGGCGTGATGCCACAAAAGACGAAATCTGAAGCCACTCGTCAGCCGGGAGTCCCCCAGACGCAGCAGCTAAGAAATATCTCACTGTGCAGTGGTTTTAAAAAGCACTAACTGATATGTCTCTGATCACCGCTGACTGAGCCCTCCACGCCCGGGTTGGATGATGTCACGGTGTGTGTCCTGAGCTCCGACCTGCCGACCCTCACCTTGAGGGCAGCAATGCGGTCCGCGAACGGCCCCGACTGCCACTCCGCAGCACTCGGCAGCTGCGACCGAGTCTTTGCGGCCCGGGCTGCCGCCACCGCCACCCGCCATGCCTCCGCCGCCTTCCGGGCCGCCTCCGCCGCCTCCTGCTGCTGCCGCAACGCTGCCACATCCTCCGCGGAACGGGGCACGTATGACCGGACGGAGCCGCCGCGGGAGCCCTGCACGAGGTGGAATCAGGGTTCTTCAAGGGGGCAGCTGTTTGTTCCGGTGGGGTTCCCCGGAACCCTAAAACTTCTTTTCCGGGGGGGTGTCCGCGGAACTCTACCCTGCTAGGCCCTAAAACACGGGAAGCTGCGCTTCACACTGAAAACGTTTTCCGGGGATCCCCGGAGCAGCCCCATCATTTCTCCGGGCGTTTTCCTAAAAACTGAAAAAGTTCCGAGTCCCGTCCCGTCCAGTCCGGGGTGAAGAACGCTGGGTGGAATGTGCCACAAGAATGTGCCATGAAAGTCTGCATCCAAAATCCAGCCGAGGGCCGTGACCTCCCTGGAGGGCTGCACCATGCTACATGGCGCCATGTTTACAGTACAGCTGTTTGCAGCCCGTCTGGACGGATCGGCTGGGAGCTGCGGGGTCGGGTCAAATTGCGTGTGCGACTGCTTGCGCGCGGCATCCTCCTGGGAGCTCACCAGCTTAAAGAACAGCGTATCCCGCTGCAGCATGCGATGCGTGACGTACAGAGTTTTGGGAGTCGTGTCGTCGTACAGCAGGGTCGCCAGCTCCCGAAGCTCCAGGGGCTCCCCGGCTTCAGCTGGTGAAGCGGACGGGGAGTGGGGGAGGTACGGTAGAGATGGGTTCAAAGGGAAGCACGGTGTAATAAATAAATACCACAAGCACATAGAAAACCCCGAACCAAGTGAGGGGCAGCCGATGGCGGTAACATCGACCCACGCAGTAAGTGAATGCCCTCAGCTGACTCATGTTTCTCAGCTTCCCTCCGACTTGACCCGCAAGTGCGGCGTCCATTGATAGCCCGTAAGCTGCCCCCTGAGCCCTCCTCGGTCCCTCCCCCGCCAATCAGCTTCACCCGGGTTTCAACCTCACCTGCAATTTCCCAGGCAATCTCAAGCAAGGACATGTCCGCCACCTCAGCAGCTGCAGTGAACGCCGCCACGTCTGCCTCCTTGTACCCGGAGCCGGGCAACACCAACTGGATCTGCTTGGGGGTGATTGACTGCCGCCGCCCAGTCTGCGGCCCCACAAACACGCGCGAAGGCACACACGGATTCTTTTTCTCTTATTCCTCTTCGCAGCTCAGTCCTAGATGGCACATCAAACGTATGCATTCCACAGCCACAAGAAAGACGATGCAGTACGCGTGCATCATCCCTGTCAGGAAGCCTTGGGCCTGAACACCTCCGAAAAGGCAATCCCATCATCTTGCGAATCCTAACCCTAAAAGCGCAGGAGAAGTGAAGATTTGCGTATCGCGAACCAGGGTTGGCCAGGTTTAAGGATCTCTGGGGGTTTGGGGCTCCGGCCTGGCCACGCCAAATACGAGAGGACAGTCCTCCGTTGTTCAACTCATACCCCTGGGGTGCCAATCATGAGCCCTGCGCTCTGGCTGCGCATGCGTCTACTGCTCTCAATCACCCACCACCTACGCCCCGCACACCTGGTCCACGGCGAACCAGTTTTTCTTGCCGTCAGGAGCCACCAGGACCGCCAGAACACCCCGGTCATTCTTATCGTACTCCACAAGGGAGCCCTCCTGCAATCCGGGAGAAGCAAAGAGGCAGCGGGACAATACCCGAAAGGTTTCGGAAACCCCATGACGGCACCCGGCTGCTTGGTTGGGCCCAGGACAGGGAAGGGCAGGGGAGAAGAGGGCCAGGAGAGGAAGCACAGTATCTTCCCCGTCCTCTGTCCCCCACCTTCCCCACTCCCCAGCCGGTTCACCGAATTCAAGGTACATGACGATAGAGTCTGGTGGCCACTTGAGGGATTTTCAGAGGACGCACTCGCCTCCATCTGCTCTTCACGGTTTAATTGCTAGGCTCCCTTCCTCACCCCGCCACGGTACCAGTCCGCACCTGTAAGGCGCCGGTCTGCCCAGAGACCGATGCCGCAGCCCCCGAGGATTTTATCGCGTGGAGTCTGCCATGGCATCACCAGCAGTAACGTCAGAGGCCGCGATATGAGGGGAAGGCGTGGGTGCAAGTGGACGGAAATGGGAAAGGAGAGTAATGGACAGTGGAAGGGGAACATCTGAACGTCGAAACACTTTCGACCCGGACGTGGCAAGGCAGACCAGCCATTGCAGCCGCAGCCACCGCCAGGCGCACAATGGCCCTCACCTGAAGACCGCCTCCGCCAGCCGTAGCGCGCGGGCATTGCAGCGCTGCGAGCCACCAAACGCAGCACGATGCGCGTGTGAGCCCCGATGAGCAAGGGTTTCCTGGTCCGGCCGCTGGTGATGTAAGTGGTGTGTGGCAAGAGGAATCAGGTGTGGGGGCAAGCTTGAGACGCGTGGGGAGAGGTTGAAGCCCCCTCCAGTGCCAGTGGGAGCATTTCCTCCTCGGACCGCCGCGGGAATGCTCCGACGGGGAGCAACGGCGGCGACGACGCCGTACAAACCACCGGCTGGCCAGCCCTGCCCGCTGGCTATGGCTGTTCTGGCCCCGGCTGTGACGGTGCATACGCTTGCAGGGGTGGCGGAAGCAGATGCTGAGAGCTGCGGCTGAGATTTCTTCTTCACAGTACCGACTGCTCTTGGGGGCCTGGCAGCTGCCATCGACACAGTCTCCCACCCGCGCAGGCGCCGTGAAGGCCCCGTTCTTGTGTCTGTGCTGCCGCCGCCTGAGGAACGGCGATCCCTGGCTGTTGCTACTGTTGCCATGGCCTGCACGGCTCCAGCAGGAGTATTGCAGCGAAGAGCGGGAATGTTGGCATGTTGGAAACCGCCGAAAGGGGTCCCTGAACCGGCACCGTAGGATCGGATGGGAGGTTGCTGCGCTCTTCGGCCGCGGCTGGGTGCACGCAGAGCTGGAGGGTCCGGCGCGAGCATGCCGGCCGAGTGTGCCGTGGCACGAGACATTTACTAGTAAATTGAAGAATCAATAATGATGCTGCGGCGTTAAGGTGCCAAGGCCAAGTGGCTACGTATTTATACCAATTCCTAAGGGCGACGGCTTCCTTCAGGCCAAAATTTGGATGGACGACGATCCAAGAAGATCACAATTGCCAAAGGTATTCAGAGAATAATTTTTACTACTAGTCGGCTGAGTTGTCCGAGATTAGTCGCATTGGACCCTAAAGAAACTACGCATCGTCGTCGCTTGGTGTGGCGGCAGCATTTTAAGCATGTGTTGTTCCGAATACCTTCAAATTAAATACGGTGGAATTAGGTTCTTATGAGACATGTTTCTTGTCTGTCAGTATGGTCGTAATCCGTACGCTTTATCGGCAACTGAGTTGCGTGATCTTAGGAGGTAGCCAGCTTAGAAATCTCAGAACTTTATTATGAGTTATATTTTTGCCTGTTTTTCCAAGTGGAAGATTCAAGCTTTTTGCTGTTCCGTTTGCAGCTGCAGCAGACACGTGCAGCGAACGGTCAGCAGAAGTATAAAATAATTACAGAGGCACTATAGATTATCGTTTATATGTTATTATTTATAATTCATTTGATCTTCTAATCCAAGCGTGACCTGTGGCTCCTGGTTTGTCTCAGGTTTATGTCTTAGTAAAGCTACCAGGCCTGCAAGAGCTTGGCTTTGAGCGGTAGCTCAGTAAAATAATCCATAATCGAAATTTAATGCTATAATTTGAATATAAAAATGAATCTTTTGCTTTGCACGACGATGCAGCCGGGCGATCATAGACTACCAAAGTTAGGGTGTCGATAACCTCTTGACAAATCAATCAATGTAATTATAAAAGCTATTTAACTATCAAATGTTGGAGCACTGCGCACCTCCTGTCCAATAGGTGTTACATTTTCGCGGCACAGATAGCTGGATTCCAGGTCAAACCTTGTTGTACGGCGGCCTACCCTTTGAACCCCCCCTGTTGCTCTTACAGCACAGCTGCCATCGTAATAACGTTTGATGAAGATTCTCTACGGCCGAGCTGAGGCTGGGGTGGCTAAGCGTGAAGGAGTTGCTGGATTTTCGTGTCTTTGCACAAATATTGTCCCTGGCAGGTCCCTGGTTTGTATCAGGGACAGGGTATTGGCTCCCCTATCCTGTTAGCGGTATTAGATCTGACACACGAGGACCTTGTTCAACATAAACGCTTTCATGTTGGCTGCCTAACTGCGCGCTTATCCACATAGCGCAATCATGCATGCCAAGCAGGGGAAAGTGTCGCAGAACATGCGGGCCACAATTGACCGCGCAAACAAGTGTGATTGCACCTACCTACCTGCGCCACACCGCATCAGGTGTCAAGGGGCCCCTGGTCCACTCTACCAGGCATGCGTCGCGGACGAAGGCTTCATGTTTTGATTCCCCCCTCGGCTCACCACCTTACACGCAACCCTCACCACCGGCTCAGCAGCCATCACAGCTGCGAAGGGGCAGCCCATCGCGTACCTTTCATCTTACATGGGCAAGCACCAGCATAATGGTAACAACCACCCCAACCACCACCCCATTCTCTGGGCCACTGCAGGCCAAACAGCTGTCCTGTTCCACCTACCATGGTAAACCAATTGCCTGCCACCATCAGCATCGGCACGACTGCCACCACGCCAAAACTCATAAACCCGAAAGCACAGCTCCCACACGAAGGCCATACTTGTCTCTCACACAGATCTTAGTTCTCGACACATCACTCCTCACGTAACCGTGGGCGCCACCGCGGCGGCTTCGTAGTGCGTGGCCAGGCGCTGCATCCTCGCAATGAGGAAGTACACGTACAAGTGGATGAGCACCGCGTACATGAACACCGCCAGGCGCGCAAGCGGGTATTGCCGCAGCACAAAGGAGGTGGTGGAGGCGGTCGAGTCCAGGAAGTTGGCTGCGGCCTTGACGGCGCGGCCCACCCGGTTATGACGCACCAAACGCTGATAGGGCTCCCCCAGGGCGTCCATGGGAATGACATCGTGCGGCGAGCTGCCCGAGCCGAAGACGTCGGTAGGGCCCCGGCTGCCTTGCTGCACCGCGTGGCGGCTCAGCTTGGCCAACTCCTGTGGAAGGCCCGTGGAGCACGGGGGACGTAGGGAGGCGCATGAGAAAATGCAATGCACCGATTAGGTATCGCTTGCGGAATGTTATCCAGGATGAGGTCAGGGAGAAGTATTGACAGGTTCTTTATCTCGTGATCAAAACATTGACACAATTGGCGGGATGTTGGGTTGGGTGACCGGGTAAGGTACTGGCTGGGACAAGCCATTGTATGTTTTCCCCTCGCACCGTCAAGCTGGGTTGGTTGAAGGCCTGGATCTCTGACGACTTCGGCAGGCAAAGGACAAGGAAAGGGAGGTCCACCGGCCACTGATAAGTTTATTTAGGCGGCCTTCCCCTTGCCTCTTCTCTCCGCGCACGGTCAAATCCACAACAGGTCAATTTACAAAAGCCATAGTTCTCAGCCTTGCCCGAGGTTCACAACCATACAGCCCACATCCGAGCAAATATCTTCTTCCTAATAAGCCAACATTACTACTGGTTCTGCTGTCGACGAGCCGTCTCCCCAGGTCCGAACTAGCCATTTCTCCTTCCCATCTGCTTCAACCCCGCCCACCTGCCGCACGCTTTCCAGCTCGCGCTCTGTCTTAAGCTGCTGTGCAGCCTTCTCCGCCGCCAACCGTTCCATCTGCGTCTGCTTCAGGTACAGCATGTCGGATACCTCCTGTAGCTGTGCCTCCAGCTGAATCGCGTCCTGTGCGTGTAAACCAGAGGACAACAAGGACTGACATTAGAACCGGGAGGCGTAGGAAATGAAATTGATGGCCGCCCTACGCTGACATCGAGACCTCAAGCGGCTGGATACACCTGAGGCATGGCTTGAAAGGTGGCCCCGCAGGACAGGAAGGCGGGAGATCCGAAATGACATGTACAACTTACAGACGCAGCGACCTCATCGAACAACGTGGCCTGCTTTAATCAAGTGCCGATCGCAAGACGCTGCAGTGAAGTACCTAAATACATAGACGCGACCCCGTCTCACTTCCGCTCCGCATACGGAGGACCTCACCTTGCGCTGCTCTGCACTCTGCCGCAGCGCCTCCAGCTCCTGAGCCAGCGCTGCAGCCTGAGCCTGACTGACCTCTGCAGCCTGCTTCGCCAGCTGCGCCGCGCGCTGGTGCTGCTCTAACTCGCTCCGGAGCACGTCCAGCTCCGCCGCTGCCGCGGCGGCTGCTGCGGCGCCCCGTGCGCCGCCGTGGAGGCATGCACCCGCCTGGCCGACCTCGATGCCCGCGTCCTCCAATTGCCGCTGCAGTGCTGCCACCTGAGCGCTGAGCTCATTGCGTCCTCGAACAGCAGAGACCATTTCCTCCTCCAGCCCTGTGGCATGTGGTGGCGCCTTCTGATAAGCAGAAACGAGACACCGCCGTCGGATGTGACTACAACCGAAGCCACTGCGTATGTGTTCACGTGAACTTTAACCATTGCAGAATGTACTATTCCCAGCCATTCTTTACGGACCATAACATAAAGCGACCTTCCAACCCCTCGGCTAAAGCAACCTAGCCAGCCTTTCAGGGGCAAAGGGCCCGGTTAAAAACTTTCATGGCGCCGAATGGCGCCAAGGTGACCTGCAGCAGGGCTTCAGCCACTACATGGCAGTCACACCGCTGGTATCCCAGTCCGGTGCGTCTGCGCCAGCGGATCCATCAATCCATTTCCATAGATATGAAAGACATACCCGGCATACAAAACAGATGCCACCTCTCCTTCCCATCGTTTTCTCGTCCCTTACTATGTCATTACTCCCTTCCCAACCCGCCCCACCTCTGCACTTGCGGTTGGCCTCCTCCAGACTGCGGGTTACCTCAGCCAGTGCGGCAGTGCTGCCCGCGATCTGATGCTCCAGGTCCTGCTCACGAGCAGCTGCGGCGGCGCGGCTGGCCTGGTACGCTTTAGTCTCGGCAGCAAGACGGGCCTCCGCAGCCGCTAGCTCAGAGCTCAGCGCTGCATGGGACACAGGACGTCACATCTCATGAAAATATAATCACGCGTAGGCTGGGTGTGGAAAGATCATAAGAGGCGGTCACAGTGCAGCAATATTCTTATCTCTTCACTTCACGGCAACAGGAGTCCATAGAAACGGGAGCTGGACGCATAGTAGTTCCATGTGAGGTTAGGAATAGTCACAGGTTAGGTTCCTGCACCGCTTTCCCACCCGCCCCTGTTCCCTACCTTCCACCATGCCACCCTCCCGATCGCTGTGCTGCTCCAGCAGCCGCCTACTGCTTTCCTCCAGCGCCAATAGCTGTCCCTCCAACACCAGCACCGTTCGCTGACTAGCTTCATACTTGTCCGACACCTCCGCCAGCGACGACCGCGCCACCGCCAGCTGCGCCGCCAGGCTGCTCTCCGTCGCTGCACGCGTCTGCTGCAGTCCTGCTAGCTCCTCACGCAGCGCCAAAACCAGGGCTGCCTCCTGTTGCGCACGCACCTCCGCACGAGCCAGCATATCCTCTAGCTGCTCGTTCTCTGCGCGTGACGCCTCGAGTCTTTTACGTAGCTGCTCGCAGGTGCGGCTGAGAAATTGGATCTGCTGCGCAGCTCCGCCGCCGCCGGTGGAGACGGATGCGGTCGCGGGTCCACCACCATCGGCCGAAGTGTCCTGATCATCCAGCACTAGGTTGAAGAAAGACAGAGAGTGCGTAACGGCGGTTGTGGTCGCGGAGGCGAGCGTGGAGGCAGCGGCCGTGGTCGCTGACGCCAACTTCGCCACTGGCGCCGGTGCTGGACTAGAACCTCCGCCGCCTGTGCCAGATACCTCTTCATGCTGTTGTTGCGGCTGCTGTTGTTGCCCGGGCGCCGCTAGGGAACCTGACGTTGCACCAGCTATAGACGGTAGCGCCGGAGAATTCGGAGCTAGTGAGGGTTCTCCTAGTGAAAGCGTTTGCCCTGTTGCTGAGGATGCCGCATGTGCACCAAGAGCCCCCTCAAGTGCCCGGCCTAGAGCTGATGTTGGTGGAGCACCCGGCTGCGAGGATCCAGAAAACGGGAGGCTTTGCGCCACTGGAGACTCCTCCCCTTGCGTGCTCACTGTAAGCGTCTCAGTAATACCTGTCCCGTCCACTCGCAATGTGGCGGTTGACCCCAGCTCCATTGGTCCGGCCGGCGCTGCAACAACTGCAGGTGCAGCAGCCACCCCCCGGGCGGAAGGCTGCGGCAGCTGTGTCGCTGCAGTGCCCGGGACCAACCCTGCTGCTACAGGACCGTCTGAAGCTGTAGCTGCCGCTGTGCCAGAACCCCCCAAACCCATTGTCAAACTCGATCCATTATTCAGTAAACCTGGTGCCGTGGGCACGACAGGGCCTGGAGTCATCGAGCTGGGCGGCGCTAAGTGCTTGCTGGTAGGGGTGGCGGCATCTGCCTCGCCAAAAGACCACTTCTGCTGCGCTCCAGTTCTGCTGAAGCCGGAGCCGCTGCTTACTTCCGGTGTGCTCGCCGCAGCTGTGGGACCAGGCGGACCGCCAAATGGGATCGGGGCATCCACTTTAACCGTGAAACCGGCTGCTTTCCCGCTGACGATACTGTCATCAGCTGCTGTCAGCGAGCGGCTAGAGCTGGGGCTTGCGCCAGAAAATGACGATGCTGCCACGCGGTTTTCCCAGGGAGTGGCAGCTGCGGAATTGCCATATTGGTTAGCAAGCCCGCCGGCACTGGCGGGGGCAGTAAGGTTCGCAGTTAACGAAGAATACGCGGCGGGCCCTGCTGAAACCAAGTTGTACGGTTGTTGATATGCCCCGGCACCCGATGATCCCTGCAATGGACCGGTGAATTGAATTACGGTGTTGGGCGCGCACGAGGCCCTCCGGTACGTGCCGCTACTTGCAAAAAAACATTTGTAGGCGTTTTATGAGGGCGTTATTGTTTTATATTAAATTGTTTAGATTCGCCAACCTGCAGAAAGTTGGCTGAAGAGATGGGCACCCCATATTCCGGCGTCAGTTGCTCCGAATCGCCTGGCCAGGTAAGCAAGAACCACCATAGTAACCGGTAACAGATGTCCTCGTTCAATTAACGCACTCATGCTAATGACGTCGTCTCAGGAACAGCCAAAATAAAAGTGCCGAAAGTTGATCAAAGAGCATGTCCCCGCCTGAGTGTGTTACCTTCCGCAAGGCCAAGATTTCCGACAGTCCTTGAAACAGTCTTGTCTACAGCTTCAAGCAAACCCTCAGCTGCTTTCAACTGAGCTGTAAGCCAAGAAGCCATTCCTATCTTGAAATCGAGGCTCTTAATTTAAATTTGCATTTCTTATAATAATCATGTAGGAGCATAAGGTGCGAGTTCGGGTCAACCAACTATGATATTCATCCGCTGCCGTACTTTGAGGAAGGTGCATCGTGCATGCGTTGGACACATGAGGCCTACAAGCAGCATGCCCACCATAAGATCAATGTCAGCGTAACACTTTTACGAAAGGGCACCATTTTACATACAGAAACTTTGTTACTGCTTCTAATCGCCATTGACGCTTTGGTCAACGTGCCTTCCAGCCTCTTCGCTTTGGACTTGATCGTAAACTATGTACAACTACGGTTACGGTGCACCGCCTCCATACGGTGCACCACCAGCATATTCGCCTCCTGCTTACGGGGCTCCGACGCCTGCGTACGGGGCACAGCCTGTTCCATACGGCGCGCCCCCAGCTCCTTACGGCGCTCAGCCACCTCCATATAGCGCGACGCCTACAACTTACGGGGCTCCAACATACGGCTCTCAGGCGCCTCCTTATGGAGCCGTAGCCTCAACGTATGGAGCACCTCCGTCTGGTGCTGCTGCTATGCCACAATCTTCATCCTCAACAGCACCAGCTTCGACTGCCCAAGCACCCGCTGTGCAGGGCGGCAGCTACCCGTCACTCACCGCACCCCCCCCTCCAGAAACTGTGCCAGTCTGCAGCAACAGCCATGGCAGCGCAGGCCACGCCATCAATAGCAGTTCTCAGCGACCATTGTCTGCATACCCCACCACCGGTAGCAGCACAAGCCATTCGGTGGCTGCTGGCCCCAATACATCTGCGGACGCCCGCACCAGGCCCGCGTCTGCTGCCCCCACAACGGCAGCTCCTGCGTACGGGGCGGCGTACGGAGCAACGCCGTACAATCCCCAGCAGCCAACGGCGCCCTTCACGTATGGCCAGCCGGCTGCAGCTGGAGCGACATCCCATTTTCAAGCTGCAGGGCTGCACACCACACCAGCGACAGCGACGGCGTCATCTTACATGCCACCAACCACATACACACCGGCGCCAGGGCACGGTTCCCGGCGCCGCCGCGCGGTGTTGATTGGCTGCTCTTACGCCGGTAGCAGCGCCGCGTTGAACGGCTGCCTGAACGATGTTCAGTGCATACAGGTGCGACAGTCTCAGGGCTGTGGATAACGACCTGTTCGATGAAGAGGGAGTTGGGACTACCAGTCTGGCGGTTAGGCTGGGTTGCTGAGTGCTCGCTGCAACTTGCGAACACGCAGCAACACGGTTAATGCCATGCAAGCGCTTGTAAATTTCATACATCACACTGGTTGGGTTACCGGACCAACTCTACCAACTAAAGCAACCCTACCACTCTACCCTTTGAAAGGATCGAAGGCGGGGGAACTTTGAATTGTCGCACTAGGACAGAGGACACATAAACTTGTCGTCATAGGATGGGGATACTACACGTTCGCTGAGCACCATGTCGTACGGAGATGACCTGGCGTCTAAGGACTTTGGCCTTATCATGAAGGCACGGTGCAGCATGAAACGTAGCCATGTTGAGTGCTGGAGTTGAAGCTATGCTTGTCCTCACACACCGTCCCCCGTAGTTCTGCCTCCAAAAGCGGTTCGGGTTCACCGACCAAGAGATCGTGGTGCTGCGCGATGACGCTGGCCGCCACCGGGACTTCACCTCCACCAAGGCTAACATCTACAGGGTGAGTGCAGGCTGAAGGGAAGGGCTGGTGGCGCGGTCGTGTGAGAGCCACATCACGGCGCCCACAATCTGCAGTGGGCGTCGGCATTGAGAGGATGGCACTGGCTATCCAGTACCTTTTCAATTTAAGTGGTGGTGCCTCTTCACCCGGCGCCCGGGTTGTGGAAGTGCGATCGGGATCGTTCGGAGCTCCTCATGCGCAATCTGTGACGTTAAAAGCGCAGCCGAGGCCGGCATCCGGTACTCTCTTTGGCGTGCGGAGGCTTGGTGGAGGGGTGGGTCGAGGGCGGGGTGGTGGGCTAGGCGGGAATCTTGTGGGAAGGCTTGGGTGAGAGATGGACGGAAGGTTGCCCATGTCCCCAATTTATCTATCCATGCACTTGCTAAAGAGGTCGTGA